>CM057458.1:18237500-19437500 GCA_016271365.2 Neoceratodus forsteri | reverse complement strand
ACCCACCACCACAGGGTTTGCAAACCTTCCACCTTGGAAAGTACTCCTGTACAGTGTCCGTATTGATACCAGGGGATGTCCAGGATAAGCATAGCATTTTGGGGTCAATCTCCTCCCAGTACACCACTCCACCAGCGGTGCACACTCTTCTGTCGGGGTACCCATTTTTTCTTTAACAGTGGTTCGTAAATATGGCCACTAGAGGACACACAATCCCAGCGGTGCCTCCAAGATGTAACCCCTAGATGGCGTTATCCCAGGGGCTACTACCCTGCCTGATTTGCCACTAACAGGTTGAGGGGCCTGGATCCGATGGCAGGTGCCTCCACCCAGAGGTCAGGGTTTGCAATAGTTAAACTAACTTGGTCACAGCCCTCTGGGACACAGCAACCCTTTCTTCCCACTAGTGGCCCACACAATATATCAGAATTACCTTCACAGTATACACTTACCCCAGGACTGGTTCAGGCACTGGGACCTCCTGTAAAATAAGATACAGTGCAACAATCACAGTACAATACTTTAACATAGACAAATACCTCAGGCAGTATAACTTTGCTGAAACAAGCAGCTCGGATTTATTTGGGGGATATAACAGGGACGGGGAATCAGGTTAATTAGCTTATCACTTTACTCATCTACCTATGGCTCTGTGCACAGGCCTATCCCTACCAGTTACTGTCCCTGGGTACCCAAGCCCTAGTGGCTAGTCAAACCCGTGGCAGCTGGTAGGGGCCCTTTCGAACAGAGAAAAGAAAAATTAGTTAAACAGTCAGCAGTACAGTAATTCCATCTGGAGTCAATGTGGCAATTCAACAGGGAGCGACCCTGAATTAGTACTCACGACCTCCAAACAAGATAGGGTCCTTCAATGTCAGCAGGGCTACTCTTGAGCTCCACGAGACTCCTCACACATTTATATGGCAAACTGCAACAGGCAAAAGTCCTTTAATGGCAGCAGGATTCACTTGAGCTACACAAGCCTCCTCACACATTTATATGGTGAACAGTAACAGGCAAAAGTCCTTTAATGGCAGCAGGATTCACTCGAGCTACACAAGCCTCCTCACACATTTATATGGTAAAAAGAAAGTACTATACCAGGCAGGCTGCTTCTCTATCCCGATCGCAATTACTGCACAATACCCGAGAACACACAGCAGATTCAGTTCCTGACAGACCGAGTGCAATTCAGCAATTTCTCCAGTCTTCTACAGGGTGAGCCTGGTTTCTACTCTTCAGATATCCTTTGATTCTCTTCACAGGACGGATTCAGTCCTAACAAGCAGCTACACAAGCTGCAGACCAGAACTCTGGGCCTTACACGCTTTTCCCGACTAAAACTGCACACCGAAAAAGCACAGGGCTCCTTCCCTCTTCACTGCCAGAGCTCAATTGAAACTCCAGCAGACAAAACCGGGCACTTCCTTTGAGTTCCTCCCAGTTCTTGGCTGGATTGGCTGTCACTCACAATAGATTGCCCCTGTTGGTCCAAAAAGGTGCCGAAGTCTAAACTACATCTCCCAGAGTCACTGCCCATACAATCCTCTTGTGGCTGGCTCAGATCACGAGTCCAAGTTCTGATTCGTCCAAGGCACCATTTTAGAGCTACCTTAACCCACACTGATTGGTCCAGTTCAGCAGTTCAAAACTAGAATGGGAACTAGGCAAACACAGTTCTGGCTGCAAGGAAAGCAGGTTAGACAAACTGTATTTCATTATTACTCTAAATGATTTCTGGCAAACAGTTACATCTTTCAGATAGGTTCCTTTGCACTCCTAGTGACTGCAAAAGTGGAGTGAATTGGCAGCAGCTAGTGGTACTCAAGAAGAAAGCACACAGTCCCCCCATACAAACTAATTATGTCTGCAAGCAGACAGCTCTTAAAGAGACAGTACCAGAGGCTCTAAAAACACTCACTGATAAATGGCTTAAACGCCAAACATCATTCAGGCTTGGAGCATTCAAGCAAGCTCCTGGAAGTCTTTTGGGAACCCCCATTTGCAGGGGGGTTACATTATAATGTATTTATGCAGAATAGTCCAGTTGAAAGGCAAGTTACAATTTCAGTGGAGTCCAGCTTTTACAGTGTATTTTTCCCCAAGACAGAGCAGCATAGATGCATAGTTCAGCAGGGACTCTGCTGTGCAGGGGTCCTGTGTTTATACATTGTATAAATATTTGTCCAGGATAGACCAGATGATATCAGTATCTCATTTTCAGTGGTGTCCTGCTTTTACACATCTTTAGATGGGTATTTACATAGGATAGGCCAACTGAGAGGCAATATTTCATTTTCAGTGAGCTCCCACATTTGACCCAAAAATTCTAACAGTCTTTTTCTGACCTGCTGTTATGACTAAGACAGGTAAAATTTGTGTAATCCCATCTGAAAGGTGATTTTGCAGTGTGACTGTGAAAATATGTTTAGGAGGGATTTGAAAAATGATACCTGTCATGTTTGGTGGGGGTGGAGGGTAACACAATGGATATATTGAACATTAGGGGCCAAAATCTGCAAAACTAAAGTCATGAGTAAATGCTGGAACAATGCAGTTTCTTTATAATTTAGTTGTTTTTCCCCATTTTGACCCTGACATTTTCATCATTGCCTTTTTATGACCCTCCATGTGAACATGATAGCTGTCAGTTATAAAACACTGTCTGATATGTCATTTCACGTCACAAGTGTGAAAACACATTTTGGCCAGGATTTGAAAAATGACACCTGGCACTTTCATGTGGTGGTGTGAAAAAATGGCTATGTTGAAAATTTGGGGTTAAAATATTGAAAATTACCAAAGTTATAAGTGAGTACTGAAATTTTCAACACACCTTCATAACTTTGTTGTTTTTTAATATATTGACCCCAAATTTTTAACATAGTCTTCTTAAGACCCCGCCTCTTGACCCTGATAGGTGTAAATTTTCAAATCCTGCCCAAAATGTGATTTTGTGACGAGATTGCAGATCACCTTTCAGGCTAGATTTGAAGGATTTCACCACCCTTGTTCATAAAGTGGGGTCCCAAAAAGTCCATGTTGAAAATTTGGGGGAAAAATATTAAAAAAATATACCAGGTTTGAGAACAAGTTCAAATCATATTTAAAAAAATTGAACTGCATACCTTATTTCCTCAGTTTCCAGTCCAGCGTTGAAGAGTGAAGATGTGTCTCCAGTCCAGAGAGGATTATGGTGTTGGACCCCTGGTAGGTAAGTAAGGGATGGGGGGGTGCTAGGGGTCAGATGGGGAGAGGCTAATAGCAGCATGGAGGTAGCAGCGACAGACATCGGTGGACCTTTTCCTTTTTACAGGGTGTATAAAAATAAAATAAATGCTAAAAGGGTATTATGTTTGGTGGCACTGGGGGTGAGCTCCCCAATGTCACTCAGTAAAAACGGATGGGATAGAGGGTGCTAGCTGGCACCAGACACTGGACCTCGCTGTCAGAAAATTAAAAAGTAAGGTGGAAGCAATGGGAGGTGGAAGGGATACCTGGTAGAGGATGGGAGGGGTTGTTTTTACATTGTGGGGAGGGAGGTGGGAGGGATACTTGGCGGAAGGTGGGAGGGTTGTTTTTGCATTGTGGGAGGGAGGTGGGAGGTGGGAGGGATACTTGGCAGAGGGTGGGATGGGTTGTTTTACATTGTGGGGAGGGAGGTAGGAGGGATACTTGGTGGAGGGTGGGGGGTTGTTTTACATTGTGGGGAGGGAGGTGGGGAGGCTACTTGGCGGAGGGTGGGAGGGGTTGTTTTACATTGTGGGGAGGGGAGGTGGGAGGATACTTGGCAGAGGGTGGGAGGGTTGTTTTATATTGTGGGGATGGGAGGTAGGAGGAATACTTGGCAGAAGGTGGGAGGGTTGTTTTACATTGTGGGGAGGGAGGTGGGAGGATTCTTGGCAGAGGGTGGGAGGGTTTTTTTATATTGTGGGGAGGGAGGGCAGGGATACTTGGCAGAGGGTGGGGATTGCTTTTACATTGTGGGGAGGGAGGTGGGAGGGATTGTTTTACATTGTGGGGAGGGAGATGGGAGGGATTGTTTTTCATTGTGGGGAGGGAGGTGGGAGGATTGTTTTACATTGTGGGGAGGGAGATGGGAGGATTGTTTTACGTTGTTGGGAGGGAGATGGGAGGGGTTGTTTTACATTGTGGGGAGGGAGGGGCAGGGATACTTGACGGAGGGTGGGAGGGTTGTTTTACATTGTGGGGAGGGAGATGGGAGGGATTCTTGGCAGAGGGTGGGAGGGGTTGTTTTACATTGTGGGGAGGGAGATGGGAGGATTCTTGGCAGAGGGTGGGAGGGGTTGTTTTACATTGTGAGGGAGATGGGAGGATTCTTGGCAGAGGTGGGAGGGTTGTTTTACGTTGTTGGGAGGGAGATGGGAGGATTGTTTTTACGTTGTTGGGAGGAGATGGGAGGGATTGTTTTCACGTTGTTGGGAGGGAGATGGGAGGGATTGTTTTACGTTGTTGGGAGGACTAGAGCAGGCTGATCATGGCGCTGATCAGCTCTGCTTGCTGGGAAGCGTTATGCAGATCAAAAGAAAGAGTCACCCTGTGATTCGGACGGCTGTTTTCATTTAACTTCATACAGTTTCTGCCCAGCAAGCCCAGAAGAGTGTCATGATCAGCCTGGCTGGTGATTGATCTGACACTGTTACGTCCCTGGCAGACTGCACTGCATTGGACTGGCAGTGACACACCTCTCAAAATCCATTATCATACCAACATGTTCGCTTTGTGCAAGCACAAGGGTGAACATAAAAATTGTCTTATGGACGAAACATCACAATTATCGTCTGGCAATTTCCAAAGGTTATGTGATTTCCCTCTTAAAAAGAGGGGGTTTTATTTTATTTTATTTTGTAATTTTTGGCCAGATGCACCAAAGCTGAGGAGTGTTTCCAGGTGCATTCTGGGAGCACAGGGAAGTTAAGTGACTTGCTCAGGGTCACAAAGGAAGCAAGCGGTGGTCGTGGGATTCAAAGCCAATTCTCCAGGTTTGCAGCTTAGTGCTCTTACCCATTACGCTATACTGCCTCCAGGATAGTTAGTATAGGTATCAGAGCACGACCCGATCAGGAAATGTGTTTTTCTTTATTTAAGTTCCTTTCTTTTGTTCCTCACAGTATGAAGACAGAGGATGATTTCAGAGATTTGCCTTGACTGTGTTTTGTTTTATGTTTATATAAGGTTCTGTTTTGATTTCCTTCTGCACAGTATTGTTTCTTTTGACTGATTTTGTTTTAATAAAAATTCCACTACTCTTGTTGCGGAGGGGGGTGGCTGTCTGCTTTCTGTATGCAGGATCCCAGTGAGGGGGAAATGGTGACCCCCTGGTGGAAGAATTAACTTCCATCTCATCGCAGTGTGCAATGGTGGTTTGAGAAGAAATAGATACGGTGGAATCTGCTTTGGTGGTTCCTGAGCAGTAAAGTATGTGTAACCTCTAGGTGGCGCTATCCCAAGGGCTAGTACCCCTGCCTGCTTGGCTAGTAGCAGGTTAAGGGGCCTGATTTCTGAAACGGGTGTCTCCACCTGGAGGTCAGGGTTGCCAGTGGTCAAGCTAACCTGGGCACAGCCCTCCAGGACACTGTAACCCCCCTCTTTCCCCTCTAGTGGCCTGAACACTGTACAATAATCACTTTCACAATACCCCTGGTACACCACACAAGTACCCACACTGTTTGCACTTACCACCAGGGCTGGTTCCTCTGGTTCGATCCTGGGGACCTCCTATAAAACAAGGTTATGCACAGCAAATAGCAACAGTACAGTACTTTGAGCACAAACTGGAACCACAGTCAGATTACATGCAGAAAAAGTTAGATCTGATTTATTCAGGGGACTTGAACAAGGGAGGGGCAAAATCAGGTTAAATAGCTTAAAGGTTATATCAGTCAAGCAGTTATGCATGTGCTTTGAGTCCCCCCACACAGTCCACCTCTGGGTACCCAGGTGGAGAAGAGATGGGCTAGCCAGGACTCTTGCCCGTGGTTGGCTGGCGTCGCAGCTGGTTGGAGCCCTGCGATGGAAAACACAACATGCACAGTACATAATATTTGTGATCTGGAGCCAGAGGGCTCAGTTCATAAAGGAAAGGAAGCAACAAGACAATCAGATGACACTCAGATTAAGCTGTTGTTGCAGGAAGCTACCCTGGTATTTACTCGTGATACCCAAGACTGGACACAGGCTGGATGAAAATCGAGACTGCAGGTTGTTGATCTGGAATGCCAGGAGAAGCAGGGCCCACACAAGTCACAGAGGCATCATTCCTGTTCAGGCGTGGAGCAGGGGGCTGATCCCCAGGCAGGTCTCTCATCGATGGCTTCTCTGTGCAGTGAATAGTCTGGCTGGGCCAGTCTGGTAAGGCCCAGACCACATGGAGACAAATTTGGATGCAGTCCGTTTTGGGCTGGATACAGCTTCCAGCAAGCAGAACACAGTTCACACAGTGGGGAACTAACTCACAACCCACTAGCAGCTCATAGCACATTTACATGTCACGAGATCTACTGTACCAGGCAAAGCGATCCCCAGTCCCTATCCTAAAGTCTCTGCACACACCAGGAGCTTAGGGGTAGCTGGAACTCCTGACAGGCCGATTGCATTCCGTAAAATCTTGGTCTTCTTCAGGTTGAGCCTGGCCCACTAGTAGCTTACTTTAGTCACACAAACTTGGATTTAGTCAAAATAATTCTCTTCTCTCCCTCTCAGGAACAGCAGACAGACATGCAGGCCAAAACTTAGCCCTTTCACAGTTCTCCCATGCGAATCCACTAAGGATTGCTGCTCAAAACCACTTCAGCTCCTCTCATTTCACTTCCCAGCTCAGAACTAACTGAAAACTGCAAGCAACCCAGGACTTCCCCAAGATCCAAAAGATCTGGTTGGCTAATCTGGCTATCAGTCAAAGCAAGAGCTCCCCCTTCAGTTGCAAAAAAGGCGCAAAAAAGCTCCAAACTACAGTTCCTACAGATTTTGAATTCAGACAGCTCCTGTAGTCCGGCTACATTTTAGGTCCCTCCCAGTACTGATTGGTCCAATTTGCAGTCCAGGACCAAGATAGTGGAGACAAACAAAACAGTCCTTGCTACAAAGAAAGCAGGTTAGACAAACTACATTATCATTATCACTCTAAATGATTTTCAGTAAATAGCTGCATCTTTCAACAGAGCTCCCTCTCAGATTACTTAAGCTGCAATCAGGCAGCTCTTAAAGAGACGGTACACAGAGGCTATACAGGCTTTGGTAATCACATTTAAACTGCTAAAACGCAGGACACCAGCCTGGCAGTGAGCAGTTAGGCAAGCTCAAGGAAGACTTTTTGGGAACCTCCATTTGTAGGGGGGTTACATCTGGATGGCCTAGGCCTTGAAGGAACTAAGCTGGAAGCTGATTTGAGGGACAGAATGCATCTCTTATTGCCCTTATAGCTACAGAGGAGGAGGAGGAGGAGGAGGAGGTGGGTTCCTACATGAAAAAGAACAACTCTGAGCGCTGCATTGTCCTGCATCTGCTGCAACTGCAGTGACATGGAAAATGACAGATGAAGAGACGGCCAAGTCCAGCTGTTCACATCAGCTGCAGGTGGATGCCAGATGCTTGCTGGGAGCAGAAGCGTGGAAGGTGTGATAGCACTGAGGGGCAGCACCTTGTTATGGAGACAACACAATCTAGTTTAACATCTGAAGAAGCTTTGTTAAAATCAGAATGGACTCATTCCCCTTGTGGGAAGGAGTGGCTTTTTATGGAGACTGCAACTTTGGAATCTGTGGAGACAAACTCTGTGCAGAGTGATAGCATGGTGGTGATCCTGCAGGGAAATCAGATGGTGCTCTCCTGACAGATAAGGATTTTATTCTGGATGTCCCATCCACCTTTTTCTTCTCCCCGAGCCTGCTGTGTTTTCTGTATTGGTCTGGGAGCCCAGTAGCATACAGTGACACTATTGCATTGTCTGCTGTTATAGAGCTGAATCTGCCAAATGGACTAATGCAGTGAGAGTGCAATAGAAAGGGGTTTGGATAAGATCTCAGACTGATCCTATGTGGGACATGTAGGTAATAAGACACGATGGGGTGTGCACTGAACAGATATTACCGCACACCCAGGGATATAGTGAGGCAAGAGGCCACAGACCGAGTGCCTTAAGCCCCTGGAGTGTAGTAATATCCGTTCAATGCACACCACTGGAGAGTCTTATTGCGCTTATAAAATGGGCTACTTTTTTAAGTGTTTACAGTTTCAAAAACAGAATTTTATTTGTATAAAAAAGGCTATTCTTATCAGAATTTCTGATGAAATAGTCCTTCCTCCAGGTATAAGATGAAGTCATTGTATTTGGTATTGTGCTTTTCGTAAGTGCCTTTCACCCCCCAACCCACACAGTGTTATTATGGTGGAAGACAAATTGGGACAGTAATCGTGCTGCTACTGGGTGTGCTTTCTTTTTCTTTATTAGTACTTTTTTTTTAAATATTTTTATCAGCAGAACTGATTGTAGGATTGTTTCACAGGTAGAGGATTGAGCGGCCCCTCCTCTTGCCGTGACTATGTGATCATCCTTGCCGAGCGAGCGGAAGTACTTTCTTGCTGCCACCCTCAAGTACCACTTATTAAATAGAAAAAAAAAAGAAAATTTTCACTCTCTAATATGTGCATTAAAGACAGCGAGGTTTCCTGCAGGCAGGGTATCAGGAATAGAAAGCAAGAGTGGTTGAAAAAAGACATCCGACAGAGATTGTCTGGTAAGATTAAAGAGACACAGATGAGGGGCTGACTTTTTTGAACACTTGTTTTCTGCCAAAATGGAAAAAAGTTAACAGAGACTGGCTCCAGAGTTTCCCTGATTGGCCGCAGGTACGGTATGAGCAGCATTAGTGAGGAAAAAAATAGTGGCATTTAAAAAAACAATCGTTGTAATGGAACACTATTTGTTTGGTTTTTTTGCACTGTGGTCCTGCTTTTAAGTACTTGTTTATACCTATGCATTGAACGGATTTGATGCACAGGTGAGAACCAATCAAAAAGCAGGATTTTCTCTCCCCATTTTCTATCTCATGATATCAGGTGATTCCATGTTTGATGACAGTTTTAAAACTGCTGCTTATCTACAGAGAGATTTTGGGTAAAATATGAACTTAAAGATGCCCACTTGTGGGCCCCCTTCACAATTACCCCCCTGAGCAAATAAGCTTTGAAAGTTATTACAATGTTATTTGAAAACAAGCATTTGTCAATGCCAAATGTTGTCGTGCTGGCATTGGCAGTGGGAGTGGTGTAGCTAGAGATGCATAGTGCTGTGATTTTGTGAATGTGTCTCAAAAGGTGATTTTGCACAGCGAGCACGCCATTGTGCGCCACAGCTGTGGAAACACGTTTTGGACAGGCTGTGAAAAATGTCAGCTGGACTGTTGATAAGGAGACGTGCTCAAATGCCAGTGGTGAAAATGTGGCATGAAAATATTGCAGATTGATGAAGTTACAAGGGTGCGTGGAAACTGGGCAATGCACGCTTGCAACACAGTCATTGTATGGAGATTCGGCACCAAATTTTCAACATAGGCATTTTAGGACCTCTGCTCATGAATAGTGTCACCGTCATTTCCTCAAACTGTCCCGAAAACTGATTTACTTTGGCAGCGTGCAATTCTGTGCCAGACGTGCGAAAACACATTTCAGGCAGTTGCAGTGTTCATAAGGAGGTATGGAAAAATGCCAATGATGAACAGCTGGAGTGAAAGTATTACAAATTCAGAAAGTCATGAGCATGCGTGCAAACTGTGCAATGCATGCTCATAAAACACTCATTTTATTGACTTTCGTTCCCAAATTTTCAACATAGGCATTTTAGGGCATCTGCTAATGAACAGTGTCACTGCCATTTCCATCATGTGTCTCAAACACAGACTTTCCACAGCGACCACGCTATTCTGCGCCGGAACTGCGAAAACAGATTTTGGTCAGGATGTGAAAAATGAGAGCTGTACTGTTCATTAGGAGGTGCAGAACAATGGCACTGTAGAAAATCTGGAGTGAGAATATTAGAAGTTGCGAATGTACGAGCGTGCATGCAAACTGCGCAACGCATGCTCTTAACGCAGTCATTTTATGGAGTATTGCCACCAAATTTTCAACACAGGCATTTTAGGACCTCTACTCATGAACAGTGTCACTGTCATTTTCGTAATGTGTCCCGAACACTGATTTCGCACAGCGAACACGCTATTGTGCTACTAAAGTGCGAAAACACATTTTGGCAAGGATGTGAAACATGACAGCTGTACAGTTCACAAGAAGGTGTAGTAAAATGCCAAATTTGATAATCTGGCATGAAAATATTGCGAATGCGCTAAGTTACGAGTGTGTGTTGCTCAGTTGCTACACATGCTCGCAAAACAGTCATTTTATGGAGTATTGTCACCAAATTTTCAACACAGGCATTTTAGGATCTCTGCTCATGAACAATTCACTGTCATTTTTGTAATGTGTCCTGAACATTGATTTCGCACAGTGACCGCGCTATTCTGGCGCCAGAAGCGCGAAACACATTTCGGGCAGGATGAAAAATGACAGCTATATGGTTCACAAGAAGGTGTGGTAAAATGCCAATGTTGAGAATCTGGCATGAAAATATCTTGAATACACTAACTTCTGCGTGTGTTTGAGTTGATCATACACTTTCGTAAAACAGTAATTTTTGGATTTTCCACCAAACTTGCAACATAGGCTTTTTGAGAGCCCTCTCATGAACAGTGGCACTGTCATTTCGTTACTCAGTCCCAAAAGGTGATTCCGCGCAGTGACTGCAAAATCACCTTTGGGACTGAATAACGCCATGACAGTGCAAGAATTCATGAGAAGGCATCCCAAAACCCCATGTTGAAAATTTGGGGCAACATTCCCAAAAATGCCCGAGATATGCATTAAAGTTGAAAAACCCTATTCATTCCATTATACAGCTTACCGGCATTTCTTCAGTTCGCGGTCGGCTTTGAAGAGTGCAGATGTGTTCCGATCCACAGAAGATCGTCACGCCAGACTCTGCAGGTAAGTATGGGGTAGGGAGGCAGGGTGCACAGTGTGTGGAGTGCGGGTGGGGGCATCGAGACTACGAGGACCGTTTTCGTTTTACAGGTAAAAAGAAAAAAACATTGTGGGACAGTTTTCATTTTGCAGGGCATTTGGCACGCTGGGGTGGGCTCCCAGTGTACCACTAACTGTTTTAGAGTGTAATGTGGGCGACGGATTGGGCACCCTCGCTGCACACAACACGGGGAGGGAGGAGGAGTAATGCCGACTGGGATTGGGCACCCCCATCGGCACACAAAGACAGCAGGGAGGCGCGAAATGAGGGGATTGGGCACCCCTCGGCATTCAACAATTGGGGGGAGTTTATGCCGACAGGATTGGGCCCCCTGTCAGCACACAAAGACAGCGGGGTGCGATCTGAGGGGATTGGCATCCCCTCAGCATTCAACAATTGGGGAGGTTTTATGCCGATGGGAGTCAACAATTGGGGAGGGTTTATGCCGATGGGAGTGAGCTCCCCATCGGCACCTAGGCACATCAGGGGTTAACCGACAGAAGTTGGGCACCCCGAGTCGGCAGGCGTTGAGGCGGCCTTTCGCCGACCATGCATATATGGCGGCGTAGCACGGGCAAGAAAAGCGACCGCTGCGTATGATGAGCTTTGCTGCATTGCAGCGGACTTTCCTTAGATGTGCTCTCACCACATTATGTACGCATGGTGTGGCACCGCATGCAAGCTGATTGTGGAATGCGGACGCACCTACTGGTGCGCGGCCCCGCATTCGCCCACACCGCACTCTAAAGCTGCACTGTCCCACTCATGCGGCTGGCGCAAGCCAGCCAACATAATGAAGGGTCAGTGTCTTGGACACACTGTATTTGTTGATACAGAGCTGTGACAGTCAGACCCTATAATGTATTCAGAACAAATATAGAAAGGGGTCTGCAAATTCAGCATTAAACAGTAGCAGACTGACACTGGGATTCAGCATTTTCCCAGCATTTTTTCTTGGGTATGACAGAGTATTTGTTTCAATGCTGGTCAACTAAATGCATGGAATGAATGTATTTCTTGCTCCCACTGAAGTAATGCCTATGACCAGCTTAGGTGTGGCCTGGAAATGAGCAGAAATGTGTCCTGGCTTATTCTGAAGGCCTGTACTGACATCTTATCAAAAGTCTCTGCTGTTAGACTGTTCCACAGATTCACCAAACCCTGGAAGAAAGAGTGCTTCCTAATGTTGCCCCTGAACTTGCTACCTCTGATCTTCAGGGTGTGTCCCCGCTTCCTGCTGGAGGACATCAGGTCAAACAACTCCATATATCCACCTAGTCCACACCCTGGAATATGCAGAAGACTGTGGTCATGTCTCCCCTCAGCCTTCCTTTTCTGCTGGGTGAACATGTTTTAGGCCTCTCCTCATACATTTTGTCCCTCATACCCGACCATTTTCAGTGGCCCTACACTGCAACCTCTCCACTGCTTCAGTTTTCTTTTGGTAATGGAAGCCCAGATCTGCATGGAGTACTCCAGGTGGGGTCTGACTAGGGCCTTGTAAACAGTCAGGATTCCTTCCTCAGCTCTGTTCAATGCCCCCGTCGCTTTAATGGGTTTTGCAGGACCTGGACAAGGGAAGTGTCCTGCATGTCTTATACTTGGATATCGGTAAGGCTCTTGACTTGGTGACCCACAGTTGGTTAAAGAAGAAGCCGAGGGATGCCAGAGTGAGTGACACATGAACTACGTGAGTGGGCAGCTGGCTTAGGGAGAGGACTTTGAAGGTGGTCACCAATGTGGAAGGCCAGGAGTGAGGCAGGTGATGAGTTTTGTTCCGTGTTCCACAGGGGTTGGTCCCGGGCCCAGTGCTTTCCAACGTGTTCTTATGTGTGTCCTCCTGGGTGCCATGGCCGGCACACTGCCCGGATATCCATGCGACCTCTTCTCCCCTGCAGTGAACCCTTCCTGTCTGCTCAGATCTGAGGCAGGTCACCACCTCTGCATCCTGCAACACAAGTGAAACCTAGTCCAGGCCTGCATCAGCTACAGCAGCTCTCTAACACCTGGAACAATCCCTAGTCAATGTCACTGCCCCTTCCCCCACTTAAAGCAAGTCTCTGATCAAGACTTCAGTAAGGCCTTTGACATCGTCCCATATAGGAGGCTGGTGAGCAAGATGGAAAGCCTGGCATTGGGTTGGAAAATAACAAGCTGGGTGGAGGCCTGGCTGTCAGGAAGAACTCAGAGAGTGGTGCTAAACAGGGTGCACTCCGAGAGAGCGAGGGTGAAGAATGGAGTGCCACAGGGGTCAGTTTTGGGTCTGCTTGGCTTCAATATTTACATCAGTGATATTGCTGGGGGTTTGAGTGGGAAGGTGTGCCTATTTGCTGATGATACAAAAATATGCAATAGGGTGCACACCCCGGGGGGTGGAGCACATGAGGGAGGACTTAAAGACGCTTAAAAAATGGTCTGGGACATGGCAGCTGAAATGTAATGCCAAGAAGTGTGCTGTGATGCACTTGGGGAGTAGGAACAGAAGAGCAGGGTACACCCTAGGTGGGGAGGAAATTAAAGTAACAGAACATTAGAGGGATCTAGGGAGCATAGTCACCTCGAACGTAAGGTAGGAATCCAATGTAGCAGGGCGGTGGGAAAGGTCAATGGAATGTTGGCATGCATAGCCGGGGGCATTACTAGCAGGAGGGAGGTAATAATGCCCCTTTACAAAGACATGGTGAGGCCACACCTGGAGTATGGGTTTCAGTTCTGGAGGCCACATCTCTGCAAGGATGTAGATGCACTGGAGGGGGTTCAGAGAAGGGCAACCAAGATGGTGCAGGATATGCAGGGAAAGTCATACGAGCAGAGGTGTAAGGAGCTGGATCTGTACACGCTGGAGACAAGGAGGGAAAGGGGAGACATGATTGAAACTTTTAAATATGTAAAGGGGCTCAATAAAGTGGGAGAAGAGGGTTTACTTAAGAGGAAGGAGGGGGTCAAAACTAGAGGGCACAGCCTCAGACTGCAAGGAAAAAGATACAGAGGAAATGTGAGAGGGTGTTTCTTCATGGAGAGGGTGGTGGAGCCCTGGAACAGACTACCAGACAGAGTGGTGGGGGCTAAATCGATGGAAGAATTCAAGAGAGCATGGGACAAGCATATGGGGCTGAGTATCGGGGGGAGGGGGAGGTGTGGGGGGAAAAAGGGCAGACTAGATGGGTCGGTATGGTCCTTTTCTGCCGTCAAGCTTCTATGATTTTATGATATGATATGATATGATATGAAGTCCCACTACAAATCACCAGTATCATGTCCCCAGTGCCAAGCCCTCTCTCGGGCCTATCTAACTCATCTAGCTAATGCACGTTATATTAACCCAGTGATGTACATTGTGCTATAACTGCTGTGATCCTCTGTGGGGCAGCCATGGTTCTACCCATTATTTTATTTCCCTGGGGCTACCTTGTCATGTTGCAATAATTTACTGCACCAGGACGTACTGCTTACCATGTACTTGTTTCATATGGTTTTGGAATGCATAATGTATGTAATGTATGAGTACTGTAAGATTCCTCACTGTCCTGTTCCTTCCTTCCCCCAGGTCACAACTGAAAACAAGCCCTGGGTTCTGTGTGCTTACCTGTTAAAAACATGTTTAAAATACAATAAAATAAATTAAATAAGTAAATAAAATAAATAAATATATGACATTGGGGAAGGTACAGTATATGGGCCAGGATTTTGTCATTTGCTGATGACACCAACATATTTGGCAGAGTACATAATGAGGAAGGCATCCCGGAACTGAAAAAAGATCTTGCCAAGTTGAAGAAATGGGTCGGAGGTCTTGCAGCTAAGATTCAATGCCAAAAATTGTAAGGTCACTTACTTGGGGAGAAAAATCCCTAGGACTGAATACTGGATGGAGGAGTGTGCCTGGAACACACAACAGAAGAGAGGGACCAGAGAGTCATAATCAGTAAAGAACTCTGCACACTGCAACAAGGCACACGGCAAGTCAGACAGAATGCTTGGATGCATACAGAGGTTCTTCTTGAACAGAAGAAAGGAAGTGATCCTACCACTGTACCACTCACTGGTCAGGCCTCACCTGGAGTACTATGCCCAGTTCATCAGTCCACAACTGAAGAAAGATAGGGACCAGGTGGAGGTCATTCAGAAAAGAGCAGCTAAGATAATCCATGGTGGGGCGGGGGTGCTGTGGAGCCTGAGCTGAGCAGCAGCAGTTTCTAACAGCTCTAAACGAAAGCATTAAAAATCACTAAAATCCTCTACTCTGGATACCAGAATCGATTTTCCAATATAACCAGCAGAAAGAGTGACCTTGATTTTGTAGAAATGGGTAATCCCAAGAAAGATAAAACCATTGGTGGAATGGAGAAAAGTAAAGGAACTGGTGGGGCCTTGTGATCTATGCCAGTGCCACAGGCTGAAGTAGAATCTGGTTCTATAGAAACCATAGCGTCACTGGGACAAAAACTCCAGAACCTAATCTCATCAGTCTCTACCTTAAACCAAAAGGTGGATAACTTCAACAGCAGAGTTTTAGTAGTTGAAAATGCGGTGGATGGACTTAAAAGCAAGGACATCCGAAAACATACAGATGCTAACTCTACTACAAGTGCCCTCACGGTAATGGAGAATCAGCATCCCCAGGCTAGGCTAGAGGCCTTGGAGAATCAGGCCTGGTCAGGGAACTTTCGGATCATCGGTCTCCCTGAAGGCAGTGAAGGAGACCACCCGATCATGTACATACATGAATGGCTCACGGACGAGTTATTATCTGAGGGTGATGATGTCTCCTGGAATATTCAGAAAGTCTACTGTGTCACTCCCAGGGGCTGACCCCAGAACTTAGAGGAACCTCGCACGCTAATGGTAGTGACCTCTGGAGTGTGTACCCGTGACCATATCCTGCGATGTGCCCGTCGAGTCAGTCCTCTTATGCGAGACGACAGTCAAGTTCATATCTTCCTGGATATCAGCTATTCAACTTGACAGAGAAGGAAGAGATTTGACAGAGTGCGAAGATCCCTGTGGGAGGTAGGAGTAACACACATCGTAATCTACCCAGCTAGGCTCCGTATCACTCATCAAGGGAAAGTGTATTTATTTTCGGCCCCAGTAAAGGACAGTAAATGGGTCACCTGGCTAGTCGCTGCAACCAGAGATCGAAGGGAGGAAGCTGAAAATGAAGAGGCTTTTGGAGACACCTGAATCTTTGGGCCTTAAAGTAGGAACAGTGCGTTATATACACTTTCTTTTAAACTAAGTGCTCCTCGTTGTCTCACAAGGCAGCTTAATGCCCTCACTATTCTGTTGTCCACGTAAAAGTACAGGAGTTAAAGTGTGGGTATAATTTTACTATTTTAAACTGTTAAAGTCTGTTTTGTTTAAAATTTTAGGTTTTACTCTACCCCCAACTTTTTGAAATGGGAGACTAATTCTGGACATGGGGGAAAAAAAAGGAGGGAATTTCAGTTTCCTCATCTGAAAGTTGATCTTATTTGATGGTGACTAAAGTAGGAGATACAAGTTTTTTAATCAAAGCTGTAATTTAACCCTGCTGCAGAAATTTATTTTAGTAATATTTTTCACATGAAGGCTAACACATGGCAACATTAGTCCCCGATGCGACGCGTTCCTTTCTTTTAGGCTGGATGTTGACGGACAATCCTTTATTTTTTGAAGTAGCCATGTTGCTCCTGGACTCAAATAACATAGCAATTGATGGACTATTATTTAGTGTTAATTATAGAGTTTCCCTCTACTGATATACCACTACATAGTGAATGCAAGTTTTATTGTATCCTTTGATTAAGGGGCTTTCTCCCCAGATGGGTTGATATTTGATGGTCTGTTCACTATATGTAAAGTATACTGTCATGTTCTATGATAAAATGATACACAAAGTATAAAAAAAAGAAAAAAAAGATGATCCATGGCCTGCAGGGAAAATCCTGCAAGGAAAGGTTGGATGACCTCAACGTATACTCTCTGGAGACTAGAAGAGGGAGTGGGGACATGACTGAAACCTTCAAGTATCTGAAAAGCATCAACAGACTCGACTGGCAGGGGTTGTTCAAGATCAAGGACAGAAACAGCAGGAGGGATCATAATCTAAAGCTGGAGGGAAGCAAATTCAGGAGGAACATGAGGCAATACTTCTTCACAGAGAGGATGGTGGGCAAATGGAACCAGATGCCACTGGGGCTGGTTAGTGTGCTGACGCTGAACGTGTTCAAGAATGGTTGGCACAGACATATGGGACTGGGGAGGTGGGAATATAGAGAGGGAAGGGAAGGGAAGGGTAAGGAATATGAGAGGGTAAAGATAGGTGGCGAAGGGAATTATTTAAATGGTTACAGTCAGGCCAGTACTAGACTGGTTCCTGAACCAAAGTAGGGACAGGAGAGGATGGATGGACCACTGATCTTTATCTGTCCATATTGACTAGATGGACCACTGGTCTTTACCTGCCCATATTGTCTGGATGGACCAGTGGTCTTTATCTGTCTGTACGGACTGGATGGACCACTGGTCTTTATCTGCCAATATTGACTGGATGGACCAGTGGTCTTTATCTGTCTGTACTGACTGGATGGACCAGTGGACTTTATCTTCCAATATTGACTAGATGGACCATTGGTCTTTATCTGCCCATTCTGACTGGATGGACCACTAGTCTTTATCTGTCTGCATTTATTGGATACATAGAAACACAGAATTTGCCATCAGACAAGGACTGCTTGACCCACCTAGTCTGACCATTTTTCTCTGCCTATAATATCACAGCAAATCCTACTTGATCTCCAGCCCGCTGGGCTTTATCTGTCCATATTTGCTAGATGGATCACTGGTTTTTATTTTAACTGCCAGTATTGACTGGATGGACTAGTGGTCTTTGTCTGCCCATAATGACTGGATGAACCACTGGTCTTTATCTGCCCATATTGAATGGCTAGACCAATGATCTTTATCTGCCTATATTGACTGGATGGAGCAATGGTCTTTATCTGCCCATTTTTACTGGATGAACCAATGATCTTTATCTGCCCATACTGACAGGATGAACCAATGGCCTTTTTTGCCTCTATTCTCTATGCTTCTATGTTTCTGTGTTCTGAATTCAGGTATGTCAACCTGAACTACACAAACACCTTCAGGTGTAATCTGTGTGACGAAAGGGGCACTCTTACTGACAGTGTCCATGGGCCTCGCACAATCAGGTGGACCAGTTAGATCAAGATTCTATCCCTGTCCAGGCTCAGCAAGCCTGTGCTAAGAGGGAAAAGGCACCAATTAGGCAACAAGCCCCTCAGGTACAGGTGCCAGATGAGAGCCAGTCTGCTGGACCTGAGCTTTAAGAGATACCGGTTATTGAGTTCTACCACTGGGTACCCCCTCAGATGCTGTTGGGTGAGCAGGGGAGTTCAGGGGGGACCACTTTGGGCATAACAGGCCTGACAGAGACTCCCAGGTGATGGTTGGTGAGGACACAGCTATTCTACAACATAGTCCAGCTGGGGAGGACACAGGGATGCCTCTTCCCCATTTTCTCCTCTGGTGGGATGGCAGTGGTCACTAGGAAACATAGACTAAGGGAACAAATGCGGAAGACAAAAGTCCCAAAAACTGATGTGATACAGTTGGAAAATAAGTTTGAACCATTACAAAGGGACAAGCAGTGGGTAGATACAGAGGGGAAGGAGGACCCTAATGCCTTCTCTGTTGTCTCCTACTAGAGATACTCCTCTTTGGAAAATGAGGAAGTTCTGTCTGAATCCTAGTCCTTGAAGAAAAAGATAGGGAGGACTGCTCTAATAGTTAGGGTGGTAAAAAGTAATGTATGGTGAGGGCTATTCGCTAACTTTTCTTTTTCAGTGTTGCATGCTGCCAAAGGCAGGCATGAACTTATATTGTGCTACATTGAATGAGAACAATTTTAAAAACCTTAAATGCCGTGTTATTACAATTCCAGCTTTGCAGCCGTTCCCTTTTGGCACCGTCTTTTTGCAGGATACCTGATTACAGATGATTTAAGAGAACAAGAAGACATGCTATGAAGCTGGAGGGAGACTCAGGGGAGATGTGAGCAAGTACTGCTTCACAGAAAGAGTGGTGAATGCCTGGAAAAGCCTCCCAATTGAGGTGGTGGGGGGCAAAAACAGTAACAGGCTCCAAGAATGCATGGGATAAGCATAAGGGATCCTTAGAGGTGAGAGGGGAGAGTGTAAAACCAGAGATCAAGTTGGGTCTGCGGTGTTATAGTAGGTAAGAAAAATGGTCAGACAAGGTGAGCCAAGTGGTCCTTATCTGCCGTCAATGTCAGTGTTTTTGTGATTTCTGAAATAACTCAAATCCAACCATCCTGAGTTTGGGGGAGTTTGTTCTGGTCCTTTGGGGAAGACACCTGTAATGTGGTAAGTGTGTGCTTTAGGGGCATGAATGTTGTGGTCTATGGACTGGTCAATATTTGCCTGGGGCCGTGCCATGCCTTTGGATGTTTTTATGGCTGGTTCCTGGTTACATTTGATAAACATGTATGCTCCTCAGACTAAGGCATAATGTATTGACCTTTTTATGTTAATATAACCTCACCTATATGAACCATCCCATCTGGTAGTTACACACATACACAGAAATGTGACAGCAGAGAAAGGCACCACGGCCCAT
This sequence comes from Neoceratodus forsteri, assembly GCA_016271365.2. Taxonomy (NCBI): domain Eukaryota; kingdom Metazoa; phylum Chordata; order Ceratodontiformes; family Ceratodontidae; genus Neoceratodus; species Neoceratodus forsteri. Next base: position 19,417,762 of record CM057458.1, on the reverse strand, counting down.
CTAGTCTGCCCAACACCCTCTAGTCTGCCCAACACCCTACTCCCCCCTTCTGTTATGCTTCCACCCACTTTTCCCAACCCCTTAAATCTATCCCAAGCCCTCTTGAACACCTCCATGGTTTCAGCTGCCACCACCTCCTCCGGCAGCTTGTTCCAGGCCTCCACCACCCTCTACATGAAAAACTGCCCCCAGACATTACCTCTGTATTGCCCACCTTCTTGTATGAGGCTATGTCCTCTCGTGTTCACTCCTTTCTTCAGTTTGAACAAGCTGTTACCCTCTACCTTATTTATTCCCTTCAGATACTTAGAGGTCTCAATCATGTCCCCCCTCTCCCTCCTAGTCTTTAGAGGGTACAAATTCAGCCCTCTCAATCTTCTCTCATAGGGCACATTCTGCATCCCTCGTACCATTTTGGTTGCCCTTCTCTGCAACCTCTCCATCAGCTCAACATCTCTTCGTAGGTGAGGCCTCCAGAACTGCACCCCATACTCCAGATGTGGCCTGACCATGGTTCTGTATAATGGCATTAGCACCTCCCTCTTCCTGCTGTTAAAACCCCTCGCAATGCAGGCCAGCATTCCATTTGCCTTTCCCACCGCCCTGCTACACTGGCTGCCCACTTTGAGGTCACGCGATACCATAATCCCCAGGTCGCTTTCTGTTTCCTTCTCCTTAATCACCAACCCCCCAGGGAGTAAGTTTTCCTCCTATTCTTCCTCCCCAGGTGCATCAGTGAGCACTTTTGTGTATTAAACTTCAATTTCCAGGTGTCAGACCACCTCTACAGCCTCTCCAGGTCCCGCCTCATGGCTTGCACCCCACTAGGTGAATCCACCCTATTGCAGACCTTTGTATCATCTGTGAACAGGCACACCCATCCTTCCAGACCCTCTGCTAGGTCACTAACATAGATGTTAAAGAGTATCGGTCCTAGCACTGACCCCTGTGGCACCCCACTGGTCACCGCCCATTCCCTGGAATGTCTCCCAATTACCACCACCATCTGACTCCTTTCCTTCAACCAGTTTTCCACCCACCTGGTGATCCTGTTGTCCATTTTAACTGTGGATTGGCACTGGTAGCTAGGGGCCTGCAATCCCAAAAATTGTTTTATGATATGAATTTCCTCCCTCATTCAACTGGGCTTTAAGATCCTTATTGCATGGTGCATGGAAATGACGCCACAAGTATTGTAGGGGTACATCATCCAGGACTGATTTTTTTTTTTTAATTTCCCTAATACTCCCTTTTCGAAGGGCAATGACTGACAATTTCATTTCTGCTTGTTTCTTGGAGGATTCAGTTATGCCCATAGTTGGCTGGGGCCTTTGGCTCTTGAACTGCTCCTTGTTATCACAGGAGGAAGTTCAAGCAGACCTACTAGATCTTTATGCACCTAGAAAATCAATTCTCGGTACGTATGACGATGGGAAGATTCTAAAACAGATTTCAGATTCTTACTGCAGGCCAAAGCCTCCCTGTTGAAGACAGCTAGGAGAATATCATAATTAACTAGGCTGCAAAGCACAGCTGTAGAAATTAATTACTAATCTAAACAAAGGTGAAGGATTTTTTTCTAGACAAATTCAGGACATAAAGAAGGAAATTCTGACATTGCAATATAATAGGGCTATGCCTTTGTTGGCAGAGTGCAGTCTGGCATTCAAGGCAAGCAACCAGCAACGTGTCATTTTGAGAATTGCCAGGAATGGGTTAAAAGATGGGGTGTAGAGGACTTTAAAACAATTCAGGGTTTTTAATCACTTGTCGGAAGTGGAACACTACATAGAATCCTGCTTTGGTTGTCCAGCACCAGTTTGTACTGACACAGAGGCTGTTAGAGGGGTCAGATTTGCCACAGTTACCTGACCATCTACAGGTACGTAGCTCCCTGATCTCAGACGTTTCGACTGAAGAGGTGAAGCTTGCAATAAAGTCTTTGCATACTGACACTGCACTGAGCAGGGATGATCTAACTGAGGAATTGTTGAAGTTTTTTTCAATCCACTTGGCAGGTGACCTTGTTGACCTTTTCAATTTTCTCTCCTCTTCAAAAATGTCTGACAGTAGGTACAGTATTGGGCAATCCTAATTTTTCTGTTTAAAAAGGGGATGTGACAAATACTTGAAAGTGGTGACCTATTTGTCTGCAAAGAATTTGTTGAAAATTCTCTATAAAAGGCTGACATGCATAGAAGGGCATCTACTAACCCAGACTTGTTCCATCCCTGATCGATCTAGACAGGAAAATCTGATTGTTCTAAGGGAAAAAATGAAATGGGGGAACTGGGGTACTTGGATGGGTATGTTCAATCTTTAGACCAAAGAAGGCCTTCAATAGGGTGTCACATCACTTCCTTATTTCAGTATTGAGGAAGCACAAGATTCTGGAACCCTTTATTGGTTGGGTTTACCGTTTATACGAAGAGGCCACTGTGCAACATAGGGTAAATGGTTAGCTGGGAAGAACTGTGCTTGTGAAATGGGGCATCCTGCAAGGGTTTCCTTTAAGCCCTCTACTGTACATTTTAAACCTACAGTAGATCCCGTTTTATAGGGGATGTCAAAATACTAGCATACAAGGTGTCACTGGCAGTGATAGGGTTCTGCCTCTTAAGGTAATAGCATATGGAGATGATATCTGCCTGCTTGTACTGGATGCTGACTAGGGGAGAGACGTGGTGTAAACTCTTAACAAATTTTCCATGGTCTTGGGGTTGAAAGTTAACTATGATAAAAGTGTGTGGGGATCACAGTAGATTAGGGGGTTTGCCTGGGGGTACTGTCCCAAATCTGGTGGTTATTAAATTGGTCAAGGCCTATATTAGGATTTCAGGGATTCGCTTTGGAACAGGAGACATGTCTTTGACGATTTAGGAGGAGAAATTGGAGACTGGCTGATTAAACGTGGAAAAATGGAAATCCTAGCAGATATCCAAGCTTGTGTATGTGATTAAAACACTACTGTTTCCATTTTGTTTTTGTCAGTTACATATACCATCCCTCCCCCACCCCCGCTTCAGTGGAAACAAGGCTTTTCTGTCTGTTTTTCAGGTGCTTTGGGACAGTGTGCTGTGCCTTTGAAGAAAGATGGTTTGAATATGTTAAATCGAATGGCTTTCTGTTAAACCATTTTTTCAGCTAGTACTTTTGGCCCTGGTCTAAAAGGTTCACCCAAGCTCCGGGTCCTTCAAGTACTGCATTATTTGGCTCTCTTTTTACTGGGGTAGACAGTTTTTAAGGTAAAATGGTTAGCTGACAGGTCTTCACCTACCTCCCGACCAGGTAATATTAGGGTGGTTTTTCGCTGACAGCACTGTACCAGAGTATTATTAGTATGTTTTAACTGATGAAGTTCAAAGCCCATATTTAACTCCTTGCTTTGTAAAGAGCCTTGAGATGTTTGGGAGGTTAAGTGTTTTGCTCAGAGTGACACAGCAAGTAAGGCACATTTGTGAAATTCGAAACTGTGTTCCCCAGGTTCACCACCCTGCACTCTAGCCACTAGGCTACGCATCCTCCCTGTTTCCCCATCATCCTTTTGCTGCATGCAACAAACAGCTCAGTATTACAAATGGTCAGGAAACAGCTGGTTCAGTCTGGTAACATCTGGGTTTCATTGGCTAGTTGCCCATAAACACAAACATTCGGTAACATTTCTGTCTCCACACAAACTCCTAACAAACTATACTGACAGTATTCAGGCTACATTAAATGTTCCATTCTGCTCTTCTGGGTAGTCAATGTTCATTCCATTCTAAGGTAGTCTCCATATGAAACAGATTTCAGCTGGAGCCCTTGACACCTACAGAATGACCCCCATAGGTTTGCATTATTGCGGCCCATTCTAAAATGACTTGGTGCTGACCTGTCGGTAGAGTGGTAGTGCTACTGCCATGGGTGACCAGAGATCAGGACCAAGACTGGGGCATCACAGGGCTGGTGGGAGGAGGAGGAGGAGGACTGGGCTTCTCCAGAGAGGGAGGTAAACCAATACCACCTCAGTAATGTGTACAAATGGGTGGCAGTGCAGGCAGAAGCAGCTTGAGAAGGACATCTGGTTTCGTGTGACATCACACAGCTTCACGTGTGCATGGAGCCCCTGCTGCCATTATCCTGGAGGGCAAAAAAGTGGAAAAAGCTGGGGCCCTAGGACAATGTCCTATGTGAGACACTTGGACTCTGCAGAGCTTCCATTACTATAGGCAACTATTTATATCTTTATTTACGGTTTGTTGACCGGGTAAGTGCACTAGACAGATTCTGCCTATTTTCAGGCACAAACTGGGGAAGGGGGATACAGATGAATGCCAACTGACCTTGAATCAGATTAAGCTGTTGGTGGTATTTTTAGTGAACTAATTCTGTGTTCACCAAGAAGTCTGGGACACCCTGAGGAGGGTAAATCACTGGGTAGCCTGGAAGAGTGGGTGGGGTTACAGGGTTGGGAAGTCGCCGTGGGGCTGAATGGGAGGGGTTCCTGAACAGGGGACATAAACAATAAATAAAATTATCTGGGAAAATGGAATGAGCTGATTAGTCAATGAATCCCCAGGGGGTGTGAATCCAGCTGAATGGGCTAAACAGGCCTGTGTAACTCACACAGGAACACAGAATCTTCCGGCAGATAAGGATCACTTGGCCCACCCAGTCTGTCCAATTTTTCCCTGCCTATACTGTCACTGCAGACCCTAGATGATCTCTCAGTAGTCCCAGTACTGAACCCTGAGGTACACCAGTGGTCACTCTCCCCTCCTTGGAGTGAGTGCCATTTACCACCACTAGAGATGTGTTAAGTCCATGAAATTCACAAATTTTGCAGATTTTGCAGAGTGCATTTCCTGAAATTTGCACAATCTGTGGCCCAGGAATTGCACGGATTTTGTCACAAAGTGTGAAATTTTGCCAGCGAATTTTGAGCTTCACAGAAAAAATGCTCGTATATTGCCACAAAATTCATGCAACTTGTGTGTAGTGAATTTCCATGGGTCGCCCAGAAGTTCACGAAGCGTAAATGTTTGGCATTTCACGGCAAATTTGCAGGCAACATTTTACTTTCGCAACATCTCTAGCCACCACTCTCTGTCACCTATCTTTCAACCAATCCTGTATCCAGTGTGCCACCTTGGGCTCCACCCGCAAACTGCCCAGTTTCCTTATAGACCTCTTCTAGCTGGGGCCACGGCTGGGAGGCTCCAGTCTACATCAAGCAAATTATAAGTCCCCCCCTCCTCAGCAGCACCTCCCCCTTTTCTACCGTTGAGCTGATGGCCTCCCCCAGTGCCTTATCCAGTTCTTCCCGCTGTGTTGGAGGTCTATATATCGCCACAGAGTAAATAGTGGTTCTGGCTTCTGTCTCCAGGGTGTCCCACAGCACCTCCAACCCTTCCTTTCCACCCTGGTTCCTTTGCACTTCTGTCTCTTTGATACACTCCCTCACATACAGCACAACCTTCCTCCTCCCTCCCTCCCCTCCCCTCCCTAGCCTCCCTGAACTCAGTGTATCCTGGTATGGCCATGTCTCAGTCCTGACTCCCTGTGCACCACAACTCAGGTTTTAACTCTTTATTTGTACATCAAATCAGACTATTGTACCTTTGTTTAGCCTTGTTTTCTTTTAATGTGCACATGTAATATGTTTATTGTACTCTATGTATACATTATATGTATCAATCATTAATACAGTGTATATTTTTATTATTGTATTACCCGTTCCCTTTCCCCTGGGTCGCACCTGGAAACGAGCCTTGGCTCAATGTGCCATTCCCAGTTAGGAATTTTCAAATACATACATACATACATACATAACTGCATACATACATACATAACTACATACATACATAAATACATACATACATACACACAGACATACAGACATACACACATACATACAGACATATACACACATATACATACATATACACACATGTACACACATACATACATACAGACATACACACATAAATACATACATACATACACACGTACATAAATACATACAGACATACACACATAAATACATACATACAGACATACATACAGACATACATACATGCAGACATACATACATACACACATACATACATACAGACATGCATACTTACGTACAGACAGACATACATATATACAGACATACACACACATACATACATACATATAGACAGACATACACATATACATACATACAGACATACATACATGCATACACACATAAATAAATACATATAGACAGACATGCACACATAAATACATACATACATACAGACAGGCATACTTACATACAGACAGACATACATACATACAGACATACACACATAAATACATAAATACATACATACATACAGACATACAGACATACATACAGACATACACACATACATACATACATACACATATAAATACATACAAACAGACATACATACATACATACAGACATACACACATACATATATACATACACACACAGACATACATACATAAACACATACATACATACAGACATACACACATACATACAGACAGACATACATACACAGACATACATACATACACAGACATACATACATACACACCTATATACATACATATACATACATACATACATACATACATACATACATACATACACACATAAATTTAGGAAAAAAATTAAATTATTAGCCATAATTGGTCCGACCAATGCAAGGTATATATCAGTGTGTTCATGTACTTTCAAACTACATTGATACATTCAGAATTAATCAATATTGTTTTATCATATAGATGGATGAAAATGGTATCAACAAAATTAAACTATATTGACCAGACTCGAGTTTTCATTAAAAAAATTAAATTAAAGAGCAGTCCACACCTCCAAGAGAACTTAAACCAGCAGTACTATGCAAAAAAAATTGTGCTTTTTTGTCAGTTTATTCCCTGTGCTCTGTTGAGCATTTCACTGGTAATCTTTCCTGCTGGCATTGTACTATCTCCCTGTAATTTGCTCGGTTTCCTTTTGTTTTTGTTTACATTTCTGCCTCCTGCCATGTTGACAGCAGCAGTAAAAGATAGGCAGACAGGCCGGCACCATATTTTCTGTGGATCTACACAACATTGAAATTGATCACTTCCTGGATAGGTAGTACTGCTGCTTTAAGAAATATATGTATTATTTAGGCACAGTTTGGCATATATATCAAACTAGTTCTGTATCTCTGGTCCTGGTTATTTTTTTACCTAGGTCATTTATATGAAAACTGGATCTTTGTTCCTTAACAGTTCTTAAGCTCCTTTTGCTTATAGCCTACCTGAGGTCATACTACTGCTTGTGACATCACTGTGATTCCTATGGCAATGGATGGTGATGTCACAGTGGAGGATTATGACTACAAGTGAGGAATGAGCTGCTGCAATAGATAATCTCTTAAAGGGAAACGGGCTTTACCATGGGCCTGACGCTCAAATCTGGGGCTGGTCCCAATGTACACTTTGTGTGCAAAACCATTTTGGTTTACTTACTGTTTAGTGTAATACAGTAGATTGTATCAGACTAATTTTACTTAGCTCTAGGCTGACATCTTGTGTTACTACATATCTCAGATTCCCCTGCAGCTGACATCAGAGCAGTAGGCAGCAGTGAAAAGATTCAACAGCGTGCAGTGTATGTTAGAAACATAGAATCTGATGGCAGATAAGGACCGCTTGGCTCACCTAGTCTGCCCATTTTCCTACCTAACAGATAAGCTGCAGATCCTAATTAACCAACTGCTTACTTCCTCCTACCCCCCACTAGGACTGCCTTATGTCTGTCCCATGCATTCTTGAATTCCCCCACTGTTCTTGACTCCACGACCTCCTCAGGGAGGCTGTTCCATGCATCCACAACCCTCTCTGTGAAAAAATACTTCCTCACATTACCTCTGAGCCATCCCCCCTCTATCTTCAAATTGTGCCCCCTTGTTCTTGCACATCTCTTTTTCTGAAAGATGCCACCCTCTTGGACTTTGTTGATTCCCTTGAGGTACTTGAAAGTTTCTATCATGTCCCCTCTCTCCCTCCTTTCCTCAAGGGTATACATATTAAGCTCCTTTAGTCTTTCTTCATATGTCTTCTGGTGCAGACCCTGCACCATTTTGGTTGTCCTCCTCTGGACAGCCTCCACTCTGTCTATGTCTTTGAGGAGATGGGGTCTCCAGAACTGCACACAGTACTCCAGATGGGGTCTCACCAACTGCCTGTACAGAGGGATAACAACTTCCTGTTTTCCACTATTGATGCCTCTCTCTATGCATCCCTGTATCCCCCCAGCCTTCCTTACTGCCTTCTCACATTGCTTGCCCACCTTTAGGTCATCTGATATAATTACCCCCAGGTCCATTTCCATTTTTACTGTTGTCAGTATCTCACCCCCCATTGTGTACTCTTGCCCTGGGTTTTGTTTCCCAGTTGCATTACCTTGCACTTCTTTGCATTGAATCTGAGCTGCCATACATCTGACCATTCCTCCAACCTTGCCAAGTCCCTTCTCATCCTTTCCACTCCATCTGGTGTATCAACCTGTTGCAGATCTTTGTGTCATCTGCAAAGAGACATACTTTTCCTTCCAGTTCCTCTGCAACATCACTTATAAAGACATTAAAAAGGACCGGTCCCAGTACTGAACCCTGCGTTACCCCGCTAGTAACCCTCCTTTCTTCACTGTTGACTCCATTTACTACTACCCTTTACGTCCTGTTGTCCAGCCAATTTTTTATCCAGGCTACCACCTTGGGACCCACTCCAAGGCTGGCTAACTTGTTAGAGTTTATATAAGCAGGTCCCACTGTCCTCCATGGGTTATGTACAGTCACAGAGGATTGTACTTAGCACTAAGAGAAAAACAGACCCGGAAAACATCCAATTGGAGATTTCTAAAAACTCTAACATACACTGCAGCCAGATACTGAATCTTGTTACTGGTGCCTACTGCTCTAATGTCAGCTGCAGGGGATTCTGGGATTTGTAGTAACACAAGATGACAGCCCAGAAGTAAGCAAAATTAGTCTGATAAAATATAATATACTACAGTAAATCTTAAGAAAACCAAAATGTTTTTGCACACGAAGTGCACATTGGGACCAGCTCCACACTTCAGTGTGAGGCCACTGGTGCTGACAGGTCCCCTTTAAGGGAGAAAGATCTTGTTTTCACACAAAGCCCCTGAATAATAAGCAATGGTGAGAAGAACCTGTAGATGATTGATGAAGTACAAACTGAGCTGTACCTACAGTAACTGTGATGTAAGAGTTTTCACTGAGGTGTCAAAAGCTCTTCATGTACATAGCCCTAAAGATCACGTCTAAATGAAAGATAATTTCTTTGAAAATGGATAACATTGCAACTGTTAGGGCTGGAAACAGTTTTTTAAACAAACTTGGAGTCATAGCAACAAAAAAAGTCTTATTGATTCCTTTACCATAAATTAATATGTTGAAAAGATTAAACTTTATTATACTTGCTATCATTTCTTTTTCTCTTACTTCAAAAGTTGTCACTAGGTTACTAAAAAATGCTGGGTAATTATGTTATCCTTTGTGGGATACTGACACAGGCACAAGGCTGTGACATCGTAATGCAGCTTAGCCTGAAACAAAGAAACACATTTTTTATTTACTGTTTTTCTGCACCCTTCTGCTCCGACGTGGTGGATATGTAGGGGGGGAATTCACAAAGCAGTCACACTTGGCACATCTCAGCTGCCCCGGTGCAGATGAGATGCGCCAAGACCAAACTATGGTATTCACAGAAGATGCGCCGGAATATGCTCCCAGCGCATCCCCTCTGTGAATACCACAGTTGCGCCCAACCCGAGAAGTGCTGGCGCAACCCCCTGGTTGGGCTGGGAAACCGATGGGGAAATGCATCTCCAGAAGCACTGCTCCCAATGTTGATATTCACAGCCCCAGACACACAAATGGGGCCATTAGGCATGCAAGGCACAATGGGACCATTTGCATGTCATTATGGCCCCATTTGCATGAAGCCTGCAGGGATGCACCCGATGGAATGTGCCAGGATCACTGCAAGGGCTGTGTGCAGTAAAGTCCACACACAGAATCCCCGGTAGTCTAGCAGCACCCACCCCGCCTCCCTGCCCATAGTCCTGTACATCTGTACATGTGCCACAACTCCCTGGTAATCTAGTGGTCCCCCCTCCCTGCCCGTATCCCAGTAAGATGGACATCTGTCCACAGTCCCTGATAGTCCCTGATAGACCAGTGGAACCCCCTCCCTGCCCATATCCCCGTAATATAGAAAGCTGTCCACAATCCCTGGTAGTCTAGTGGTACCCCCCCACACTTTTGCGGACCCTCCACCCACTCAGGCACCCCCACCCCATGCCGCTCCCCCCATATCAGCATGTGCATAGGGTGGCGGGCAGCACAACCCACCTGCAAACCTCCATGGCTGCCCACTGACTAAGCTTTCAGTGGTTGACAGCATACAGTATGCCTGTAAGCCCATTGGTAGCCCCTGTCGACCAATGGGCTTGCAGTGTGTACTGTAAGCTGTCATTCACAACACTGTGAATGGCCTGTCATTCACAAAGTTGTGAATGAGAGTTTACAGTACACACTGCAAGTCCATTGGTCAACAGGATCTACAGTTTGCAGGTGGGTTGTGTTGCCCGCCGTCCTACTCACATGCTGGTATGGGGCAGGGAGGGGGATCCACTGGACTACCAGGGATAGCATACAGGGATGATAAATGATGCTTGGGGATGTGGATGGGGGACACTAGCCTACAGAGTCAGCAGTGGGGGGGGATTGTATCATGGATCGGGGTTATGGACAGGAAGGGAGGGCACCTCTGGACTGCCTGGGTAGGCAGCCTGCCATGCTGCTGTCTGCAGTATGGCTGCCTGCCATTGGGCGGACACCCACTTAAGGTCTACTTTTTGTAGCCTTATCTTTTGGAGGAGCACCTCCGGACTTACTCCAGAGATACACCTCCAAGGTGGGTTGTGAATATGGCTGCACCCCATATGCATGGGCACACCCCTGCACAATCCCTTCAGATGCACCGCATAACATTATGGGTGGTGTTCGGCGCATCTGTGATGCACCAGCCTAAGGCTTCCGAAGCAGGACTTGTTGATCCGAAAGCTAAAGCTATTTGTTCTTTTTGTAACATCCTTTTTGGCCCAACAAACAGTATCAAACCATTTGTTCTGGATATAATGTAAGGGGAATTTTACAAAAGACTTGTGAAGTGACCAGATTATATTATTTCTTATGTCCAAGGTATACTTTCCCAGTTTACTCAACATGTCACAGTGATGTGTCTGAAAGTTACATCCTAGAGAAAATCTAATTAGTCTGTACTGGTCTTTATCTAACTTTAACAGCATCCATTTATTCGCTGCCCTGTAAATATTACTATCATATTCCATAGCAGGTAAAACCATTTGTTCAACCAAGATCTTTCTAGTTTTTAGATCTAAACACCTAGATTTACACCTAAGTGCTCCTAACTTCCTGTTTATATTTTTAAGTATATTCGTAATATGTCAGATAAAATTTAACTCCGCATCATATGTTATTCCTAGGTAACGATATTCTGTCACTTGTTCTAACTTTGTTTTGTTTGTAGTATACATAGTCAATTCAGACTCCCTGTCCTGTCCTTCCAGAATGTTCTGGAAGGACAGGACAGGAAGAAAACGTTTTTGTTTTGTTATTGCTGTTTGTTTTTTATCCTCCTGTAGCGGGTGTGGGCAGCTACCAGCCCCCTCCCTGCACTTGGCTACTGTCCCTTGCCACTTCCAGGGAGCCAGTCCCCCACATATTCCTCCATGGCAGGGTGGGAGAAGGGGGCCAGCCTTTACCCCAGAAGATACATCCAGATATCGCTGGGACTAGAGCAGCCAGGCAGACTGCTGAGACACGGACGGGGCTCTGCAAAGCCCAGACCCCTACTTTTCAACGTTTTCTCTCTCTTCCTCATGCTTGAGTGCACACACATACTCCGTCATCTGTCAATCTTGGGATGATTGGTGGGTCCACAAAGAGGGGGAGGAGCAGCCTTAAAGATTTTTCATTTCCTGACTTTTTGTGTTTTAACCCTAAATGATGCATTAACACAGTTTTTGCATATTTATATATATATATATATATATATATATACACACACACACACACTATGGGGTGGGAGCTTTTCAGTAGAATATATAGTGTTATTTCCACTGGAGTTGGATAAATCCTGATGACATCAGCAGAGTGAGGATAAATGACATTTATCCACACTCTGCTAATGTCACCAGAGTGAGGATATCTTCCTGAATCCGGCATTCTAAATGAAACTGCTTCAGAAAACAACTTCTCTTTCTCACCGAAGCCTGCAACTTACTCAATTAGCATTGCAAAAGACACTCACCTGTGTCCCATAGTGTTTCTGAGACTCCTAGCCCATTACTGTGCTGATTCTCAGCTTCAAAACAACCTGCATTCTAAATGGAACTCCTTCACAAAGCAGTTTCTCTTTCTCAGTACTACCTGCAACCGTTTCTCTTTCTCACGGAAGCCTGCAACTTACTCAATTAGCATTACAAAAGACACTCACCTGTGTCCCGTTGTGTTTCTCAGACTCCCAGTCCATACAGAAAACTCACACACACACACACTCACACCACACACAGAAAAAGTACACAGAAAAAAATGTTCCTAAAGCTTCCACCCCCATGGTATAAATCTCACAAATGATATGCAGGTCGTGGGATATGGAAAATCTTCTCAGTCCTGCAGAGTGAGCTGTGCATTCTCAATACAGAGCTCACTCTGCAGGAGTGAGAATATTTTCCATATCCCACTCCTGCCCATCATGTATCCCATATATATTGAACACAATTGCACTTACCCCAGTAATGCAAAGCATCATGGGAAACATATGCAAATCCCAATGACAGAATTTGGACTGGTTCTACTTTAAGCAGAACTGCATGGTGCCAGAAGGCCTCACAGTGCAATCATGGAGATTTGCATATGTTTCCCATGATTCTTTGCATTATTGGGGTATGTGCAACTGTGTTTCCTTCAAAACTTGGCTGTATGGCCAATATCCTCTGGGATATATATGTAGAAAGTGAGAGAGAGATTTCTATATAGCTATACATACTGTATAGAGTCACCCCCCTCCTAATATCCTGGGATTAACAGGTCCCCCAGTCATGGTTAGGTGTTGCACACGTCTCCGTGACTACTATAATACTAGCTGTCTCTCTTCTTGAACTAGATGGCTGTCCCTAATTTTGCTGCCTAGACTTCTTGCATTTAAACTATGTTTCTAAGCCTCTCACCTGCCTAGCCTCTTTTCCCCCAATGGAACTCCCACCCCCCAGCTTGTACCCCAGTGCATGCTACACCTTTTCCTTTGCATGGTCCATGCTTGCCTCCTCTGAATGGAGGAGATCTTGCCTGATCTCCTTTAGCTAGTAATGCAGTCTAGTTCTCCCGGGGTTCTGCCTCCCCATTATTCAGATTAAATGGCTATACATCAACATTCTACTGGATGTTCTCTGCCAGTTGCATTTCTTGACCAGCAGTTATGGATAAACACAGCAGGCTGTTTGATATTCATATTTTCTTTGTTAAAAACGTTATTTTTATTAGGTTTTCAAATACAATTAAAATCAGACAAACATGAACGGAATGTGTTGCCATACAAACATAATAAGCGGATAACAGTGTTGTGCATCACCAAATAAAAACATCAGTCCCATTAAGCATTTGTTTGGAGTCCTGTATTGGTGTGCAAGTCAGTTTCTTCAAGTAATTCATCCACCAAGACCACCTGAAATGAAGTTCCTTGGTCTGCATATTGAGAACTGCTGTTCAGTATTGCATTTGTCTGGTTTCTTGCAGTCTAAGTATAAAGCTCCTTTGGGATGGGGGCAGAGCATTGAGCCACTTACTAGTAATGGCTTTGAGGACTATAGCCATAACTCACCTATAAGCATAGACCTCTCCTTTCTTGACATCTTTATAAGTGTACGTCCCCAGAACAAGGTCATGAAATGAGTTTGATATAGATGCAGGGAGGGCCCGAGTTAGGAAGGCATGTACCTTGGTCAAATACGTAGTTAGATGCAGACAGGTACAAAACACATGGCATGTAGTGCCTTCCTGGCTGTAGCTCCACCAGCATTTCTCTGACTTAGCAATACAGTGTTTTGTATGAGAAGGGGTGAGAAAAAAAAATGCAGCAGAGTTTTCCATTTGAATTCCCTGTACCCTGGGGATGTAGTCATTTTAGTTCCCACCCTAATAGCTCTGTCCCTTCTCTGATCATTATTTTGCTGTCCTGATACCTGCTACCAGCATCCCAAGTCAGCCAAGATACCCATGGTTTCGCAATCTTGCAATATTCTAGTTATCCCTATCACTGGTTTTATAACAGCACCAATTTTCCATGTAGTATCTATAAAGTCCTTCAATAGGGTCAGAGGCCACAGGATGTGTGGTTTGACCTTGGGCTGTATTAGAAAGTGATTGACTTGCAAATATCGAGAACATGCTCTGTGTCCTAAGCCGAATTTTGCTTGCATTTATTTATTTCGTTTTTCTTATCTAGGTTAAAACACTAAGCAATCAAATACCCATTGTCAGGATGGTGTCCTGTGTCATCAGTAGTTTTATCTGTCTGCATGAGAGTGCTCCAGTAAGCCTCCATGCCTGTCTCTTTAAGAGAGCTATTATTCTGTGTGAGGAACTTAGTCTGGACTGGATCCAAGTATTTAAGGCTCATGACCAGCCAGACCGTCCTTATTTCTGTTCCATTCTGCAGTCGCTATTTGCGCAGAGGGGGCTTTGTTAGGGAAAGTGATTATTTGCTGTTTATCTGCTGTAATAATAATAATAATATAGGAGTTTGTCTAACCTGCCTTTCATTGCAGCTTGAACTTTTGCATAAGAGCTACCATTTTGGTTCTGGACTGCCAGTGCTGGACCAATCGAACCTTAGGGGATCTAAAATGGAGATTGTACCCAGAGATCTTGTGGGATTGAAATTCTGTAGGAATTGTAGTTTTTAAAGGGACACTGTCAGCTTCCGATGCTAATTTTATGGTGTCAGCACTCAATACACCTAGAGGAAGCACTGTCAGTGTGCAAAGCAGTGGTGGCATTACATTTTCCGATTTCATTGAGAATATGCATTATTCTTCCTAATCTGTATTAGGAGCAGTCCAATTAAAATCCGTGCAGCGCATACCCACGAGCAGGAATGGCGCCGAGCCGCGAGTACGCTCATTCATGAACGAGTTTGTCATTTAGTGTCATAGGGGATACACTGGTTGCAGGGTGAGAGCAGCTAGTGGTAGAGGGGAACATTCTCTGGGCACCGCTACAGTCATTTGGAACTGAGCCCCCTTCCCCCCATACAGTGGCAGTCCACCTCCCCCGTACATGCCTGTAGATCATGGCACTTCTGGAGCAGGTGCCACAGCAGTGCCCACCTGGGTCCAAGTCTGTTGCCCTCCTGCCCACCCTCCAAAGACTGCCAGTCTATCACTGGGTGTCATGAGGGTGGAAAGGCATTTTGTGGTATGTTAATACTTCTTTGGATACCGGTATTACATTTATAACAGACTGGTGTCATTCGCATCCCATGATTGTTGGGGGCTTGCAATATTTGCTAATAGTAGCCCATATTTACAATCATTCACACTATTTTGTCATTATTATAATTTTAAGCTGGTGCAGATTATTCTAGGACACTCAAGAACTGTTATTCTACATATTCCCCCAAGATCTTTGAAATATAATAATAATTTATTTCACTTAAGCACCTTTCAAAATACCAAGGAGCTTTACAAAAATTAAAACCACAATAATAAAATCAGGAAGAACAATAAAAATAAAATAACGGGTCCCTTCATTACATATCACTAAAGGCCTGGCCCATAAAAAGTTTTGTAGCCTGTTTAAATCCCCGTTATGGGAACGATATTTTGAAGCAATTGGTCATTCATATGTCAGATGCCTTAGAGATGATTGACAGGGCCAGCTCCCCGTGCTTCATGTGCCCCTGGACCCCCCCGGCATGCACTGTCACCCCCCCATATCCTCGTGGCCACTCTACTGTTGTGCAGGGTGGGGGCAGCTGGATCCTTGTGCCAATTCCCATAGGTGCACCAACTGTTTGGTGCAGTTGTTGGCTTACAGCAAACCCAGGAGTTTGGTGCAGGGACCTGATTTTTATAAAATTGGGTGCAGGGTTTCTGGTTTCTGGCGCACCCAGAGTTTGCTGCAGCCCTGGAGCGATGCAGCTTGTGTTGCTCTAAGGGATCTTTGCAAACTGAGCCCTCAGCTTTCCGGTCCACATTGATTAATGAGGTAGGGCAATGTGACCTGTAACATAATGGATTTTTATCTTATTTTGGTATAGATGTGATTACTGCCTATATTTCCACTCGCCAAGAAACTCCTTATTGGTCATGCCCCACTCTATTGCTCTGGTCAGAGGGTAAGGATGTCCTCCCTGTAGGTTTTGTAGAACAAGCTAGGGAACCCATCGGCTCCTGTAGCTTACCATTTTTGAGGTACAGGACGGCTCTGGTGACCTCTTCTTCTGCGATAGGACTTTCTAAAAAGCTTTTGTCTTGTTCTACTAAGTGCGATGGGGGTGAGGATCTGCATAAAGGCCTGGGTAGAAAAGAGCAAACTTTTTCGCAATGTCTTAAATTAAATGAATACTTCTGCTCTGTCTTTACAATGGAAAAGGATGGACCAGTGCCACATGGGGGGAGAAGGGGAGAGGGGCTGGGGGGGGATAAAGAGGTAATAGAGACTGAAAAAGTGAGGGAGAGGCTGCTGGCACTGAAGGTAGATAAATCCCTGAGACCAGGCGGCATACACCCTAGGGTGCTGAAAGAGCTAGCAGAGGAACTGGTGGGATTGCTGGCTGTTCTGTTCACTAGATCCCTAGAGTGGGGCGTGGTGCCACTGGAATGTAGAACAGCACATGTGGTATCCCTCCACAAGATTGGACCCAGGGATGACCCGAGGAACTATAGGCCAGTCAGCCTGACCTCAATAGTATGTAAACTCAAGAGACCATACTAAAGGAAAGGCTGGTGAGATACATTGAGGAGAATGATCTACAACATGGAAGGCAGCACAGATTTATGACTGGCAGATCATGTCAAATGAACCTGATCAAATTTTTTGATTGGGTCACAAGGGGGGAGGCAGACAGAGGCCAGGCGATGGACATCATATACCTGGACTCCAGCAAGGCCTTCTATTCTGTACCACACAGGAGGATGATAATGAAACTAAAGGATCTAGGGGTGGAGGAGAAAATGGTATGGTGGGTAGACAATTGTTTGAGTGGTAGAACCCAAAAAGTAGTGGTGGGGGAAGAGTTCTCCAGCACCAAGGAGGTTACCATCAGGGTCCTGCAGGGACTGGTGCTGGGGCCAGTGTTGTTCAATGTCTTCATAAGTGGCATCAGAGAAGGCATTAAAGGCAAGATTTGCCTGTTTGCAGATGACACCAAACTCTGTGGGAGGGTGGACACAAAGGAAGAGATACAGGACTTGAGAGAGGACCTCTGTAAACTCGAGAAATTGTCAGGAGTCTGGCAACTTGGCTTCAATGCCAAAAAGTACAAACTGCACACAGGGGCCAGGAATCCTAGGACAGAGTATTACCTGGTGGGATTGGGTAGCTGCTTCAGAGGAGGAAAATGATCTGGGGGTGATGATAACTAGAGATCTAAAACACACCACTGAATGCAGAAAGGCAGCAGCAAAGGCTAACAGGATGCTGGGGTGTATTACAAGCGGATTCAGTAGAAGGCAGAGTGAGATCATTTTGCCATTGTAAAGGTCAATGGAAAGACCACATTAAGAATACCGGGTAAGGTACTGGCATCCATACCTTAAGAAAGACATAAGCATACTGGAGGGTGTCCACATGGGAGCTACCAAGATGACTGAGGGGCAACAGAATAGATTCTACCATGAGAGGCTGGGAGCCCTAAGAATGTACTCCCTGGAAGAGAGGAGGTAGGGAGAGGGAGGATATGATAAAGATCTTCAAATATTTGAAGGGGATAAACAGAGTGGAAAGGGAAGGTCTCTTTAAAATGAGCGAAAACAGAGCCACAAGGGGACATAGCTTAAAGCTGATGGGGGAGGTTTATTTATTTATTACATAGAAGTCCCTTTAGGCTGTGCCTATTTTTAAAGGTTTTAGGGTCAGATACAACAGAAGACAACAATTAGCAGGTATATAATACATCATACATTCATGGTGCAATCCAAGTCAAAGCAAAGAGATACAGAGTGGCAGTATGAACTAGAGGTGTAATACAGTCATACAATACAAAACAATTAATACAGGACACTCAGTCATAGAATACAATTAATGTGCTACTGGCTTAGGAGGGTTGTTAGGAAACATTTCTATATGGAGAAGATTGTGGCCACATGGGATGAGCTGCCAGAAAAGGTGGTCTCAGTAAGGACAGTGAGGGCTGGGACAAACACAAAGGAAACCCAAGGGACCAAGAAGGGGGAGAAAGGAGGGAGGGGAAGACATGGCGGAGGGCATGGTCACTGGCATAAGCCATGACCCTTCAGCATTTACTGAGGAGACGCAATAGACCACATTTGCTTTCTTCTTCTGGCTATTTTGTAGGCTTGTATGTTTGTATGTCTTGAGGCAGATGTATAGGGGGAGGCCTGGGATTTGACTTTCTAAAGTAGCCATGTGCCTATCTGCTTGTTGCTTCCACAACTGTGTACCCAGGACGCACCCAGCTCAGTTTGCCACTTACATAATATTTTGGTCTAATGTGTCTTAGCGCACCCTCTGCCTTTTGTACTTCTAAATTGAAAATCTATTGGAAAAAAAGAAATCTATTGAAAATAACGAAATCATGGGACCATCTCTGGGACTGGACAAGAGCTACTGGGAGACCAGCTGACATACAGACCTATAAAACAGCCAGGAATACCTGTATCAAAGCCATTTGTTTGGATAAAGTCAGCTATTGTAGGAGTGCTCTTTCCACACATGGAAGGAATTTCTGGAGCAACATAACAGAAGTCACAGGGAAAGATACAAAGAGGCACCCACTATGCTGAACGTAAATGGTTTCATCATCATTGACCCCATCCAATTGCCAATATCTTTAATCTGGCATTCACTGACCGTAGTCATGTGCTGCCCGCTAGTTTCTTTGATCCAGACTCCTCCCTGGCTCCTCATGGTAAACTGGTTAAGAAGCTGGAGCATCCTTATTTCTATTCCAAGCAATCCCCAAACGTGAAACCAAAAAATACCTACTAAAGGTACTTGGAAAAACCAGAACTAGTGGTGACTCTCTTGACTTGAAGCTCATAGCCCTCACCCTTGACCCCTCTAACCAAGGTTATCAACCGTTCCCTCATGCTCTTCCAGTTCCCTCTCAAGTGAAAGTCTGCCCTGGTGACCCCAATCCACAAGAATGGTGACAGGGCGCAACACAGAAACTACAAGCCTATCTCAATCCTCTCTCCCTTATCCAAATTAGAGAAAATTGTTGCAGATCAGTTGGTAGACTACTTGGAAAAATACAACCTGCTATGCCCACAACACCATGGCTTTCAGAAAGGTCACAGTACCACCACCACACTCATTGAATTTAAGGGCTTCATTCATCAGGCACTTGATCAAGGTCAACTTGTCAGCACCACCTTCATTGACCTGTCAAAGGCTATTAATTGAACAACTTGCTGATCTAGGGCTGCTCCTTAACACCCTAAGGTGGTTTAACAGCTATCTCTCTGACCGCACTCAACAGATTAAGATTGGTAATGCCCTGTCCTCCAAACAGCCTGTTCAGTCAGGTGTCCCCCAAGGGTCAATTTTGGGGCCCCTGCTATTCAACATCTTTCTGAACAAACTCCCTGCCTCCTGTCATCAACATATCCTCCTGTAAGCAGATGATGCGGTAATTTTCTCAAAGAACTCCAGTCCCTCTCTCTTGGAGGGCCACCTTCAGAAAAGTTTCATGGATATAGAGGCATGGTTTGTGATGCAGAAACTAATGCTCAACTACAAAAAAATGAAGATTATGCTTTTCCATGGCACACATAATAAACATAACAACAAACAGCCAACAGTCAGAAATAGCGCCAGTGTCACCTTGGACCAGACGCATTCTTTCAAGTATATTGGAGTGACCCTGGACTGTACTCTGTTTTTCACCAGTCATATTGATATGGTCGCCAAATCTGTGAATATCCACATCGGCCTTCTGTATAGACATAAGCACTGCCTGACTTCCAAAGCATTTAAGCTTGCAATACAAATGTCCGGAATATCCAGAACTGGGAAGGGAGAAGCCAGAGAAGGCAAGGGGGACAGCAAGGTCAGCACCCAGGGTGGGGGCTGACCAAACGAGCAGACACGAAAGACCGTTAGGCCTATTCTGCTGGCATTTTAGTATGTTAGTAAAGTGCAATTGTCTCGATCATTGACTATAGGCTTGTTGTCTATAGACCTGCCTCTGTGTCTGCCTTACAGTGTGTTGCCATTGCTCTGAACAAGTCCTGTAGATTACTGATTGGTGCTGTCCTCTGCATGCACACCTGCGACGTCTATAAGCAGGCTAACTGGCTTCAACTTCTGGGAAGAATCGCTTACCAAACCTGCCTGGAAGTAAAAAAGGCATTCCTTGGTCTTATGCCCGCTGGGGTACAGAATCTCCTTAGACCAACCAATAGCACTCACCACACCAGAAGCTATGATAACTCTGCTCTTCTTGTACCCCACTGTCACACCTCTCAGGGCCAATGGTCCCTTGCAGGCAGAGCCACTAAGTTACCGTATTCAACTTGCTTAGCAGCGAAGTCACCAATTCAACCACTCTAGGCCTGTTCAAACTTAATCTTCATCATACTCCCGTGACTCGGGCCTCATGTAACTGCTTCACTTAAGTACCCCGGGCTGACACGCCTG
This sequence comes from Neoceratodus forsteri, assembly GCA_016271365.2. NCBI lineage: Eukaryota > Metazoa > Chordata > Ceratodontiformes > Ceratodontidae > Neoceratodus > Neoceratodus forsteri. The sequence continues at coordinate 19,396,793 of CM057458.1, read as the reverse complement.
TCTCCCTTCATCTCCATTTTCTCTGTTTCTATGCCTCTATCCACCTCCCATAACCCCGCTACACCTTTTTTCTCTTTCCCTTTTTTCACCTCCCCTTCCCCCTCATAGAAACATGGAAACATAGATTTTGATGGCAGTCAAATTGCTCTATCTCTCCACTAGCTCTCCTACTCCTCTACTCCCCCTTCCTACTCCCCTATCCACTAGCCCAGGTCCTGAATATTTTCTGACCTCCCACCCCCACCCCCATAACTACCTCCCTACACTTACGCACCCCATCTCTCTGTGGAGGGGTTGTGGGATGACAGATGGACCAGACATCGAACTTCTAGTTCAACACACAATCTCTGAGTGATGTTTATTCAAAACACAGCAGCTAACCTTAAGCAATGGCATATCCCTTCTTCAGTACATCAGTTTGCAGCAACAGACTGTGTATGTCCTTTCTCTGCACTTAGCCAGCACCTACTGACACTGATCTCTGATCTAAATAGCAGCTGAGTTTCAGCCTCCACCCCTATGTGGGCCTTGTTTGCTTGGTTAGTGGGGACTCAGAAATAAAAAAAAAGCTAAAAACAAAGAACCTCAGTGCAGAAGCACTGAAACATGGGGTTACTCCAAAGGGCATTGACAATAAGCCAAGTTTCAAAGAAACACAACATTACCCATATTTCCATAATGCAAAGCATCATGAGATATATGTAAATTACCATAACATTTCAGACTTGTTCAACTTACAGCAACTTACATGCATTTTAGATAACACAACTAACTTAATTTCTATAATAGTCACCTAATACTTTTTACCATTATCAAAAACACCTAGTGCCATGGTATTTTCAATATTTACAGGTTTCATAAACATAAGGTATACTGTACATCAAGGTATTTTATGACATAGTGCTATTACATACTAAATCCAACAATGATAAACACAACCTGTTTTACATACGCTTGGAGGTCACCAAAATAACCTCCCTGTATGAGCACCTGAGAGGGAAAAGTAAAATTAAAGAGGACACTATAGCATAGTCAAAAAAAGGGAAGAGAGAGCCCACAGGTGGCCAACTATATGAACTAGATATTGTAAAGAATAGATTAGTCTAAGAAACACAAGAACTGTTGCAGCATATTTAAGAAAAGGTCAGTCCTCAAGAGTGGCAGGAGCTCCCTGTCACATATCCCCCACCTTAACAGAGAAGCAGTTATTGCAGACTGCTTACCACCTTCCTGTCCCAGGAAGGAGTGGGAACTTTCACCCATCCATCTTTAGAAGCTCTGTCTCAGGGTCCCTATTAATGATAAATGTTCTGTCATAAACACAGTAGTTATCAGCATTCTTTACCCTGAGACATTAACACATTTCTTAATAGAGACTAACAGTACCTTTCCTGAACTATCTCTTTTAAGGGAAAGTACTTCATATTTCTTAACCAAAAAATCTGGAGAGCTGTAAGGTCCAGTACCACAGAAACAATTTCTCTGGGGTGAGTAAATACCTGCTCCAACCCACCAGACATGTCAGTTTTAAGCAGGGGCCCAGTCCTAGGTTCAACCCCTCTACATAAACCCACTATGTCTATTGATTCATTTTACTTGCTACAGTTACAGATACCTGAGGGTAGACACTCTTTTGGTGTTACCCCACCAGAAAATGTCACTCTTTGGCCATTCTAGATGCTTCCAGCAAGTTATCCCCACTTCTGACACCAACTCCGTGGAGAGGTTGTGGGATAACAAATGGACCAGCCACCAAACTTCAAGTTCAACACACAACCTCTGTCTGATGTTTATTCAAAATGCAGGAGATAAGCTTAAGCAATGGTATATTTCTTCTTTAGTATATCAGTTTACAGCAACAGACTATGTATGTCCTTTCTTTACACTTAGCCAACACCTACTGACACTGATCTCTGCTCTAACTAGCAGCTGAGATTCAGCCTCCACCCCTATGCGGGCCTTGTTTACTTGGGTAGCGGGGGCTCAAATAAAAAAAAAACACTAGCTAAAAACAAAGAACCTCCATGCAGAAGCACTGAAACACGGGTTACCCCATAGGGCACTGACAATAAGCCAAGTTTCAAAGAAACACATCACACATATTTACATAATGCAAAGTATCATGGAATATATGTAAATCACCATAACATTTCAGGCTTGTTCAACTTACAGCAATTTACAGGCATTTTAAATGGCACAACTAACCTAATTTCTATAACAGTCACCTAGTACTTTTTACCATTATCAAAATCACCTAATGCCATGGTATTTTCAACATTTACAGGTTTCATAAACATAAGGTATATACATCAAGGTATTTTATGACATAGTGCTATTGCATACTAAATCCAACAATGATAAACACAACCTGTTTTAAATATGCTTGGAGGTCACCACAATAACCTCCCTGTATGAGGACCTGAGAGCGAAAAGCAAAATTAAAGAGGACACTATAGCATAGTCAAGAAAGGGAAGGGGGTGCCCATAGGTGGCCAACCTAATGGACTAGAAATTGCAAAGGATAGATTAGGCTAAGAAATAGAAGAACTGTTGCAGCAGATTTAAGAAAAGGTTGGTTCTCAAGAGCGGCAGGTGCTCCCTGTCACACTCTTGTATGCCTATATCAGTTTGTATCTTCAATCTCTGCTACTTTTGAAACTCTTCTACTCTGATGACAAGGCTTCATTTTGCTGCATTAAAATTCTCTGTATAATTGTGTACATGTACTCCACTGTTGGTAAAGATAGTCCCTGTTTTTTTATTGTATCTAACCTAGCTACTATGTCTAGCCATACTGTTTCTTGTGTTAAGTAACCTTGTACTGTGTAAACCTATTTCTTTTTGTTTTTTTGTTGTCTTTTTTATGAACTTTCAATGTGGAACCTTTGTAAAAGAGCCTGTGACTCAAAATTGTTAATTCTGAATTCCCAATAAATAAATAAAAATAAATAAATAAATCCTACAGCTCTTGTCCTTCTTTAGTAAGCTGCTGTGGGGTCTCTACTTTGTTGGGTCACTGTTTGTGTGTTTTTAAAGATCCTTAATATTTCCCTCTATTCTCAGGCAGTCTGCCTCTGCTAGTTTTCTCTGGTCACTAGTAGGGGAGATCAGCGTACCTCTTAGTACTGCCTGGATGACATTCCACTTTGTCATGGGGTGGTTTCTTCACCTTTGTTGGGCTCTAAATAAAGCTGAGCTTCCTGTTTCATTCTGAGGGAGCTGGTCTCTTTTGCCAGGAAGCCCACAAACTGTACATATGCCATCATTTGTAGGTGACCACAGGGCCAATCTCCACTGCAAGGAAGAGAGGGGCATGGTCTGAGTGAATGATGTTATATATATGACAGTCTGTGACTACCTGTAGCCAGTTGCTGGGCATGAAGCAAAGATCTATGCCTGAGTAACCATTGTGTGGGTGAGAATAGAAGGTGAAGTATTTTTGTGTGTGAGTGGGTGGAAAAACCTCCATACATTTTGTTTGTTTTTTTGTTTAACCAAGACAGACACACTAAGCTGAAAGCTTATTTGCAGGTGCGACCTGGGAGCACAAGGAAGTTAAGTGGCTTGCTCAGGGTCACACAGTATGCACCTCGTCGGCTGTGCAATTCAAACCCAGGTCTCCAGATCTGTAGCTCAGAGTCTTAACCCACTGCGTTATACTGCTTCCTTAATCCAGGAGCCCAGTCTGGTCACCCATGCCATGCAGTGCTTTAGCCATTCATAGACTATGTTGGTTAGAAGGAAGGGGACTTATCTATTTAGTGATTATAAAAAAAATTATGCATTTGTCTTATAGTATTTGGTAAGGGCTTTCTGCGGATGGAAATCAGTCACCTCAGAAAGGTTGTTGTGCACATTCTAAGTTGTGCACATTCCAAACATCCTGTTATGCATGTTTCCTCATTAGCGTATGCTGCATTTCCCCATCGTGTTTCGCTCTCGAGGTCCATATATGCTGTTATCTCAACCCCTCAATGGAAACACAGGCTCATTGTGTATGGTCACCCATACATTATTCCTTATATGTAGTATTAGTTGTAGAGCTCTAAAAAACCCTGCGGAGTGTATGTTGGGGCCATAGGTATTCAGCATAGACAATGGCTGGTTTAGATAGATTGCATTGACCAAAATACTGTTTACCAGCCTTTAGGGTCATCGTAATGGGACATAACCCTCAATGGCAGGGACCCATGAATCAGTATTGCTACTCTGCACTTCTTCGGTGTGGGATGAAAGGCTGCAAAAACCTGCCCCACCCATGCTCTTCACAGCTTGAGATGCTCCGCAGGGGGCCTAGCATTTCTTGCGTAGCAGCTACTGTGCCACCCAGGTTCCTTAGTTGGGACAGGATCTGCTTCCTTTTTTTTTCTTTGTTTCTTTCTCCGCCTGCTGTTCCCAGTCCCAGTGGCATTGCTCCAGCCCCATCACTGACCCGTCTCATGGAATTACAGGTTAATCACCACTTACAGTGAAGCCCACTAGGATGAAGAGCAGCACTGCAGAATTCTGCAGTAGAATTACTGCAGCAAACAATGTAATTTCAATGGGAGTTAACCCGCTTTTGTCAAGCAGGAAACCTGTGATACTGCACTTCATCCTGGCAGTCTTCACTGTACATGGAGCCATTTCAATGGGTGGCCTGTCATGATGGGTTGAAACATAGAAACATAGACTTTGACGGCAGATAAGGACCGTGTGGCCCATCTAGTCTGCCCACGAGCTGGCAGGTAGATAGCGCTGTGGTTTAGGGTACTGAACTTCAAACCGGGAGACCTGGGTTTGAATCCCACAGCCCCCACTTGCATACTGTGTGACCCTGAGCAAGTCACTTAACTTCCTTGTGCTCCCAGGTCACACCAGGAAACAAGCCTTGGCTTAGTGTGCCTTTCCTGGTTAAACAATTTCCCCTTTCCCTTGAGCAGTGCCTGTGGGGGATACTGAACAAGTGGGGGTGTTACTGTCTGTTTTCTCCACAGGCATCTGCCTGTGATGTACGCATGCATATTGATGCACATGCATGCTGCATCTCCACACACACCCATGTCTGTTGGTCCTATCACTGCTGCCACCCAACATCCATTAGGTGGCAGGCAAGCCATGGCACTGAGGGCCCCCCCTCCGCAAGGGAGAAGAGCTGCCTCAGGACTCTCAATTCTCCCTCACCTGGCCGGCCCCTAGTCCATTTCTAAACTTGGGTCACCAGTGTGGCAAGAGGTAAGGCACAAGTGTCTCTGCCCTCCATGCCACTTGGCCAGAATTTGCAGTCTTTTTACGAGGTTGTTCATTCCCTTTACATTCTAGGATATAATTTTCAAATGAGCCACGCTGCTGTTAGAGGAAAGATAAAGTTAGACCACTGGCAGGATCTTGGGTAGGGAAAGTAAGTGGGCTTTTGGCCACGTACATCTGCGCGCCTAGGACTGACACTATGGGTATTATACCTTTGTCAATTACAGCACAAACAAACAACATGGAAACAAATACAAATACAACCTCCAACAGGCAGGAGAACAAAGTGCAACAAGTAAATTAGTGAAATCAGTAATCTTGTATCATCTCGGAAGGAAGATCTTCACAGGGGCACAAGTGACTACCCATCCTCTGAGACCTGCCCTTTCTGTGGGGCAGATCACAGAGGGGCGTTTTAGGGAATTATTCCTCCGACCCGATGGCCATACCCTGTGGAGTGCCCTAAGGATCTGTCCTTTCCCCCATGTTGTTCGCAGTGTACATGCTGACCATCAGTGAGGTCATTAGGGGGCATGAGCTGAGCTTTCATTGCTGTGCTGATGATACTCAGCTCTTCCTGTCCTTCACACCCTGAAGGCCTGATGCCATCGACGTGCTGAATAAGTGACTGGATGAGATCCGGACTTGGATGTTGGCCAACTGGTTGGGGCTCAGCCAAGGTAAAGCTGAAGTATTAGTGGTGGAGCTGGTCCGATTGGGGGGTCAGGTGGCCTCTGGGGAAAGTCTAGGTCTTTTTATTGGCCTGACTGAACTAGAGGTCTCCCCCAAAGTTAAAAATCTGGGCATTGTTATTGACAGTGGGCTAACACTTGATTCTCAGGTGTCAGCCGTTGTCTGTGTTGGTTTTTACCATCTCTGCAACATCTCCCAAATTAAGTCCCTTGTCCCTCCTGAAGACCTGGGCACCCTAATACATGCATTTGTCACATCCAGGCTTGACTACTGTAATGCCCTCTACCTCGAGGTCAGTGGAGGTATGCTGAGGTGTCTGCAGCTGCTGCAGAACACTGCAGCCCTGCTTTTGATGGGTCTGCCAAGATCCTGTGATATTACACCAATTCTGCATAAACTGCACTGACTTCCGGTGCATTGGTGCTTTTTCTTTAAAATAGGTCTTTTGACTTATAAGACCCCACTTGGGTTGGATCCAGGTTACCTCAAAGAGCTCCTGCATCCCTACACCCCTGGTCATTCCCTTAGGTCAGCGGGGGAGGCCCTCCTGGAGGTACTACGGATGAGACTAACATCGTCAGGTGATCGGACCTTTGAGACTGCAGCCCCAGTTCTTTGGAACTCTCTTCTGGGCTACCTCTGGGAGGCACCTTCCTTGGAGAGCTTTAGAAAGGGTCTGAAAACCTTTCTATTTCAAGCTACCTTTGATTCATGACTAGCAACATTATTTATATTTTTAGAGAGCTGTTTTGATGAATTTTGTTATTGATTTTGTTGAATTAACTAATCATGTGCTTTGTTCACTGTCTGTTTATATTTGTAAGGGTGTCCTGAGCCTCTGGGGAAGGGCACCCAAAATTAATACAATCTATTGCCTCTACAGGGCGATGCACCATGGGCCCATGCATGTCGGTGGGCCACTGGTTCCCGGCTCGTATAGCTTAGCTGGGGGTAGAGAGAACGGCCACCCAAGTAGCAGTGCCTAATAAGTGTAATCGTATTTGAATCCAGCACAACAAAGGCAACTAGTTAAGTGAACTCCCCCTCCCCAGAGAGAGAAAGGGATCCGGGCGTAGGAGGTCCTGTAATGTACAGGGCGGGGGTTTAAGGATATCCTCTTTTATGAGTCATAGATAAAGCTGTAAGGAGAAGGCCACTCTGAAGGTTCGGACATATCCCAGCCAACCAAGTGAATGGCACAGTAAAGGGCCTTCAGGCTAACTTCATTCTTCAAACTGTCATGAAAGGCCCCTGTCCTCATGGAGGAGACTGGTTATAGTTTAGGCCAACTCCATCCTAAGAGGCCCACATTACCCCTCACTTTGCCAACTTCATTATTAGTATATTTAGAATCAGATAGCTTGTAGTCCTGGCCACCCATCCCCACTGTTCTGTGAACCATTTGTTATATTTTATTGTTTATTTATTTAGTGATTTGGAAAAGACCTTAGAGAGCAAGCTCTTTTACAAAGGTTCCACGTCATAGATTGCAAAACAAAGTACAGTAGGAGAAAGCAAAGTGCGTTACAATGAGCGATACAGCTTGGATTCAGAACTGACAGAATAACTCAAAACATAGGTACAAGTTAAATAACAAGAAAAAACACTTTATGAGGGTGGGGGGGGGGTGGATATGCAGCCACAAAGTGCCTTGTCAGTAGTTCAGAGGTACAGGGATAGCTGGCAGAGGGGTGAAAGAAGGGAGGTACGAGAAAGAGAGAGGTAAGTACTACGGTGGAGGTGAAAGGGTGGGGGAAGAGGGATGATAAGGTATAGGGAGAAATGGTGGGGTGAGGGGAGGCTGACCAGGCTATAGCACAGAACCCAGAAAGGTGCACCTGACCAGAGCCACAACCCACTGGTGTCCATCCACCATATTTTAACAGACCCCTGATTGGGAGGAAAGGGGTGCATACAATGGAATCTGGCACAGTACCAACAGGTAGCCTCTTAATTTCTACCTATGTTTGTAAGTGGAGGTAGTGCAGCCCTGGAAAGAAGCCCCAAGGCGTCCAGGATTGAATGGCAAACCCCATAGCAGTGAGCAGCAAAGCGCAACCTGCAAAGAAAAAAAGAGTCCAGCATAAGAGTCCTGGTGGTGATGATGGCAGGAAAACCAGCCATGCTGAAGAATGAAATTTGAAGAAATAATTTCTCATTGTCTGCTGGCATTTCTTCTTCTTTGGAGTGTGCTTCCATGGACTATCTCTCCAGTCTTTAATGACTACGTAACTGAGTCCTGGGTCAGGAAGCATAATCAAACCAAGAGAAATTGTCAAAATCCACAAGCAGTGATTTATTATCATAAGTGACAGGAGAATAAAAACAAACAGAAATGTACCCACTGGTTTTCAGATGAGGCACTCATTTCTGAGTTCAGAAATCTACCATCAGCCAGCTCTATGTTACATCTTGTCTCCAAGTCCCCCTGAGGACACTTGCCTTGTCTTTTTATACACATTTTATAACCATAGCATTGTGACCCAGAACTTTCAGAACCTTGTCAGTTTCTAGCTTCCACCAGAGCATTGTGACCCAGAACTTTCAGAAACCTGTCAGTTTCTAGCTTCCACCAGAGCACTGTGATCCACAGCTTCAGAACGTTTTTTTTTTTTTTTTTTTAACACTTTATCTCTGGAGGGCCAGGGCATCTCTCTGGTGTACCCTCTTGGTCTTCGCCTCTACTTCCCACCTGAAACCCCTCTCATCACCAGGAGTACAAGGGCTGAGTTACCCCCTTCCCAAGCCTGTGGACATGGCCGACCCCCTGGAACTAATCCCCCCAGGGTGGGACCACCACGCCTTACCTGGTGACCTTTCTGGAACTTAGACTGTCAGTCCACAGCTGGGTCAAGGGGCTCAGAAGAGCTGGTGGGGAGGTGGTTCAGTATTAGGGATGTGTGCATTGACCACTGAGATCACTGTCGCTTTCCTGGACCTCCCGGGGTTTTTCTGTGATGTTTCCCCCGAGATGCATCATGCAATGACCCGGCACTGCTCCACCTCCACTGCCAGCATTTGCTATCGCCTCGCTCCCCTCCAACATACCCACTCATGTGCTGCCGCCGGTCTCCACTGGGAGTCGCTACAGAGCGGGGAACCCCCTGTGACCCACACTGGGAGAGGATAGCAGTCCTCCAGATGCTTAATCCTCTCCCTCCCCTACTGACCCCGGCATCCTGAGTCCATTCACGAACCCGGGCAACCGGCATGGCGTGAGGTGTGGCATCCAGCACCTCAACCCTCAGTGCCACTGGGCCGGTGAGCTTCAGAACCTTGTAGGTTTGTAGCTTCCAGAGCACTGTGACCCAGCTACAAGCTAGCCTCTTTGGCTGACAGATTCCATCAGTCTGAGATCAAAAGGTCACACTCTGTTATAGCTGTTTCTGTAATCATTTCAACAGTAATAACTATATCTAGTTTACAAACCAGGGAACCCAGTTTTATGCATATGTTTTATAACTATATATAAGAAAGGTAGAGACAGTGAAAAGGGAAAGAGAAAGAACCGCAAGTAAAGACAAGAGTTGACTGTGCAGTCCAATAGAAAAGACACAACTAGTAGGGAGAATCCTTGCTCCAAACTCTCTTCACACAGCACAAATGGGACAAGGCCTAACCAATCCTGTCACATATACCTCCCCCACTTAAGAGTCAACCTGTTTTCTTTTTCTTCTCTCTTCTTTTTAAAATAGTTTTCCAAAACCTTCCCACACTCTCATCACATTATTGTTAGTTCTCTGAAGTCACCATACTCCCTTTTGGAGGCAGTGTAGTGCAGTGGTTAAGGGCACTGAGCTGCAAACCTGGAGACCTGGGTTTGAATCCCATCTGCCCCCACTTGCATACTGTGTGACCCTGAGCAAGTCACTCAATTTCCTTGTGCTCCCAGGTCACACCTGGAAACAAGCTCCAGCTTAGTGTGCCTTTCCTAGTTAAGCAAGTTTCCTTCCCTTCCTTCCTTTTATATCACGTTACACCATACAGTTCTCTGCACATACAGATTCTGTATATCATTATTTTCTTTCGTCTCTGACCTTTTGATTTCTCAATTTCTGAACCATACCATGACAAAAAAATCTGCATTGACATTCTCTTTTCCAGATTTGGGCAACGCTTTGGATTTAAATGGCTGTAGTGCCAGGTACCACCTCATGATTCTGTTATTTTTATCCTTTATTTGATTCCGCCAACAGAGAGGACTATGATCAGTCATACAGTAAACACAAAGTGAGTTTCTAGCAAATACAATTTAAGGGACTCCATTGCCCACTTGGCCGCAAGGGCTTCCCTTTCAGTGGTGGAGTACCTTTTCTCCCTGTCGTGCAACTTCCTGCTGACATATAAAATGGGACGCTCCTTCCCGTCTATATTCTGGTTAAGGACTACACCTAGGCCTGCCTCTGAAGCATCTGTTTGTAATAGGAATTGCTCTCTGAAGTCTGAGCTTTTTAACACAGGGTCTAAACATAATGCAGCCTCAATTGGCCTAAAAGCTTCATCACCCTCTGGGGTCCATTTTATATTATTCCAATGTCTTTTCTTTGTATGTTCAGTGAGGGCAGTAGCTAGTTGGGCTAAGCTGGGGACGGACCTCTGGTAGTAACCAGCCAGCCCTAAAAATGACCTGACATGTTTCTTGTTTTGGGGACAGGGCTGTTAGCTATAGCATCTAGCTTAGAAATTTCTGATTTTATGTCTCCATTTCCCAAAACATACCCTAAATATATGGTTTCCTGCATGCCCAATGCACATTTGGTAGAAGTAATGGTCAGACCTACATTTTTGATGGCTTGGATAATGGCTCGTAGGTGATCCATATGACTTTTTCAGTCTGGGTTGTACACCATGACATCATTCAGGTAAGCTGCACAATAACCCAAGTGAAAGGTCAGGACTACTTCCACATACTGCTGAAATGTGAAATATGGCAGATTGGGGGTGGGTTTAGCCCAGTACTGGAGGGAGGAAGAAGGGGAGATGAGGGAGGGCGATTTAAGCCAACAGTGGTGAGGAGAGGGTCAGAAGAAGGGAAGCAGAGACAAAGGGGCCCAGGCCAGGAAGAATGATTGCCGGGGAAACCAGGTCAGGAGACAAAAGACAAAAGGAAGGAGGAGATAGGGACTTGTGAGGGGAGGCGAAGAAGTGGCAAAAGTCATGGAGTGGAAAGGAGAGAACAGGTTACTATGAAGAGAGAGGGAGCGGGCATTTGTGAAGGGTCTTCAGAAAGCAGCTGTGCACTGCTAGAGAGGAAGAAGGTGGAGGAGGGAAATGATGAAATTAGAGGAGTAATTGATAAATGCCTGGACCAAACCGGAGTGGGGGGAAGTTCTGCTGGGAGAATTGCAACAGGGGCAAAAGGGGTTAAATAATGTGCGTGAGGAAGAGGAGCTGGAAATGAGAGAGGGAGATGAATGGAAGCAAGCAGGGAGTAAGAGGGGTGGAATCGTAGTGCTGGGGGACTCAATACTAAGAGGAGTTAGGTGGGGTAGCAAGGGGGAGAGGCATAGTCGCATTTGGGTGGAGGCCATGCCAGGAATGACAGCAGAAAGGGTGGGACAGTCTGTTCTGAAATATGCTAGAAGGGGTAGGGACAAGCCTCATTTAATTATACATCTTGGGACAAATGACCTGGCTGACAAGACAGTAGATACAGTTCAGAGGAGGTTTGAGGAACTAGCACAATTATGTGAGGGGGCAGGAAGATCAGTAACTTTTTCCAAGATACTTCCCATGCCAAAGGCAAGCACAACAAGAAAGCTGAGAGTAGAGGAATTTAACGGATGGCTAAGAACCTGGTGTTGTGCTAAAGGGTATGGGCTGTTGGGGAGTGGGGAGGGACCTGGGAGGACAGTAGTCTCTATGCCAAGGACAGACTACACTTGAGTGAGGAGGGAAAGAAAGTGTTGAAACAGAGGATGGAGGAGTACATAGAGGAAGTTGGGAATTTAAACTAGGAGTGGGGGGTGGCAGTTGGGGAAGAGATATGCAGAGACCACAGGTTGGGAAACCATATGAGCTTACCCCCCATAACAGTGACAAAGGACAAATGGCAAGTACTGTTGGTGATGCTAGGAAAGGAGGGCAGGATGGGAGGGGGGAAAAGGGTGGAAGGTGGTTACCCTTAATGCTAGGAGCCTTGGGAGGAAAACTGCAGAGTTACAGGTTCTCATGGCAGAGGGAGAGGTGGACATTGCAGTCATCACGGAAACATGGGCCACCCAATACAATGACTGGGACCTGTCTGTACTAGGGTACAGGTTATTTCGTAGGGACAGAGTGATTGGGAAAGGAGGGGGGGTGGCACTATATGTGAAGGAAGGACTGAAGTGTGTAAGGGAGGAAGGGGAGGAGGGTAGTACGGAGTCACTTTGGATGCAAATCCAGGATTCCTAGAATAGGATTCTTAGAATGGGAGTGGTGTGCAGGCCACCATCTCAGACGGAGGAGTTAGACAGGAACTAGCGGGACAGATCAGGAGAACCTGCAAGAAGGGTAGTGTGGTGATTGTGGGGGACTTCAACATGCCAGGAGTGGACTGGAGCACCCCAACAACCAGGAACAGAAGGGAGCAGGTACTGTTGGATGCCTTCCAGGACAGCTTCCTGCTGCAAATGGTCAGTGAACCAACCAGGTTAGGAAATACCCTTGACCTTGTGCTGGCAAATGGGGACTTTGTGAGAGAACTTACAGTGGAGGAACCGCTGTCAGGGAGTGACCATCACTCAGTATGGCTCACATTGGATATGGGCAAGGAAGGAGTGGAATCTGGCACAAGAGTTCTGAACTTCAGGACGGCTGACTTTGGGAGGATGGGGGAAGTGGTAAAAGGGTTCCTGGCCAGAATTCAATCTAGTATGGACACTAACCAGAGGTGTGAGCTCATAAAGCTGGGGATAGTGGAGGCAACCAAAACCTGCTGCAAAGCCCAGAGCAAGAAGGCTAGGGCTAAGAAACCGATCTGGTTGAGCAAGGAGGTCATGGAAAAGGTAAGGAGGAAAAGAGCTGCCTTTAGGAAGTACAAGAAAACAGGGAGGGGAGGACAGGAGGAGCACTTGACAGAATCGAAGGAGGTGACAAGGGCAGTAAGGAGCCAAAGTATCTCGGAACTCAGGCTGGCACAAGGCATTAAGAAGGGGAGAAGGACTTCTTTAAGTACATCGGGAGAAAAGAGTTATAAGGACCACATAGTAAGGATTAGGAAGGAGGGTTGGGTGGAAGAGGGTGATAAGGCAGAAGCACTAAATGAGTACTTCTGCTCAGTGTTTACTAAAGAGAAGGGGGGGGGTGACACCCAAGGTGGGAGAAATGGCAGAAGCAGGGGGGAAGTGGTGACAGATGGGGAAATCATGGAGAGCAGAGTTGGAGAGGGTTTGAAAGCACTGAGGGTGGACAAGGCGCCAGGCTCAGATGGCATCCACCCCAGGGTACTGAAGGAGCTGGCAGAGGTCCTTGCAGGACCTTTGGCAGACCTATTTAATGCCTCACTACATTTGGGGTGTGTACCTCAGGACTGGAGGATGGCTCATACGGTGCCCCTCCACAAGAGTGGCCCCAAGGATGAACCGGGAAACTACAGACCAGTGAGCCTCACATCCATCGTGGGTAAGCTAATGGAGACTATCCTGAAGGAGAGGCTGGTGGCCCTTCTAGAGGCCAAAGGACTACAGGACAGCAGACAGCATGGCTTCATACATGGCAGATCCTGCCAAACCAACCTGGTCGAGTTCTATGACTGGGTAACTAGGCAACTGGACAAGAGCCATGCAGTGGATGTCCTGTATCTGGACTTCAGTAAGGCATTCGACTCAGTGCCACATGGAAGGCTGGGAAGGAAGTTAGTAGGCACAGGGGTGGGTGCAAAGCTGGTGAGATGGGTGGGAAACTGGCTGCAGGGAAGGCAACAGAGGGTGGTGGTGGGTGGAGAGCTCTCACACCCAAGGGCAGTGATGAGCGGTGTTCCACAGGGCTCAGTGTTGGGACCAGTGTTGTTTGGGATATTCATTGCAGACATATCATGGGACATCAAGAGCAAGATCAGTCTGTTTGCTGATGATACCAAGGTAGGCGCGGTGGTGGATGACCTAGGAGGATGGAAGGGGTTGCAGGATGATCTGGCAAAGCTTGAAACCTGGTCAGACACCTGGCAACTGGGCTTTCATGCCAAAAAGTGCAAGGTGCTGCATTTTGGGATGAAGAACCCAAGGAGGAGTTACCAGCTAGGGCGAGTGCAGCTAGCCCAGACAGAGGAGGAGGAGAAGGATCTGGGTGTGCTCATTACAGGGTCAATGAACAACTCGGCACAATGTAGGAAGGCAGCTGCAAAGGCCAACAAAATGCTGGGTTGTATTGCAAGGGGTATATCCTCGAGCAGGGAGAAGGTGATTCCGCCACTGTATAGGTCATTAGTTAGACCACACCTGGAGTACTGCGTGCAGTACTGGTGTCCGTATCTGAAGAGGAACATTAAGTTACTGGAGGGGGTGCATCGCAGAGCGACAAAGATGATCAAGGGGCTGGGGGACTTATCATACGAAAGGAGGTTGAAGGAGTTGAACATGTACTCACTGGAGGAGAGGAGAGACAGGGGTGACATGATTGAAACCTTTAAATACATGAAAGGAATAAACAAGACGAGTACACAGGTGCTGTTCAAAGTAAGGGAGAGGAGGGCCACCAGGGGCCATGATATGAGACTGGAGCGAGGAAGGTTCAGGAGGGAGATGAGGAGACACTTTTTTACAGAGAGGGTGGTGGCTGGGCGGAATGCGTTACCTGCTGAAGTGGTATGCAGTAGAACAGTGGACTGCTTCAAATGAGGATAGGACAGGACAACGGGGAGGGTTAATGAAGGGGAAGGGTGGAAGGGAGGGGCAGCTGCAGAATAAGGGGTGCTAGCTACACATTCGAGCTGACTTGATAGACCTCTAGGCCTTTATCTGCAGGCAAATTTCGTATGTTCATATGTGGCAGGTGTGCCACGTAACCAAAATGGCATGGTGGTGAACTAATAGAATCCAGTAGGCACAGGAAATGCAGTTTTGTCCCTGGATTCATTTGCTAGGGGAATCTGCCAGTAACCCTTGGTAAGATCAAGGGTACTTATGTAATTGGCACTTTCCAATCTGTCCACCAAATCATCTTTCCTGGGCATTGGATAGCTGTCAAATTCAGACACTTGATTAAGTTTTCTAAAATCAAGGCAGATTCTCCCCCCACTTCTTATTTACAATCACCATCGGTGATGCCCAAGCACTTCTCGACTCTTCTACAATACCCAATTCTATCATTTTTTCTATTTCCTTATCTACATCTGCCCTTAACCTCTCTGGTATTCTGTATGCCTTTTGTGTAATAGGCAAGCATAACCTGTCCTTATTACATGCTCAACACCTTTTGCATGGTCAGGTACCATAGTAAAAGTACTATTAAATGTCTTTACCAAGTTATGCAGTTCTGCAGTTTGCTCTGGGATTAAGGAAACATTTATCTTTACTGCATCAGAAGTTAGTTTGTTCTAGCCTGCCATAAGCTATGTCTTTAGCTTTCTTTTCAGTTTCTAGCAATACTAACAAAGCAGCCCATGCTGTTTTTCAACCAGTTTTTTTAGGAGATTAGCATGGTATATTTTATTTTTATTTATTTATTTGTATATTAAAATCTTGGATTAATACTTTTGAGCAACAGCTCTTTATATAGGTTCCACGTCAAAAGAAAAACATCATCATAATAACAATTACAATAACCGGTACTGTATATTGCAAGTGTCACCAGGCCTGAATACATCTAGGTAGAATACAGCAAAAACTGTAGATTTGCTAAAAATATACAGATTAAAATTGAGGTGGGACTAGACACACTGGGATAGGTAAAAGACAGAGACAAGGGGTTAAACAAATACACTCCAAACAGACAGTACAATTCATATAAACAACGAAGGCGGTGTACAAGGTATGCCTGAGTCAGGTAATAGCTAGCTTACTAAGGGCTGGAAGGTATAGCAGATCAAAAGTGTGGGGGGGGGTGGACGAGGGAAGGGGAAGGAGGTGGGTGAGAGGAAAGGACGTGGGAGGAAAGCGATAGAAGGGGATAAGCAGGGGAGGGGTATCAGACAGTAAGTACTGAAGGGGTGATGGTACAGTAGGGTAATGCAGGTAGAGTGTGAGACATAAGACATGTATGGAGGAGGGAGGCAGTCTTAGTGGTAGCAGTCACAGGTAGCCTCAGCGACTAGGCACTGTCGTAGCAAATGTTTGAAGGAACCCAGCGTGGTGGTATTTAATATATCAGATTGCAGTGAATTGCTCCAGTGCGGGGCTCTGTATGCGAAAACACACTGTCCTAGTGCAGTATGGCACCTTGGGGTTCTGAACATCTGTCTGGAGGAGTTTTTTGAAGCTCGCTGATTTAACAGAGAAGTCAGAAGGGCTTGGGCGTCGGGCAGCATCATACCAAGGCTGACTTTTTAGCAATCAGATAGGTTTGAAACCTGAGCCTGCTGTCAAGTTGTAGCCAGTTGGCCTGGGAGTAAAGATCGCATGTGTGGGTCATTTGGTTAGCACCGGTGAGAAGATGGCAGGCTTTATTTAAGGCTGTTTTGATGTGCTGGAGGGTTGTGTCCGTAGTTGATCCATATATAATGATGCCGTAGTCAGCAAGTGAGATAACAGAGCTATGAATGGCAGGGTGCAATGCATCTGGGGTCAGGTTGCGTTTGTGTCTGTAAAGCATACCTATTCTCCAGTTTATTACGTTCAAGGTGTTGTCGATGTGCTGGGTGTAGGACAAGGAAGACTCAGTAATTATACCCAGGTACTTAAATTGTTGGACTAGCTTTAGGGGTGATCCCTCGACATTGGTGATGGTGAGCGGAAAGCTTCTGTGCTTGCTGTGGCTACTGGTGAACATCATAGTCTTAGTTTTTTTGTAGTTCAAGATAAGCTTCTGGTCAATAAACCATTTTTCAGCAGATGTAAAACCTTGCTGGAGCTGGTCCTGAAATTGCTTTGGTTATGAGTGACTAGTGAAAATAATGGCATCATCCGCGTAAAGAAGTATGTGGCCATTGCAAGAGTTTGGGAGCTTTTTTACAAAGATACTAAATAATAGTGGGCCCAGGATGGAACCTTGTGGGACCCCGGAGCATACTGGCCTGCTTTCAGAGTGAGCATCTCTGATTTTCACTTGTTGTGACTGGTTGTTCAGGTAACTAGAGAACCTAGTGGAGGTGTCTGGGGAAAGTCTGATACCGGTGAGTTGTTTGATAAGGAGTGTATGATTAACAGTATCAAAGGCTTTGGTTAGGTCTATAAAAGTTGCCCAAACCAAGATCCCTTATTCCTGTGAGTTATGGATGAATCCTGTAAATTCTAGTAGGGCTGTGACAGTACTACGTCCACACCGAAATCCATGCTGTTGAGCACATTGCAGTTGATATTGCTCCAGGTATTCCACGAGCGGATCAGCCACAACCCACTCCAGGGCTTTAGAGAGTGGAGGGAGGATTGAAATGGGATGGTTATTTCCAAGAAGTGCACAGTCACCACTCTTATGCACTGGGGTGACCATTGCAGATTTCCAGCATTTTGAGAATTGTGAGAGGCTGAGAGATAGGTTGATTATCTTAGTGAGGGGCACAAAAACTTCATCAAGTGCAAAGTTTATAAATTTAAGATCTAGGGAATCCCCACTGTTTCTTGATTTCCCAAGTACTTTCTGGAGGTATCGCCTTGCTTCAACTTCAGAGACAGCCTTGAAATAGAATGGTGAGTGGTCATGTAATGGGGCATGGGTCACCTAGTTTCCACCTGTTCGAGCACTGTTGAAATAGTCTGGGGGCAGAAATCTGCTGAGGTCTGAGAACGCCCTATTGAATGTGTCAGCAATGATTTTTGGCTCCATGGTTGGGGGTTCCATCAAGATTCAGCATGTTGGGGGTAGTCTTAGGGTCTTTCCCTGTGATATCATGGCTATTCTTCCAGAATGACCTGCTGTTATTTCAGCTATTTGAGAGGGCATCCTTGTAGTACCGGGTTTTGGCCAGCTGGATTGCACTGGTGCACTCATTTCTAGCCCTTTTGTAGTTTTGAATATTGGTTTTGGTTCCTGAAGCCCATGCCTTGTACCACAGGTGGTCCCTAGCTTTCAGGAGTTTGATAATATCTGGAGTGATCCAAGGGTTGTAGGTCCCCTTTACTTTCCTGTTTTTTAAAGGTGCGTGCCTATCACAGACCACGTTGAACCGACTGATGAAGTGGTCAAGCGCAGTATCGATATTGCTTGTGGTATATATATTACTGTCCAGTCCTGATTCTGTAGGTCAGTTTTTAGCTGCTCAAGGTGACCATGAATCAGTAGTCGGTTGGTAATAGTCCTGGCAGGGGGTTTGCAGTACTTGTTGGACCAGCAGCATATGACGGGGGAGTGATCACTAAGTCCGTCCGGAAGAACAGTGATAGCAGACACATGCTCTGGTCAGATGGAAACCACCCAGTCCAGTAGGGTGCCATTTCCGGATCAGTAGTTTAGTGTGGTGGGGGTCTCCATAAGCTGAGCAAAGTGAATGACTGACAGTGCGATCTTGTGGGCCGATGCTGTAGGGGAGAGCCAGTTGATGTTGAAGTCTCCTGATATTATTATTTCAGAGTGCAGGTTCGGGCTGCTTAAGCTGTTAAGTACTGACATGAAGCCATCTGCTGTATTCCTTGGCATATCTTAGTAGGATTTTTCTGGTCAGGGGTCTCAGTCTCATAATTAGCTGTGCCAGTACGTCTAAGCACTTTGTAAGATCCTTGCCACTTCATTAACAGTTTGTTTTCAGAAGTGGGTAACAACAACAATACTATTTTGTCTGGCTCAAAAACTTTTCCTTTTATCACACAATCATAATATACCTTCTGCTGGTTTTGCACGTCTTCCTGACAATTATGGACAATTTCTACATACTTGGCTAACTTCTTTCTCGGCACATACATATGTGTTGTAATAAATTTCTTTAGAGGGGTTATCTTCCCATGTTTCCTTTATAACATCTAGGGGTCCCCTAGGTTGTCTATCATACAGCATTTCAAATGGCGAGAACCTGTTGATGCCTGTGGCACTTCTCGGTAAGCAAAAAGCAAGTATGGTACATACTGGTCCCAGTCTCTTCCTTTCACTTTTCACAGGCTTTTTTAGTATGCATTTTAGGGTCTGATTAAAATGCTCAACAAGACCGTCTGTTTGAAGGTAATAAGGGGACATTCTTATGGCAGTAACACCAAGTAATCAGTAGCGCTCCTACAGCAAGGTCGCACCATAATTACTACCTTGATCAGTAATAATTTCTTTAGGTTAGCCCACCCAGCTGAAAATTTTTGCAAGCTCTGCAGCCACTTTTAGGGATGTTACAGTGCGCATGGATACCATCAAAATGAATTGGTTACCTCGTTTACGTCTATCTAAGGGACCAATCACGTCCATTTCAATTCTGTCAAATGGTACATCTATCAATGGTAGGGGCTGCAGAGGCGCCTTATCTCTCTTAGACACAGGGGCTACTTTCTGACATTCAGCACAAGACCTGCAATAAGTAGCCACATCACCAAGGATCCCAGGCCAGTAAAACCTGTACAGCACCCTGACATGGGTGCAATTCCCCCCCCCCAAGTGACCAGCCATAGGACTATCATGTGCTGTCTGTAACAACCCATTTCTGTACGTCTTCGTGATGACCAGTTGTTCTACCTGTTCATGAGTCTGCAAATTAACACAAACTCGGTACAGTGGCCCATTACGCTTTTTGAACACAGCTTCCCCTCTTTTTGTTTCACCCCTACCTGCTTAATGTAACCTTGGAGGGAAATATCATTAGTTTGTTCAAAAGCAAAATCACAATCAGTTATCAGTCTGTCGTCTTCTATCTTGTTTAACATGGGATTAGGATGTAACCTGAACAGTACACCTTTCTTAACAATATAATGGGGACAGGCTCTGTTAACCACCCCAGGGCCAATAAGCACACCATCAACTCTTTTCACATACTGGTATCACCTGAAACATGTGTACTGCCATTTTGTAGTATACTCCAGTCTCTGAATTTCCAGGGAATCCCTGGTTTGGCAAAATGATCAGTTCCTTCAGTCATCTCATAGGCTTCTTGCCCACTTTTCAACCATTCTGCTTAATAGGCCATGCCTCCATCTCAGATCACACGATTTGCATCTCAGGGTGTATTTTCTTCTCCACTGCGATCAAGCACCTCATCACTGGCAGTCTCTGCAACACTCACACCTGATCCTCCAAGACCCAGCAACAGGCGTTCCTCCAACTCCGATTCTGGATCAACAAGGTAGCACCCGGGAAACACAAGAAGCTTCAAATGCTCCTTCTCAGGTATCATGGACCTGAACTGGTTTTCTGTACTTTTACTGGACTCCCTCTGGCCTCAGTCTGCAACAGATCAGGCCTCTCCTCGCATCCTGACCTTGTCCAGATTGTTCAGGGGCTTTCCTGACAGACTCACAGTGCTGTCCCTGGTGGATTACTCGGACCCTTGGGTATCTCTGCACAGCCTCCATCCATCGTTCTGTGAGCCAGTTCATCAGTTCTATTACAGTTTTCGTGATCTTTATCGTTTCCTTCACTGCCCAAAAGTCGTATCTCGGCCACTCCATGGTGTCTCTGCTAGGCGCAGTACTGCAAGCCTTCTGTTTGGTGGTCATGCCTATTCTTGACAAACCACTGCTGCATTCTTGTCTGGCCACACTTGTCAGATATGCTGTTTGTTTTATAGCCCGCCATTTGAACAAGACAGACAGGCCTTCTGGTTCTGTTGCTGCCTGTTCTTTTCCCATCTCTGATGCTGGCTATAATGTCTTGGCTCGGACTTGTGTCGGTGCTAGCCTGTCTGCCATGGTTCTGGTGATCACTCCTGGTCTTTCTGTTTCTGGATCCATACTTTTCTGCTCTGCTTCCCTGGTACAAGGTCGGGCACCCACAAACAAACTCTTGGCCTTAGAGTATGTATGGCATAAATCCACTTAGTCTGACACCAAATGTAACTGAGGCCAGGGAGAGGAAGCATAAGCAGACCAGGAAAAATGGCAACATTTTTCAAATGGCAGGCAATACAATAAAAAGAGACAGAGAAGCAGAGCAAGAAAGAGAGAGCTTGAATACCTAGAGGCACAGAGAAAAGAAGAGATGCAGTGACAGGAAACATGGGAAGATAACCCCTTTCAAACAAATCTATTACATCATATACTGTACGTGTGCATGGAGAAAGAAATTAACCAAGTATACAGAAATTGCCCATAATAATCAGGAAGAGACCCCAAACCAGCAGAAGATATAGTATAACTATGACCATGAGGTAAATGAAAACATTTTTGAGCCAGATGAGAAAGTATTGTTATTGTTACCCACTTCTGAAAACAAACTGTTGGTGAAGTGGCAAGGACCTTACAAAGTGTATAGATGTACTGGTACAGTTAATTGTGAGACTGAGACCCCTGATTGGACAAATCCTACTAAGATATACCATGCTAATCTCCCAAAAATAGGTTAAAAAAACACCACAGGCTGCTGTGTTAGTATTGCCAGAAACTGAAAAGGAAGATACGGACATTGCTTATGGCAGGCTACAACAAATTGTAACTTCTGATACAGTAAAGATAAATGTTTCCTTAACCCCAGAACAAACTGCAGAAATGTGCAACTTGATAAGCAAGCAATAAGATACTCTGAGGTGTGGGTTATGGCCTGATAAGAGCATGCCCCAGGTGCACTATTAGGCACGAGGCATTTGCGCTGAGTGCCTTTAGCACCTGGGAAGTGCTCTTATCAGGCCATAACCCATACCTCAGAGTGTCTTATTGCACTTATAAAATGGGTCCCTCAGTAAAAACATTCAGTAGAAATGCACATAAGAAATTTAAATAACATTATAAAAAATTATGATGTTATCAGTTCAAAAACACAAAAAGTAGTCCATCTCATTTTATTATTGTGAACATGCTTTAGTAGGGGGCTGTGGTGTCTGTCTGTTTGTTCCCTCCTCTCCTCTCCCACTCAGATACAAAATCATCCACAATGTGCTTTTTCATGTGTGTGTGTGTGTGTGTGTGTGTGTGTGTATATGTGTGTGTGTGTGTGTGTGTGTGTGTGTGTGTGTGTGTGTGTGTGTGTGTGCGCGTTTTTAGCATTAGGGAGGAAACGCCCAATTTGAGCTACTTACAGGAATGGGAGCATGGGACCTCGCCAGCCTCTGTATTTAGTGGTCCTGATAGTC
This sequence comes from Neoceratodus forsteri, assembly GCA_016271365.2. Taxonomy (NCBI): domain Eukaryota; kingdom Metazoa; phylum Chordata; order Ceratodontiformes; family Ceratodontidae; genus Neoceratodus; species Neoceratodus forsteri. Next base: position 19,374,601 of record CM057458.1, on the reverse strand, counting down.
TCTGTCTGCCCCCCACCACCACACACATACATAATCCTCAACAATATGCTTTTTCTTTTACACGTGTTTTTCTGAACAAGCAACCCAACACAGAGTGAGTTTTCCTCTAAGGAGTGGGAACGAGCGTGTTTCACGCCAGCCACCGTATTCAGTGCTTCTGTGACACCACTTCCCCATCACGATTCCAGCAGCTCTCTGTGATGTACATGCTTGAAACCGTAACTGGGAATGCTGAAATAAATACATTAATAAGACAAATATTCTAAAAAACCCAGTGGAGGAGTGGGACAGGATCGGGTCTGGCACCTTCTGGAGGAGCAGGTTGCAGGTACAGTCTTCATCTGAAAGCTGCAGCGGGCACGAATCGTGATGCTCACCGGATCAGGCTCTCCTCACAAGTTACTGACATCAGATTGGTATTTTTATTGGAGGGAAAAGGAATAAAAAAGTTTTCCTGTGGTGCTATTGTAGTGTAAATGGTGGCTCCAGTAATGGATATCATTTTGCAGGGCGGCGGATGGGCACACCGTCAGTAGGTGTTCATTGTTGTCAGCATGATTTCTGTGGTGTAGTGAGTCCTGAGCGGCTGAAGAGATATCGGTTGACAGGTTATGGGCTGATAAAGACACAGCCAGATGTACCCCTCAGGCAGTCAGGAGCCAGAAAACTTTCAACCCATTTTATGAAGGCATTTGATAGTACTGTAACCCCCCCAGGTCCTGGGTTGATGTTATTTTATTTAGCACCCCGGTGCCTCCATTTTATAACCCATTACCTGGTGAGCCTGGGTTCGAGGAGAAAAGATTCACTCGGCATCAGGGCTAGGTTTGTACTTCTGGACAGGGGCACCCAAGTAACTCTGGACACAGGAAACAAGAAGTGTGAATGTCCAAACCAGGAGTGGGATTCTAAACTGGGGCTTTTATTCACACACACATACACAGGAATACAAAGCAGGATGGACCCCCATGGGGCTACACTCATTGGTTGTACAGAACTATTGAGGTCAGAACACATCTTCATCATCGTCATCATCATCACAACTATCCTCCAATTCTGAACACATTGGGCTCTCAGCCCGAACTGGTACTCTCACTCTCTCTATGTCTCCTGGATTTCCTGCCGTGGCACCCCGGCCAGCACTTGGACATTTTTCTATATAGCATGGATATTTATCTGGTGGCTCCCTCTACCACCCATGAGCACTTCCTAGCTCCATGAGGGAAATCATCAACATCAATCCCACATCTGGGTACTTTCCACGAACACAGGGCAAGCGCCAAGAAGAAAGCTATAGGTGCCCAAAGTAAATCCGTAGAGGTAAATCTGGATTCTCCAGATGGGGGTCTCCCACTTTTTGTCCCCAAATTCATACCCGGCCATTAATTTGGAATCAACACCTTTCCTTGTGAACCTCTTGGTTTGTAGAATGCTATCTCGAAATGTTTTTCACATTTAACAATCTACAGTCTCTGGAAAATAGTGTCCTGACTTGTAACACTCTTTAAGTGGCTATGTCCATCCCTGTAAACCCCCACTGATTAGATTCATTTCAAGCCATGCACAACTTAAGTACTGTACTTGGCTGTCCTTTCCTGACCCACAGCAGCAGGTACTTAACACAATAGACTTGGTGAAATATGGCTCTCGGGCAGAGCAGACTCATCCTGGATTGCAGGTGCCCACAGGTTTCTCTCTGGAAAACACAAATAAACTCTGGGTTCCTCAGCATAAATCTTCTAGGCAGCTTCTTTTCCTTCAGCAAGGCCAGGGGAATTGTCCCTGAAGAGCTGATCTTGTTTCCCCCATCCCTCTCAGGGATGGGGCACTGAAACAACTGGGGGACGGTCTCAACCATTTCAACTGGGTATCTTCTGTGTCTCCATCAAGGGCGAGAACACACACCCTCTACAAAGGTAGCTCTGTTACAGAACTGAGAGCTATGTGGGACTGCCAACTGTAGTGCACCTCCTCCCTCCACTGAGTCTCCCACTAGACTACTTCACACTCTCCTGAAGACTGACTTTGAAAACCCCGTTCTAAACCAACTCCCAGCTGCAACATTCCAATGTGGCTTATGCTGCTGCGAGAATTCTATATGATGTCATCCCTCCAGCTCAGCTGAGACTGAGGACAGAGTGAGACAGTGTGAAATCCATTTAACTGGTGTTTCACAAGCTGTCTTCCCTGCCTGCCACTAGATCTAAGTGGGATTCTAGTAACCTCGGGTGACAGGGGGGTTACAGTACTTTTACTATGGTAACCAGCCATGCAAAAGGTGTTGTGCATGTAATAAGGGCAGGCAAGGCAAGCCTATGAGATGACTGAAGGGACTGATCTTTTTGCCAAACCTGGGATTCCCTGGAAATTCATGCCTGCAACTCTTACCTTTATTTGCGGATCTTTCTTTTCTGTTCTGAATCTACCTTGTCAGTTTCGAGCTTCCAGCAGGGCACTGTGACCCAGAACTTTCAGAACCAAGTCAGGTTCTAGCCTCCACCTGTGATCCAGAGCTTCAGAATCTTGTCAGTCTAGCTTCCAGAGCACTGTGACCCAGCTACAAGCTAGCCTCTTAGGCTGACATGTTCCACCAGTCTGAGATCAAAAGGTCATATACTCTCCCTTACAGAAATAATTATATGAAATGTTTTCATGCTGCACACATAAAACTACTCATGTAATATGTGTTCTGCAAGCATGATTTTTATGTTAAATTTGAACTGATTGCATGCATGTGGCATGCATGCAGCAAGCAAGTGTGGAAAGCATGCTTTTTATGTTAAATTGGAACAAACTGCATGCATGTGGCATGCGTGCAAAAAACAAGTGGTCACTGATAACTGCACACATGAAAGATAATTGACTTGCTCAGGAACACACAATATACAAGTAGGGGTTGAAGAGATTCAAACCCAGGTCTCTCAGTCTCTTGGGTTGCAGTTCAGTGCCTTTAACCACTAAGCTATACTTCCTGCATACATATGGCTCACTTGTTCTTCAATACAAATGTGCATACATCTGCACCTTACGGCATGCTTATAGCCACTGATAGACTTTTTAGTTTTCTTGTCCCCCCTCATCTCAACTGCATAGCTGAACTGTAGCACACATACCAATGGAAACACATGTGGTTCTTCCCACCCCCAATACACACACTTACCCACAAAACTACTTAATTATTTCTGTCTGGTCTGTATTCCTACTATTTTCTCTTCATAGTTTTGAATGCTTCCACACAAACAGACTTTAAGGGTGACACACAAAAGCAGCAATAACTCAACGCTCACCCACATGGTCAGCCCCCCCCAGCACACACAATGTAGCGGGTGTGGCCACACTGCTACAGACAACCCATCAAGTACACATATAAGTCGAGAGTCTCTTACCTGAGTGCTAGGGAGCCAGAGGTAGGAGTCTTTAAGAGATGATGTCCATGGGTCAGAGTGTTGGGACGTACCCCTTGAAAAGAATGAAGCTATTTTTTATTACTATTTTATACATTATGATGGTGAGTTGGAGAATAATGAAGGCTACTGTTCTACAAACAAGGCCCTTTTTAGTCAAGTGGTGGCCTTCATTAATCTCCAACTCTTCATCAATAATGTATAAAATAGTAATACAAAAATAGCCCCGTTCATTTCAATGGGGCACACCCCTGCACTCTTCCTTGCCCTATGTCATAATGTGTCTGAGCATGGGGATGTGGAGGTCAGCTTCACTGGGGGGGGGCTTAAAGTGAAACTAACAGGAGGCAGTATAGCACAGTGGTTTAAGGCTCTGAGCTGCAAATCTGGTAACATCCAGCAGACCAGACCTGGGTTTGAATTTCACAGCTTCCACTTGCATACTGTGTGACCCTGAGCAAGTCACTTAACTTCCCTGTGCTCCCAGGTCGCACCTGTAAAAAACTTTCAGCTTAGTGTGCTACTCCTGGTTAAACAACTTAAAAAAAAAAAAAAAACACATGTAGGATTAAATTAATCAGTATTGTTGCCAATGGAAATCTGCTTTACATAAGCCATTGACCAAACCTGTAACACTTCTAGGACCAGAATTATAACCCATTCAGCTGCCCCTCCCTTTATAGCTGCAGGCATCCATTTTCTTAATCACAAATGACATCACATCAGGAGAGGCACACTAAGCCGAAGCTTGAGTCCAGGTGTGACCTGAGAGCACAAGAAAGTTAAGTGCTTTGGCCGAAAGTCACACAGTGATTCAAGTGGGGACTGTGGGATTCAAACCCAGGTCTCTACGCTTGCAGCTCAGAGCCTTAAACCACAGCACTATACTGCATCCTTGATGGCAAGGAAGGGGGGGGAATAAATGTTTTTACCCAGTCCATGGGGATGTGAACTTGTCTCTAATCTGGAAGGGGTTGCTATAAATAAAAGTTGAGTGCTGCCAGTGCCAACAGTTCCCAAGATCCTTTGGGGTACTATTGCTTTGTACAATGTTTTGTGACATTTCGTAAAATGTTTAGTGCCTGTGTGATTTGCAGAATATTCTGCTACTGTGGTAACACTGTAAATCATTTTTATTCCTGTACCTATTTAGTTCCAGTATGTGTTAGCAGTGAAGTAGTTGTGTTTTAATTTTTTGTTAGCATCATGTTCTGTCATTTGCAAGAGTGTAATGTAGTGGCTAGAGTGCAAGCCTGGGGCCCATGAGATGAGTTTTTCAAACCTCAGTAAAGTCAAATACTAACTTTGTCACACTGAGTAAGTCACATAACCCCCCAGTGCTCCTGCCCACCTAACAGCTGAAATAAATAGCAGCAGGACCCCACTGGAAACAAGGTGGCACATCTCAGCTGGACTATCCTGGGTAAATAAGTTGTAAAAAATAATTGTTTTGTGTTGGTGTGTGACAGGATAGATGGCTATCAGTACCAGATCCTTCTGAACATAGGTGCCAGAACCTATAGGTGTGGGGGTGGACACCCCCACTTTTTCCCTTGAGCATTCAAAGTACCCCTTTAATGCATGCAATGTTAGAAGGGAAGCAATCTTGATCTCTTATTACTACAGTGCCCCCCACACACACACACATACAACACTCACATTTCCCCATGTTCCTAGCATTCTCCTTCTGAAGGTTGCAAAATAAAAAAATCTTCATTTAAACACCATCCAGAAATAGGTTTTCTTTCACCAAAGTAAAAGAAAAAAAAAAACACAGCAGATTTGTTTTTCATTTCATGATTCCAACTGTTTCACACTGTCTTTCCAGCAGGAAAGCTCCAGTAGACCCCTTCTTTTTGAGATAAAACCTTTTTGCTTCCCTGATGCTCCCAGGTGCAATCACTAAATCATTAAGTGGCTGGTAGTGACAGGTCATCAAGGGGCCCAGCTCCTTCAGGATTAGAGATAAGTTCACATCCCCAGGGACTGGGAAAAAAACATTTATTTTTTTCTTTTCCTCTTACCTTCATGGAGGCAGTATAGCGCAGTGGTTTAAGGCTCTGAGCTAGAGACCTGGGTTTGAATCCCACACTCCCCACTTGCATTACCGTGTGACCCTCAGCAAGTCACTTAACTTTCTTGTGCTCTCAGTTCACACCTGGAATCAAGCTTCAGCGTAGTGTGCCTCTCCTGGTTAAAATATTTATCGGCTATATGTATTTTCCCCTGATGTGATGTCATTCCCTGTGCCTGTGAGTTAGAAAATGGATGCCTGCAGCTATAAAGGGAGGGGCAACTGAACGGATTATAATTCTGGCCCTAAAAGTGTTACAGGTTCGGTCAATGGCTTATGTAAAGCAAATTTCCATTGGTAACAATATTGATTAATTTGATCCTGCATGTTAGTTTCCCTTTAAACCTGACTACAGTGGGGCTCCAATACTCTGTACATACCATACCATTCAACTGTCCCTGAATACAAGGGACGGCCCTCATTTTACCCCTGAAAACTGCTCTGCCCCTCATCCATGCCTCATGGAAAACATACTGCTCACACAGAGGATGTCCTGTAAATTTAGACTTTAAGGCAGGGGCACCATTTCAGATTTCAGCAGGGGGGAAGCCAACAACCAGTGGAGGTCAGGTGCTAGTTAGGTTTTTTTTAGTCCCAGGGTAGCAAGCTCTGGAATGTCTGAAACATCTCTAAAAGATAAAACATATTTGTTGTAACTGAAAAGTGATATGCAAATCAGGAAAAATTCAAATGTATAAGATTCATCTGTCCATACCCTGGAGCGATGCATCAGATTTGTGCTTAAACCCACCCAGTTACTAACCATTTTTTTTTTCTGGCTGAAGTTCTGCCCCCCCCCCAAAAAAAAACTCTGTTCCAATGTTCCAATTTCTCTCTCCAACTCCATTCCATTCAATGCCCATCCCATATGGGTCATGAAGCTGCCCAAAGTTGCAGAAACATGAAAAACATATCAATATTTCAGTCCATACTCCTTCCCCAATCCCCCTGTAAAAAAATTATTTACTTTTACTTACTTGGCCATCTGGCCAGAACCAGCGGCCTAGACCAGTATGCCACCAGCCTAGTTTTCAGTCCGCTCCTCCTCTGTCCTTCTGCCAGAAGTTGGATGCCAGAAATGACCATCCCAGGTCTCCAATGTGGTCTGCAACCAGGTCACCTCACCAACCGAACCCACCCAACCTGTGTTGCTTGCTCCTTGCTTGGCTGCTGCCACACAGCACTGATCAAGGCCTATGAAGACTGCCCACACTGCTGTCACTACTCCTGCGAGGCCAAGCTTGCTGCCTTCGGGGGCCTGGGCTGTTTTGTTTGCAAGGCGAGCCTAGTAGAGTAAGTAGGTAGCCTAGTCTTGTGTAAACTTTTACCTCATCCCCAGCCCCTTCAGCCACCAAGGGAGATGGAGACTCACTAAGAGTAGACCAACAAAAATATGCCACCACAACACTGCTATTGAGAATTCAGTGCTCACAGACTCCTCCAAGCTGTAGTGTGCAGCCTGTTTACTCTGTGGCGGGAAAGACAGTGTCCCACTTGCGTGACTCAAGTGCTCTTGCTTGGCTGGAGCTCTTCCACGTCACATGTGATGGCGCCACCACAAACAGGTGGAAAGAGTAGACAACACAATACAGACACAGTTGAGTCAGGAGTGCACCTGCAGTGTGAGTGCAGCACAGGCTGGGGGGAACACTTATTGTGTAAAAGATTAAATCCAAATTTAATGCCATTGTTGCCACACCATAAGAACAACCTAGGCACAAATGTGGGACGGGGGGTGCAACTGCCACCCTCTGCCCTACATAAATGACACCCCTGCTTTATGGTAGAAATTAATTTTCAGGGGCTAACATCAGTACAACTAAATACAATGGTTTTAACTGTGTTCTCAGATACTGTATCTCCATGTTTCCGGATGTGTCCAGATCATCACGAGAGCTGTTACACTTTGCTAATAATCTCAAAGAGCTGTTTCTGTAATCATTTTAACAATAATAACTATATTTAGTTTACAAATCAGGGAACCCAGTTTCATAAATATATTTATAACTATATATAAGCAAGGTAGAGACAGCAAAGAAGGAAAAAGAAAGAACAGCGAGTAACGGCAAGAGTTGACAGCGCAGTCCAATAGAAAAGACAGAGATAGTAGGCAGATTCGTTGCTTCAAATTCCCCTTACACAGCACAAATGGGACAGGGCCTAATCAACCCTGTAACAGTCTGACTTAGTAGTAGGGGTTTTGTTCAGGTTACGAGGAAGGTTGTCATGCTTCCCTGCCACAGGCTGCAGGGTTTTATTTAACTCTAAAAATTGATTAGCGTTTTGCTTATAAAAGTTCTAAAACATTGTGAAAATGCATAGCACTTGCCTCACTATGTTTAACAAACATAACACTTCTAGGAAACCTATATAAATGCTTTCTGTATAGTTAGTATTGTCCCAAGAAAAAAACTACTAATCAATTATTTAAAACCCTGGGCTGGGTATACGCTGCCTGTTGTAAGGGTTTTTCGATCACTTCAGCATCATCGTGTGGGATTGTGATCCCTAGCTTTTTAAGGGTGGGCTCGGCGGCCTCCACGAGGTTAGCAAAAGTCAGCGTTTTGTCTCTGGCATAGATGTTGTGCTTTATTAGAAAGGTGAGGCGGCACGTTATCTGTTTCTTTCACAGCTGCTTGTAAACAGTGTACATTTGCCTTCATTTGCCCTGTAATTCCATAGAGTAATCTAGTTCAAAGACGAATCTGTGCCCTTGATAGCTCACCTTTTTTTATACCCCAGGCAGTAGAGAGGATTAGCTGCGTTGTAGCATACCTGAAAAACAAAATGATCTCAGAGCATGGCTGGGCTGTAGGTGCTGTTGGGTTTTTTGCAAGGACCTTGTATGCTCTCTCAATTTCCAGCTCATGCTGAGCAGGGAGTGACAAAGGCATCACAGAGCAGTTGCAAACAGGGAATAAGAGGTTCTGTCCTCAGTAAGCCCATGAATTCTAACGTTGAGCCGCTGATCTCTGTTTTCGGCATGCTCCTGCCAACGATGCATGTGTTGTTGCCAGTGGTACAGGGAGAAGAGGGCCCTGCCATGCTGAGCTGTGGTCTCTGAGACCACAAGGCCAGTCTCTAACTGTGATGTCCAGAGCTCAGCATCAGAGATCTTTCCTGATGTCCTCGATGTTTGAATTTAGCTTGAGGACTGCGTAGTTAGGGGTCTTCTGCTCTGACCAGAAGTGGCGCAAGCTGACATTCTTGTTCCATCTCTGATTGAGTTCAGGGATGGGGACTGCGAAGGCCATGAGTCAGAGCAGCTGCGAGAGTGGTGGTCCTGGCTTCTGGTGAAGGAGTGCTGTGGCATTGCCATTCAACGAGTCTGACTGCTTGGCACGCCTAGAACAGACTTCTACAAGAATTGTGAGTTTAAGAAGTATCGTCAAGGTGGATGGGTGTAGAGTCTTCCCGGGTGTGCTGAGCTGGCACAATCAGGCTGCTACCTTCTTAGAAGTGGAGCCGAAGTCAATATTCACATTTTCTTCAAACTGTAAAACATTTTCTGTCCTGCCTATGGGGGCAAGTATCCATCACAGCATTCAATCATTAATGCTTCACATAATGTCTTTGTTCAAGGAGCTCATACAGGCTTCAGATGTGCCTTCTTTCTGTGAGATATCACAGACCTTCAGTTCTTTAAAACAGGACCATAACTCACCTTAACTGTGTAAGAGAAACATCTTTATGAACACAAAAATGGCATAACTCAATTTGTGTCTGCAGAACAGTAAGCTCATAAGAACAAAAGCACAACTAATCAGATTTTCAAATACTGAAAGCATATTCTCTCAGAAAGAAAAGTCTCAGGTGGGGACAGAGACAATGTTGGAACTAATAGAAAAATAAATGATGGCAAGAATGATAACATTTCTTCTTTCTGTGTCATCCCACATTGTAATTTGTTTTCCATAACTGCTGGAATGAAAGCAAAGTAATATACTACATTCTCAGCTGGAGGTGAGAATACATTTTATTTATAAATTGCATATCTTTGACTACCTGCAGCATGCAGCAGCAGAACTTGAAGAATCTGAATTAATGTTTCTTGTACGAAAGGCAGTCACCTGTTTTGCACAATGCAGACACTAAATTGTCTGCTTTTTCCTCCCACGATGCTGGAAGAGACCTGGTGGGCTGCGTTCTGATCAGCACTGGTGCGTTCAGTTGTCTTGCTGCCACTTAAGCCTTTATATGCATAAAATGAACTGCCTAGACATGGTTGTCTTACAAGTCTTTCGACCTTTTCTGCTGTGCTATACAGAATGAATAGGTTACCCAAGCAAACAAAAACTAATAATGTTCTGACTAGGCAGATTTTGGCCTCCCTGCACACATCCAGACCATTAAGCTCTTATACCATGACCTCAGTCGGTTCACGCAGACAAAGGGCACAATAATCTCTTGATTAACAAGGAAAAACTATAGGGACCTTTGCTAGAAAGGAAAGTAAGGCTGACAGCGTAACCTTATCCTCATGAAAACAAAGCAAAGAGCACTCCTGACATGGGAGAACGAAGAGATTGCTAATACTTTCACTGAACAAATAGCTTAGAGGAAGTAACTCCTGATATAGATAATATCTTGCAGAACCTGTAAAAGTTGAAAAAAGGGTCTCACAAAGGCATTATGGATGGCATGGAGACCCTTTGCAGATGATGTGTACTTTGGTCTGGACTTGTGGATGGCTGCTAAAAGTTCTGGTTACATCTGCATGGGACTGCAGAAAGAAGATGTCAAAGCATTTTAACAGACCTCACCGGCTGCTGGGTGGAAGAACTCTGTCCACCTCTTTTATAGAAAATGTAAGATTTTGCACTACTGCTTTGCTCACCCGTCACATTATAGATGTAGACTGTTTCCTGGAAGACATGAAAGTGGCTACCATCTTTTCTGAACAGCTTAAAATGAGGAGAGGGACCATGTAACTGGCCGTGGCTGAGCCAGATGTGGGTGAAATCCAGATCCATGGTGCAGGGAAACCTGAGGTGAGAGCCAGCTGGTTCTTAACTGCTGTACCAGGTAGTCTGATTTGAGATCCAAGGCCTCCTTAATTAGTCTGAAGCTAGACTGAAGGCTAATGGTTAAAAGAGTTAAAAGACTCATGATTTATTGTGGTGGTTGGTTTGGATGGTTAAAAGGACTATCCCTGCTTTCTTACAGATATGCATTGATTTGACATCTTCACCTCCCATTATGAAGATGGAGTTACGCAGCTGTATTTGTCAAATTGATCTGCTAAATATATATTATGCCAGCCTTGTATATGAAAACAGAGCCACCCTATTGTCATTATCAGTTCGATTCTAAACATATATTGCAGCAGCCCTGTATATGAAATTATGATGAAAGCAGGGTTTTACTTGTTTGCAGGGGATCGTATATCAATTTGTATGCATTTTGCATATATGTATATATTATATATATATATATATATATAACCCCCCTGCAAATGGGGGTTCCCAAAAGACTTCCAGGAGCTTGCTTGAATGCTCCAAGCCTGAATGGTGTTTGGCGTTTAAGCCATTTATCAGTGAGTGTTTTTAGAACCTCTGGTACTGTCTCTTTAAGAGCTGTCTGCTTGCAGACATAATTAGTTTGTATGGGGACTGTGTGCTTCTCTGTTTGAGTACCACTTGAGCTGCTGCCAATTCACTCCATTTTTGCAGTCACTAGGAGTGCAAAGGAACCTATCTGAAAGATGTAACTGTTTGCCAGAAATCATTTACAGAAATAATGAAATTACAGTTTGTCTAACCTGCTTTCTTTGCAGTCAGAACTGTGTCTGCCTAGTTCCCCATTCTGGTTTTGAACTGCTGAACTGGACCGATCAGTGTGGAGTAAGCTAGCTCTAAATGGTGCCTTGGACGAATCAGAACTTGGACTCATAATCTGAGCCAGCCACAAGAGGACTGTATGGGCAGTGACTCTGGGAGATGTAGTTTAGACTTCGGCGCCTTTTTGGACCAACAGCAGCAGTCTATTGTGAGTGACAGCCAATCCAGTCAAGAACTGGGAGGAACTCAAAGGAAGTGCCCGGTTTTGTCTGTTGGGAGTTTCAGTTGAGCTTTGGCAGTGAAGGGGAAAGGAACCCTGTGCTCCTTCAGTGCACAGTTTTAGTCAAAAAACATGTGTAAGGTCCAGAGTTCCAGTCTGCAGCTTGTTAGGACTGAATCCGTCCTGTGAAGAGAATCAAAGGATATCTGAAGAGTAGAAACCAGGCTCACCCTGTAGAAGACTGGAGGAATTGCTGAAAATTGCACTCGGTCTGTCAGGAACTGAATCTGCTGTGTGTTCTCCCGGGTATTGTGCAGTATGCATCGGGATACAGATGCAGCCTGCCTGGTATAGTGCTTTCTTTTACCATATAAATGTGTGAAGAGGTTTGTGTACCTCAAGTGAATCCTGCTGCCATTAAGTGACTTTTGCCTGTGACTGTTTACCATATAAATGTGTGAGGAGTCTCTTGGAGCTCAAGAGTAGCCCTGCTGACATTGAAGGACCCTATCTTATTTGGAGGTCGTGAGTACTAAATTCAGGGTCGCTCCCTGTTGAATTGCCACATTAAATCCAAATGGAATTACTGTACTGCTGACTGTTTAATTCTCCTTTTCTCTGTGTGAAAGGGCCCCTACCAGCTGCCATGGTTTGGACTAGCCGCTAGGGCTTGGGTACCCAGGGACAGTAACTGATAGGGATAGGCCTGTGCACAGAGCCATAGGTAGATGAGTAGAGTGATAAGCTAATTAACCTGATTTCCCCCTGTCCTTGTTATATCCCCCTAAATAAATCAGAGCTACTTGTTTCAGCAAAGTTATACTGCCTGAGGTATTTGTCTATGTTAAAGTACTGTACTGTGATTGTTGCACTGTATCTTATTTCACAGGAGGTCCCAGTGCCGGAACCAGTCCTGGGGGTAAGTGTATACTGTGAAGGTAATTCTGATATATTGTGTGGGCCACTAGTGGGAAGAAAGGGGGGTTGCAGTGTCCCAGAGGGCTGTGACCAAGTTAGTTTAACTATTGCAAACCCTGACCTCTGGGTGGAGGCACCCGCCATTGGATCCAGGCCCCTCAACCTGTTAGTGGCAAATCAGGCAGGGGTAGTAGCCCCTGGGATAGCGCCATCTAGGGGTTACATATATATATATAGATATAGATACTATGAATTGCTGCATTGAGTGTTTTTTTATTTGGTAACTAGATAAGGCCCACTAGGCACAAGCACCTGTTTTCAGGGGCGACCTGGGAGCACCGGGGAGAGTAAGTGATTGCTGAGTCACACATTATGCAAGTGGAGGTAGTGAGAATCAAACCCAGGTTTGCTGGGTGTACCAAGCTCATTCACAGCTCTTTACTCTGACCTGTAGGCTATACTGCCAGCTTTGATTGTATTACAATTTTTTATCTTTTTAATTCACACTTTTTTACACTGTTCTACACTGAGATTGATGCGTATTTTTTTGTGTGCACATTGTCACTTTAAGAATTAGATCACTACATAAGAGCATGTTAATGTGAGAATGGCCTCCTTGAAGAAGAGCTTATGCTTGAAACTGGTCAGGGCCTTTGAAGTCCGGCTTGTAATTTCCCTAACGCTGGTGGCTTTATGTGTTTTTGCACAGTATTAAAATAGCAACAATGGCATCTACCAGGTGGCACTGAGGGTTGAGGCGCTGGACACCATACCTCATGCCACACTGGCGACCCGCGTTCAGGAACGAGTGTGGGCAGCTGCAGGTCGGCAGGCAGGAGAATGATTGAGTGTCCAGAGGACAGCTTTCCTTCTCCTGAGAGGGGGAGGGGTTCGGCAGTCGGTGCCAGCCTGGCCTCTAGCTGTGGCTGGAGACTGGCGCACCGATGCCACAAGACAGGGGTCGAGAGTGGTGCAGATGCTTGATGGTGGCATGCATGGGAGTGTGCACAACATCGACACAGGTGTCATTGCACGCATCACCTTGACAAGAAGGAAAAGCAGAAAAATCAGCAGTGCCCACAGAGAATGAAGTGGGAGCTCGCAGGCTCCGCTCTCGGCCAGCCACAGCACAGGAACTGTAGATCTGGTCTTGGAGGGTGGGCCCCTCCGGCCCTCTAGGGAGGTAAGCCCTGGAGCAGCTGCTGTGCCAGTTGGTGGCGCCAGGGTGATGGGGCTGGGGCTCTCCCAGATTGTGAGGGCTGTGGGGGCAGGAGCATAAACAATAATAAAAAATGAAAAATAGCAACAATATTAGTATTTGACGTCAGTGCTAGTCTTTTTCATTTGGATTGGGCTAATACTTGCCAGCTGAATCTCCTACGGGATTCCAGACTTGTTTCCATTCAATTTATAACTTGTACACCTCTCTCTGCACCGTCTTGCCTCATGTGCCACTCCATTCGTTCATGTAAGCCACTATCCCTGCATTTGGGCTTTTAGTGGCCTTCAACCAATCTGAGCTAGGAGTGGCCCAACTCCAAAAAATGGCTCTCATTTCTTAGGAGAGTTGCCTGGACAGTCTGGTTCTCTGGAATCACAACCCCAGCACCAGCATCCTACCTATAAAATATCCCAGTGCCTTGAGAAGGCCATGATTATCACTAGAAATTTATTCAGGCTGAGGCGAGTATGAGGGAGGATTTGTTGGTGAAATATTGATCCAGAGTCTTGATTTTAGTTATCTCCAAGCAAGTTATGGATTTGGATATGAAGTATGCATCAAATAGGTTTATGAAAACCTGAGATCCCAAGGCTGAACTGCTCCGAGGATTCCACAATGAATCTGACTGATCTGAAGAAAGAATCTTTGGATCTAATATCAAGAATCAGGTGATTCTCATGAGCTCTTGGGACTACTCAGTAAACATATAGGAACTTGTTTGCCTCGATTGATGTAGTACTGGTATTACTGCTTCTATGCTGAGCAGGGGTCAATGTCGAGTCCACTGCTTGATATTGCCTGGGGCAGTGGCCCCTAGCGCCCAGTGCACAATCCTTGGAGAAGTCCACCTAAAGAGAAAGGTAAAGAACAAAATATTAATGTTGGATGCACCAGGTGATGAAAAGTTGCCAGAAGGATTATTGGTTAAACCCAGCATCTTGCCTGCCCGTGCCCATGCCTATGCACAATGAGTGATGGTCTAGATTTGAAATGTGTCAGATCTAGAGGTCCGGGTGAACAGAGGGTGCAATCTAGCTACAGTACACTGTGCAGACACTCCAGTATTACCCAATAACAAGTACTCTGGCCAAAAGGAGAGAGTGACCCTGGACTTATTTGACTTTGGTGATTCCCCGCTGCTAGCTGAATGGAAGGCAAGGATTAGCAAGAAACTCGCCCAGACAGACCAAGTGTTTTTGTTAAAGGAATGGGACATGGGGTGTGTCCAGGGTGCAGAGCATCATATATGCCTGCATGATGACTGGCCATTTCGAGAGAGATCCAAACGCCTCTCCCCAGCAGACATAGATGATGTGGGGAGACACCTGCAGGAAATGCTCGCTGCCGGCGTGATACAGGAATCAAGGAGCCCATATGCCTATCCCATTGTGGTTGTGCATAAGAAGAATTGGTCGGTGAGGATGTGTGTTGATTATCGAACCCTGAACCGGCGGACCGTCAATACACTATGCCCCATACACAAGATGCCCTGGATTGCTTGAATGGGAGCAAATGGTTCTCAGTATTAATCTTTGCAGAGGATATTATCAGATTCGATGGCCCCAGAGGACCATGAGAAAACAGTCTTCATCTGTCCTTTGGGGTTCTACAAATTCCTGAGAATGCTACAGGATTTTGGCAGCCACCTTTCAGCGACTGATGGAATGCGGTGGGAGATATGAACTTGCTAGAATGTCTATTGTACCTAGATGATGTCATTGTGTTCGGACGCACATTAGAGGAGCATGAGACCCGACTGTTTAAAGTGCTGGACAGATTGGAAGACTCAAGCTATCCATCGACAAGTGCCAGTTTTTTCAAACCTCCGTGAAGTATGTGGGGCACATAGTATCTGCAGAAGGAATAGAGACCAATTCCAGTAAGGTTGAGTCACTGACTACTTGGCCCCAGCCTCATAACTTGAAAGAACTACAACATTTTCTGGGGTTCTGTGGCTACTACCGCAGGTTCATAAAAGACTATTCAAAGGTGATTTGCCCGCTCCTGAATCTTACTCAGGGTTACCCCCCTACCAACCGTGAATACAAGAAAGGGTCTATCAAAGAACCAGAGAAAGTGTACTTCCACACAGGTGAACCTTTTGGGCCCCACTGGACACCCGAATGTGAAGCAGCCTTCCATGAAGTCATATACTAGCTCATCCACACCCCATCCTCCACCTATGCTGACCCGTACCAAGCCCTATGTGCTGCATACAGATGCTGGTCTGCAGGGCCTAGAAGCTGTGCTGTATCAAGACCCTGAGCATGGTTTGAGACCAGTGCTTTGCCAGCAGGAGTCTGACCCCGTCTGAGCTAAACTATCCTGTGCACAAGCTGGAGTTCCTTGCCTGAAAATGGGATATCATTGATCAGTTTCATGAGTACCTCTATGGGGCAAAGATATTGGTGAAGATTGACAATAACCTGTTGACCTATGTACAGACTTCAGCTAAGGTAGATGCGACTGGGCACCAGTGGCTCTCTGCCTTATCAACCTATGATTATGCTGTCGAATACAGACTGGGACTGAACTATATTGATGTTGACGCCCTGTCACGAAGGCTCGCTTCCAAAAGTGATTGGGTCAGGCTGTCTGAACCTGACATCTGAGCATTGTGCCAAATGTTTGACAGCGATGAACAGATGTCTGCATACACAGTGGACTGTTTAGTAGATTGCTTGGGCCCTCCTGATACCTGTATACCGGCTGCCTATTGCCATTTCTCTGCTCTAGATATTAGTGCACAACCTCAACTTGACAATGACAGTATTCAGTTGGCTCAATCCCAAGATCTTATGATTCAACCCACCCTTGATGTCCTGCGTGCGGGGAAATATGTGTCTAAGTTGCTTTCCCCTGACTTGCAAACTGCCCTATTGTTTAAAGAAGGCCCCAGGTTGAAGTTACTCAATCAGTTGTTATACAGAGAGACAGTGGATCATAGTGGTCAAGTAGACAAGCAACAATTGGCTCTGCCCACAGGCCTTAAACACTTGGTACTGATATCCCTCCACAATCACAAGGGTCACATGGGGTACCTCGGCATTGACAGGACTCTCGACCTGGTACAATCTCGATTCTACTGGCTTAAGATGGGGGCCGATGTTGAGCACCATGTAAAGACTTGTAGTCGCTGCCTCCAAAGAAAAGCTCTGCCTCAGAGGGCTGCCCCCCTTGTCAATATCACTACCAGCACCCCCATGAAACTGGTCTGCATAGATTTTTTTGTGTTTAGAACCTGATCAACAGAATATCGGCAATGTGTTAGTGGTTACGGATCATTTCACATGGTATGCACAAGCTTTTCCAACTAAAGAGCAAAAAACCTCTACCATGGCCAAGGTGCTAGTGGAAAAATTCTTTGTCCACTATGATGCCCCCCAGCAGATCCACTCTGACCAAGGCTCACTACTCAAACTGAGCTTAATGGCCAATTCCAGGTTGATTGTTCTTCCTTCTCAGTATGGTGCCCCTGCCCCATATAGCCCAAGTTAGCTGACAGGAAGGGCCCCTCACATTGTTTAATGTACAGGAAGTTATAACATGAATCAGTATTGTGATGTCAAAAGTATGTTAATCATAATGGAATCAGTATTACCTGTATGAAACATGAATAAGTATTGTCCATATGGATATAGTATCATGAAGTGTAGTGAATGTGTATAGTAAAGTAATAAGTTTACGTTAACTGATACATGATGGTACAGACTTGACATGGACGTAAGTTTTCTCCCAGGCAGGGAAGGGTGCCCCCTACAAATGGGTGTTTCAAAAGTCTTCCTTGAGCTTGCCTAAATGCTCACTGCCAGGCTGGTGTTGTGCGTTTTAGCAGTTTAAATGTATTGCCAGAGAGTGCCTCTAAAGCATCTGTGTACTCTCTTTTGTTTTTCTTTTTTTACCAATTATTTTACCAGGTGAGACACACTAAGCTGAAAGCTTGTTTGCAGGTGCAACCTGGGAGCACAAGGAAGTTAAGTGACTTGCTCAAGGTCACACAGTATGCAAGTGGGGGCTGTGGGATTCAAACCCAGGTCTCCAGATTTGTAGCTCAGAGCCTTAAACCACTGTGCCATACTGCCTCCTTAAGAGCTCTGTAATAGCTGCATGGATTGCTGTCATAATTAATCTGAGAGGGAGCACTGTTAGAAAATGTACTTGTTTGCTGATCATTTGTTGGAGTAGTAATAATATTGCAGTTTGTTCTAACCTGCCTTCTTTGCAGCATGGACAGTTCTGTTTGTTTCCATCATCTTGGTCCTGGACTGTCAGAATGAGCCAATCCAGTACATTTGGGACTCTGAAATGGAGCCTGCCTACAGTGGCTTGGTGGGGCCAAAACTTACAGGAATTGTAGTTTGGGGCTTTTGACGCCTAAAATAGCCTGGAGGGGGAGCCCTTGTTGTGACTGACAGACAGATCAGCCAACCGAACCTTTTGGATATTGGGGAAAGTCCCACACTGCTTGCAGTTTCAGTTAGATCTGAGTTGGGAAGTGAAGAAGTAACAGCTCAAAATAGTTCGAGCAGCAGTCCATAGTGGATTCGTGCGGGAGAACTGTGGAAAGGCCTGAGTTTGGCCTGCATGCCTGCCTGCTGTCCCTGAGAGGGAACTTGTGCTTTTTTTTCAGACTAAATCCGAATTTGGAGAGCGAATTAAGCCACTGAATTGTGACCTGGCTTTAACCTGAAGAAGACCGAGGATTTGCTGAATGTAATCGGCCTGTTAGGACTTCCAGCTACCTCTGAACTCCCAGATTGTGCAGAGACTCTGTACTTGCGACCGGAGAGCCATTTGCCTGGTACAGTGGAATTTCATTACATGTGAATGTGCTGTGTGCTTATAGTGGGTCATGATTTGGTTCCCCACTGTGTGTCTGAACTGCGTTTTGCTTGCTGGAGGCTGTATTCAGCTCCACGGACTGAATCTGTATCCATTTCAGTTTGCCTGGACCCTGCTACACTGGCCCAGCCAGAATACCTGCTACGCAGAGAAATTCATCAACAAGAAACCGGCCTGGGGATCAGCCCCCTGCTCAATGCCTTGAACAGGAATGACGCCTCGGTGATTCGTGTTGGCCCTACTTCTCTGGGCACTCCAGCTCAACAGCCTGCAGTCTCGATTTCATCCTGCCTGTGTCCAGTATTGGGTATCGTGAGTAAACATCAGGGTAGCTCCCTGCAACAACAGCTAAATCTAAAAGTGTTGACATCTGATTGTCTTATTGCCTTTTCTTTCACGAACTGAGCCCTCTGGCTCCAGATTACAAATAGTGTATGTTGTGCATGTTGCTTTCTTTTATCACAGGGCCCCAATCAGCAGCAACGTTCCTGGCTAGTCCACGTTTTTCTACCTGGGTACCCAGAGTGTGTGACTGTGTAGGGACTCTGAACTGCATGCATAACTGTCTGATTAATATAGCTTTTAAGCAAATCAACCTGATTATGCCCTTCCCTTGTTCAAGTCCCCTGAATAAATCAGATTTAACTTTGTTTGCATTTAATCTGACTGTGGTTCCAGTTTGTGCCAAAAGTATTGTACTGTGCTATTTGCTGTGCTTAACCTTGTTTTACAGGGGGTCCCCAGGGTCAAGCTAGAAGAACCTGCCCTCGTGGTGAGTGCAAACAGTGTGGGTAATTGCCTGGTGAATAAGGGTCATCGTGAAAGTAATTATTGTATATTGTTCAGGCCACTAGAAGGGAAAGAGGGGGGTTACAGTGTCCTGGTGGGCTGTGCCCAGGTTAGCTTGACCACTAACAACCCTGACCCATTTCATTACCAAGGCCCTTTAACCTGCTACTAGCCAAGCACGCAGGGGTAGTAGCCCTTGGGATAGTGCCATCTTGGGGTTACAATTGCAAGAATCTCTACTCCCTGGGGTTTTCTCAATACTGGAGGTTGCAAGAACTCCCAGCCTCTAGGGCTTTCTTAATACTGGAGGCTACAAGAATCTCCAATGCTTTCTTAATACTGGAGGTTGCAAGAACTCACAGCCCAGGGCCTTCTTAATACTGGAGGTTTCAAGAATTCCCAGTCACTGGGGCTTTTTAATGTTGTAGATTGCAAGAACTGTGTCCTGGGGCTTTTTAACTGTGAGATTGCAAAAACCCTAGTCACTTTTTTTTTTTTTTAATGCTTTGCCATCTTAACTGTGTCCTGTGATTCCTGTAACTCGAATTAATGCTGTATTGGTCTCTTGTTTTATGTGAACACCTGGGTCGCCCCTGAAAAGGGACTTCCGGAGCTCAGTGGGCTTACCCGGTCACAAAAATTTAATAAATAAATACATAAATAAAATGTTTCAGGTTATAAGAAACCCCAGTCACTTGTTTTTGTTTATGTTGCAATATTGCAAGAACCCCCAGCTCTTGGAGCTTTTTTAGTGTTGGAGGTTGCAAGAACTCGCATACCCTGGGGCTTTCTTACAGTAATACCGGAGGCTGCAAGAATCCCCAGTCCCTGGAGCTTTCTTCATACTAGATGTTGCAAGAACCCCCAACCCCTGAGGTTTTCCTAATATTGGAGATTGCAAGAACCCCCAGTCACTGGGGTTTTAATACTGGATGTTGCAAGAACCCCCAGTCACTGGGGTTTTAATACTGGAGGTTGCAAGAACCCCCAGTCACTGGTGTGTTTTTTTTTTTGCTCCTTCCCAGGTTCCCCTGGCTGGCCACTCTTTCGGGCTGCCTAGACCTACCGCCACCAATCTGCTTCATTGCCATCCATCGCCCTTCAGTGCCACAGCCCCCAGGTAACCCAGCATAACCCTTCATCGGAAGGGTCCCCCCTTTCGGGGGAGAAGCACCCCATTGGAGTAGATACACATCCCAGGCATGGAAGGGTCAGCTCGAACACTTTTGTGCTTCATGGCAACAGGCACCAGCGGGTGTCATCCAGTCGATGGGGGGGTCCACTTTTCTGCCCTCCTCACTCTCCTCCTTCCTTGATGGACAGCTACCAGGGATGGTGGTGTGTCAAGGCATTATGCCACCTAGAACATCACCTAAGCCACCTCCAGGTGCGAAAGGCCCCCCCAGGAGGGAAACATCCAATGGACACTCTGGACTCCCTCCCTGCCAGTCTCTGCTCCTGATACCTGGGCTCGGGACGTGAACCTGGGTCACCAACATGCCAAGCAAACACGTTCACTTGGCTCCACAGAGTCAGCAAAGGTGTATTTTTAACATGCGAGGTTGCAAAGAAACCCAGTCAATGGTGCTTTTTAATGTTGGAGATTAAAACAAACCCAGTCACTGGTGCTTTTTAATGCTGTAGGTTACATGAACCCCCAGCCCTGTGGTTTTCTTAATACTGAGGTTGCAAGAACCCCAGTCTGTGGGGTTTTCTTATACTGGAGAATGCAAGAACCCCAGCCCTGGGGTTTTCTTTACTGGTCCAGGTTACAAGGACCCTCCCAGTCCCTAAACATTTTTTCAATGTTGCAGGTTGCAAGAACACCTCGGGTCTTATATTTAAAAGATTGCTTTGACGCAACCAAGTTTGCCCACTCAAACCTGTGTTTGCATGGATGTGCAATATTGAAAGCCTGGTTAACGAGGCAAACAGGATTTGCACTCACGCAATACTCCTGGGGGCACAATGTAAATGAAGGTGGGGACCTGAATTTGCCAGTCCCATGTTCAGAGTATTTGGGCCACACAGGACCATTTTGCATGGCCCCTTTGTGCAGCGCAGATACCGTCGACTTACAACACAACTTACTCCAGCACAACCCTAGCAGTTGGGGTAAAAAGTGCGTCGCCTCCAACACAGTAGTCCCTGTTACTAGAGGGCCCCCAAACCCTGCTGATCATCAGCCTGATGCGTGAAATAAATCAGTCCCTGGTAGTAGTGATCCCCTCCCCTGCCAGTCACAGGCTAATGTTGAAATAAATCAGCCCTGGTGCTAGTGGTCCCCACCCCAACAATCGCCAGCCCGACGTTCAATGGAACGCATTCCTAGTGTCCAGTGGTACTTCCCCCCCCCACTTGATGTCTGCATAATGCTAAAAACAATTTTGCCTGGTGTCCAGTGGTCTCTCCTCCAACCCAACACTCGCTTAATGTGTACACATAATGTTCCCTGGTGTTCAGTGGTCCCTCCCCCCACCCAACACTCACCTAATGTGTACATATAATGTTCCCTGGTGTTCAGTGGTCTCTCCTCCAACCCAACACTTGCTTAATGTGTACACACGTTCCCTGGTGTTCAGTGGGTCCCTCCTCCACCCAACACTTCACCTAATGTGTACATTTAATGTTCCCTGGTATCCAGTGGTCCCTCCCCTCACCCAACACTCACCTAATATGTACATATAATGTTCCCTGGTGTTCAGTGGTCCCTCCTCCCACCCAACACTCACCTAATGTGTACATATAATGTTCCCTGGTGTTCAGTGGTCCCTCCTCCCACCCAACACTCTCCTAATGTGTACATATAATGTTCCCTGCTGTCCAATGGTCCCTCCTCCAACCCAACACTCACCTAACGTGCACATGTAATGTTCCCTTTGTCCAGTGGTCCCTCCTCCCACCAACACTCACCTAATGTGTACATATAATGTTCCCTGGAGTCCAGTGGTCCCGCCCCCCCAACCATCACTCACCTAATATGTACATCATACGTTCCCTGTTGTCCAATGGTCCCTCCTCCCACCCAACACCGCCTAATGTGTACATATAATGTTCCCTGGTGTCCAATGGTCCCTCCCCACCCAGTACTCACCTAATGTGTACATATAATGTTCCCTGGTGTCCAGTGGTCCCTCCTCCTACCCAACACTCACCTAATGTGTACATATAATGTCTCCTGCTGTCCAATGGTCCTCCTCCAACCCAACACTCACCTAATGTGTACATATAATATTCCTTGGTGTCCAGTGGTCCCTCCTCCCACCAACACTCACCTAATATGTACATATAATGTTCCCTGGTGTCCAGTGGTCCCTCCCCCCATCCAACACTCACCTAATGTGTACATATAATGTCCCCTGGTGTCCAGTGGTCCCTCCTCCAACCCAACACTCTCCTAATGTGTACATATAATGTTCTCTGGTATCCATTGGTTCCTCCCCCCACCCAACACTCACCTAATGTGTACATATAATGTTCTGTGGTGTCCATTGGTTCCTCCTCCCACCCAACACTCACCTGATATGTACATATAATGTTCTCTGGTGTCCATTGGTTCCTCCTCCCACCCAACACTCACCTAATGTGTACATATAATGTTCCCTGGTGTCCATTGGTTCCTCCTCCCACCCAACACTCACCTGATATGTACATATAATGTTCTCTGGTGTCCATTGGTTCCTCCCCCCATCCAACACTCACCTAATGTGTACATATAATGTTCCCTGGTGTCCAGTGGTCCTTCCCCCCATCCAACACTCACCTAATGTGTACATATAATGTTCCCTGGTGTCCATTGGTTCCTCCTCCCACCCAACACTCACCTGATATGTACATATAATGTTCCCTGGTGTCCAGTGATCTCTCACCCTACCCAACATTCACCTAATGTGTACATATAATGTTCCCTGGTGTCCAGTGGTCCCCCCCCCACCCAATCCCCATCCTATCTTAAAAATGACTTTCCTTGGTGTCCAGTGGTCCACCCCAATCCCGGTCCCCTGTATTTGAAGTTATACCATTCCCTGGTGTCTAGCGGACCCTCTTTCCTATCTCTGATCCATTAGAAACTGCTACCATTCTCTGGTGTCTAGCAGACCACCCTCCCTATACCCGATCCCCATGTACTTGATGTTTTATCATTCCCTGGTGTCTAGCAGACCCCCAGCCCCGGTAGGTAGTGTCCCACCACTCCACTTACCCCATCCTGAGCCCCTGAGCTAGTGACAGCATTCTTCACTTCCACTACGTTGGTTGATGATCAGAGCTGTCAGTGAGCGCGGTACCGTTATAGTATGTGCTCACTGACAGCTCAGTCAGCAACCAGCCACAGTGGAGAGTGGAGGATCTGGCCGGTCGCTGGCTCAAGGTCAGGATGGAGGGCAGGGGTGGTGGGGCACTACCTGCCAGGGTGGGGGGGGATGGGGTCCACTAGACACCATGGAATGATATAACTTCAAAAACAGGAGATCAGGGATAGGGAGGGAGGTCCACTGGACACTAGAGAATGGTATAACTTTCTAATACAGGGATCAGGATAGGGACCAGGTCCGCTGGACACCTGAGAATGGTATAACTTTAATACAGGATCAGGATAGGGAGCAGGGTCCATAGACACCAGGAATGGTATACTTTCAATACAGGGGCTCAGGATAGGAGCAGGGTCTGCTAGACAAAGGCTCTTAAAGCTTGCTGCATGCAACTTATCAGTCCCTGTAGTGAGACTTGGATCTTTACTCTGGACATTAAAAAGTTTAGCTTTGACTTTCTGAGTCCTGTATTTGCTGTGCATGAGTGTACTACACTTGAAACCAGTATAATAACTGGCCATCAATTTTTTTTAATGGGGATGGCCTGTTATTATTTGCCATAATAACCAGCTGGTTTTTATGGCAAACTCGCACACAGAGCCCTGAAGTTGCGGTCTTGAGACACTCTAGAGCAGCGTGTGTACGACGGCAGTTTTACTTTTGAAAGGACATTGAACTAAAAGCACAAACAAAGTTGTAATTTTTAATCTAAAGTGAAAGAAAACTACCCTCATTTTAAATCAGGCCAAAACTGCCGTATAAGTGCTGCTGTGAAAGACCAACCTATACTCTCACGTTAAATGCAGTATTAAACTGGAAATCTTCCACTAAAGGAAGTTACACTCCATGCTAGATGGCTTAGAATTTTTTTTGAGGTGGAGATTTATTGAATGTTAAAAAATGAATGTACTAGCAAGGCAATGGGCTTGGGGGAGGAAGCCAGTCTTCCTGGTCTGCTCAACAGTACTGCCTGTACTGCACCAAACAGCAATACATTGACACCTGTGTAAGTAACATTAAGAGGAGAGGGGTGAGAAAAAAATTGATGACTAGAAATTAGCAAGCTATGGTACCTGACAGGGTGGGCAGTATTGGGCAATACCAGACCACCCAGGGCATAATGAGGCACGACACCACGGGTGGAGGACCTTATAGCCCCTGGAATGTCTGGTATCGCCCATATCGCTTACCCTAGAGGGAATTATTGCACTTTAGAAAATGGGCTAATCTGTAATTTTTTTATAGGATTACAAAAACCTAAAGTAATTCTATAAAATTCAATTTTTTTCCTTTTGTGTAGTAGTCCCTCTACTGTCAAGCTCGCAGCAGAGGCGCTATGTTTGGTAGTGTCCTGTTTGAACCCTTCCCCCATTAGTCTGTACCCTTCTTTGATCTTGTTTTGTTTCTGCCATCTAAAAAAGTGGTGCACAAGAACAAGCGGGCATAATTTGAAGATGGGGGGGCTCAGAGGTAATTTAAGGAAGTATTTTTTACAGAGAGGCTGTGGATGCATGGAACGGCCTTCGGAGGAGGTTGTGCAGTCAAAAACAGTGGTGGAATTCAAGCATGGGACAGTCATAAGGCAATTTAGGGGGTGGGGTAGGAAGAAGTAGGCTGCTGGTTAACTAGGATCTGCAGCTTATCCATTAGGTAAGGAAATGGGCAGACTGGGTGGGCCAAGCGGTCCTTATCTGCCGTCAAATTTTATGTTTCTGTGTTTCTATCCCATTGGTGCAATTTATTTATTCTTTTTTTTTCTCAAAGTGCTGCCTGTGGAAGCGACAGGGGAATGCAGTACAAAAAGACATGCTAAAGTTTGGCTAAAATTAAAGGTTTTCAGGTGGTGGAGTGACACGTGGTCCCTCTCTCCCACATTACCATTCTTTTCTTGTAAGTTGCTCTCTGTCCCGCCTGCTGGAGTATGCTCTGGTTTCGGGAAACAAGTTTTTTATGTACTTAATCATACTGGCAGAGATGGTGGAGGGGTTGAAGACAGGTACAGGGAAGGGTTCTGGAAGCAAAATCCAATGCAGTGAATATCCAGAACTGGGAAGGGAGAAGCCGAGTTGGCAGGTCAGCTCCCAGGGTGGGGTTGACGAACGAGCAGACGCGAAAGACCATTAGGCCTATTCTGCTGGCATTTTAGTATGTTAGTATCTAAAGGGGTAGCATGGCTGGCAGAGTGGGTCATGACTATGCTGATGCGCTGCTGGATAAAGGTGGCACAGAAAGCAGGTGGGCATCCGGTTTCCCTCGGCAGTGTGGAGAATAGTGCAAGAGAAAGCTGACAGGGCAGGTGGCCAGAGGATGCTACAGTGAGGTCTGTGAGTGAGGTATTTTGTGAGTTTTTCTTTCTTTTTTTTAACCTAGTTAAGAGTAGTCGGTGGTGGTTGAGAGGCAGCCACTTAATAAGTAGCAGTTATCACGAATAGGCTAGTGCTACTTACTGTCATGAAAACTGTGTGTTTTTTCAAATGAAGAAATCAATTTAAGTGTGCTACAAAACCTGTAAGAAATTACTGTTGTGCTTCTCATGTGATATGATCAAGGCATTCAAACACCTTAAGTTCAAGTTCAAGTTTATTGCAGGAAAACTCCATTGAGCAAGCTCATTCACAAGGAGGTCCTGTAGGGCATTAACAAGGTGAAAGAGTCTAACATGTTTAAATATAAGAAAAATAGCAGGACAAGAGGACACAGCATGAGATTAGAGGGGGGCCGATTAAGGGGGAATGTGAGGAAATTCTTTTTCACAGAAAGGGTGATGGATGCATGGAATGGCTTACCACAAGAAATGGTGGCTATGAATACAGTGCAGGGCTTCAAACAGGCATGGGATAGGCATAAGGGAGCAATACAAATGTCTATGAATAGATAGGCCACTGACAGAGCAAAGGCCAATGGCACATTTATAAGGTAGAAAAAGAAATGGGCAGACTGGATGGGCCTTGCGGTCCTTATCTGCCGTCAACTTCTATGTTTCTATGTTTCTCCTTATTGTCAGCCACTTCAGTGATGGTGGCACTTGG
Organism: Neoceratodus forsteri; assembly: GCA_016271365.2. NCBI lineage: Eukaryota > Metazoa > Chordata > Ceratodontiformes > Ceratodontidae > Neoceratodus > Neoceratodus forsteri. The sequence continues at coordinate 19,348,013 of CM057458.1, read as the reverse complement.
GAGGGGGGTAGTCACGTTCCTTGCTAAGCTAATGAAAAAAATGGCGGCCACTCAGTTTTAAAATTCAGACTGGCACAAGGATACCAGTTTCTCAGTCAGGCATGCCAGGTTGGAACTTTTTATTTCCTGGGCATCTATTGAAGATTAATGTACCCCCATGGCAGGGGTACCAGACAACCAGAGCTCAGCAAATAAAAGCTAATTTTCTAATAAAAATAAAGCATGTAGATTGTTTACTCGAATTTAATACACATGTAACCACCCCGCTACTTTACACATAGCTACCCCTGGCACCCTTAACTGAGCACAGACTACTTCAGGACCACATTTAGATAATGGTACCATCCCTAGCTTTGGGTATGTGTACTGGGCTCACACATAGAAATCAAATGATTGGGGTGTACAAAAGCAAATAATGACCTATAAGGTATTTACAAAAATCAGGTCCTGAGGAGAGAACTTTTGCTAGGGCTATGCTAGATCTATACTTTGAAGTAGCAACTCCACACAGAAAGCAATAACGTAACTGTCCAAACCATAGTTAGGTTCTAGAGTGTGACTATATTCCAAAAGATGCTTTCTAAAGTATAGGACTCCCCAATGTTTACACATATCAGGCACCTAGGAACTTGCAGAACAACAAAACGACTGTATCTGACAGAAACTCTGCGTACTCCTATATTTCATCGGACACTGAACATCTTGTACTGGCATCCCATATTTCATAGGGCATTTACTTTCTTCCAGTGGCACTGGCCAAAATTGGACACACATTTACTGGCAAACCTCTTTCACCTTGTGTTCCCATTTTTCATAGAACAATGATATTTCTTCCAGGGGCACTGGCCACAGTTGGAAATACTTCTAGTGGCACTGGCCACACAGTGAACATACAGTGGCTAATTACTAGCACAACCCATTTCATGGGGTAAAATTCTCTTCAGACATTGGCCACATGTCCAAAGTAACCAGGCACCCTTACTGAACCTGTAGTGCTGAACTGGTTACTCCAGATGGGGGTCTGCCCACCCTTTGCTCCCAAATCCATACCGAACCATTCTTCAGAGTTACACCTTAAACATCTTAAACACACTTGGAAAATGCTTTAAGGAATGAACTTTTACATCCAGCATTAACACACACTACACTGGTAGTGGTACAGTAGAACTAAAGTCCTGAACAATGTGAATTAATCATAATTCTGGACATCACACTTGTCAGCCAACTTTAAACTGAGAACAGTCTCAAACTTCTGAACAGAACAGGTACTTGCTTTCTGCAGCACAAAGTCAGATCTTACTCACTGTTAGAACATTACAGGCAGCTTCAAGACCTTCTGGATCAAAAAGGGGATTGCCCCTAGGATCCATCCACCTGCAGTCCTTTTCACCTCTCTGGGGATGAAACTCAGGAGATCCTGCTGTATACAACGGTTTCCACCACTTCTCTTGGCAAACTGGAGAATATCAGGACTAGGGTGAGAAAGCAGGCAGTCCACTCATAGCCCTCAGCTGAGCAGTATTCACTCCTCTAGCTGAAGCTCTTCACTCCAACTAACTCTCTCAAGATTCTAAACTCCCTCACTCACAGCTGCTGTGACTTATGCTGCTGTGAGAGTTCCAAATGAACTATTATACAATGTGGTAAATCCGATATGCCGAATCCTGCATCCTGATTGGTTGGCTAGCACAATGACCACCGTGATAAATCCTCCAGTGTACCCACTGGAAGAAGTGCCAGTCAACCTTATATGGTGCTAATCTGATCGCTTTCACTTAAAACGAAACTGCTGTGGTTTATCCCGTCACGTTCGCTAAAACAGCGTAAAGTTTTAGCAAAAATTACCTCTTTCAAGTGTAGGGACCTCAGTCAGTTATAACATAGTTAAAAAACATTAAAAAACAACATTCGGCATTAGAGTATTGGAATTTAGTCTTCAGGGTGGAAGACCGAGATTTAGACATTGCTGGTGATTCGTCACTACGCGCCTCGTGACCGAATCACACCAGCTGTGGTAAATCCTCCAGTGTACCCACACCCTGGAGGGATAAATCATTAAATCTCTCTCTCTCTCTCTCTCTCATCTCAGCTGAGGGCCAAGAAACAAAGAGTGGTAGATGAAAACCTATTTAACCAGTTAATCACCAGCTGCCTCCCTGCCTAGCACTGGAATTGAGGGAATTCTAGTAATCCCAGGGGCTATGTGGTTACACTCACCCTGCCTGGCAAATGACTGTCCACAGTCATATCTCCACCCGGCACCAGGCCATTCTACCCTCTGTGTTACCTACATGAAGGGGTGATTAGGCCCTCTCCTACCATGTGCCAGGCACAGGCAGACAGCACTAAAGGAACAGAGGCTGGCTGATGAAACTTCAGCCCCTATCCTATGATCTAGCTATAGATTCTCAGTGGCTCCAAGAAAACTGATTAAAGTATGCCCTAATAGACAGCACTGATGACCCCTATCTGGGTCAGGACCACCAGCCTGCCTGTCTCCTAGCCGTCTAGGGGAAAATCTATCTGACTTAAACTACCTACTGGGGAACCTATCTATCTCCCAAACTTCCTAGGGTACCTGTGAACAACAATGGAAACATACATTGCATTGCATTACATTTCCTAAAGTTTCACACCTGTGAAGAAAAACATGTTAACACCCTGTTAACCATAAACAATTTTAAAAACACTAAGAAAAGGGGAACTTGGATGAGTTCCAACATCCTCTTCTTCTCTTCTTCAGGAACACCTGCAAGAGAAGAAAAGCACAAAAACACATTCTGCATTCCATACAGTGCCTAAACCTCCACCGAACACTAAAGAACCCCCAAAATATTTTTTTATAAAAGTACAAATGTAAAAAATGGAAAGTAGACATTAATACAACACATTTGGGGATGGGATGCCCTACAGAGTCCCAACTAATGACAAGATTACTGTTGCCCATGGGCATTGTCCATTGAAGAGTATCCTAGGCTAAAGTTTACTGAAGAACAGTTCTTAAACAGGATAGGGCCTGTATAGCACTGCAATCCATGGTGAGAGTCTTTGATGAAAATTAAAGTTCCGTGGATAGTTTTCAAATGTAGGATGTGTTGTGCAAAGTCAGTTAATGTAAATAAAAAGTTGTCTTACCAGCTCCTTGAAGAGCAAGAACAAAAACAAAGGATAACCTTACTTCTATGAGCTGAGGACCCTTTCCCTTCAGACCAGATGGCATCTTCGTATACTGTTGGGATGATGTCCCTTGGAAAGCAAACAATGACACAAGAATACTGCTGGAATTATATCATCTGGAAAACCAAAGGATGGAACAGGAAAACTACTGGACTGATGTCCTCTGGAAGGCCAGACGATGGAATAGGAAAACTGCTGGGCTGATGAATCTGGATACACCTGAATAAATCCTGTAATACCTGAAGAGTTGCATCTTCCTCCATAGATACTACTGCTTCGGATAACAGACACTGGTCTGCCACTGCTCGCTTCCTTTAGGCATGCTGGGCATATTCACAGGGAGTGGCATCATTAAGGGTAGTACCACTCAGGGTGTGGGACTATGACCCCATCTGGGCATTCAGAGTTGATGTTGTGAAATGTCTCATTCGCATCCCCATCCACAATTTGCACAGTGTCCATAAACAAAGTCTTGCCCAGTCTCCAGAATTTAAGGTGATCACTTATTACTTTGTCCCTTACACATTCTGCAGCACCACAGTACACATTCTTGCTTACCACTTCCAACAACCAGGTTTGCCTGTTCTGTTCGATTTCCTCCCAGACTCGGCGAGGAAAGGTAGGAAAGGACTCTCCATTATGTGGCATCCGCCCTCCTACATATCAGTCTGTCCTCCTTGCACTCTTACTAGTCTGTCGCCCATGGCCTGGCTTGGTGGCCAATACTGGCCAAGCCAGTGCCTCAAACTTAAAGAATGAAAGAACTTGTCCCCTACTATGTCTGGCTCCTCCGAGACAACAGCTTGAAGCGACTCAACTGGAGCCCTCAACATGAAAATACCCTTCTTCATCCTCCTCTTCCTCACTCATTATCTGTGCCCAAAAGTGAGCAAACGTTCTCACTCTTGAGACATTCCATTCCTCACTGGGTGCAGAGGTGGACACCTCCCAATTCAATGTGTCTTGCAATTTGTCCTCTTCCACTAGGCTAGGACTCAGACCCTGTCTCCACAGGTCAACTGATCCCTCTGTTACACTGTCCATCTGGGACACAGGCGTGGAAACCTCTCTCTGTTCCTGCCCTTGCAGTGGATCAACATCAGTTTTACTTTCTCTTTCTGTAACACACTCTGAAGAACTTTCCCCAACAGGTTTAACCTGGTGCTGCGTGCTGCTACAGGCAGGGTCCCCTGCCAGGGTCCACGTGAGAGCAAATTGAATTCTTGTTGCCCTCTCTGGCGCTGCACCCCTGCTTATTCCATACTTCACAAGGCAGTCCGAGGAATGGGGTATCAGAAATACATCCCTTCCAGCCTTTAGACACACTATGCAAAGTCTCACTGGACAGCTAGGGATTGTACATCTGGAGGTAACCTTTCACCATAGAACGCTTCTCTGTCTCTTAGTGCTGCCACCTCTTTGTGATCATAGTTCGGCATAATTTGAGTAACGGGAGTTCTCAAAGCCATGTCTGAAAGAAAACACACAAACTTTTCATTACTGACTTGCTCACTAGTCACATATTGTCTCACAAAATGGCTCCTCTGCTGCTGTGCTTACATTGTTGACCTCACTCTGTAATGGCATTGGTAACTTTTCTCATGCATCAAACTCTGTTCACTTGCTCAAATCTGTGTTTTTGACCTTCTAGCTACTGAATTTACTTTAAACTGCAGTTGATTGCTCTGCTGGTACATTTCAGCACATTCACATGAATTTAAATGGCATCTTGACTTTGCGATCAGCATTAATTTAGGAAAACTATTTACACGTGCTCAAAGTCACTTGTAAGCACCACAGTCTTTCTTTGCACAAAACTGCCTGTTTGCTGCACCCACCATATACAACTCACAGTTCCTTTCGCTTAGAAAAATTTACTGTTGCTGAAACCATTATCACTGCTCACAGTCTAGGCTCAGAATTTCTATTTGTTGCACCTGCCTTTACAACTTGCAGCCCTTCTTTGCACAAAAATCACACTGCTTGCACACAGGTTCAGCTTGCTTGATAAACTCACACAGTTTGTTTGCACAGTTAACTTGTTTACTCACTGAATTCAGTAGCTGGTTCCTTCCGATGGAAAATTTCGGCCTGCTGCTGATCCTAGGAGGGCCTCTGGGGTGAAACAGGCTGGTGGTCCCTCCAATCATAGCAATGAATGCCTCGATCACTCTCCAGTCGCTCCAACAATGGGTTGTGCCTGAAATTACACAGTACTATTCTGTTTACTAAAGTTTAAAATGTTCACAAGCCCTCAATGGTTGATCCTGGTCTAACCAGCTTGCACACTACTCTCTCTCTCCTCTCGAACACTCTGCAGTGTACAGATGCTGGCCAGGGGACAGGTCTGGTTGCAGTCATATCAATGACTCGACGCTATGCAAATGAGCCTCTCTCTCTCCTTGCTTGCTTTTCGTTCATGGTGATCTTCGAGCAGGAGCAAATTTAAACCACAAACTGTAACTTTTTTTCTCGGCTGCAATTTCAGCAGCAGGAGCACCGTTTTGACCATTTTTACCACAGTTTCTGGACAGTTTCTCTAGTGACTCATCCAATTTGCACACAAAGCATGTGAAACTTTCAGGGCATATATCTAAGTCTATTCCTTAAAGTACACAATACTTTTGTCACTTAAAATTGCATTTTAAAAGTTGTGTAAGCATTTTCTGATGCAGAGACTGTGACACACATTCCAATGCTTTGCTGTCCATTAAAAATTGAAAACACACAAGCATCTCTCTGTTTTTTTACTGTACTGGAAGGCACAAAGCAGTACATTTGGATGCCGTTTTCCTGGGCAAAAATCCTCTTGTCCAAAGCTTCCTTTCTGTTTGGGCTACTCTGCTACTAGACAGAAAGGTGCTAGACATACCCTCAGCAAAAAATCTCTGGTTCTTTCCCTAAATTAAACATCACCAGATGAGCCCCAATTTTTTGTAACCCCTCCTCCGCTATTTTACAGTTAGCTACCCCTGGACCCTTAACTGGACACAGACTACTTCAGGAACACATTTAGTAATGGTACTATCCTTAGCTTTGGGTATGTATACTGGGCTCACTACTACAGAAATCAAATGAGTGGGGGTGTACAAAAGCAAAATATGACCTATTATGTATTTACAAAAACCAGGTCCTGGGGAGAGAACTTTTTGCTAGGGCTATGCTAGATCTATACTTCTGGAGGGGTACCCAATAAATCCACACACAGAAAGCAATAACGTAACTGTCCAAACCATAGTTGGGGTTCTAGAGTGTGACTTTATTCCAAAAGATGTTCTCTAAAGCAAGGGTGGACCTCCCAAGGTTTACACATCGTGGCACTAGGAACTTGCATAACAACAAAATGACTATATCTGACAGAAACTCTACGTACTTCTATATTTCATAGGACATTGAACATCTTGTGCTGGCATGCCATATTTCATAGGGCATTTACTTTCTTCCAGTGGCACAGGCACAACTGGACACGCATTTACTGGCAGACCTCTTTCACCTTGTTTTCCCATTTTTCATAGGACAATTACACTTCTTCCAGGGGCACTGGCCACAATTGGAAATACTTCTAGTGGCACCGACCACACTGAACATGCAGTGGCTAATTTTCTAGCACAACCCACTTCATGGGGTAAACTCCTCTTCAGACATTGGCCATATCCAAAGTAACCAGGCACCCTTACTGAACCTGTAGTCTTTATCTGATTGCTCCAGATGGGGTCTGCCCATCCTTTGCTCCCAAATCCATAGCCAACCATTCTTCAGGGTTACACCTTAAAATCTTAAAACACACTTGAAACGGACTCGGAAGCTGTGAGTCGGCAAGGGAGGATAGGATCGAGCATCCAGAGGGACTGCTCTTCTATCCTGGGGTGGGTTTGGGGAGCGCATTGCTCAGCAGCCCCAAGTGAGACTGGAGGCACTACGTGGCCACGCAGTGAAAGGGACCTAGAATAGTGGAAATGCCACCTGATGGCCGCCAGATGACAGCTCTCTGTCCCTTGATGCCTCCGATGCCTTCGGTGGGCCTCCTTCCTCAGCAGCATCCCCCGGGCTTATTGAGTAGTGCGCTGGCACTCTCTCCCCGGTCCCTTCCCCCTCGGAGGAGAGGGACCCACCCGGCAAAGGGTTACGTCTGGGATATCCTGGGGGATGGCTGCGATGTGAGGATCGGAGAGCTCGGGCAGGGCTAGTGTGGATCGAAAAAAGGACCTGTCAGAGCCCGAAGAAGTGGGGGTCACCAGGTGAGAGGAGGAAAAAAAAACACACTTGGAAAACACTTTAAGGACTGAACTTTCACATCCAGCATTAACACACACTACACTGGTAGTGGCACAGTAGAACTAAAGTCGTGTACAATGTGAATTAGTATAATTCTGGACATCACACTTCTCAGTCATCTTTACCGGAGAACAGTCTCAAACGTCTGAACAGAACAGGTAGATGCTTTCTGCAGCACAATGTCAGATCTTACTCACTGTCAGAACATTACAGGCAGCTTCAAGACCTTCAGGATCAAAAAGGGGATCCATCTACTAGCAGTCCTTTTCACCCCTCCGGGGATGAAAATCAAGAGATCCTGCAGTGTACAATGGTTTCCACCACTTCTCTTGGCAAACTGGAGAATACCAGGACTAGGGTGAAAAAGCAGGCTCTCCACTCAGAGCCCTCAGCTGAGCAGTTCTCACTCTTCTAACTGCAGCTCTACATTCCAACTAACTCTCTCAAGATTCTAAACTCACAGCTGCTGTGGCGTATGCTGCTGTGAGAGTTCCAAATGAGCTCATCTCTCTCATCTCAGCTGTGGCCAAGTAAACAAAAGAGTGAGCAGGTGAAAAACCCATTTAACCAGTTAATTACTAGCTGCCTCTCCTTGCCTAGCACTGAAACTGAGGGATTCTAGTAACCTAGGACTGGAGACACTACACCCTTGGTGTGTGTTGCCTAAAACAACCCCTTGAGCTTCGATCTAACGGTTTATGTAGCATCACACACCTTGGGTGTGTATTAAATTCTTATAACGCACACCACCCCAAGCATTATTCTCTATATTAAATTCATTAGCAATCGTACCAAGGTTATTACACTTTGTAAAATGGAACTGGTTCACAAATTGAAAAAAAAAATGGCATTGAAAAATTAACAAACATGACTGTCTAAAAAATGTTACATGACCATTCATTAAAACTACTGGTTAAATTATTTAATAACTGGGTTGAAAGCACTTACAAAAGCCATAACAACAGACTTTTATCATAATACATGGCTGGTTATTATGGCATAGCTGTCAATTAAACTCATTCAAGTAAAGAAAACACTTTTTTCTTGTGCATTTTTAAGCCACATAAACAAATTGCCATTTCTTGCAGTTGTGCACTACATAGGCTCCTTTCTCAGTACAAAAAGCCATTGAAAAAACAATTGTCACAAAGTGTGTCAAGTACCATACTAGAAAATAAAAGCATCTCTTGCAGCACATACTTTTCTTTTTGGTGTGTGTTTCTTGGTCCTTGCAGCATTTTCAGCTGAATTTTCAGAATTAGCCCCCCACCATGGCAAAAAGAAGTTTCATGTATGTTTTTTCTCAAAGAGACATATTCCATGTAGCCCCTTTACCCCACCCCTTGGTGTCTAGGGGCATGATGGTGTCAGTCCATGGGAGGGGTGCTCACAGCTGCAGAAAACCCTTCCAGAAGTGGCTTCTTTACCTAGGCTGTAGGTGTACCAGGGTGCCACTCAGCCCCTCGGTGCTGGGCTGTAAAGAAAGTTCTGATTAGTAGCATAACAGTTCATAATGCCAATAAACACTCTGCAAATTGCAACAAATACAGGGATCCCTTTTAATAAATTGATAAACTGATAAATGTCCAAACAAGTTACTCTATGGAGGAGTTAACAATTCACAGCGGAGGATACACTGATTTTGTTCGGAACCGCGGTGGTCACATCAGAACATTAAAGTATCCAGATCAGGATGGTCACAATGAGTCCATTTTCAGGGAATCCATAAATGGTGCATGATCCAGACAACCCCAGATAACTTTGCTGGCAATCCAGTCCATTGTTTAAAGCTTAAGCAGGCAGCACATAGTGATAGTCCTCAAACCCCACCCCCCTCCATCTTGACTCCTTACTCTCTCCCCCACACCCTCCTCCTACTCCCTTCAATACTCTGGGTTTCGCTCCCTTAGGCCCTCCCCCATAAAAACCCTTGCTGGCCAGTCTGCCTTCTTCTGCTTTCCTAAACTCTGGAACTCTCTACCCTTAAACATTCGCTCTGCTTCCACTAAGCCCCACCTTCATTTCTCTTCCCACTAACACTACTCCCCTCTTGCCACTGCCACTAATGTGCATGGCCTGCATTTAGTTTGCTCCTGACTGCAAACATGCTGTAATTTGGGTCATGTATATTGCACTTATTTGTATATTTTTACTGCTGACACTGTACATGGCACTTTTGTTATCTCCCGGTACTTTTATACTCTGGTAATCCTCTCACTGTATAGTCACTGCATATTTTCACTTACTGTATAAACCTTTTGCTTTCTCTCTGAAAACTGTATTGAGTGTATCCAAATGTACTCTCTGTACTCCACATTAGTATGCTACTGTATTTATTTTGTAGCCATTTTCCCCTCCCAGAACATATCTGGAAACGAGCTATTTGAGCTCAGTATGTTCTTCCTGGTGACACCTCAATAAATAAATAAATAAAACAAACTAACTCCCACAGACTCCACTGCTCTGACCTCTCAGTTCAGGGCCACATCTACACTGTCACATTTGGGGCTTTTCTCTGTGCAGACTGGTCCAGCATGCCACACACATCGGGGCTGGCTGCTCCATTCCCTCTCATCTCCAAAGCTCTTCCATGGCTGCTCTACTCAGAGCCACAGATTGGCTTCAAAACTGTCCTTTCTCCCCTTGGGGGGGGGGGCAACCAATTCACCATGGGCATCTCTGACAAACTTCTCTGGCGCATTCACCTTTCCAGTCAGGTGCTTACAGGACATGCGGGGAACCATCCTCCTCCTTCCTACTGACATGTTGCTCTCTGAACACCCTGCACAGAGTACAGTACTTCTGGGCAGAACAGGATCCAGGTTCAACTCCCAGGATTTCTCCTGGCAGCTCCGCTACCAATGGCCACTGCCATGTCAAGCACGGGTCACAGCCACGACTTTTCTTTTACCCACAGAGCACTAGTCTACCACACAAGTGGCAATGCCCCACTCGACCCCTATCTCTCAACCAATTTTCCTCCTTTTTCCCACAGTCACTTCTGTCTGCCCCCAGGATGCCCGCTGACAGCCATCATGACAAGCAGTCCCAAGGTGGCAACACTATTAACCCCTGCCTACACAGGACACAAAGTCACAAAAAACACCCAGGCTGTACTAAGGTCCATGAAATAGTGTAAGTTACAACTTCAGAACCCGGGGTGGGGGCCTGCATCCTCAATGTGTAAATATCTGTGTTTATGCAATGTATTCATCATTCAACACAGTAAATGGCAAGGCCAGCCCGGTGGCATGGAGTGCAGAGGCACCTATGCCTCACATGCTGTCACACCAGCGTCCTGGGATCAGGAACATTCTTGGGCCACTCAGAGGTTGGCTGGGAGGAAAAGGACTGAGCATGCAGTGGGTGCTCTCCTCCTCCGGTGAGGAAGAATGGACTGTGCCACCATAACACTGCCTCCTAGGCGACCATAGGTAGCAGTACGGATGGTCAGTAGTTCTGGGTGGGGGACGCTCCCTGGCAGGAGACATGAGCACATCCTCCGACTTGCACAAGTCAAACTGCCACCTCTGCAGAGCGTCTGTGGGTCAGGGAGAACACCGGAAAACACTGCTGGCTGTAGGATGTCACCCCACGGAGCCCCACAGGCCACACACCACCTACTGGGCTCAGGATGATGGCTCTGAATGTAGCACGGACAGGGGCTGGGGACCCCCTGATGACCCTGCCACAGAGAGAAATCTGTGGAGTACTCCGTAGCCTAAGGTAAGCTGCAGAGGTGGTGGGTGATGGGGTTGGGGGAACTGCAAGGGCCAAAGTGGGCCACCAGCATAAGGGGAGAAAAAAAAACAACAGTACACGCCTTAGCGAATAAATTCTTTAATCTTTCACAATGTTTTCCTGCTACTTTTTTGTTTCAAAAAAACCCACCAGTGGTATAAAATCAACTATGGGATGTCCACATTATTTTTTTTTAAACACACCCTTGGTGTGTGATACCAACTCAACCCCCTTGTGCTTCGCACTTGTGGCTTATATGGTATCACACACCCTGGATCTGTAAAAAAACTCATAATGCACATCTGCACATGTATTATCCTATATTTATGCAATAGGAGTAGGCACAGGAATGCTGATAAATCCACTGATTTATATATGTAGTAACTGCATCATCACCGATTTATACATATAGTTACTATGTCATCCCACCGCCTGCCTTCCCACCGGCACTACTTTACTTAACCTGAGCCCAGACCAGCAACAGACACACAACTAGCTGATCCCACAAAACCTCACACAAAGCAAATGCAACCGCCCTCCACAACTAACACAAACTGCGCTAACCCCCTCATGTTGCTGACAACTAACAGGCTCCCTGTTGAGCACAGTTATTTAGTCTGTTCCTGTATGTATCTGACTGTGTTTACTTATTCCAGTTTTAGTTTTCGCTGTATTTTTTGCATTCTTTTGTTTAAAGACCAAATGTATCTAAATGTTCTCATTCTAATTCTATTGCCTTGTTTGTCTCAATCCTCTGTATAATCACCTACTTCTTCTAAATGTACTAACATGGAACCTATGTAAAGAGCTCTGAGCTCAAATGGTTAATCCGAGAACTGAAATAAATAAATATTTTCATGTCCCGGAAAAAAAAAAAAACACTAGTTTTCCATTTCATCTTGCTGCCACTGATTTCCACTCCCACTAGCACAAATACACTGCAATTCATGACCCAAATCCCTTACCCTTTCACTTGTGCCAGCCAACTCATTATCTATGGCACATCTTGAAACCTGCAGAAAGTACCATGGACAGTCACTCTGTGCAAGGGGCAGGCCTCAGGCAGCTAGTACTAAAGCCCACCATGCAGGGTGCAATTTTGGACCTGGTACTCACCAATGGGGACAGAATTGAAAAAGTCATGGTGGGCAGGCACCTGGGATCCAGTGATCATTGTATGGTATGGTTCAGCATAAGTACAGTGGCAGAGTCAAACCACACAAAGATGAGGGTCCTGGATTTCAGGAGAGTGGACTTGACTAAGATGGGGATATGTCTAAAGCATGCCCTGGCAGGGAGGGGCAAAAGAGGGGGAGGGGAGGAGTAGTGGACCCATCTGAAAGCAACCATAGTGGAGGTGACAAACCTTTGCATTAGACAAGTAAACAAGGCCAAGAGAAAGAGAAAGCCATTGTGGTTCTCAATAGGAAGTGGCCGGGGTGGTAAGGGTGAAAAAGATGGCTTTCAGGAAATACAAGGAGACACAGCGGGAGGAGGACAGGGTAGTGTATTTGTATAAACAGAGGGAGGCAGCAAAAGCAATCAGGAGAGCAAAGGCACAAACAGAGGAAAAAATAGCACAGGTGGTAAGAAAAGGGAAAAAATACTTTTCTATTTCATTGATTTAGTTATTGAAATGTTTCCCCAGCAAAGGCATACTGAGCAGTGATAGCTTGTTTCCAGATGCATCCTGGCGAGGGGGGGTGGGGATATACTTTAAATACAATTAGCAAAAAGACAGACGTAATATGACAATGGAGAGCAGGTAGTCAGCATTAGGGTGACACAACTGAATGAACACTCATACAGCAACAGAAAAGTGCAGCAAATAACAAACCGACCAGTGAGTAACACTGACAAGTGCCGACCTGGCTAGTGAACACAGAGGTAAAATAAGGGGAGGGTGGAAGGTTAAGCACACTTGAAGAATGGGGAGAAAAGGTCCTTTAGGAGGGAGGTGAGGACCCAAGGGGAAGCAGCATGACAGATGGGCGGGGGGCGGGAGTTCCATATTTTAGGGAAGTGGTAGAAGAATGCTGCCTGACCTGATGAGGGGGACCTAGGTGGGATAGATAAGATGTGGTGGTTGAGGTTTCTAAGGGAATGAGAGGAAGGAGGCTTGAGGGAAACAGAGGAGAAGAAGTAAGGGGGAGAGAGAGTGAAACCAGAATTTGGCAAGAAAGTTGACACAGGGATATGGCGTCTATCCGATAGGGAAGGAAGGGAGAGAGACTGGTAAAGGGTGCAGTGATGGGTACGGGGAGGGCAGTCCAGAGTGAAATGGCAGAAGTGGAAAAGAGAGTCCAACCTGGTTAGGGAAGATTTAGGAGTACATCCCCATAGTCAAATATAGGTAGGATCATTTTCTGGACAAGGGCGCAGCGTGCCAGCAGTGGAATACATCCATGATGTCTGTATAGGGCACGCAGTTTGGGGTGTCGTTTTTTTTGTGGATGGCATCTATGTGTCCAGAAAAGGTGAGATTCCAGTCAAGCCGGAACTCAAGGTACCTAAATGAGAAACTGTCCTCGAGTAAAATCCCATCTAGGGTGTGGATAGAGGGAAGGGGATTGAGCCGAGAGAGTCTCTGCCTTGTGCCGAAGGGCATGAAGACTATCTTCTTGGTGCTCAAGAACGACTGATTACAGTGAAACCAGAGCTGAATCTTGTGAAAGTCACGCTGAAGTTTGGACGCAACATCAGTGGCAGAGGGGCCAGATGTAAACAGGACTGTAATATGTGGATGGAGGTGCAAGGGCAGGCAATGGGAAGGTAATTTAAGAAGATGGAGAAAAGTAGTGTGCCCAACTCAAAGGGTTGTAATTCTGATTACTTCTTAAAATAAAATAAAAAAAATAAAAATAAAATCTCCATGAGGGAGGCGGAACCAGGGCGAGAGCCCCATAGACCCAGGTGTACATATTAACAAGGGGAGGGGTGGTCTGGTGGCCCTGGGTTGTCCACGGGGTTTGGTGAAAGTTTCCTGAGCACCACCCAAACCTGATTGTGTTGTTGCCTGCCTAGCACCTCCCCCGAGACTGTATTTCCTGCATAAACTGAACTGTTTGTTTAAAAAAATCTGAACTGCTTGCTACTGAACTGTGTTATCGAATTGTGCCCTGATATACCAGACATCCAGCTTCACCTTGGTTGCCCACACCAGCCTCTCCAGAGCCTGACGCTGACCCAGGGAGGTCCCTGGCCCATCCGCTATCTACAGCAGAACCATCTCCAGTGACATCAGCCTGTTTCGAAGTTCCACCACAAATGTTCCAGCATCAGTACTGTGATGATAAGTGGTAGGGAGCCGCTAGTGAGGTATCCAGTAGTGAGTCAGCTTAGGAGCCTCCCTGGCTCAAGTTTGAAGGATCACAGTTAACACTGGGCATGCTCTGTCTTATTTTGTCAGCCATCCGTAAGTACATGTGTACCCGTGCTGCTCCATAGCAGCCGCCTGAGGATCGCATCACCAGTAGTCTTCTTCTTCAGAGGTGTCCTGGGCACCAGGGACCTGCCGGTGGTCGTTGCTGCGGATCGTCCAGAAAACCATCTGCCAACCAGAAGCCTTCAGCTTATTGGCCTGAGTCACAGAGGATCATCAAGTCCTTCATCATCCAGAAGCAATGTTCCTCTTTGTGTTTTTCTTCATCCAGGGACACCTCATTATGGCTTTTGTAAAAGCACTTGAGTCAATGCCCACCTGATGATCAGCCTGTGCATAGGAAAGCTTGGTTCACCCATTGCTTCATAATCTCAGCCAAGTGCACGTAGTACTTGGACTGAAAGGTGTTAACCCCTGTTCATGGTTGGACCAATTGTTGGTCCTATTCATATGGTTTCATTGTTTATTTTGTTACCCTGTAGTGTTTTAGAAAACTGTCATCTTGTTTTTATCGTCCCTGGTAAATAAACCTCTTGCATCTTGGTCACTGAGTAAGTTTCCTGCCTCTCCTTCCAGATTCATCTGGCCTGTCCTGAAATTGTTAGGGAACCTTTCAGCTCCCCTACACACCAAACAGGAAAGGGATTTGGGGTAATCATATCTGACTATCTAAAGGTGTCCAAATAATGTGACAAGGTTATGGGTAGAAGCAGTGGGGTGCTGGGGTGCATAGGGAGAGGTATATCCAGCAGAAGAAAGGAGGTGGTGATGCTGCTATACAGATCTTTGGTGAGGCCTCATCTGGAATACTGTATCCAGTTCTGGAGGCCACATCTCCATAAGGACATAGACAGGGTGGAGGTAGTTCAAAGAAGGGTAACAAAGATGGAGCAGTGCCTGCACGAAAAGTCATATGAGGAGAGACTGGGAGAACTCAATATGTATACCCTGGAAGAGAGAAGAAACAGGGGAGATATTATAGAATCCTACAAATATCTGAAAGGCATAAATTGGGTACCAGAGGCTAGCATCTTTCAGAAAAGTAGATGTCCAGGAATGAGGGACATGACATGAAGGTGGAAGGAGGTAGACCAAGGGGTAGCATGAGGAAATATTACTTCACAGAAAGGTGGTGGATGCATGGAATAGACTCCCAGCAGAGGTGGTGGAGGCAAACACAGTGAGGGAATTCAAACACGCAGGCGAACCCCAGAGTTGGAATGAGGAGGTAAAGCCGGAGATCAAGTAGAGTCTCACGGCTTACACAGTAGGCGAGGAAAATGGGTAGACTGGATGGGCCTAGCAGTCCTTATCTGCCATCAGTTTCTATGTTTCCATGAGTCACTCATTTTCCCACAAAACATGTTAACAGTTAACCTTTTTAGGCATTTTCTTTCCAGATTCTTTCCGCTGCCTGCTCTTCTGACTGCCCACTAGCTCGACATTCCACTCAGCCTCCCACTTCAAAGGTTACAAAATTCTGGGAACAGGCAGCTGTTACTGAAAAAACACCCACTTCAAAAGGTTACATTAGTAGCAGTGCTTCCAGCCAAGTTGGACATCTCAAAGTGCTCACTAACAACAGCCACCATTTTGTTCTATAAATTTTCTAAGCGCTGCTTGTTCCACCAATCAGTGTCAATGCTAGCACAGCAACGTGCCATCTTGACATTATGACCATAGTAACAACCACAGCTAACTCACTCTACAAGGCAGACTAACAAGGAAGAAGTAGGCTGCTGGTTAACTAGGATCAGCAGCTTATCCATTAGGTAGGGAAATGGGCAGACTGGGTGGGCCAAGTGGTCCGTATCTGCCGTCAAAATCTATGTTTCTATATAATGCACAGTCTGTTGTGTGTTACTGCTGTGAGTAGATTCTTGCAGTGTGTGCTTTTCATAGTATGCATGTTTTTTTGCACATATTCCTCTGCTTTTTGTGTTCTTCCCAGTCTGAATTAAGGGTGGAGGCCTTGAATTATGGCTTACATTCACCCCTGACTTTAAATAAAGAGAGGAAGTCACTATGTAGCCATTTAGTGACTGTGCCCCTGACTCGCCTTTTGATGAGAGGTACATGCGTAAGTATGATGTGGCATTCTTTACATCACTCGTGCTCCTGAGATACGATCAGTCAATTTGATTTAGTTCATTTAGGAAGGCATGAAGGTAGGAGTTTAGAGTATTCCCTAAACTGAATAATTATTGGAGGGACCCTTGTAGACCAGGTTCTTCAGACACAGTAGATGAGAAAGTGGTTGTTTCTATTTACAGTGAGGAGACCTGTACAGATGATTTGTTCTTTTCTGTTTGATAGTATCTGACCTGTTAGGGTGGACTGGTTGCTATTATGAGATATTAGATAATGAAGTCTGACCTCAAGCTCGAGGTGGTCAGAGCATGACAGCTGAGATTTAATGCCAAAAGTGCAAGGTCATGCACATGGGAAGAGGAAACCCAAAGATGGCATATGACTTGGGAGGAGTTAGACTAACTACCTCCAGCCAAGAGCGTGACCTGGGAGTCATGATTTCAGAAGACTTAAAAAGGGGGAAACAAAGTGAAAAGGTGACACAAAAGGCCTCTAGCATGCTGGGGTGGATAGGAAGGGGAATCACTAGTAGGAAAAGACAGGCAGTCCTGCCACTGTATGGAGCTCTGGTCAGGCCACACCTGGAATACTACATCCAGTTTCGGAGGCCACGCCTCAAAAAGGAAGTTGACCGTCTGGAAACGGTGCAACAAAGGGCAACTAAAATGGTTCAGGGGTTGCAAAAAGGGTCTTACAAGGAAAAAATAAGTGAATTAAACATGTACTCCTGGAGCAAAGAAGAGGGAGACATAATAGAGACATTCAAATACATAAAGGGCATAAATAAAGTGCAAACACAGGATCTTTTCCACTTAAAAGAGAACAACAGAACTAGGGTGCATGATATGAAGCTAAAGGAGGAAGGTTCAACACCAATACAAGGAAGTTCTTCTTCACGGAGAGAGTGGTAGATGCATGGAATAGCCTGCCACCAGGGGAGTGGTGGGGGAGGGAACAGTTGGGGAATTCAAGGCAGCATGAAACATAGAAACATAGACTTTGACGTCAGATAAGGACCGCTAGGCCCATCTAGTCTGCCCATTTCCCTACCTACAGGATAGGCCGCAGATCCTGGTTAACCAACAGCCTATTTCTTCCTACCCCCCACAAGAATTGCCTTATGTCTGTCCCATGCATTCTTGAATTCTTCCACAGTTTTAGACCCCACAACCTCCTCAGGAAGGCTGTTCCATGCATCCACTACCCTCTCTGTGAAATAATACTTCCTCACATTGCCCCTGAACCGCCCTCCTTCTATCTTAAAATTGTGCCCCCTTGTTCTTGCACACCTCTTTTTCTGAAAGATGCTACCCTCTTGGACTTTGTTGATTCCCTTGAGGTACTTAAAAGTTTCTATCATGTCCTCCCTCTCCCTTCTTTCCTCAAGGGTATACATATTAAGCTCCTTTAGTCTCTCCTCATACGGCTTCTCTTGCAGACCCTGCACCATTTTAGTTGCCCTCCTTTGGACTGCCTCTATCCTGTCTATGTCCTTGCGGAGATGGGGTCTCCAGAACTGGACACAGTAGTCCAGATGGGGTCTCACCAACTGTCTGTACAGAGGGATAACAACTTCTTGTTTTCTGCTGATGATGCCTCTCCCTATACATCCCAGTATACCCCCAGCCCTCCCTACTGCCTTCTCACATTGCTTGCTAACCTTAAGGTCATCTGATATGATTACCTCCAGGTCTCTTTCCTTTTTTGTTGTTGTTACTACCTCCCCACCCATTGTGTATTCTTCCCCTGGGTTCTTGTTTCCCAGGTGCATTATTTTGCACTTCTTTGCATTGAATCCTTGCTGCCATACTTCTGACCATTCCTCCAACCTTGCCAAGTCCCTTTTCATCCTTTCCACGCCTCCTTGTGTATCAACCCTGTTGCAGATCTTTGTGTCATCTGCAAAGGCATCTTTCCTTCCAGTCCCTCTGCAATGTCACTGATGAAGACATTAAAAAGGACTGGACTGGGCATGGAACAGACACAAGGAACCCTCACACACAAAGGGCAATTAGAGAGTTAGAACTGAATCAAGGGCAGACTAGATGGACCTAAAGGTCTCCTTCTGCCATCACCTTCTATGTTTCTCTGGTAGGTTCAGGTATTGTGTTCGATTTAATTTACTTAAAGAAGCAGTACAATGAAATGGGGCAAAACATTTGACCCTACTTATTTTTTACTATAAAAGATTCCAGGCATCTCCCAGTTTCAGTAACATTTTGTAGTTCCACCAACATTTGAGGATTTTATAAATGTTTCAATTTAGTTTATTCTCAAGAGGAAAAAAAAAAGATGGCCACCACATTTGAATTATATCATCGTATGCCTGGTAAGGGTAGGATCAAAAAATAAAAGACTGTGGCACGCAGCATAGGAAGTTCCTTGAAACATAGATTTGACAAGTATGCTGATATTTTTATCAGTAGTTGCTGAATCTAACTTTTTGGAAACACATTTCTCATTGCACTGCTGCTTTGATAGCGACCTGTATCTCTTTGCTTCACCACTGAGATGAACTTCACAAAACAACCGTACCGGGAAAAGGTTTGGTACTACATAATGGACTAAAGCAGAAGACACAGATAACAGCACATACACCAAGGACTGAATATAAAAAAAATTACTTTTATTTATAGAAAAACGCTTATGTGCTAAAACATTATCACCTGGCTAAAAACCACATATAGTGGCAGGTAACATCAGGTAAACCCCTACGTTTTGCACATGCACCTGCCGTGCTTTATCAGAGAAGCACGGCAGGTGCTTGTGCAAAACGTAAGGGTTTACCTAAAGTTATCTGCCACTACATGCAGTGTTTAGTCAGGTGATGTGTTTGCGCACGTGGGCATTTTTCTATAAATAAAAGTAAATTTTAAGTGTTCATTTCTTGGTTTGTGTACTGTTATCTGTGTTTTCTGCTTTAACACCTGACCAATCTAGATTTGCACCTCTAGGACATTAATTTGTGCAGAATGGAAACTCCACTTCCGAAGTGCTTTTTTTGTAATTTCTTTTTTAATTTCGCTGAAATTCCAAAAAGCATTTCTAAGTAAACTGCTGAAATACGATATTGCAGATTACATAATCCATGGTATAATATTCCATGATATGGCAGTAAATTAATCCGTAGTTTACATAAACTGGTGTATGTGATTCTACAGTTAACATTCCATTTTCAGAATATCATTAGGCAGAATTTCTGAAATTCTTTGGAATTTCAATGAAATCTGAATTTGGAAATGCCACACTGCTTTGTAACCATTATTCTTTATAGATGTCCCCAGATGACCAGTAAGAGGTAATGGCCAGCTTGTTCACCCACGGGGTGTATAAACAAGCCAAGTGGCACTATTTGTACATTACTATCAATAACCTGGTATGACACCATTCAGAGAGAGAGAGTCGGGAATTGAAAATTGTCCTAATTCACTTAGATTCCAATAAAACATAGTATATCAGAAATCCACCACCTTTTCTAGAGGAAGAACAGTTACTCATGATCAAAATAAATCTAGAGATGCAGTACACCGAGTCTGGATTGAAGGGTTTTAACCAGGACTCGGTGATAATATTGCGATCAGCTATAAAACCTAACCCTGACTCCAGTTCTGTCTTCTTAGCTAGCAGACTGCTTATACAATTTGAAGTTCATTCATGTTAAGCCACTTACAGTAGGCGTGATAGTATAGGTGCAGCAGGAAGGAATGGCCAGGATTAGCCTCAATGTCCCAGATAATAAAAGGGTATTGAAGCCCAGTTAAGCTGATAAGAGTGTATGCTAGTACAACATTTCTCAAATGTGACCACCGTGGCTGCATGCAGCCAGTGGCAGGATTTTGTGTGGCCATGGAGCTGCCGGGACTCATCTCTGGGGAGATGGGGCAAAGCGCAAACAATGCTGGCTTGTCAGTAGTCTGAGTGAGGTCAGACCAAGCTGCATAAGCAGTAGCCACTCCCTTAGGTCACAGACAGATCTTGTAAGAGTGATGAATGGGAGGGCGGATCCTCGACGTGCCCAATCAGAAACCGAGCTGCATGTCCAATCCAGAAAGCCACCAACCCAGACATGAAAGCCACAAGCTGCTACACTGCACTCTTCCAGTACACAGAATCTGCTGTGCTAGCTGATTCTTCCACCCATTGCACTGGACTGCCTCATCCCACGGACTCAGACCACCATATGCCATTGACTACAGCTGCCTGATCCTACCAATTCAGACCCCTCCTGATGTTGCCAAGTTGGACTACCTGGCCCCACCAGACTGGACTGCCTGATCATACTGACCTGGACTGCCTGCAGATTCCACCAACCTGTACCACTGTCCATGATCCTGAAACACTGATGGATCCTGCTTGTTAACTGATCACGGTGTCCACCAGCACCTTGCCCAGTACTACCAAGGCTGGGATATTTATTAGGAAAGAAGGGGCATTTGAGAGGGCATTCAAGGTAGCAGATCATACTGTTGCAGGGATTCAACATTTTTTATTTTTATTTTTTTTAATAATTGGGACTCCAAGGCTGCTGTTTGCATTGGTCAAGCAGCCTGGGGCAGGTGGGTTGTACTGCTGGCAGGGGAGTTTAAGTTTTTTTTTTTTTTTTTTTTAAATTCATTCAGACTCTGAGGCAACTGTTTGCATTTGTTAAAGTTGTTTGTGTTTATGGGTGTACAGTTGCAAGATGTGACTGTGTTTTAGGGGATCAGGTTGTGGGATGCGTGTGTGTGTGTGTGTTTTGGGGTGGTCAGGTTGCGGGATGTATGTGTTTTAGGGGTCAGGATGCATATGTGTGTGTGTGTGTGTGTGTGTGTATTTTAGGGGGGTCAGGGTGTGTGTGTGTGTGTGTGTGTGTGTGTGTGTGTGTGTGTGTGTGTTTGTGTGTGTGTGTGTGTTTGGGGGTGAGATTGCAGGATATATGTGTTTTGGGGAGTTAGGTTGCGAGATAGGAATCACATTCCAATGTTGATGTCTTTCTCCTTCATCCTCTGGAAGTATTGTTTTCATTTTGAAATGATAGTATTTAACCAAGCCTGGACGGTCTGGCTGCTCTGGAGGGGCGTGTAGTGATAGGTTGCCTTGCTCGGGAGTGCTAGGAAAGGGCCTGGAGATCTCCTTTCGGTGGATGGAGCAAAGGATGTCATTTTGTGTTTGCTGTGGCAGAAAGAAATGGTATGATTCTCTGTTTAGATCAGTGTGTGTAAAGACAAGCCAGTCTAGTTTCCGGGGGGGGGGGTGCAGTTTAAAACATTTTTAAAGCTACATTCCTTTTGTGTGCTCTTTACATGGGAAGATAATAAGAACGTTGAGAAGTATTACAGGTTATTGTGAGGGCACATCTTGCTGGCCCTACTTTGTAGCCACTTATTTTTTTGGTCTTGAGAACCACAGGGCTAGTATATTTAAACAATAATGACTGAACAACCAATCATTTCCTGGTGATTAACAACTTGGGGGGGAAGCTGACCCGAGGCACAGAAGAGGGCCAACCCCACCAAGCTAGTCGTTAATCAAAAGGAAATGACCAGCTGTAAGGTCATTATTGAGATTATAAGTCTAACTGCATTATAAACAGGTAAAGACATCTTTTTTTAAAGAGTTTACAAATGTATTGCCTCTTTGATCTGTAACAGGTATTTCCTATTTATTTTTTATTTATTAGCATCTAGGATTACAATCACCTTTGAGCCAAGGCTCTTTTACAAAGGTTCCACGTCAGGATGAGAAAAAACAAGCAGGACATTAATTATTACAGAATTACAGGTTACGGTTGTTTAGCATCACATGAGTATATACAGATTAGGTGGTACTAGGGGCATGCAGAGGACAGGGATAACATTGATAACGAGAACTTGGTGAGACACGAGAAGAAGATGCTGCCAGAGGCAGTTGTCAAAACACACAGGAAGTGCAAGTGGAAAGTGCAAGTAAGAGGAGGAGGGGGGGAAGGTAGAAGGGGAGAGTAGTGGGGTGGATGAGAAGGGACAAGTGCCAAAAAGGGAACAGCAGGTTCTAGGGGATTAATGGCCAGTACAGCAGCCAATCAGAGTGCACGTTTGTCTCATGAATAATTAATTAGACTTATAAATACTAGTATTTGACAGGGTTGATACCAGACACAGCTTTTCAGATAATAAGCAATGAGTAGAGTGACTTTGGGATGGAGTAGCCATGTGGGACCTACACAGTAGTAATATTTTTAGTAGGCAAGGCATTAGACATGGAAATGTCAGCTGGGGAAATTGATGCATTCACACCTTAGGCTGTAGCTTTGAGTCTACTACCAGGAGAAGATCCAGAGTGATAAGCCCTGTACAAACAAAGATTCTAAAGTCACCCATAGAAACACAGACAATGACAGCAGAAAACACCAAAGGTCCATCCAGTCTGCCCTGAATTCCTGTCTGCCCCAGGACCTATTGTCCAAATAGGATTTTATCCTCCCAGTCCATCCCTCTTGCTTCCCTCCCTACTGCTATTGAACTGAGCAACCATCAAACCCTTCACTCTATACCTGCATGTTGGCACCCGCCACCTCTGCTGGCAGACTGTTCCACAACTCCACCACCCTTTCTGTAAAGTAGAACTTCTTCACATCCTTCTTAAACCTTCTCCCCGCCAGTTTTCACTCATGACCTTAGGTTCTTGCCTCCGTGCTCCTGCAAAATAGTTCCCTCACAGTTAGCCTTGTTTGTTCCTTCAGGAACTTGAAGGTTTCTATATTATCCCCCCTCAATCACCTCAAGTGAGTACATGTTCACTGCCGTCGGATAATCTTTATAAGCTTTGCCCTGTTGGCCCCAAATCATCCTGGTCACGCTGCATTGCACCCTCTCCAACCTGTCCCCGTCCCTGTCCTTCCTTACGTGAGGTCTCCAGAACAGAGCACAGTATTCCAGGTGTGGAATCACCAATGACCTATATAGAGGCTGGAGTACTTCCTTTTTCCTGCTATGAATAGCCCTCCGATACACCCAGCATCCTGTTAGCCTTACTATAGGCCTTGTCACTGACTTGGTTGGGGGGTCACTAGTGATGACTCCCAAATCTCTTTGCTCTGACATAGTGTTCCAGTTTTACTCCCTTCCACCATCCAGAACACTGTTCTATTTTTTTTGTTTTTTGCCTAGGTTCATAAGCTTGCATTTTCTGGCACTGAATTTCAACTGCCAAATGTCAGATCACCTCTCTAGTCTTTCTCCATAATTCAATTAATGCAGTAAGTGTTGTGTATAAATGTAAGATCTGCAGGTAATACAGCTGGATAATAATAGGACACTAGTAAGCAATTATGTGTACATATAAAGATCTCCTGGACTGTCAACAGATTGTGCAGTCCAATCTGTCTCCAATCTGGTGGAGTCTTGTCACAGAGGAGTGTGATGAGTTTGTCGATTCTTCACAGATACGGTTGTCACCATCAGGTCCGAACTTGCCCTGCCCCTCTATGAGGTGTTCTGGGAGGTTGTGGGCACCTGGTTTTCCTGGTCCGACTTTGGCCGGCCAGACATCATGGACATTGTGAGGATCATACAGACTTTGTGGCCAACCAGCTATAGTTTGGATCTGGGCCCAACATGTCTCCTGGTGGGGTGTGTTGAGGAGATCACCTGATCTTGGCTGAGATACAGTAGTTTGGATGTTGTTGGAGAGGGGCTTTCTGATCCCTGAAGGGAGGCGGTCATACGACCGCTCCTGAAAAAACCCTCCCGCCAGCCCAGACTGTCTTGGCTAACTACAGACCTGTCTCTAACCTGCCCTTTGTGGGTAAGGTTATTGAGAAGGTGGTTGCGCTGCAGCTGGATGATCATTTATCTATCCACAATGTCTATGATTCTCTCCAGTCCAGATTTAGGAAGAGGCACAGCACCGAGGTGGCCCTCGTTCTGGTGTTAAATGCTTTCCTAATAGCTAGAGATCAGAGGAGCTGTTCCATCTTGGTCCTCCTTCATCTCTCAGCGGCACTTGACACTGTGGACCATGGTGTGCTGTTGGAGCACCTGTGGTTCATCTATGGACTATTGGGTACTGTCCTCAGATGGTTTCGATCATTCCTCGAGGGTAGGACGCAGAGAGTGGTCTCAGGAATTTATTCCTCTGACCCTCTCTCCCTATCCTGCGGGTACCGCAGAATTCCACTTTGGCACCCATATTGTTCGGGCTGTATATGCGCATTAGAGAGACATTATTAGGCAGTACGGTTTGAGTTTTACTGTTACACAGATGATACTCAACTGTATGTGTCATTTGTACCTGAATGAGGAGATGTCCTCTTGGTGTTTAACAACTGCCTATCCGAGACCCAGGACTGGATGAGTGCTAGTTGGCCAAGGTAGAACCTGGATAAAACTGAGGTGTTGTTGTTGAACCCAGATCATTGAGAGGCGGGTGTGTTGGCTGGACAACTCTCTGATCTTTGGCTCAATGGTGTCCGGCTTACCACCTCAGATCAGGTGCGTAACCTGGGTATTTTCTTTTATGATGGCCTGACCTTAAATTCACAGGTGCCAGCCATTGTCAAGACCTCTTTTTACCATCTGAGGAATATTGCCTGGGTGAAACACCTGGTTCCTCCTGAGGAGCTTCCAACACTGGTGCATGCCTTCATGACCACTCGCCTTGACTACTGCAATGCCCTCTACCTATGGTTACCAGGGGGTGATATTTGCAACCTGCAGCTGGTGTAGAATGCGGCTGCCAGGCTTTTGACCGGTACATCTAGGACCAGTCATATTACGCCTGTGCTCTGCGGACTGCACTGGCTGGCAGTGCAGTGGCATATCACCTTCAAGGTTGGTCTGCTAACCTATAAAGCCCTACATGATCAGGGACCTAGCTACCTGCAGGATCTCCTTCCTCCCTACCGCCCCTTTCGACCACTCTGATCCACCGACAAGGGATTGCTAGAGATTCCCAGGGTGCGAGTGCAAACATCTGGGGCCCGCTCCTTTGCATTTGTGGCTCCTACCCTGTGGAATTCTCTAGCTCATCGGGTAAGGCAGTGCCTGTCCATCCAAAGTTTTAAAACAGAGTTAAAGACCTACCTTTTTGGACTGGCATTTCCAGAAGAAGGTTAACATCTAATTAGAATGGACTGTCATCGTATTTCTGATCTGTGGTTTTACTGGATTTTAACTTATTGGTGCTTTGTGCATTATATCTCATTTGGGGTTTTGTTGATTTTATGTACAGTACTTGATCAATGGAAAGGCACCTTTTACAAATAAAATTTGATTTGATTTGATGTAAGATACAATAAGAATAAAGATACGGTGGGGTACCATATTAGTACACCAGGTAAGGTGTAATTACATAGCAACATTACAATTGCATCCATAGAAAACTGGTTACATGTCATGAGTTACTGAAGGAAGCAGAAGAAATGAGGACAGAAAACAATATACTGGGCTCACACTGGGGAATAACACCTCCTGCCAACTGCCATCCCAAGCTGACACTCTACGTGTGATGGTCTTACAATCCTGTCCCTGTTCTCCAGCCTGCTGCACTCTGGCTCACTTGAAGTAACTGTCCTTTTAATGTCCAGGGAGAGGGTTCACCTTGCCATCCTTCCTTGCCACCTTTTGGAGTGTGGGGGTTTATGTGACTAGGAGTACTGTGTGCAGTTCTGGAGACCCAATCTCCATGAAGACATAGACAGGATGGAAGCTGTCCAGAGGAGGGCACTAAAATGGTGCAGGGTCTGCACTGGAGGACATATGAAGAGAGACTTAAGGAGCTTAATATGTATAGCCTCGAGGAAAGGAGGAGAGGGGGACATGATAGAAACTTTCAAGTACCTCAAGGGAATCAACAAAGTCCAAGAGGGTAGCATCTTTCAAAAAAAGAGGTGTGCAAGAACAAGAGGGCACAATTTGAAGATAGAGGGGGCGGCTCAGAGGTAATTTAAGGAAGTATTTTTTTCACAGAGAGGGTTGTGGATGCATGGAATGGCCTTCCGGAGGAGGTTGTGGAGTCAAAATCAGTGGTGGAATTCAAGCATGCATGGGATAGTCATAAGGCAATTCTGGGGGTGGGGTAGGAAGAAGTAGGCTGCTGGTTAACTAGGATCTGCAGCTTATCCAGTAGGTAGGGAAATGGGCAGACTGGGTGGGCCAAGCGGTCCTTATCTGCCGTCAAATTCTATGTTTCTATGTTTCTATGACCTCCTGGTATGGTCACCAGCTCCTTGGAGGAGTGAGTGGAAGGCGGAAAAGGAACATCCACAAGCTCCCACCCACAGAAATCACAGAATCACAAAAATTTGTCTGCAGAAAAGGACTTCATCGGCCAATCAAGTCCACACTTTTTTCCCTCCCCTACTCTTCTCCACTGTTGCAGGCCCTCCTCTCATGACCCCCTGAGTGATCTGCTGCATGCCTTCTGTCATGGCACTGAAAGTCATGGGAGCAACAGTGTAAACAGATCTGGACCCTCTGACTGAGGGTCCACTCTCCTATTCTCTCTTTGTTGCCCGATTGGTGGGTGGAGAGCACTTGACCAGAACCTCATGGAATCGTAACTTGAAGTGACCAGACCAGGATGTCCTGGTTGAGTAGAACCACAAATAAAGTATGTATCGATACTAGGGGCAGGATTTTTCAAAAGCTGTAGATCACCACAAACCAGAATGTGGCGCATGGATCTTGCGTCAGTCTAACAGGATTTTCTATTCCATGCGGCAGTTGCCGCAAGTTAGACCAACTTTTTCTGCTCTGATTTGCGGCAATCCTGGGGGCCGTTTTTACACAGCTTGTGACAGATATTTGGCACAAGCTGCTGTAATTCATGGAATCTCTCACAACTGTGCCTGAGATTGTAGAGTGTGATGCAATTGCATCAAAGGGTTTGGTGCAGTGCCAGAACCGAAGCGCTGCGGCCCAGGGCTGAGCACAAGCCCTGAGCCATGCTTTGAAAATCCTTCCCTAGGAGTATTTCATCAAGGAGAACCGCTACCTTTTTCTAGTTACATTTGCTTGTGTTTGTACAAGAAATATTTTGTTACAAAATGGCATTTCAGAGGTGTGTCACTGCTGAGCCAATTGCAGCTGAAGCTGCAAGGGGCTCGGCAGTGCAGACCACTGACCAGACACTCTAGTCATGACACTACTCACTGCTTGATGGGTGGAAACTTTGCATATTTGAAAGGAGTCAGACACTCCTACCACACAGCGGCCGGCTCATTTCATTTACATGATGCCACCCATCAGCTAGCTGAGTGGAGTCATTATCGCTGACAGCTAAGCTTCTCCCAACTCTGTCCATTCCCACCTCCTTCCGATCCACAGTAGCCTTCACGCTACCCAGCCACTTATTTTTGGCTCCCCATCCCAACCAGTTCATCCCTTGCCCAGCCTCTCTGGGCTTAATGCTCCAATCTACATCCTGAACACACACCTTCCCATCCAGTTTGCTGATCCTAACACACAGCGTGTGTATTGCACCATCTTGCACATGTCAAGTTGTGTCCTGAGTGTCCCTTGTGAGCCCCTCCCTCCACGACATCAGCGAGCTATAAGGTTACTTCCTCCAGCACATGAAGAAGTAAACAAACTGGGTTGTGTCATGTAGTGTTGCTCAGATAGTTATTTTGTGGATCCTACCACTATCTGTCAGACAGTGTTGGTATCTTACCTAGGATCCTACCAGAAATCCTACCAAAGACAAATGTAGGATCCAGGGTCAGATAGCAATGGATCATAGGATCCAGGGAGCCTAGGTCAGATCTAGGGATCCTAGGTCAGCTAGTTAGGATCTGTGGTCAGATAGCGATGGATCCTAAGTCAGATCCAGGGATCCTAGGTCAGATAGTTAGGATCCAAGCTGGATCTGTTGCTAGGATCCACAACGTTTGTAGGATCCATGAACTGGATCCTAGAGTGTAGGATCCATGGTCAGATAGCACTGCTGTCCTACCACAGCAACTATCTGGCCAAATGGCAGGTATCTGTTGGTCTCCTAGCTTCAGGATACTATCTGAGCAACACTAGTTGTGTATGTGAAGGCACTGAGCTACAGATGCAGATTTAAACCATGTTTCACACCAAAAAAAAAAAAAAACAGTAGGGGTGTGGAGGCAATGGGGAGCAGACATTAAACTGCATTTCACTTCAATGGGAGCACTGCCTTTTCAATGGGAGCACTGCCTTTTCATTGGGAGAACTGCCTTTTTAATGGGAGTGCTGCCTTTTTAATGGGAGTGCTGCCTTTCCATTGGGAGTGCTGCCTTTTTTAATTGAAGTGCCTCCTTTTTACCAGTCAGCCAGACAACTGCAGGAGCTGCTGTTTTGGTGGTATCCTGTAAGTTTGCTTCTGGAAAGCCACACTGGTCATGCCAATACCCCTGTGCCAGACTGGAGAAGCAGTTTACATCAGGTAAGGAGAGAAGGGGTTGGAGAAACCCGTGGAGATCCCGATTCCCATTGATGTTGGCTAGTTTTATATAAATAACAAAAAAACAATCATTACAGTCAACTAAAAAGACTTCAGTATCTTACATCTTTGGCTTCAAAAGAGGTGAGACTGTTGAGGCGTTTAATTATGCATTTCACTATGTCGCTGTGTGCAAATCCACAAAATAGGAGGCAAGTTCTACTTGCTTCACACAACTCACTTTGCTGTTTCACTATTATAACTTGTGTTATTTGTATTGTATTTAATTCACCAGGAAAAGGCTTTGTTGAGCACGTTCATTTACACGGAGGTCCCGAGTAGGACAGCATACAAAATTTAAGATAGTGATACATGTTACAGAGGTACACAAGCCATAGCAGGGTTCACAAAAGCGGCAGGGCTCACTTATGTCACAACTCTAATAATTGTATAATTTGTTAATTACCACCTCTGCACTATCCGTACCAAACACCTGCACAGCGAATACATACAAGCAATGCTCAGCACTGACAAATGTTTGTTCTCTTAGTTACAGAGAAACACATTTTATTAATGATCTAGAAAAAGGTTTGTCATTCTCCTTAAAGGAATACCAATAAATTACTTTCTGATAATAAATAAATAAATGTCCTGGCCATTTTGCTCCACTCGTCTCCAGGCTACCACATGTATGAGTAGTTTCCCCCTGCCAATCATAACTCAGTTTTATCTACTACATGTATCTGTTGAACTGATTTACCTTCAGTTGTTATGGTTATGCTCCTCAAATTTACTGTGTTGCTATCTATGACTTCTGTTTTTGTGACAGAATGTTATTACAGTTTTTTTTTCAACCTCTTGTCTCTCTCTTCACTTTCCCTCGCCCCCGAGGACAAATCTGAAAACAGATATTATGTTATCAATGCTTCATGTTGTATATACAGTATTATGTCAAATTATACAATGCTGTCATATTAGCAAATTACTCAGTTGTGTCAACACATGAGTTAATTACTCAGCTGTGGTATCAAACGGTATCATACAATGTCAACATATTAGTAAATTACTCAACTGAGTCGACATATTAGGTAAATTATGCAAAATATAGATACTCTTTGATTGACTATTTCAAAAGTTTCATCAGGAAAGACATACTGAGTTGCTAACAGCTCATTATTGCAAATGCAACATATCACTTTTGTTATTGAAAGGGATACTGTCAACCCCCTTAGGCCTCAAAATGTCTGCAGTTTAAAAAACACATGTTATAATAGCAGACATTCAGTAGAGATTTCTGATGTATTTGGCAGCTTGATTCCTTTTTTTCTTTTTAAACATGAAAAAGAGATTGCTCATCATACTGGTGTTACCACATAAAAACGTGTTTAGTTACAGTCCTTGATCAACTCCCAGCGCATTTTCCTGGACTTGGGAATACCCCCAACAGTCTAACTACTTATGGTTCAATGGGAAGAGATGAGACATTTGCATCATGGAGTGGCTGCATTATTTCGGGGTGTTCCTACTGTTCAGGAAGTATGTGGTAAGTGTAGATCAAGGATTTTAAACAAAGCAAGGTTGGGTGGAACTAAATTTTACCATGTGTTTTAGTTCTGCTAAGGAAACACATGAGGTAAAACAACCAGCAGCATTCATGATTTCTACAGAAGGTAAGTGATCATAAAATGTGGTTTTCAACTAGAAATAATATGATGAAAAAAAGGTTTACAGCATTCCTTCAATACGTTATTATGTTTGCTTGCAGCATGTGCAAGAAACATAGTGCGATGATCAAAAATGCAGTGCCGCAGTTGAAAGAGCTACGCTTCAGTGAGCAGAAATAATATATCGCATACTCATGTATGCCCCTCCACACACACACACACACACACGCACACACGGCACACATACTCGTGTGCTCGTGGCCCCCACGCACACTGTACAGCCAACGGGGTGCTCAACTCGCCGCTGCTGCGCCCCCAACAGAGTTCCATAGATGCCACGCTGGGAGCCCACCCCAACATGGCAACAGATCATATGCCATGAGGTGTCCAATCCCCATTGGCTCCAGGGCCTCCAACAGTTTTCCAGCTGCCACACTGGGAGCCCACCCCAGCGTGGCACAAGTCCTGTGTCGTCTGTTAAAAAAAAAAAAAACACTGAAAGAAAAAAAACTTCCTCGTTGCCTGTCCTGACCCAATCTCCACCCCCCATGCCCACCTCTGTGCACCCTGCTTCCCCACCCCTCCTCACCCCATACTTACCTCTGGAGCTCGGTGCGACAATCTTCGGTGGACCGGGAACAAGTCTGCACTCTTCAAAGCCGACCGTGAATTGATGAAATGTCAGTAAGCTGTATAATGTAATAAATATGTTTTTTTCAACTTTAGTGCATATCTCGGGCATTTTGGGGAATCTTTTCACCAAATTTTCAACATGGGGTTTTTGGGACCCCACCTCATGAATTCTGTCACTGTCATGGCGTTAATCAGCTCCAAAAGGTGATTTCATGGTCACTGCATGGAACCACCTTTCAGTACCAGTTTATGAAATGACAGTGTCACAGTTCATGAGGTAGGCCCCCAAAAACCCTATGTTGAAAATTTGGTGAAACAATTCCCAACAAGCATTTGTCAATGCCGAATGTTTGCTTACTGGCATTGGCAGTGGTAGTGTAGAAGTTACAGAGCTGCGTAATAGGAATGGCAGTGAAGTATTGAACTGAAGCCAACCCCACCACCACCCTGCAGAGAGTGACAGGCATTGGGATGTGCATTTGGGTCGTCAGGCATAACGGCCACGCCATTTCACCACACCCCACTCTGCAGAGACTGACAAGTGTCACGTGTTCCTTGGGGTCTTTGGCCCTTATGCGCACCCCATTTCATTAGGAAATACGGTGAGATGGGTGCAATATAGGAGAATGGGGTGAAGTTTGGGGCCGAAGAGTCCAAGGCATACCTCGATGCCTCTCAGTGACTGCAGGGTGTGGAATGGTATGAGCATCACAAGCAAGAATCCCAAGTCACACCCCTGATTCCTGTCATTCTCTATAGGGTTGGGCGATTTAGTTGAAAATCCTAATACCTCAGGCATTCGTTGGTATTTTAACTCCAAATTTTCAACATGTTTGTTTTGTGACCCCCACCTCATGAACAGGGGGAATATCAGTTTGGTAGCCGAAAGCTGCTTATGCACAGTGACTACGGGATTTAGCACCACAGGTGCAAAAATATTCCGAACAGGCTGTAAAAAATGACAGATATACTCTGTCATGGGGAGGTGTAAAATGGCTATGTTGCAAATGTGTAGTAAAAATATTTAAAAAATGGTGAAGTCACGGCGTACATAGAAACGCACACCGTTATATAAGTAGGTTGGGGATATTTTATAGCAGATTGTCAACTCAGGCATTTTGGTGCCTCTGATCATGAACAGTGTCACTGTGATTTTCTTGATCTGTGCCGAACAATGATTTCCGACAGCGACCACGCATCTCTGCACTGAAAGTGTGAAAACACACTTCGGCCATGTTGTGAAAAATGGCAGCTGTACTGTTCATAAGGAAGTATTGAAAAATGCCACTAGTGAAAATCTGGACTGAAAATATTACAAAGTCATGAACTAACGAGGATGCGTGGAAACTGCACAATGCTCACTCGTAACACAGTCATTTTATGGACTTTTGTCACCAAATTTTCAACATAGCCATTTTAAGACCTCTGCTCATGAACAGTGTAACTGTGATTTTCTTAATCTGTCCTAAACATTGCTTTCGCACACCAACAGCACCATTGTGCGCTACATGTGCGATAACACATTTTTGGGTGACATATGAAAAATTGCAGCTGTACTGTTCATAAGGAAGTTTAATAAAATGGACATGTTGAAAATCTAGAGTGAATATTAAATTTGCAAAGTTACGAGCATGCATAGGAACTGTGCAACGCATGCTCGTAAAAGTCATTTCTAGGCATTTTTCCACCAAGTTTTCAACATAGCCATTTTAAGACCTCTGCTCATGAACAGTGTTACTGTGGTTTTGTTAATGTGTCCCATACATTGAGCTTGCACACCGACTGCGCCATTGTGCGCTACATGGGCGGAAACACGTTTTTGGGCAGGATGTGAAAAATGACAGCTGTACTGCTCATAAGAAGGTGTGTAAAAATGGCAATGTTGGAAATCTGGAGTGGAAATATTGAAAATTCGCAAACCTACGAGCGTGCGTGGAAACTGTGCAACGCACACTCGTAAAACAGTCATTTTTAGGAATTCTGTCACCAAATTTTCAACAGTGCCATTTTAAGATCTCTGCTCATGAACAGTGACACTGTGATTTCCTTAATGTGTCCCATACACTGAGTTTGCACGACTGCGCCATTGTGCGCTACATGGGCGAAACACATTTTGGGTGAGATGTGAAAAATGACAGCTGTACTACTCATAAGAAGGTGTGGAAAAATGGCAATGTTGAAAATCTGGAGTGGAAATATTGAAAATTCGCAAACCTATGAGCGTGCGTAGGAACTGCACAGCGCGCTCGTAAAACAGTCATTTTTAGGAATTTTTTCACCAAATTTTCAACATAGCCATTTCAAGACCTCTGCTCATGAACAGTGTCACTGTGATTTTCTTAATTTGTCCTGTACATTGATTTCGCACACTGACTGCGCCATTCTGCGCTACAAGGGCGGAAACACATTTTGGGTGAGATGTGAAAAATGACAGCTGTACTACTCATAAGACAGTGTGGTGAAATGGCAATGTTGAAAATCTGGAGTGAAAATATTGAAATTTCGCAAACTTACGAGCCTGCTTAGGAACTGCGCAACGCACGCTCGTCAAAGTCATTTTTTGGAATTTTGGCACCAAATTTTCAACATGGGGGTTTTGGGCCCCCTTCTCATGAATGATGTCACTGTCATGGCGGTATTGAGTCCCGAAGGGTGATTTTGCAGTCACTGCGCGGTCACTGCGGCGAAATCACCCTTCAAGCCGAATAACGCCATGACAATGACATCATTCACGAGAAGGTCCCAAAACCATGTTGAAGTTAATGCAAAATCAAAAATGCCTGAGAGATGCAATAAAGTTGAACCCCTCCTATCTAGCCCATTATACAGCTTACTGGCATTTCCTCAGTTCGCAGTCGCTTTGAAGAGTGCAGGACGTGTTCCCGGTCCACCAAGATGTCAGCGCAGAGTCGGGAGGTAAGTATGGGGTGAGGGGTGTGGGGAGGCTGGGTGCGCAGTGGGTGAGTGCGGATTGTGGGAGGGTTTTCGGAGGCGCGTGGGACAGATTTTGTTTTACAGGTAAAAAAAAAGCGTCGCGGGACCGCTTGCCACGCTGGGGTGGGCTCCCAGTGTGGCACAACGACTTTGGGGGCGTTCAGCCGACGGGAATTAGGCACCCCGTCGGCAAAATCTTGGGACGTTTGCCACGCTGGGGTGGGCTCCCCAGCGTGGCACGAGGCTTTGGGCGTTCAGCCGATGGGGGATTGGGCACCCCGTCGGCAAAATTATTGATTGCCACACTGGGGTGGGCTCCCAGCGTGGCACCAAATACTGGGAAGGGGAGGAGGCGATGCAAGCGCGGCCGGCGGGGATTGGGCACCCGTCGGCTGTCACGCTTGGTAATGAAAGCGGCGCTGCGCCTGTGGCTGGGGAGCTGCGCGCGAGCAGCTTCTCATCGCTGCTCACTCAGCGTAGCTCCCCTTTCAACTGTATGCCACTGCATTTTGGAAGCGTGTCATAGACAGCTCCAAAATGCATTGGCTTACAGGGGCCGCACCTGCCAGCTCGCTGCCTGAATTGGAGGAGGAGGTGACACACCTCCGAAATCTCCGATGATGGCACTATGTTTCTTACACATGCGTGCAAGCAAACATAAAAATGACTATTTTACAAGCATGTGTTGCACTGTTCCTATGCACGCTCATAAGTTCGCACATTTTCAATATGTTCACTCCAGATTTTCAACATTGCCATTTTACCATACCTTTTTATGAGCAGTACTGCTGTCTTTTCTCACATCTGACCCAAAAAGTGTTTCCGCGTATGTAGCGCACAATGGAGCAGTTGGTGTTTGAAATCAATGTTTGGGACAGATTAAGAAAACCACTGTGACACTGTTCATGAGCAGAGGTGTTAAAATGGCTATGTTAAAAATTTGGGGAAAAAATTCCCAAAATTACTGTTTCTGAGCATGCATTGCGTGTTCCATGCGCTAGTAAGTTAACTATTTCAATATTTTCACTCCAGATTTTCCAAATTGCCATTTTACCACACCTCCTTATGAGCAGTACAGCTGTCATTTTTCACATCTTGGCCTAAATGTGTTTTCGGCCATGTAGCGTACAACGGCGCAGTCGATGTGCGAAATCATGTTCGGGACAGATTAAGAAAATCACAGTGACACTGTTCATGAGCAGAGGTGTTAAAATGGCTATGTTAAAATTTGGTGGAATAAGTCCATAAATTGACTGTATTCTGACGACCATTGCACACTTTCCACGCACCCTCATAACTTCATGGATTTCTAATATTTTGAGTCCAGATTTTCACCACTGGCAATTTTCCACACTTCCTTATGAACAGTACAGCTGTCATTTTTCACACCATGGCCGGAATGTGTTTTCGCACTTCCAGCGTAGAAATGCGTGGTCGCTGTGGGAAATCACTGTTCGGGACAGATTAAGAAAATCACAGTGACTCTGTTTATGAGTGGAGGTTACAAAATCCCTGTGTTGACAATCTGCTGTAAAAAATCCCCAAACTAATTGCATTATGGGTGTGAGTTGCACATTTTCTACGCATGCTTGTGACTTCACCAGTTGTTTTAATATTTTCACTGCAGAATTTCAACATTGCCATTTTTTGAACCTCCCCATGAACAGTACAGCTGTCATTTTTCACACCCTGTTCAAAATGTGTTTTCGCACCTGTGGTGCCAAATGGCGTAGTCACTGTGCGAAATCACCTTTCGGCTAACAAACTGATATTGCCACTGTCGATAAGGTGGGGGTCACAAAAAAAACATGTTGAAAATTTGGAGTGAAAATGCCAACAAACGCCTGAGGCATTAAGGTTTCCGACCATAATGCCCCAGCCTGTATAGACTGAGAGACATCAGGGGTGTGACTTGGGATTCTCACCTGTAATGCTCATACCATTCCACACCCTGCAGCCAGTGAGAGGCACCGAGGTATGCCTTGGACTCTTTGGCCCCAAAGTTCACCCCATTCTCCTATACCGCACCCATCTCACTGTATTTCCTGATGGAATGGGGTGAGCATAAGGGCCAAAGACCCCAAGGCACACCGTGACACTTGTCAGTGTCTGCAGGGTAGGGTGTAGTGAAATGGCATGGCCGTTATGCCTGACAACCCAAAGGCACACCCCAATGCCTGTCAGTCTCTGCAGGGTGGTGGTGGAGTTGGCTTCAGTTCAATACTTCACTGCCATTCCTATTATGCAGCTCTCTAACTCCTACACTACCAATGCCCATGCCAGCAAGCAAACATTTGGCATTGACAAATGCTTGTTTCTAAAACAGCAGTGCAACAGTCGGGTGAAAATTTTGACCTATACTTTTTCTGCTATTTTAGATTGCCACTTACCTCCTGACTTGTATGATACCCTTCTTTCCAGAATTTTAGTCTGCTTTAAAACTATTTTTATGTTGGCGCGCTTGCGCAGCCAACATCTTGCGGTAGTGCAGATTTGGAGGTGCAGTCACTGTTGGGCGAATGCAAGGCATGCATCAGTAGATGTGTCCCTCATTCCCCAATCAGCCTGCATGCTGGCGCCACACCATGCATACATAATGGGGCAAGCGCAGCTAAGGAAAGGTCTGCTGCAATCCGTGCAAAGCTCGTCAGACGCAGCGGCATCTCCCGACGTGCTTGTCCACATTATAAACATGGCAGCTGCCCAACTGCTGACTTCAGGGGTGCCCAATCCCCCCGCCGGTTTACTGTGGCCCGATGTATGTGCCAGAGGAGCCCTCCCGTTGGCATAAGCACTCCCCTCATCTGTCATATGCCAAGGAGGGTGCCTAATCCCTGTCGGCATAAATTAACCTCCTTTTGTTGTAGTGCTGACGAGGGTGCCCAATCCCCGTCGGCTGCAGCACCCCCAAACAATTAGGTGGTACACTGGGAGCCCACCCCAGCATGCCAAATCCTCTAAGGAAAAAAACCTCCCTCAATGTTTTCTTTAAACCCTGTAACACAAAGCGGTCCCTCGCAGTCTCCTCCCTCAACCGCACCCACCCTCTGCACCCAGCCTCCCCACACCCCCCCCTCACCCCATACTTACCTGCAGAGTCCGGCACGATGATCTTTGGTGGACCGGGAACACGTCTGCACTCTTCAAAGCAGACCGCGAACTGAGGAAATGCCGGTAAGCTGTATAATGGAATAAATAGGGGGTTTTCAACTTTGATGCATATCTCAGGCATTTATTTGGAATTTTGGCACCAAATTTTTAACATGGGGTTTTTGGGACGCCTCCTCATGAATTCTTGCACTGTCATGTTGTTATTTGGTCCTGAAAGGTGATTTTGCAGTCACTTCGCAGAATCACCTTTCGGGAGTGAGAAAAGAAACAACAGTGACAGTGTTCATGAGTGGGGCTCTCAAAAAGCTTATGTTGCAAATTTGGTGGGAAAAATCCACAAAAATTACTGTTTTACAAGTATGCATTGTGTATTTGCCTCGCATACTCGTAACTTAGGAAATTTGCAATATTTTCACACCACATGTTCAGCATTGGCATTTTTCCACACCTTCTTGTGAACCGTGCAGCTGTCATTTTTCACATCCTGCCCGAAATGCTTTTTTCGCACTTCCGGCACAGAATATTTAGGCCGATGTGGGAAATCAGTGTTCGGGATAAATTACGAAAATGGCAGTTACACTGTTCATGAGCAGAAGTCCTAAAATGCCTATGCTGAAAATTTGGTGACGATACTCCATAACATGACTGTGTTACGAGCGTGCGTTTCGCAGTTTGCACGCAAGTTCGTAAGTTCGCGAACTTATAGAAACACAGAAACATAGAATTTGACGGCAGATAAGGACCGCTTGGCCCACCTAGTCTGCCCATTTTCCTACCTAACAGATAAGCTGCAAATCCTAGTTAACGAACAGCTTACTTCTTCCTACCCCCCACTAGGACTGCCTTATGCCTGTCCCATGCATTCTTGAAGTCCCCCACTGTTCTTGACTCCACAACCTCCTCAGGGAGGCTGTTCCATGCATCCACAACCCTCTCAGTGAAAAAATACTTCCTCACATTACCTCTGAGCCGTCCCCCCTCCATCTTCAAATTGTGCCCCCTGGTTCTTGTACATCTCTTTTTCTGGAAGATGCTACCCTCTTGGACTTTGTGGATTCCCTTGAGGTACTTGAAAGTTTCTATCATGTCCCCTCTCTCCCTCCTTTCCTCTAGGGTATACATATAAGCTCCTTTAGTCTTTCTTCATATGTCTTCTGGTGCAGACCCTGCACCATTTTGATTGACCTCCTCTGGACAGCTTCCACTCTGTCTATGTCTTTGCGGAGATGGGGTCTCCAGAACTGCACACAGTACTCAGATGGGGTCTCACCAACTGTCTGTACAGAGGGACAACAACTTCCTGTTTTCTACTATTGATGCCTCTTCCTATGCATCCCAGTATCCCCCTGCCTTCCTTACTGCCTTCTCACATTGCTTGCCCACCTTTGGGTCATCTGATATAATTACCCCAGGTCCTTTCTATTTTTACTGTTGTCAGTATCTCACCCCCATTGTGTACACTTCCCTGGGTTTTGTTTCCCATGTGCATTACCTTGCACTTCTTTGCATTGAATCTGAGCTTCCATACATTTGAGCATTCCTCCAACCCTGCCAAGTCCCTTCTCATCCTTTCCACTCCATCTGGTGTATCAACCCTGTTGCAGATCTTTGTGTCATCTGCAGAGACATACTTTTCCTTCAATTCCTCTGCAATGTCACTTATAAAGACATTAAAAGGAGCGGTCCCAGTACTGAACCCTGCGGTACCCCGCTATTAACCCTCCTTTCTTCACTGTGTATTCCATTTACTACTACCCTTTGTGTCCTGTTGTCTAGTCAATTTTCAAAGAAATCTATTAGATTCGTCTGACACGACCTTCCCATAAATTGAATCCATGCTGCCTTGGGTCCTGTGCCCCACTGGCTTCTTGGTACTCAACAATTCTTTCCTTCAGAAATGATTCCATCATTTCCCTACCACTGAGGTCAAACTAACTGGTCTGTAGTTTCCTGCCTCTGTCCTGCTCCCACCTTTGTGAAGAGGAATCACATCTGCCCTCCTCCAGTCCTCGGTACCACCCCATCCTCCCATGATTTGTTAAAGAGAGTAGTCAGCGGTGTCACTAGTTCTACCCTTAGTTCTTTTAGAATTCTTGGGTGAATCCCATCAGGCACCATTGCTTTGTCCACCTTCAATTTTATCAGTTCTTTCAGAACCCTTTTTTCTGTAAATGGACTGGTATCGACCCCGTCTTCGGAGTGTTTCTCTTGTTTGGTTTAGGTAACTCCCCCTCCTCTTCCTTTGTGAATACTGAGCAGAAATGTTCGTTCAGTATTCCTGCCTTTTCACTGTCACCCTCTACCCACATTCCCTCCCCTTTATTAAGCTTCAGTATCCCTCCTTTGGTCTTTCTTCGCTCCCTAATGTACCTATAAAAGGTCTTATCCCCCTTCTTAACAGAATTGGCTATCCTTTCCTCGGTTTGGGCCTTTGCTATTCTGACTGCCTTCCCAGCCTCTTTCTGCTTTAACTGATAAAGTTCTCTGTCCTGCTCCTTCTGTGTTTCCTTATATTTCCTGAATGCTGTCCTTTTCTCCTTAACTTTCCTGCCACCTCTTTTGAGAACCATAGCGTTTTTCCTTCGTTGTGTTTTATTGATTTGCTTTACACAAAGGCTTGTTGCCTCTGTGATGGCTGTTTTGATCACTCCCCATTGTTCCTCCACCCCTCCTTCTTGCCTGTTTGCTATTGCTTTTCTGAGGCACTCTCTCATTTTCCCAAAGTTGGCCCTCCTAAAGTCCAGTACTCTTGCTTTTGTATGGCTTGATTGTATGGCTGTGTTTATCGTGAACCACACTGTTTGGTAGTCGCTTGTTCCCAGATGGCTACCCACTTCTAAATCTGAGATTCTTTCTCCATCCTCATTTGAGAGTACCAGGTCTAAGATTGCTCCCTCCCGAATGGGTTCCAATACTAGCTGTCTGAGGCATGCCCCTGTAGGGCATCAAGAATGACCCTGCTCTTGGATGTGCCTGCAGCAAGGTGCCCAGTTAACATCTGGCATATTCAGGTCCCCTATCAACAATATCTCCCTTTTTCTGCCATTCTAAGAAAGCCTTCTATCATTTCCTTGTCCATTCCCTCCTCTGAGATGGGGGTCTGTATACAACCCCCATACGGATTGTGGTGCCATTTCCTGTCTCCAGGGTGACCCAAAGTGCCTCCTCTGCTCCCTGTTTACTCTTTAGTTCTGTTGCTTTGATCCCTTCCTTTACACAGAGAGCTACTCCTCCTCCTCTTTTACCCTCCCTGTCCCTCCTGTAGATTGTGTATCCTGGTATGTTGACATCCCAGTCATGGTTCTCTGTGTACCATGTTTCTGTGACTGCCACAATATCCAGGCAACCCTCTTCCATCAAGGCCACTAGTTCAGGGAGCTTGTTACACAGACTACGGGCATTGGTACTCATCACCCTCCACTTTTTGATATCCTTACCCCTTTTAGTCCCATTTCTGTCCTTACTGCCTTTGCCTTTTTTTACATTTAAATCTGTTCTGCTCCCTAATAACTTCTGTACCTTGGTGTTTACCTCACTAATCACCATGTTTTGTGGGGGGAGGCTCGGATTTCCTTGCTCCTTTTCAGTGCCCCCTTGGCTAGTTTAAATGCTTGCCAATGAAGCATTTAAACCTCTCACCTAGGATCCTGCTCCCCCTGGACAGATGCAGACCATCAGACCAGTATAGGTCTGCATCCTCCAGGTGGCTCCCAGTCCCCAATGAAGCCAAACCCTGAGCTCCACACCAGTTTTCAACCACTCATTGAATTCCTGGTGAGAAGTGCCCTAGCATCTCCCTTGCCATAGACAGGCAGCACCTCTGAGAAGGTTACCGTATAGCTACTTGTCTAAGGCCCCTTCCCAACTCTATAACTCCTCTTGCACTGCTCTGATCCCATTCCTAGCCAGGTCATTTGTCCCTAGGTGGACAATGACATCCAGCTCCCTCCCTCATGCAGCTCCTACCACGATCCTGAGGATTCGCTTCCTGTCCCTCCAAGCTGTGGCACCAGAAAGGCACCTTACCTCCCTCTCCCCTTCCTCCCCCATTTCTACTCCCCTAATGATTGAGTCCTCCACCAGGAGTTGTTTCCTTCCCCTGTGGGGTCCCATGCCACCCTCCTGTGGGTCTCCTTTGTGAAGGTTCCCAGCATCCTCCTTGGTATCCACTGCAGGTGCCTCCATAGAGGAACCACTATCCACCAGAAGACTCCAGATTTTCAACATTGCCATTGTTCTGCACCTCCTTATGAACAGTATAGCTGTCATTTTTCACATCCTGACCACAACGTGTTTTCGCAGTTCCGGTGCAGAACAGTGCTCTCGCTGTGGAAAGTCCATGTTTGAGACACATTATGAAAATGACAGTGACACTATTCATTAGCAGAGGTCCTAAATTGCCTATGTTGAAAATTTGGGGCCGAAAGTCCATAAAATTAGTGTTTTACAAATGTGCGTTATGCAGTTTGCATGCACGCTCGTGACTTCATGCATTTGTAATATTTTCACTCCAGATGTTCAAAATTGACATTTTTCCACACCTCCTTATGAACAGTATAGCTGTCATTTTACATATCCTAACTGAAATTTGTTTTCGTACGTCCGGCGCAGAATTGCATGGTCACTGTGTGAAATCAGTTTTCAGAGCAGTTTGAGGAAATGACGATGACACTGTTCATGAGCAGAGGTCCTAAAATGCCTATGTTGAAAATTTGGTGCCAAAAGTCCATAAAATGACTGTGTTGCAAGCCTGCATTGCGCAGTTTCCACGTAGCCTTGTAACTTCATAAATTTGCAATATTTTCATGCCAGATTTTCACCACTGGCATTTGTGCACACCTCCTTATCAGCAGTACAGCTGCCATTTTTCACAGGCTGCCCAGAATGCATTTCCGCAACTGTGGTGCACAATGGCATGCTCGCTGTGGGAAATCACCTTTGGGACACATTAACAAAACCACAGCGCCACTGTTCATGAGGGGAGGTCCCAAAATACCTATGTTGAAAATGTGCCTAAAAAAACCCCACAAATAATTGGGTTGTGGACGTCTGTTGCGCAGTTTGTATGCATGTTGATTGCTTCACCAATATTTCATATTGCCACTCCAGATTTTCAACGTTGCCATTTTTATGCCTCCTCATGAACAATACAGTTGTCATTCTCCACATCCTGCCCAAAACTGTGTTTTCATCCCTCTGTCACTAAATGGCAGAGCCGCTGTGCAAAACCACGTTTCAGCTAACAAAGTGATTGTGCCGCTTTTCATGAGGTGGCTTGACAAGCAGCCCATGTTGAAAATGTGGAGTGAAACTACCACTACATGCCTATGGTGTTAGGGTTTCCAACTGTAGCACCCCACCTGGTATGGACTGACAGGCATCAGGGTTGTGACTTGGGATCATCGGAGGTAATACTCACGCCATTCCACCCCCCACACCCACCCTGCAGCCACTGACAGGCATCATGGTGTGTCATGCACTGCTCGGCCACAAACTTCACCCCACGCTCCTATACTGCACCCACGTCAGTGTATTTCCTCATGGAATGGGGTAAGTATAATGCCCAAAGACCCCAAAGCACACCACAACACTTGTCAGTGTCTACTGGATAGGGTGCGGTACAATGGCATGAGCATTATAGCTGACAACCCTAAGGCACACCCCAATGCCTGTCAGTCTGTACAGGGTGGGTGTGGGGTTAGCGTCACTTTAATCCATTTCGCTGCTCCTATTGTGCATCTCTGACTCCAGCACTACCAATGCCAATGCCAGTGAGACAACATTCGGCATTGACAAATGCTTGTTTCATGTCTGAAATAATAAAAGAGCATTCCTTTTAATTTGGCTTGGATCAGGTTTTAATCAGTATTTGTAGCTGTTTTTGAACAACTATGGTTCTGTAAGGTCAGAGAGCACTGCCTGCTGCATAATAGTTAATTAAAGTCACAAACAGAGTAATATATAAACAACTGATGGACAAAAACAGCTGAAAATGCTGATGAAGACTTGGTGTGCACTGTATTAAAGGGCGCTCCTTTTATTATTTCAAACATGAAAAAAAGTATTAGACTCAAATTGTGGAAAGAAAGGTATTATACAAGTCAGGAGGTAAATGTCGATCTAAAATAGCATAAAATAGTATAGGTCAAAATTTTCACCAGATTGTTGCTCTGCTGCTTTAATTTTTCTGATTTTTGGTTTGCATTAGGGTAAAACAAATAACTTTTACATGACTAATACTTATTGTACTTCCATTGCAAAATTCTCTAATCACATCATGAAAAATGCCCATTTACCATTCCCTTAAGCCCCAGATTTTCCTGTTTTCACAGGCTTCTCCTTTAAACGCATGGAAAGATAATACAACCAGTATTGTCAAACTGTTTCTGTTTACTTCCACTATTATTGGCCAATGTTATGAATGCAGTGGGGGTGCTTTGTTGCTGGAATAACATGATCTCCTGGTGGTGTCGTCCTTGTTTTTTATTTATTTATTTAAAATCTTGGAATTACAACCTTTGAGTCAGAGACTCATTTCCAAAGCTCCACGTCAATACACAATACAGACATAAGTAAATACAATAGACAGTCACGGTTCAATTAAGCAATAAGGCATGACAGGGTGTGGTATATCATGGGATATCGTCACGTCTCAGGTGGTTGTGCGGGCCACAGGCCAGTGTGTCCAACGACCTAAGAAGTGACAATATCCTATGATATACCACACCTGGAGTGACTTATTGCTATTATGAACTGAGTACGAGGTTTATTAATAAAAAATTAAAAAACAGGTTTTAAAACATTTTATGAATGCGTTTTGGGTGGTGTAGGAGTACATTTTGAAAAAATAGTTCTCAGACAGTAGAAAGCAAG
This sequence comes from Neoceratodus forsteri, assembly GCA_016271365.2. Lineage (NCBI taxonomy): Eukaryota > Metazoa > Chordata > Ceratodontiformes > Ceratodontidae > Neoceratodus > Neoceratodus forsteri. The sequence goes on along the minus strand of CM057458.1, from coordinate 19,303,763 downwards.
GAGGCTGGTGGTGCGAAAATTTTTGAAGCCGTGATGATGTAGCCCGATATCATCATGACTTCAAAGAGCTCTCACCAATCAGATTCCTCTATTACGATCCTCAGTTCATAATATACAGTATACAGTATACAATGTCAGGGCAGTTTGATGACAATACAGACATAGGTAAATACAATAGACAGTACGATTCAATATATAGTATACACTATAGAATGCCAGGGCAGTTTGATTGCAAGGTTACAGCATGAGAAGTATACAGAGTTGTCTAATACAGTGCTGAGGCTATAGGCTGTGGGTGACACAGTAAACAGTACTATGCCGGGTACAGTGCCAGGGCACTTTGACTTCCAGTTACCTTGTTACTGGTTGTTCCTTCAATCCTGGGGGGATGGGGTAGTGGAGGAATGTGTTGATCTAGCACATAGTGGGTGTGCTCAGTGGTATGGCAGGATATTGGGGTTCGTGTGCCAATTCCCACAACCCCACACTGTGACTGGCGGGGGCGGAGAGTGTCCGGGGGGGGGGCTTGTCATTGGCTGCTAGGCATTTGTGCACCACGTGCTGGTCAATATGACAGTGAGGAAACTGGCATCTACTGTAAAGATAACCTTTTACCTGGCCACAGAAAGGGTCCTGCTGTGGCAACCCCATCCTTGGCTTTGTGGATGTAACGATCATGTGACTACCCTCAATGATGACGAATAGCATGGCTTGAAATGGGTGTTTTACCAGACCCACTGATGCCAGCGGTGTCTTGTGTGCTGATGGCTGGAAGCCCTCTTTAATAGGATCTAAAATATTCCCGGGCAGTAGATTCCTTAGCTACATTTTTGTTATCATTGGATGCTGTTCCCACTGGAGTTCTTTAGTGGAATTATTCGTACCCTGTCAATTTTCTAAAGATCATCTTCCCATGCATTTGTAGGGTATTAAGCATTTGTGATAAAACATCCCTCTCTTGCAGTTGTACATCGTAGTCAGGGTGTGCAGCAGGCCAGGTTGGAGACCCCTACATGATAGACAAGCATCCTTTTTCGATATTCTTTATCTGCCCAGTCCTTAGTCCTGGAGTTGTGCTGAATTAAGGCTCCCCCAACTCTGTCCCCTGCGAACCCCATCCCGGCAACCTGTCCAGTGGGGATACATGATGCCGGGTCTGGAACAGTGTTCCATAAAGGCTCCCCCAGCTCCATCCCCTGCTAACAATACTGATCTGTCTGGTAGGGGTCAATGCTACTGGGCCTGGAGCTGTGTTCTATAAAGGCTCCCCCATTCACACCCCTGCTAACCACACCTATCTGTCTGGTGGCTGTCAATGGTGCTAGGCCTGGAGCTGTGCTTTATATAGGCTCCCTAGCACCAGCCCTTGCTAACACCACAGGTCTGTCCCATGGGGGTCCATGGACTAGTGCAGGGCTTGGAGCTGTACTCTGCAAAGGCTCCCCCAGCTCCATCCCCTGCTAACCCCACCTATCTGTCTGAGGGAGGTCCATAGTGTTGGGCCTGTAAGCCCCAGACAGCATCCTAATGGACATGTGGTCTCACCTGGCTTCTTTCAGCACTCCCTCCCTGCCATGCCTGGTAATGGCCACCTATCAGCCCTGTGCATACACGACAATGTCCTGTGATGGGACAAGCTCCCTGGTCATTCACAGGAGGTGCTGTGGTGCCAGAACCCAGTACCATCCCTCCTGGCTGGTATTGCTTCCACCTGGTAGCATCTCCCTGCCTATGCTGGGTCACCCAGATGGCTCGCAAAGGTACAGCCCACTAATTAATGTGATCCAAAGAGGCCATAACTGTGCTGCTGAAAGAGTCTGCTTGGATATTAACATATACTAATTGTAAACGGCCTATCAGTGCAGTGGGAGTACTGCCACTTGCAACACCGGTGGCCAGGATTTACAACACCAGTGACCGGATAGGGAGCAATCTCATGTCATTGGGTGCCCGCAGCTTGCATATGTTATAAATGTGGCATGGGTGGGGGGTTGCAGTCTCTGCTTTTCTTTTCCACAGACGCTACTTGGGTGTGCCCGTCTACACACTCATCTGCCCCCTTTTTCAACATTAAATGTCATCATGTTCTTAGCTGACTCACACAAATGTTCAGCGTGTGGCTGGGGTTTCAAGAGGTTTACACCATAGGCCTCCACATCTGTGGCACACAGTTACAACCCGTCCTGGTGGTTGCTTAATTAATCTGATCCTTCTAAGAGGAAAGTGTGGTTCTCTCAGCTGTCATACCGAGCAGCAGGGAGTGACTTTTTCCCAGCCTATCATTTTGGCAACTGATTGCCAAACACATACCCAGTGAGGTACAGGTGCCTTGGAAGCAGTATTACTGTTCATTGGTCTATTTGTATATTGGCACCCCCTGCAGCTACATGTAGGACCAGTTTAGACAACATTTCATGCTTAATGGTTTATTTTCAGGCATAGTTCACAACTGTTTCAAAGTTCTTAACATGTTCTTCATAAATGCTCTTGAATTCTCTGGTACCAGTAGGTACCTCTTATAGACCATCTCTGTATTTCTGCTTATTCTCTACTGGGTCATAATGTTGCATGCTTAATAGCACATGACATCATGGCTAAACCTGCACAGCGCTGTAAGTTACAGCGAGTGGTGCAATACCATGAATACTGCTGTATGCGGTATTGCACCACTCAAAACATCCCAGGCAGAGGATAAGACCTCTGCTGGGACAGGGTTCCACTGAGCAGCTGCTGTGGCTCAACGGACTGAGCCACTGCAGCCAGGAACCCAGGTGCTGCATCTGAGACTGGGTTCAATTCCCTGTCTCAGTAACTTTTATTGTTTTTTTAAACTTTGAGTGCTCCCCAAGTTGACCACCCCCCCCGAGCTGAGAATTATGACCCCGTGCCTGTTTATTCCTGGTACACATCATGGGCTTGATTAAGGTAGTGTCTTATAGTACAGAAAAAGTAAACTCCCCAATCAAGTGCACTGAAATATTGCTGGAGTTAAAAAGGTTGAACTGTGATATTTCTTTCATTCAGGAAACTAATCTCTCACAAGTGGAACATTTAAAACTAAGTAGGATGTGGGTGGGTGAAGTCTTTGTGGCTTCACACCCCAGAGACAAAAAAGTGGGCACAACTATTTTCATAACAGGATGCCCCTTGGAGGTTATAGCTGCGGAAGAAGGCTGAGATGGTATAGCCAGGAATTTATACTTGTATTAGAGAATTGGTGGAACTGTAGGCCCCCCTTCTGTAAAAGCAAACCAAAAGGTGTGCTGACCCTCCAGATAAGCACTTCCCTACCCCCCATTTCAGTCAATAAAATGTAGTGAGTCAATGCTCCTAATAGATTCACAACATTTTATTTTATTCAACACACACACTACCAAACAGACAGAAGTTGGTTGGCTTTTAGTTACATTGTTCAGGATAAATTGTGATAAACCTCTGCACCACATCAAGGTAGCCAACCTTACAGAAGTCCACTCAGAGCAGCACTCATGCATTCATACTGATAGGGTCACTCATTCGATCATGGCCTCTAAGTTTAGCACCCACACATATTCCAAAGATCATTCACAAACTCACACTAAAGCATCCAAGGATGGGAAAACAGTTCTTCAGATACATCAGGCTCCATTTGTGTTTGTTGTTGCCTCGGCCCGAGGCTCATGTTGCCCCTGGACTTTCAAGACTTTACTGTACTCAGCAAAGTGCATTGAGTATGCCTGACACCCATGGTATGCAAAGTGAAATGGTGCCCCTGATTAACATCTACGCTCTGAATGACAGGGCTGCCCCTTCAGGGTTGCCAAACTTCAAGGAGGACATTTGAACATGGGGCAATGTATCTGTGTCTTCCCTGCAGTAGATCGCTCCTCTGGCCAGGTTGCCATGAAGAGGCCAGCCACCAATAAGCTTAATGCTTCAGTGGCAGAACTAGGAATGGTGGGCATATGGCAGTCTATGCATAAGGAGGGGGAAGGACTATACGTTCTGCTCACATCCACACTTGGCCAACTGCAGAACTGATCTCTTTGTTACCCTAAAGGCTCACTTACATAAAACCATAAATTGTAGTAAGAAACAAATAATGTGACCTACTGGGAATTCAACCCAGACCTCCCGGCAATATATTGCACCAAAAACATCTAATCTTACATAAAATCAGCAAATCCTTAATGTGTTCAATGACCCAATCTGATCATGCTCTGGTAGAAATAATACTACAGCTGGGGACAGGGGAGAGGGGAACACTAAGGTGCCTTCATTTGTCTGTCCTCAATGACACTGATTTAAAAACGACCGTAAGGAAAGCTATCACAGACACACGTGAGCTTAATCACTCTCAAACAGTTATGCAAGCAGCAGTACAGGACACCATAAAAACAGTAGCAAGCGGTCAGTTATAAGTTCAGCCTCTGGAGAAAAAAGCAAGGGATAGCAGTGCAAGTGAAGTTATTGTCCTGAATGCAACAACTTGAAATCACTCATAAAGCGAATCCCGGGAATGCCAGAATACTAAAGGCCCTGTCCCAGGCAAGGCAGAGGATTACCTTTTTTTTTTTTTTTTTTTTTGCAAAAATCATTTTATTGTACATACATTAATCCATTTGTCATTTCCATAACATGTTCACTGGTTTATACAAAAATACAAATATGACTTTAATTCTACATCTTTGGGGAAAAAACTTCTTGGGACCAGTCCTTTATTTCAGAATTGTATAGCTTCCATACGGTTTCATGTACTAAGAAGTATCTGTTGTTATATCAAGCACTTATAAATAATTGTTTCCATTCCAGTTCTGGAAAATTTATACTAATCTCATTTTGATTCCAATATTTTAGAAACAATCTTTTAATTGCCATTACATTTGCTTTAAATAAGATTCTATGATTTTTTTCCATAAGACTGATATTAAAAGCTTCAATTACTATATCCGTATAATTTAACCAATGTTCTCCATGGAAGCCTATTTGTTCCAGTATTTTAAAGGACTGGGTCCACCAATTTTTGCTCCAATTGCAGTCCCAGAACATATGAAGCAAGTCTGCATCTGATGCGCTGCAGATCCAACAATCTCCTGAATCTGTCATCCCCACTTTTCTTAGTCTGTGTGGTGTAAAGTAAGCTCTATTAAGAATTTTAAATTGGATGGATCTGTCTCTTGTTAGTTTGTAGATATGTAATTGTGACATAACCAATAACCATTGCTGTTCTGTTAATTGGTTTATTTCCTCATTCCCATTTTTTTTATAGTATTTTTTAGATTTTTGTTGATTTTTTACAGAGTTTATCTTTTATCCAAGAGTATAATTTTATTTTCCCCTCTTTATATTTTAATATCCTCTACAATTCGTTTTCTATTATTTTATTATTTGGAGCTCTTTTCCACCTATCATAGTCTTTTTTGTATATACTACTGATTTGGTTAAAATAAAATATCTGGGATTGACTTAAATTTAATTTTTTTCTGAAACTATTCCAGGAGAGTTTAATCCCTTTATAATATAAATATCCCCATTTTTTGATCCCCTTCTGCAGCCATAGATTGTTTTTTTAATATTTTCCCTTGTAATAGGAAATGGGGATTACCCCATATATCATTTAATGGTGATTTAGCTGCCTGCCATTCTGTAGTTTTCAGAAATTGTTTGAAGAATTTTGCTTACATTTTTGACTATACTACACTTAGATTTTATTCCTGTAGTCCACAAAAATAGCAGGTTTTTAAAATGTATGTTTTCTTTAAAGTGCTCCTTAATAATCAAGTTCTCCCAGTCTAGATTTATTTCATTAAATTCCCAATTTATAAGTAATTTAACAATAAATGCAAATTGGCAGATTGATATATCTGGACAAGGCAGCCCCCCTTTTTGATAAACATATCTTTTCCGAAGCTATTCGAAATGTTTTACTGTTCCAAATGAATTTGTTAAACAGTCTGTTTATCTTTTTAAACCACTGGATTGGAATTGAGGAAAAAAATTGATTGCAGCTTGTACAATAAAGTTGGGACCGCAACCATCTTTATGAGTTGAATCGTCCCCCATAATGACAAATAAAACTTGTTCTAGCCTTGGAATTTTAATTTAAAGGAATTATAAATGGAGCCAAAGTTTAAGTCATACCACTCAGCCAGTTTATTTGAAATCATGATTCCCAAATATGTCATATCTTTCTCAGGAATTTTTATGTTAATTAATGTTTTGTAAATCTCTGGGTTTTTAATGTTAAAGACCACCATCTCTGATTTTGAGTCATTTATTTGTTTCCTGCAATTTTAGAGAAGGGTCTAATTAGTTTCATTAATTCATTTAAACTTTATTTATTTATTTAAGAGTTTTACCAGGAAGGCATACTGAGCAGTGTACCACTCGATTCCAGATGCACCCTGGAGGAATAAAGGATAGGCAGGATACAGTAATAGTAGAAGTTACACATGTACATGTTCAATGCAATCATATTAGAGTAGTCAAAATCCTTATATACAAATAGAAAATATACAGACAGGGTGGTATAGGTAAGGTAGCAACACGCACAGAATTATGTATTTATCCAGCAACCAACATCACACAATATGCAGGGTTGTCAACAATAGGGAAAAATAGCGGAGTCAAATAAACAACTGACAACAAGGCTGCAAGGACTTCAGCAGGGCAGGATGCAACAGCAACTGGTAAAGAATTGAGTCTTAAGTATGAGGCATTACGGTGTGGAGTGCTGGTGTCGTGTCTAATATCGGCCGACAGGGAGTTCCATAATTTGGGTATCGTGGAAGCTGAAAGCAGCCTGTCCGGACCTGGTGGACCTATGAGGGATGTGAAGTAGCCAAGAATCAATGTTCCTGAGCGGAAGTAGGCTGGAGGGGAAGAACATTCAGGGTGGTCGCCAGGTAGGAGGGAGGAACTGTGACCAGAATTTTGCAGCAGTTCTAGCACAGTGTGCCAATCTCAATTGTGAAGAGAAGGAGATCCAAGGACTGGTAGAGGTCACAGTGATGTGTACTGGGAGGGCACTCCAGGGAGAACTGGCAGAAGGAGTTGAAGAGAGGGTCTAGTCTGGTCACGGAAGATTGAGGGGCTGCACAGTAGACTACATCCCATAGTCCATTATTGGAAGGATCATTTTTGAATGATAGCCAGTCACCTTGGTAGGGGATGCAACTTTTATTACGGTATACGCACCTAACATGGGGTGTAGCTTTAAGTATAGCATCAATATAAGTGAAGTCAAGATGCTGGCCTAACCAGACCCGAGGTATCTGTAGAAGTGCAAACCTCCAGGAGGGAGCCTTCTAATGTGTGGAAAGTTGGGGAGGCTGGAAGATGGGACAGTTTGGCCGAGTGCCGAAAGTTAAGGAGACATTTTTGGGAGGTTTAGAAATAGCTGATTTGAATGGAACCAGCATTGGATGGACTTTGTTCCGGTTCCTGGACCAGAAGTAATATGAAGTAATATGTCATCTGCATAAGCATTATACTTCATTTCTGAAGATGCTAATTTAATTCCCTGAATGTTTTGATTTGCTTGTATTTCTTTTAATAGACGCTCCAGCCTTATAACAAACAGGGAAGATGACAAGGGACACCCTCGTCTGACTCTCTGCTGTAGGTTAAAAGGTTTAGATAGAATTCCATTATTTTTTAATTGAGCTACATAGAGGATAATGTTTGGTCCTCTATTGGTAACCGGTCAGTTAACTGTCGATAGGTTGCCAGGGTGACTGTGTAAACCTTGAGAGCAAAGCTCGAGAGGTTTACGTCACCATGGCAACCTCGAGACGGTTAACAGTGACCGGTTGCCGATAGAGGGACCATACATTATTTTTTATAGTGTATGGTCCCACGTAAAAAGTAAAACGGCTGCTTACTTTTTAATAAATAGTCACCGCAGCGGCCGTTCAGTCCTTCCCTAACCGCTGCATTCATTCGTCGGTTCCCCGTTGAAAAAAAAGTAACGACATGTGACAGACCAATCAAGAAGAAGACTTCCATCGAGCGTGACGAGTAATTTATAGGTTAACATCATATCTACGTCACATCGATAGGTTAATAACCTTAGGAAATTATGATTTCCTAAGGTTAACAGCGTTCTACCATACATTATAGGTTTATATAGATGATTTTAATGTAATTTATAAATTCTTCAGGAAAATTACATTTTCCCATTGCCTGAAAGAGGTATGACCATTAGAGCATATTGAATGCTTTTGTGGCATCCAATGAAAGGAAAATTGCTTGTGTCCCTGAATTTATAAGATATTCTGTGATAAACTGCATTTTGCATAATCCCTTTTGTATATTCCTCTCAGTACGAACCCCACCTGATCTTTGTATACTATATTTTTTAAATGAACCAATATTCTATTGTTTACAATTTCTGGGTATATTTTATAGTCTGTGTTCAGAATTGCCACTGGTCTATAGTTTTCTGTTCTAGATAGGTCTTTACCACTTTTGGGTATTAGTGAAATATAGGCGTGGTTAAATGAATCAGGTAGACAGTTTTGATTTAGTATCTGATGGAACAACATCTGTGACCATGGACCCAATATTGTTTTGTATGTCTCATAAAATTCTAAAGTGAACCCGTCTGGGCCTGGGCATTTTCTCTTCTTCATATTTTTGATTGTTTCTAAAATTTTCTTGTTGTGATATCGGCTCTACCAACTTGTCCTAATCCTCAGCTTGAATTTTTGTTTTGCAAAATTTTTCATAATGTCGTATCTTTTTTTTTCCCAGATTACATTCTGATGTATACAGTTTAGCATAGAGTTCCACAAATTCTTTTTCAATTTCTTCTTGAGAGATACATGTTTGATCATTTGTTTTTTAATCAATGTTATATCTACTTTTTTTCTTGTTCCCGAATCCTTCTTGCTAATGTTTTCCCTATTTGCTCAATATATTGTTTCCAGTTCTTGTTTTTCTTTGTCCAGTCCTGTTTAGTTTGATATATCTCTGTATCATTAATAAAATTTCTTAACTCTGTTAACTGTAGTTTTATCAGCATTCCCCTTCTAACTTCTAATTCCAGGGATTTGAGTCTCTCAGTACCTGCTGCTGCCTTAGTAATCTATTTTTATCCCCCAATAAGTTTCTGAAATCAATAAGCCTGTTAATGTAGCTTTAAAGCATCCCAGCTGCCTTTAATATTATCCTTCTAATGTTATTATCTGTAATAAAGTGCGTAATAGCCATTTCAAACTTTTTATAAAGTTCTTCGTTTTAAAATATATTTAGTCTCCATATGTTGGATTTTTTTGAGGATTCCTCCCAACCAATATCTGAAGTGACCAGATTATGGTCTGCCATTAGCATAGAATGCATGCAGGGATGTATCAGCAAGCAGGAGAAGCAGATCCTGGAAACAAAAATGTAATCTAGGTGTGAAAACATCTTGTGCCTCGCTGAATAAAAGGTAAATTCTTTGTATTTGGATTTAACTTCCTCTGTAAATCTACCAAATTGTTAGAAACTAGGAAGTTACTTAGTTGCTTAATTTTTTATTTGTCCCAAGATGAAAAGGGTGAGGATTTATCCAGTGGCTCCATAATAGGACAATTGAAGTCTCCACCCATAATAATATTACAAAATTCAGAATTATAAATGAGTTTAGTTAATTCTGTGAGAAATTGGGTAAAACCTGTGAAGGGTGCATACACTGAGCGTAACAGCATATTTGAGTCACCTGTCTTTATCTTTACAGCTGCTATGTGGCCATGTGAATCCCCCCCCCGTATCTACCACTGTACCTTTAAAATGTTTGGAGAGTAATATTAGTACCCCTGCCTTTTTTATAGAGGGACCCAATGAATAGTAGATTTCACCTTTCCATCTTTTCTTCAATTTTTCCAGTTCTTTTTTATTTAAATAGACTTCCTGCAAAAATGATATCGAACTTTGATCTTTTAATGTGTCAAAATTCTAGACCTTTTATGGGGAGTTAAATCCATTGATGTTCCATGTGGCTACCTTTAATGCATACACCATTTTAAATATACTGCATTATTTTTCCTTTCTTTTCCCATCCTTAATGACAGAACCATCTTATACTGCTTTTTGTGCATCCTGTTCCCATTCCCGGTACAGTAACCAGTGATATTCAAATTAAATATATGGATTATGTCCTTTTCCCTCTTTTCCCTCACCAGTTCCCACTGCCCCCACCCCGTGCATGCCTCCCAACCTCTTGCCTAATGAATCAGGGACAAGGCTTAAAAAAATCAGGGACAAAGACCCCAAATCAGAGACACATCTTAAAATCTGGTACTATTCACTCAGAAACCTGATAGATGCATTTTCTGAAGAATAACAAGTCTGTTACTTTAATGTTTGACATTATTTTGTGCTTTTAATCCCCACTGTTCTGTCACAAGAACACAAATTTTTCAAGGAAGAGAGGAAAAATTTGAGGCAAAAGGGACATCCCTGAAAATCAAGGACAGCTGAGAGATATGACCCCGCGTTCTGCCATAGATCCAGTCTGGCAGTCTGTTGCATACACTTGTGTGATGTGGCTAGGTTCCTAGCCCCCCCAACCACACCCAGTTTTCCATGTCTAGCAGAAGCTAATCATTTTCATACGACTGAAAGTGGTCCGGTAATCTGAGTCTGAGATCTTGTAGTGCATCTGACGCAGAGTCGAAAAAAGAGAATTTGATTGTTCAGCAGCACTTTAAATTTTGCAGGGTAAATCACGTAAGCCTTAAATCCTTTTTTCCACAGAAACTGTTGTATTTTGTTAAATGCTCTCCTTTTTTCCCCCATAGTTATTTAGAATAATCATTCCTGAAGGAAATCTGTTGCTCTTTATATATGAAATTGGGGTTCTTATAGTACGATCCCATAATACTAGGCTGGCCCAGTGGTGCTGAGGATTGAGGCACTGGATGCCATACCTCGTTCCATGCCGGCAGGTTTGGGAGCGAGCCCGGACAGTCGGGGGTTGGCAGGGGAGAGGGAGGATCGAGCATCCGGAGGACTGCTCTCCTCTCTTGGGGAGGGATCCAGGGACAGCCCGACATCACAGTAGCTCCCAGTGGAGACCAGAGGCACTGCACCACTTAGGGCCATCATGTAGGGGGTAAGACATTGGGCGTCTGCCTTCTGGACGTGGGTGGGAGCATCCACGTCATGGGCTGGGTGACATTGCACATCCCACATGTGGGACGTAACAAGAAAAACACCCTGGCAATCCAAGGAGGGAACGAGGGCCTCAGGCACCTCCCTCACATCCCCAGCACCAGACAGCCATGCCGACAATCCATGGCCGACTTCCAGAAAGGGGTGGACCCTCTAATTTCAAAAAGATGCCGCCAGAGGGAATGGCGGGCCCTGTCCCGGGGGGTGATACGGGGCACTGGTAAGTCCCTCAATGGAAGGGAGAGTTGGCAGTGGGCTGTCACGGTGCGGAGTAGTAGGGATCAGTCGAGTATGTACCTCCGAGAGATGCCTCAGAGTGCCGGAGATAGAAACAGAGTCTGAAAACAAAAGATGCCACAATACTGTCCTTCCCACTTGAAGTGAGCAATTCCACAGTTAAGGGTCTTGGGCCCAGATCTCCTTTAACCTGACCTAGCCAATGAACTCTGTCAATAAACTGGATACTCTGAGCTGCTGCTAGTCCCAAGTACATATCTGAAAATTTCTGTGGTAATATTCTTCAAGGATTTTGTTTCCTCTCATTCTTGCAGGATTCCAAAAATTCTTATGTTTTTACGTCTCGCTCAGTTCTCCAGATCATCCATTTTAATTTGTAGATCTGATTGGGTTTTCTAAAAATGTTTTATGTCTTTTACTAATGGTTGAACTGAGTCTTCAAATTGAAATTGACGTTTTTCTAATTTGTCCATTTTTTTAGCTCCTTGCACCATTTTGGTTTCTATATTTTCTACTGAACTTTTCAAAATCTCGATGGCTTCCTCCGCCAGTTGTAGTTTTCTATCGAATATTATGGCTAGATTGAATACTTCCAATATTAGTTTTGCCCATTCAGGTGGCAGATTGTTTGTTCCTTCAGCAGTTGTTTCTCTGCCCTCCTCCCCACTGAGTGTTCTGTAAGGGGTTGTGTTTGATCTTCTTCATTAGGGGAATAAAGTCATCATTTGAACCTGTTTCTTGTTTATTTTTATTAGGAGTGGTATTGTTACCCATCTGCTTCCCTTGTTTTTCTTTCTTTTTCCTCTGTCTCCTTTTTTGGTGGAATTTTCCAGTTGGATGGACCTGCTGGACTACAACAGTTTTTAAAGGGAATCTGCAGCTGTTTATAATTATTTTTGTATTATTTTATTTCTTGAGAGATCCCAGTACCTTTTTCTGTTCTTTCAGGGCTTTCCCTTGCCCTGTTATTTGTAGTTTGAAATAACTTACTTAGGCGTTTCTCATCTTGTATGTTTTTTTCTGCTGACATAAATGTTCTCTACTGTTCCCAAAATATCACAGCCTCTATCAGCTTAATTCTTTGTAATATACAGAACTATGCTTCAATTTTGTCTTCTACGACACCAGATCAGCTCTACAGATTCAGATTCCTTGTAAAGGAAAGTCCTTCCACATTTATACAGTAGATAGGTAGATTAATTTTTGCAGTACTGAATTCTTTAATAAAACGGGTGACTATGGTCCTTTTCAGTTTTTATAACACAAAGCAGACTTCTTCTAGTTCAGTTCTTTCTTATTTAGATGGTAAAAAACACATTTTTTGTCACCTTCCCCCGAACTTCTTTACTTCTTTGAAAGACCGTTCTCCTTATTCCAGAGCAGCATCTTGGAAACAGATTTGATAGCTCCCGTTAAAAGTTTTACTCGCCAATGAGATTTGAAGATCTTGGCGCCTTCAGATATTTTTCCAATGAGCAGAGTCCACTGGTTACTTCATATTTGTTTGCACGGCAACATGCTTCAACCGAATCCCAGTTTAGTGTTGGATTTTAAACTGAATAAAACTTATGGTAGCTTGGCCGCTCATTACCTGGTATGCTTCAACTTTTTAAGACAGGTTATCCACGCCAGTAAATACGCAACACTACATCTTCTATTTACAAAGTTCTAAGTTACTTTTTGTCAGAGTTGTGAAATTTTCAAGATGCCATCAGTGAGTGCTCTGAGGTGCTTCTGAGGAGAGGGGTTGGCCATTATGCCTAGCTAGCGCCTGTGCACATCAATCCCCCCTACTACTTCAGCCAAGGCAGAGGATTACATAAATTACGCTAATCATAAGTACTATGAAATATTGGGGAGGGCCACTAAGCTATTGGTGCACCATTTAAAAAAAATGGCAGCTGATGGAGTAGTACAGCAGAGTGAGGCTCCAAAATACCCAGAAGAATAGCAGAATGCTTTAAGCATTTCTATGAATCACCATACACAGAGGAAAAGGATCAGTAGGCCACTAAAACTGCCTAAACAAAATAAGACTAAAAACTTTCATTCCAGACATGACAGCAGCCCTAGACAACCCCATTATTGAGGAGGAAATTATGAAGGTAATCATAGAGTCTAAAAATGGAAAGGTCCTTGGTCCGGATGGCTTTAATGCTGAATTTTATAAACTATTCAAGGAAGAACTCACTCCCATCCTAAAACACACTTTCAACACCTGCACATTTGAGGGTAAAACTCCACTGTAATGGCAGGAAGCACTCATTACAGTTATTCCAAAACCTGGCAAAGGCAGAGACCCATGCAGCATTCCGAGCTATTTCACTGCTGAATCAGGACCATGAAGTTCTTCACAAAAATCCTTGCAAATAGACTTCCAAACTGTATCAGTTTGATCATCCATCCAAACCAGATGGGGGTTATCCCCAAACAGCACCTCCATAGCAACATTAGGCATCTCCTAAATATCCTGGCTCATCATCAAAATGTGTCTATATTTTTAGATGCCAAGAAAGTGCTGGATTGCTTAAACTGGGTCTATTTGCAGACAGTTATGCAGACCACTGGGTTTGGGGAGGGCTTCTTGTCCTGAATTCAAATGCTTATATCCAAAACCTACTGCTAAGGTAAAGGTAAGCGGTACTATCTCAGATGTCTTAACTGAGAGAGGTGCGAGGAGCAGGGGTGCCTCCCATCCCTGTTCTTTGCCTTAAGCACAGAGCTCCTTGCAGCCATGATGGGACACGACGGCAACAGAAGGATTGGAGTCGAGGAATACAGAATCGTATCTCCCTTTATGCTGATGATAGTTTGCTTTATGTAAGTGATCTGCAGAACACTGTCCCAGTTCTGAGAGCCATCCCACAATAATTTGGAGAAGTGTCTGGTTTTAAGATCAATGAGGACAAAACTGAAACCTTGCTGATCAGTGGCAGGCTACCTCAGCTATTTATAGACACTTCCCTTTAAATAGGTGTGAGATAACGTTTACTACCTTGGCATTCAAATTCCAGTGCGCTTTAAATCAATTACATCATATTAACTACACCCTATACAAGCAATATACTCTGCCCTGAACAGATAGAACCAATTACCACTGACATTCTCAGACAGATTAGAAACAGTTAATGGGACACTGTCAACCCCCTTTAGGCCTCAGTCTAGCCATAGTTTAGAAAATACATTTTATGATTGTTCACATTGTGCAGAATGTGCTGATGTAGCGAGTCGTTTTATTCTGATTCCTTGTTTCTTCTTTTTAAAAGAGAATAACAGACTGCACACCACACTGGTGTTACCACACTTGAGTGTATTTGTTTACATTCCTTAATCAACACCCACTGCATCTTTCCTGGACTTGGGGACACCCCCAGCACATTCTAACCACTCATGATGCAATGGGAGGAAAGGAGACTATTGTATCATCAGTGGTTGCACTGTTTGGGTGTGTTCCTAATGTTCAGGAAGTATGCAATCAAAGTAAATCAAGGATTTACATCAAAACAAAGTTAGGCATGATAACACATTAGCCTGCATTTCAGTTCTACTAAGAAAGGAGGCAGACTAAACAACCAGCAACACCAACGAATTTTAGAGAAGGTAAACAATCATAAAATGTGGGTTTTCAGCTAGAAACAGTATGATGCAAAAAGGGTTAAGAGTGTCCCTTTAAAATGAACATTCTGTCCAGATTTTTATTTTTATACTCTACTCTTCCCCAGTTGATCACCTGGGGTGACTGGAAAGAACGTAAACATATGCTAACCAGATTCATTTGGGGTGGCAGGAGACCTTGAGTGTGATGGGTAACACTGAGCAGGACGAAAAAGAAAGGGGAATGGGTCTCCCCAGTTTCCTGCAGTATTTTGAAGCTACCCAGTTGGCACATATAACAGAAATGATACAGGCCTCAGAGGTTAATTGGCAGAATGGCATGGAAAAGCAGGCACATGTGTGTATTCCCCTTAGATACCTACTGTGGCTGGCAACACTGTCGGACCTACCGAATATAGCCAACAGATGGACTCGCGCTAGCCTAAAAGTGTCGCTGCAAATGAAATGGAGGTGCACAACCTCTGCTTACATGTGGCAAAAAATTCCAGTACAATGGTTACCCAATTTTGTCCCAAATAGAATTAATAATGGGTTTCAGAGATGGGCATGGGCGCAACTGGTCTTTCTTACTCAACTCCTTAATTATCAAAATACCTTTAAAAGTTTTCCACAGGCCGGCCTGGTGGCGCAGAGGGTTGAGGCACTGGTGCCTTATGTCTCATCACACTGGCGACCCGGGTTTGGAAACGGACTCAGGTGCTGATGGGTCGGCAGGGGTAGGAGCTGGATTGAGCGTCCGGAGGATGGTTCTCCTCTCCTGGGGTGGGCTGGGAAGGCATCGCTCTGTAGCATCCCGGTAGAGGGAAGCACAGAGGTAGCGCAAGCTGGGAAAGCAGGAAGAAACACAGAAACATGGCATATCCACCCACCAGGATGACAGCCACCCTGGACCAAGTGCCTCCTAGGACTCCGCTATGACCAACCATAGCAGCACCCAGACACATCCTATTACCAGGCCCTTTCTCCTCGGAGGAGGACTCCCAACAAAGAGTTATGTTGGGGTACTCTGTGGTGGCTGCAATATACGGTCGGGCGACGGTGACGAGAGGGGTGCAGGTCTTCGGGGGCAATTGGCCCGAAGGGGGGGGTGAGTGGATAAAAATAAAAATAAAAATTTAAAAAAAGTTTTCCACACATAGTACAAGAATTTGGCCTGAACAGGACAGAGTTTAATAGATGTTTACAGTGCCGGGACTATATTCTTAAAAATTACATGGTACAAGGTCTCACAATAGCACTACCCCATGGTATTACCTTTATATGGAATAAAGCCTACATGCCACATCAAAATGGATTTGTAACTCAGGCTTCTGGCTTAGTACATAAAGAGGAGGGGGTTACAAGCACTCTTAAAAGTTCAAATAGCTTGGGAAAAATGAAGCAAACACTCAACTACCCCAGGTTTGGTCCCTAATCTGGCAAGGTAAGGTAGCTGCTGTTCTCTGACCTCTGTGTCCCAGCATGAATTCAGGTGGAAAATGATAAATCAGGTAATTTATTATCCCTGTGATTCTGAAACATTACAGGACAATACAGTCCAACAGATGCCGGAGAAACTGGGAAACAGGGATCAAGTTCCATATACAGAGGGCTGAATTTGTACCCTCTGGAGACTAGGAGGGAGAGGGGACATGATTGAGACCTTTAAGTATCTGAAGGGAATAAATAAGGTGGAGGGTGATAGCTTGTTCAAATTGAAGAAGGGAGCGAACACGAGGGGACATAGCCTCAAACTGGAAGGTGGGCAATACAGAGGTAATGTCAGGGGTCAGTTTTTCATGGAGAGGGTGGTAGAGGCCTGGAACAAGCTGCCGGAGAAGGTAGTAGCAGCTGAAATGGTGGAGGAGTTCAAGAGGATTTAGGATAGATTTAATGGGTTGGGAAAAGAGGGTGGAAGCATAACAGAAGGGGGAGGTAGGGTGTTGGGCAGACTAGATGAGCCATGGGGCCTTTCTCTGCTGTCACATTTTCTGTGTATCTGTGTATACTATGGGACTCTCCTCTGATTAAACCATACTGGAACACAATAGCCAGCCAAATTAAAAATATCCTCAACATTCCACTAAGCCTGTCATTTGAAAACCTAATTCTGGAGCTCCCACCCAGGGTGGCCAGAGGGAACCATAAAGGTTCTCGTTCCCATATTTTAATAACCGCAGTTGGTAAAGCACTCACTCAGAAGGGCTGACCCATGCCTGTCCCATGGTGTCACAGTGAATAAGAATTATAAATACTATCAGGTCCATGGAAGCTATTACCGTGCAGCTCAGACCACAGCAAGAAAAGTTGAATGCTAGGTGGCTTCCGTTCTTTAATTACAGGGAAAAACAGAAGGGATACCTGTCCTACACTAACTGCTGATGCAGCAATTCTAATTTTATCTTTTTTTTTTGCCATTTATCTGTCAGGGTCAGTACTAGATACCTTTATTAGACTGCAGTTTTATGAAATGGTCTTTTACGTTAAACTGCGCGCATCGCAAGAGCGTTTGAGAGTAGCACACTTGGAGGTGTGCCTCCCACTCCAATGCACTGCTCCCTTGAGCAGGCGTATGCGTCCCACCAATAATGGGTGCAGGAGCTCAGTATGACAGCGGTGTTCCTCTGCTTCAAAGGAAGCACCGCTGCCATACTGGTCGTAAGCCTCGCGTCATCGCTACCTCCCCAGCGCCGTCAAGCCGCCCCAAAGCTTTGGTACCACGCTGAGAGCCCACCCCAGCATGGCAAATGTTGTTTACCGATGGGGTGCCCAATCCCCGTCGGCTCCATGGCTCCCCTCAAGCCGTCCTGCTGCCACGCTCAGAGCCCACCCCAGCGTGGCAAACGGTCATTTACTTTGCCGACGGGGTGCCTAATCCCCTGTCGGCTCTGCCTCGCGCGTAGTTTGCTGACGGGGTGCCCAATCCCAGTCGGCTCTTCACCCCCAGCCATCTTCTGCCACGCTGGGAGCCCACCCCAGCGTGGCAAATGTCCCACGTCGTCTTTTTATTTTTCAACCTGTAAAACAAAAACGGTCCCGCGGCACATCTCCCAGCCCCCCTCCCACAACCCGCACCCACCCACTGCGCACCCAGCCTCCCCACACCCCCCCTCACCCCATACGTACCTCCGGACTCTGGCGCGATGATCTTCGGTGGACCGGGAACACGTCTGCACTCTTCAAAGCCAACCGCGAACTGAGGAAGTGCCGGTAAGCTGTATAATGGGCTACATAGGGGGTTTCAACTTTATTGCATATCTCAGTCATTTTTTGGAATTTTTGCACCTAATTTTCAACATGGGGTTTTGGGACCCTTCTCATGAATGATGTCACTGTCATGGTGTTATTCAAGCCCAAAAGGTGATTTGCCAGGCACCGCGCAGTTACCGCGAAATCAGCCTTCGCCTTGAATAACGCCATGACAGTGACATCATTCATGAAGAAAGGTCCCAAAAACCCATGTTGAAAATTTGCAAAAATCCAAAAATGACTGTTTAATGTAAGTGTGCGCTGGCAGTTCCTACGCAGGCTCGTAAGTTCGCGAATTTCAATATTATCACTCCAGATTTTCAACATTGCCATTTTATCACACCTTCTTATGAGCTGTACAGCTGTCATTTTTCACATCTCACCCAAAATGTGTTTCCGCCCATGTAGCACACAATGGCGCAGTCGGTGTGCGAAATCAATGTATGGAACACATTAAGAAAATCACAGTGACACTGTTCATGAGCAAAGGTTTTAAAATGGCAATGTTGAAAATTTGGTGAAAAAATTCCTACAATTGACTGTTTTCACGATCGTGCGTTGCACAGTTCCCATGCTTCGTGAGGTTTGCGAATTTTCAATATTTCCACTCCAGATTTTCAACATTGCCATTTTACCACACTTCTTTATGAGCAGTACAGCTGTCATTTTTCACATCCTGCCCAAAACGTGGTTCCGCCTATGTAGTGCACAATGGGGGTAGCAACAAGATCATGCTGACAATTTATTGTGCAAATACCAGCAATCGCACAGGGCATTAGGGTAAAGCACCATACATGTCAAACACCACTGCAAATACCTGCAAGCGAACGTTCGGCATTGACAAATGCTTGTTTATACTGTATCAAGTTTAAAATGAAACACAGAGCACACATTTTATTCTAGTTCTGCTGTAACCTTTTTATTTTAGACACAGAATGAACAATCAGCTCAGTAACAGAAGGAACATTGAAGAACTGTGCCCCATTATGCAGCTACATGAGGCCGGAAACATGTTTTGGGCAGGAGCAACAGAGCCACTACCACTACCTCAGAGGTTGCGAAGAAAGCACAGCAATTGGACCACAGTGGGCTCAGGGAGGAGAGGATGGTGGAACAGAGGCACACCCAGTCAGTTGTTCCACACCACAATCCATACACCATTCTGGGGGCATAGCTCCCCATGGATGCACCTGCAGAGGAGACTAGGAGGCTGAGGACAACTGTCACAAGGGAGGCCCCAGGAAGGAGGCAGAGGACACCACAAGGAAAGGAAGCAGCTCCTGGTGGGGGACTCAATTATTAGGGGGATAGAACTGGGGGGGCAGGGAAAACTGAAGTAAGGTGCCTGCCTGGTGCCATGGCTTGGAGGGACAGGAAGCGCATCCTCAGGATCACGAGAACAGCTGCATGGGAGTTCGAGCTGGACGTCATTGTCCACCTAGGGACAAATGACTTGGCTAATCATGAGATTAGAGCAGTGCAGAAGGACTTTGTAGAATTGGGAGGGCCTAAGACAAGTAGCACACACAATATCCTTCTCTGATGTGCTGCCTGTCAATGGCATGAGGAGGCAGGTACTTTATGCCATGCAGTTTAATGAATGGTTGGAAAAATGGTGTGGAGCACAGGGGTTTGGCTTCATTGGGGACTGGGGTTCCACCTGGAGGAACACCAGCCTATACTGGCAGGATGGTCTGCATCTGTCCAGGAAGGGAACAAGTCTTTTGAGCAATCGGTTTAAATGCTTCATTGGCAAGCTTTTAAACTAGTCAAGGGGGGAGGCACTGATAAGCAGCAGGAAAATCCCAGCCTCTCCCTACAAAACAGGGTACTAAATGAGAAGAAGACCGAGGTAGACAGGTCAGTGGGGGATGCTGCAAAAGAAGGTAAAGCCATCAAAAAATGGAGAGCAATGAGTACCAATGCCCGTAGTCTGAGTAACAAGCTTCCTGAATTAGTGGTCTTGATGGAGGAGGAACATCTGGATATCGTGGCAGTCACAGAAACATGGTACACACAAAACCATGACTGGGACATAAACATACCAGGATACACTATCTACAGGAGGGACAGGGAGGGTAAAGAGGAGGAGGAGGAGGAGTAGCTCTTTACATAAGGGAAGGAATCAAAGCAACAGAACAAAATGGAAAACAGGGAGGAGAAGAAGCACTGTGGGTAAATTTGGAGACCGGCAATAGCACCACAATCCGCACAGGGTTAGATACAGACCTTCTCAGGGGAGAAATGGACAAGGAAATGATAGAAAGAATACTTAGAATGGCAGAAAAAGGGAGATATTGCTGATGGGTGATCTGAATATGCCAGATGTTAACTGGAATGCAGTTCAGCAACCACTTCAAAGAGTGGGGTTATTCTAGATGCCTACAAGGGGCATGCCTTAGCAACTAGTATTGGAGCCCACTTCGAGAGGAACAATCTTAGACCTGGTTCTCTCAAATGGAGATGAAGAGAGGATCACAGATGTAGAAGTGGGTAACCATCTGAGAACTAGCGACCATCGAACAGTATGGTTCACAATAAACACAGCAATAGAGTCAGTTCCACAAAGGCAAAAGTACTGGAGTTTAGGAGAGCTGACTTTGCCAAATGGGTGAGTGCTAAGGAATGCACTTGCTAATGGGCAGGAAGGAGGGGTGGAAGAACAATGGGGAATAATTAAACTGCCATCACAGAGGTAACAAGCCTTTGTGTGAAGCAAATTAACAAACGAAATGATGTAAGAAACCACTATGGTTCTCAAAGGAAGTGGCAGTGAAGGTTCAAGAGAAAAGAAAGCATTCAGGAGGTACAAGGAATCACAGAAGGAGCAGGACAGGGAACTGTATCAGTTAAAGCAAAAGGAAGCTGGGAAGGCAGTCAGAACAGCAAAGGCCCAAACCAAGAAAAGATAGCCAACTCAGTTAAGAAGGGAACAAAACCTTTATAGGTACATCAGGGAGCAAGGAAGACCAAAGGAGGGCTAGTGAGGCTTAATAAAGAGGAGGGAGGGTGGGCAGAGGGTGACTGTGAAAGGTAGAGATACTAAACAAATATTTTTGCTCAGTATTTACAAAGGAAGTGGAGAGGTACCTAAAACAAACAGTAGAAACACTCTGGATACAGAAGTTGATACCAGCCCATTTACAGAAGAAAGGGTTCTGAAAGAACTCTTAAAACTGAAGGTGGACAAAGCAATGGGGCCTGATGGGATTCATCCCAGAATTCTAAAAGAACTAAGGGTAGAACTAGTGACACCACTGACTACTCTCTTTAACAAATCATGGGAGGATGAGGTGGTACCCGAGAACTGGAGGAGTGCAGATGTGATTCCCCTTCACAAAAGTGGGAGCAAGGCAGAAGCAGAAAACTACAGACCTGTTAGTTTAACCTCAGTGGTAGGGAAAATCATGGAATTACTTCTGAAGGAAAGAATTGTTGAGTATCTAGAGGCCAGAGGGCTCAGGACCCAAGGCAGCATGGATTCACAGCGGGAAGGTCATGCCAGACAAATCTGATAGATTTCTTTGACTGGGTGACCAAAGTGGTAGATCAGGGAGGGCTGTGGACATGGCCTACCTAGACTTTAGCAAGGCATTTGACACAGTCCCACACAAAGATTAATATACAAGTTAGCCAGCCTCGAGTGGGTCCCAAGATGACAGCCTGGGTAAAGAATTGGCTGGAGAATAGGACACAGAGAGTAATAGTAAATGGAGTCCACTCTGAAGAAAGGGGGGTTACTAGTGGGGTACCGCAGGGTTCAGTATTAGGACCGGTCCTCTTCAATGTCTTTATAAGTGACACTGCAGAGGGACTGGAAGGAAAAGTATGTCTCTTTGCAGATGACACAAAGATCTGCAACAGAGTTAATGCACAAGGTGGGGTGGAAAGGATGAGAAGGGACTTGGTAAGGTTAGAGGAATGGTCAAATGTATGGCAGCTTAGATTCAATGCTAAGAAGTGCAAGGTAATGCACCTGGGAAACAAAAACCCAGGGGAAGAGTACACAATGGGGGGTGAGATACTAACAACAACAAAAATGGAAAGGGACCTGGGGGTAGTCATATCAGATGACCTAAAGGTGGGCAAGCAATGTGAGAGGGCAGCAAGGAGGGTTGGGGATACTGGGATGCCTAGGGAGAGGCATCACCAGTAGAAAACAGGAAGTTATTATCCCTCTGTACAGACAGTTGGTGAGACCCCATCTGGAGTACTGCGTGCAGTTCTGGAGACCCAATCTCCGCAAGGACATGGACAGGATGGAGGCTGTCCAGAGGAGGGCAGCTAAAATGGTGCAGGGTCTGCACCAGAAGACATATGAAGAGAGACTTAAGGAGCTGAATATGTATAGCCTCGAGGAAAGGAGGGAGAGGGGGGACATGATAGAAACTTTCAAGTATCTCAAGGGAATCAACAAAGTCCAAGAGGGAGCATCTTCTCAAAAAGAGATGTGCAAGAACAAGGAGCACAATTTGAAGATAGAAGGGGCAGCTCAGAGGTAATTTAAGAAAGTATTTTTCACAGAGAGGGTTGTGGATGCATGGAATGGACTTCCGGAGGAGGTTGTGGAGTCAAAAACAGTGGTGGAATTCAAGCATGCATGGGACAGTCATAAGGCAATTCTAGGGGGTGGGGGTAGGAAGAAGTAGGCTGCTGGTTAACTAGGATCTGCAGCTTATCCAATAG
Organism: Neoceratodus forsteri; assembly: GCA_016271365.2. NCBI lineage: Eukaryota > Metazoa > Chordata > Ceratodontiformes > Ceratodontidae > Neoceratodus > Neoceratodus forsteri. The sequence goes on along the minus strand of CM057458.1, from coordinate 19,280,861 downwards.
GTAGGGAAATGGGCAGACTGGGTGGGCCAAGCGGTCCTTATCTGCCATCAAAATCTATGCTTTTATGTTTAGCTTCCACTGAAACAGTTCAGTTTTTAAGGCACTGGGCTGGCTCTTCATTTATAGGTCACATTGGTCATGTGACCTTGTTCATACTGTCTTGTGGATTCACATCAGGAAGGTCATGTCAGACAAATCTAATCAATTTCTTTAACTGGGTGACCAAAGTGATAGACCAGGGAGGGGCTGTGGATATGGCCTACCTAGACTTTAGCAAGGCATTTGACACAGTCCCGCATAAAAGATTAATAATCAAGTTAGCCAGCCTGGGAGTGGGTCCCAGGGTGGTAGCCTGGGTAGCAAACTGGCTGCACAACAGGACACAGAAGGTAATAGTGAATGGAACACATTCTGAAGAAAGGGGTTACTAGTGGAGTACCTCAGGGCTCAGTACTGGGTCCAGTCCTCTTTAACGTCTTTATAGGTGACATTGCGGAGGGTATGGAAGGAAAGGTATGCCTCTTTGTGGATGACACAAAGATCTGTAACAGAGTTGATACACAAGGGGGTAGAAAGGATGAGAAGGGACTTGGCAAGGTTGGAGGAATGGTCAGACATATGGCAACTTAGATTCAATGCAAAGAAGTGCAAAGTAATGCACCTGGGAAATAAAAATCCAGGAGATGAGTACACAATAGCAGGGGAAGTACTAACGACAACAATAATGGAAAGGGATCTGGGTGTAGTCATATCAGATGACCTAAAGGTGGGTAAGCAATGTGAGAAGTCAGTATGGAGAGCCAGAGGGATACTGGGATGCATAGGGAGGGGCATCACAAGTAGAAAAAGGGAAGTGGTTATCCCTCTGTATAGACAGTTGGTGAGACCCCATCTGGAGTACTACGTGCAGTTTTGGAGACCTCATCTACGCAAGGACATAGACAGGATGGAAGCAGTCCAGAGGAGGGCAACTAAAATGGTGCAGGGTCTACATCAGAAACCATATGAAGAGAGACTGAGAGAGCTTAATATGTATACCCTTGATGAAAGGAGGGACGGGGGGACATGATAGAAACTTTTAAGTACCTCAAGGGAATCAACAAAGTCCAGGAGGGTAGCATCTTTCAGAAAAAGAGATGTGTAAGAACAAGGGGCACAAGAACAAGGGGCACAATTTAAAGTTAGAGGGGACGGCTCAGGGTAATGTGAGGAAATTATTTTCACGGAGAGAGTGGTGGGAGCATGGAACCGCCTTCCTGGAGAAGTTGTGGGGTCTAAAATAGTGGGGAATTCAAACATGCATGGGACAGACATAAGGCAATTATAGTGGGGGTTGCAGGAAGTAGGCTGTTGGTTAACTAGAATCTGCAGCTTATCCAATAGGTAGGAAATGGGCAGACTGGGTGGGCCAAGTGGTCGCTTATCTGCCGTCAAAGTCTATGTTTCTATGTTTCTAACACCCCAGTTTCCCATTAGTAAGTTATACTCTGCCACCACTAGAAGTCACTGTTACTTCCCTCTCCACACTACTTCCTGCTCTCTTCCTACCACTCACCCACACATATCTATCTCTACTCTCCCCTTCCTACTGTCAACTGCACCTCTATTCCTTGCCTTGGTCAATACTGAACCCCGACCTTCTACATCAGAAGCGGTTACCCTAACCACTGCACCTTCGCAACAACCTAATATCCTAATGTTCATTGGTGCCTCCCAAACCTCCAGTGTTATAACTACCATGCTGCTAGTAGCATTTAGGTTGGAAACTGTGTAAGGATAAGGGGACAAACTACAGGGAGGGATTTCGAGGGGGCACTAATGCTGTGTGATCTGTACTGACAGCAGTTAAATCAGTGTGATCTGTACTGGGGAACTGTTAAATAGTGAAAGGGTTAAATATGTGGGGAGAAAGAACTTAATGGGACTTCTGGGGGGCACAACTGCTGTGTGACCTGTACTAGAAACTGTTAAATAGTGGGAGGGGTACAGTCCTGAGAGGGATTGAAGAGGGCATTACTGCTGTATGATCTGTACTGAGAGCTGTCAAACAGTGAGGGGTAAAAGTTCCAAGAGGGACTTGTAGGGGGCTTTAAAGCTGTGTGATCTGTACTGAGAATCTGTTAAGAGGTAGTGGAATTTGTAAAAAAAAAAAAAAAAAAAAAAATTGTTTTTGTTTTCTTTTGTTTAACCTTAGTAGTAGTAATATTAGGAGCCTTGTGTATCTTTGACAGGTGATTGGGTAATAGGCATACCAGGTGTCAGTTTAGGAGTACAAACATATAGAGCCAAAATTATTGCTGAAATATTAACAGCATTGACTGTATGGCTAAACTGTGTAGGTTACGCATCTTACATTCTACCAAAATTATTGGTAGGACTGACATTAACATGGAAAGGCAGCGCAGCTGGAGGGGCAGTCAAAGAGGGGAATCATTGGTAGCGTGGTAGGGTGTAGTGGGTACAGGACGGACATGGTCTTAAATTGGGCTTGGAGGATGGGAGGATGCATGGTGTGCAGAAAGCTTGCACAGCTAAGGGAGGAAGTGGGGTGGTTGAGGTGGGTAATGGCGGGGGAACAGTGGGAGGGGTGGAGGAACAGGGACAGTACCAGCTGGGTGTGGGGGAGAAAATAGAGGCCCACCGAGGGATAAGGCACATGGGTTGAGAACATCGTGGTACAGAGGAATGAGGATCAGAGGAGGTCCAGTGGATGCATCAGAGCACATAGAGAAGATAGCGGCAACACAAGGTGGGGGAGGCAAGGGACCTAGGGACAGGAAGTATAGAGGAAACGAGGGGTCAGGATGTGTGGAAGTTAGTAGGTTCAGGAGAAATTAGGCAGACATCTGCTGCTTGGGGGCGGAAATCAACAAGGGGCACAACAGACAAAGGAAAGAGAAGCAAGGGAGCAGAACAGGAAAACAGATTTGCACCCCTCGAGGTACTAGTGGAGGATGATATGGAGGAGAGCGTCTCCGAGGAGCCAGCAGAGGAGGGAGCAGGGGCAGGGAAATTGGGAGAGATGGACCATTTGGGGCCAAACCAGGGAGAGGTAAAAGTGGCGGATGGTCTCAGAGTAACAGGCAGCAAGGAATCCATAGAGGTAGGAGAAAGGGCAGGGAAAGCAAAAGAGCAGGAGATGGCCCCTTTGGGGGTCACCCATGGAGAGGAGTTCATAAAGAAAGGAGAGAAGGAAATGAAGAAAATGGAGGCGTGCCTGGGGGGCGGGCAAACAAAGAGGGAATTATCCAAAAAGAGCAGGAGATAGCCCCTTTGGGGGTCACCCATGGAGAGGAGTTCATAAAGAAAGGAGAAAAGGAAATGAAGAAAATGGAGGCATGCATGGGGGCGGGCAAACAAAGAGGGAATTATCAAAAAAGAGCAGTGGTGAGGAAGAAAATTCCCTCAAGGGGGACACAGAGCACAGAGGAATCAGGAAGAGAGACTATATGAGGGGCAAGTAAGGAAAGTGTCAGTGGGGAGGTGAAGGGTGTAGTACATGCTCTAAAGACATTCAGGCAGTAGAAGTATAACCACAGAGCACAAGGAAGGGGCAGAGCTAGTGAAGAGGGGTGGATAGGAGAAGGAGGACTGAGGGTAAGTCCATGGGGGGAGGAGGAGAGGAAGTGGAAATGGGAGATAGCGAAAATTCAAATGGGGCAAGGACAAGGAGGAAAATGGAAATAGGGTGACCAAGGGGAGGCATGAACTAAGGTGTAAGCTGGAATACCAAAAGAACATGCAGGAAGAAGGGAGTACAAAGGTGGCGCTCATTGGGGACTCTTTTATAAAGGGAATCTGACGGGGGGGAAGGGAGCAAGGAACAGTGCAGTATGGGTTCATGGTATGCCAGGTATGACAGCACTAGACGTGAGGCACAATATACCATCTTGGGGCAAGCATCAGGATGGGAGGACTCACTTGGTGTTTCAGCTTAACACCAATGATCTGGAGGGGAACAGTCTGAAAGAGGTACAGGCAAGGCTCAAGGAGCTTGCTAGGTTCTGCAGTGGAATGGTTTTCCCTCGCATTTCCTTCTCGGAGGTGTTGCCTGTACCAACAGCAAGCACATCTAGAAAGGAAAAGATTGTGGAATTCAATCAGTGGCTGAAGGGATGGTGTAGGCAGATGGGGTTTGGATTAATAGGTGACTGGGGATCAACGTGGGAGTAAGAGGGACTATATGCCCCTGATGGGCTGCACCTGAGCTTAGAAGGGACAGCTGTACTAAAGGGCAACCTGGAGGACTTTACAGTAAGGAACTTAAATTTAAACCCATTCGGGGGGGGGGGGTTAAAGAAAAGACCACTCATACAGGTAGAAGAGTTGGGAGACTATCAGCTTCCTCCACAGGACAAAGAGGTAAAGAAGGCAACATGCAACAACAGGGAGGGGTTGGAAGGGGAGGACAGGGAAGAGGGCACTACATGGTGGAGGTGATTAGTAACAAACGCCAGGAGCTTGGGGAATAAACTAAAGGAATTAGAGGCCGCCATTGTGGAAGAGGGTCTCGACATAGCAGCAGTAAGTGAGACTTGGTGGACTGAGCATCATGCCTGGGAGACAGTCATACCTGGTTACCGACTGTTTAGGAAAGACAGGGCGGGGAAGAGGGAAGGGGGTAGCATTATATGTCAAAGAAGAAATTGGGGTCACGGAGGGGCTAGAAGAGGATGGGGAGACTGAGATAATTTGAATCTTTTAGACAAAATAAATGGGAAATCATTGTGGATGGGGGTGGTTTACAGACCTCCTACACAGGGGGAAGAGGGGGATAAATAACTTATACAGTCAGTGATAAAAATGGCACAAAAAGGGAAGATTCTGCTAGTGGGGGACATAAACCTCTCTGACATCAACTGGGAGATCCCAGCAGCGGTATCAACTAGAGCAGGGGATCTTAGAGGCACTACAGGGGTATTCCTGCAACAACTGGTAAGGGGGCCATTGGGGAGAAAACCTGTTAAACTTAGTCCCTCACAAATGGGGACAGTGTGGAGGAGGGGGAAGGGATTAGGCACAAGTGACCACAGGGCTGTAAGGTTCAGGGTGAAAACAGGGAGGGAAGTAAACAGGACTAGAACTAGGGTAGTGGACTTCAAGAAAGCAGACAAACAGAATGAAGAGGATAGTTTTATTTTTTTATTTATTTAAGTCTCAGATTACATATACCCTTGAGCTAAGAGCTCTTTTACAAAGGTTCCACGTCAGTAGAAAGGACAACCGATTAAACAGGACAATAAAGTACAGTACAATAAAGTGTAAATAGGAGGTACAAAACTCATAATGGACACAAAGTCATAATGGACAGTCAACGTAAAACAACAGAGACACACTATGGTAATCAGTTTCAGGCACAGGAAAATGCATACAGTACATTGATATCAGCCAGCAGGCTTTGTCAAGACAAACAGGGCACAGGGTGTAGGAAGGATGTGGGAGGGTGGGCTGGGAAGAGAAGAGAGGGGGTGGGAGTGGAGGGCGTGAGGAGAGGTGGGGCAAGAGGAGGAGGAAGGGTGGAGAAGGGGTAGGGAGATGCAGGGGGGTGGTAGGAGGCAAAGGCTAAGTTACTATGAAGAGGTTGAGTGCTAAGGTTGAGGTTTGGGAAAACATGGTTGAGGGAGATAGTCACAGGTGCTAGCTGTTGAGAGTAGTGACCAAAGCTTGGCATTGAATGGGCCCAGCTTAGTTTCGGAGGTGATGTCACTGTTGAGAGCATTGATCCAGAGGGGGGCCCTGTAGGTGAATGATCATTGACCCTGGGTGGTTCGGCAATGAGGGACCTGTAGGAGCTGAGAATCAGAACCTCAGGTGCAGTGTGGATTATGAGGGGGGCTTAGAAGATCTTGTACTCCAGCTTGCAAGGGCCTAAGGTTATTTTCTTGGCCATCAGGCAAGTTTGATATTTGATGCGATTTTTTAAGCTGTAGCAAACCAGTTAGGACAAAGAGGCCACACGTGTGGGTGAGATGGTGGGCTCCTGAGATGAGGCGACATGCCTTGTTGAGAGCAGTGGAGATACCCCGGAGGGCGGTATCAGTCGCAGAGCCATAGATGATCAGTCCATAGTCAATTATAGAAATAATAGAGCTCTGCACAGCTATCATTAAGGCTTCAAGGGTCAGAGATCGCCTGTGTCTGTAGAGTAGACCAATATGAATATTTACAGCTTTAGAGATGTTATCTATATGCACCCATTTAATACTGTAGGTTGCTGTCTATGGTGACTCCAAGATACTTAAAGAATCGTACCTGTTCGAGGGCAGCAGCAAGGCAGTTACTGATAGTCAGAGGATGTTTCCTGTGCTTATTATGGGAGCTGCTGAAGAGCATAGGCTTAGTTTTTTTTTATAGTTTAGTACCAACTTGTGATGACTAAACCATTTCTCTACCAAGGCAAATCTGAGTTGTAGCTGGTTCTCAAGGGGTAAAGTCTCTAGGTGAGTTGTGTAAATTACAGCATCATCTGCATAGAGTAGGATTTGTTCAGGGCAGGAGCTTGGGAGACTGTTTAGGAAGAGACTAAATAGGAGTGGGCCCAGGATGGACCCTTCAGGAATCCCAGAGCAAACAGGTCTTGAATCAGAGAGGACGTCGGCAATTTTGACTTGTTGAGTACGTTTGCCCAGATGACTTTTAAACAAAGCACTGGAGTCAGAGGAGAGCCCTGCATTAAGCAGTTGTTCCAGTAGTAGAGGGTGATGGACCATGTCAAATGCTATTGTCAAGTCGCTGAAGGCAGCACCAACTAATTGACCATGGTCCAGGGAGCTGTGTACAGAACCGGTGAATTCCATAAGGGCCGAGGAGGTGCTTTGCCCTTTTCTGAACTCGTGTTGTTGGGCACATTGGATCGTATGTTTGTCGAGATATGCAGTAAGCTGGTCAGTTACAATGCGTTCAAGAGCCTTAGAGTGGTGGTACTATGGAGATAGGCCGGTAGTTCACGTGAAGATTCCTGTCTCCACGTTTGTAACCATGGCTGCTTTCCATTTATTGGGGAACTGTGCAAGTCTGAGTGAGAGATGGGGAATAAATGTCAGGGATGGGGAATGTAAAAGGATGTGGAGGAATTATGGGCAGCTATTAAGGGAGGGATACTGAAAGCCACTGAAATTTGCATCAAGAAGGTTTGGAAGAACTGAAGAAGGAGAAGGAGACCTCTATGGTTTACAAGGGAGGTGTCCGGCAGTCAGGGAGAGGAAAAAGGCATTCAGGAGGTATAAGATGACACAAAGGGAGGAGGATAGGGAGCCATATAGAGATAAGTGGAGGGAGGCAGGGCAGAAGATAAGGAGGGCTAAAGAGGTCAATGAGGAGAAAACAGCAAAGCAGGCCAAGAGGGGAGATAAAACCTGTTTTAGGTATGTGGGAGAAAGAAGGAAGGCACGACAGGGAATGATGAGATTGAGGGAGGGAGGAATAAAACTGGAGGAGACTTTGAAAAGCAGAGGTATTAAATAGTTACTTCTGTTCGATCTTCACAAAAGAGTGTGAGGGTAGAGGACCAGAGCTGGAGGGGAAGAGATGGGAATGCAGGGGAATGGATTCTAGAATCTTCACAATCGATAGAGTAAGGGAGGAATTGGGCAGGTTAAAGGTGGATAAAGCAATGGGACTGGACGGCTTGCACCCAAGCTACTCTGAGAGCTGAGGGAGGAGCTGGCAGCACCTTTGACAAGACTGTTTAACTTGTCCATGGATTCAGGGTGGGCACCTGGGGACTGGAAGAGGGTGGAGGTGGTTGCACTATACAAGGGGGGAAGCAAGGAGGCTGCCAAAATCTACCACCCTGTTAGTTTCACCTTGGTGGTGGGAAAGGTAATGGAGATGATAATGAAAGAAAGGGTGGTAGCCTACCTGGTGGCCAGCGATGTGCAGGATGAGAGGCAGCATGGCTTCATGAATGGAAGTCATGTCAGACCAACCTGATAGAGTTTTCGATTGGGTGACATAGGTAGTGGACCAGGGATGGGCAGTGGATGTGGCCTATCTGGACTTCAGTAAGGCCTTCCCACACAGAAGGCTAGTAAATAAGCTGGAGAGCTTGGGGTGAGCTAGAAGGTAACTAGGTGGGTGGAAAACTGGTTGATGGGAAGGAGACAAACAGTGGTGGTAAATAGGGTACATTCAGGGGTAAAGGGGTAACAGTGTGGGTGTTTCAGGGGTCCGTACTGGGACCCCTACTTTTCTTATTTATATCAGTGATCTAGTAGAAAGACTAGAGGGTAGGGTGTGCCTGTTCGCAGATGATACGAAGGTCTGCAGTAGGGTGGACACCCGAGGTGTAGTGGAGGCCATGAGGCAAGACCTGGAGAAGTTGGGAGAGGTGGTTGGAAACCTGGCAACTGAAATTAAATGTGAAAAAGTGTGCGGTGATGCACCTAGGGTGGAAAAACATTCGAGCAGCTTATACCCTTGGGGGGAGGAAATCAAGGAAACAGAGCAGGAGAGGGATCTGGGGATTATTATATCGAGCAATCTTAAGGTGGAGAACCAGTGCAGCAAGGCAGTGGGAAAGGTAAATGGTATGTTGGCTTGCATTGGGAGGGGCATAACTAGCAGAAGGAGGGAGGTGCTAATGCCGCTGTACAAAACAATAGTGAGGCCGCACCTGGAGTCACAGTGCAATTCAGAGACCGCACCTATGCAGGGACATTGAGGGGATGGAGAGGGTTCAGAGAAGAGCAACCAAGATGGTGCATGGGATGTGGGAAAAACATATGAAAAGAGGTGGAGGAGCTGAATCTATACCCACTAGAGACTAGAAGGGAGGGGGACATGACTGGAACTTTTAAGTGTTTGAAGGGATCAATAAGGTGAAGGAGGGAGCTTGTTCAGGGAAGGAAGAGGAGCTAGAACAAGGGCGTGAGCCTCAGATTGGAAGGAGGGAAATACAGAGGCAATGTGAGGGATGTTCTTCACAGAGAGCATGGTGAAGGCCTGGAACAGGCTACCAGAGAGGTGGTGGAATCTGAAATGGTGGGGGATTCAAGAGGGCATGGGAAAGACATATGTGGTTGGGAGGAGGAAGTTCTGAACCAGTAAAAGGAGGAGGGAGGAGGAAGAAGTGTATATAAGGGCAGACTAGATGGGCGGTGTGGTCCTTTCCTGCTGTCAGATTTCTGTGGAATCTGTGAATCTGGTTTATCTGGGCTTCATAACCATCCACTTATGCTACAAAGCCACATAGATTACACGTAAATACCAGTGTCCTTTGATTTCCCTCAAAGAGGTGCAGAGACTGTGTGGTGCCTGTATTAATGCTGATAATGCACATCTGTTATGCCTATGAATGTAAAACAGTGTGATCCTTTTTATTTTCAATGAACTTTATAAGTTTACAAAATGTTACTGGGATGAGTAGTTAAACTAGCTTGGGGGGAGGCTGTAATATCAAGGGAGGCAAAAATTGCTCCCTCCCCACATGATGATGCAACAAGGATGGGAGGCCTGAGAAAAGGAAGCTCTCCCAAGGCAGAGGCACAAGAAGAAAGGGGTGGGAATGAAGCAGAGGACAAGGGGTATAAATCAAGAATGCAGGAAGAGAGGAGTAAAACCGAAGGAAACAGACAGGGTAACAAGAGAAGAGGTGGGGGTCAGGTGGAGCTTCAAGGAGCAGCACAGGCAGGAAAGGGGAATAAAGGGAGGTGGGGTGGGGATAAGGTATGGAGAGCCATGTGCCAATATAAGGAGTCTGGGAAATAAAATTCTGGACCTGAGACCGTCACAAAGAATACTAGCCTGGATTTGGTGACAACGGTGTTATGGTGCACTGGCAGTCATGGCTGGGATTCAATCATACCAGGCTACTCTCTGTTCAGGAGAGATAGGGAAGGGAGGAGGGGTTGTACTACATGTGAAGGGGGAGGAAATCAAGGCTATGGAAATACAGGGGCATCCGGTGGAAAAAGAAGGGTCTGAGATGCTGTGAGTCATCCTGGAGAAAGGCTCGGGGGGCCGCTATCCATACAGGGGTTGTATACAGACCTCTAGCGTAGGGAGAGGAGTTGGATAAGGAATTTGAGGAAGAATTCATCAGGATGGTAACAAGGGGGAGGTGCTGCTAGTTGGGGACTTTAATCTGCCAGATATGGACTGGAGCTTCAGCAAGAAAGCATGGCATTCCTTTTCTCCCTACCAGGGACTGTTTTCAGGCAACTAGTCAACAAACCCACTGGGGATGGGGCAATGCTGGACCTGGTGGATACAAACAGTGACAACACTGCAGATGACACAGTGGGCAGTCCCCTAGGTACCAGTGATCACCATACAATATGGTATGAGATTACGACAGCAACAGAAGCAAACTGCATGTATGGCAGCCTAGATTCAATGCAAAGAAGTGCAAGGTAATGCACATGGGGAAAAAAACCCAGGGGAAGAGTACACAATGAGGGGTGAGATACTGACAACAACAAAAATGGAAAGGGACCTGGGGGTAGTCATATCAGATGACCTTAAGGTGGGCAAGCAATGTGAGAAGGCAGTAAGGAAGGCTGGGGGGACACTGGGATGCAAAGGGAGAGGCATCAATAGTAGAAAACAGGAAGTTGTTATCCCTCTATACAGACAGTTGGTAAGACCACATCTGGAGTACTGTGTACAGTTCTGGAGACCTCATCTCTGCAAGGACATAGACAGGGTGGAGGCTGTCCATGGGAGGGCAACTAAAATGATGCAGGGTCTGCATCAGAAGACATATGAAGAAAGACTAAAGGAACTAAAGATATATAGCCTCGAGGAAAGGAGGGAGAGGGGACATGATAGAAACTTTCAAATACCTCAAGGGATCAACAAAGTCAAGAGGGTAGCATCTTTCAGAAAAAACAGATGTGCAAAATCAAGGGGCACAATTTGAAGATAGAGGGACAGCTCAGAGGTAATGTGAGAGTATTTCTTCACAGAGAGGTTAATGGATACATGGAACAGCCTTCCTGAGGAGGTCGTAGAGTCAAAAACAGTGGGGAGAATTCAAGAATGCATGGGACAGACATAAGGCAATTCTAGTGGGGGGGTAGGAGGAAGTAGGCTGTTGGGCAACTAGGATCTGCAGCTTATCCGTTAGGTAGGAAAATGGGCAGACTAGGTGGGCCAAGCGGTCCATATCTGCTGTCAAATTCTATGTTACTATGTTTCTAGGACGAGGGTCCTGGACTATAGAAGGGTGGATTGTAAAGAAATGGAGACTGCCTCAGAGACTGCCTAGTTGTGTGTGTGTGGGGGGTTGTCAGGAAGGGTAGAGAGAGACAGTAGGAAAAATAAGGGAGGCATAATTAAGGACCAGCCACTGCGTGAAGAAATGAGTAAAATGAACAGAGACTGTTATGGTAGTCTAGGGGACGTGGCCACACTGGTGAAGGAAACAAGGGTTGCTTTCAGAAGGTATAAGGACACAAAGAGGGAGGAAGACAGGGAGGCATACCAGATAAAACAAAGGGAAGCAGATAAGGCAGTGAGGGGAGCAAAGGTGCAGACAGAGAGAAAAGGACAGCCAAAGGGAAAGATAAAGGGGATAAGACTTTCTTCAGGTACGTATGTGAGAAGAGGAAAGCAAGGGGCAGGATCATAAGGAAAATGAGGATGGCAGAGAGAGACTATGCAGAAGGGGACCAAGAAAAAGCAGTCATCCTAAATTGGTACTTCTGCTCATTCTTCACAGTGGGGGGCGGGGTACCACCAGGGAACAGCAGGAACAAGACATGAGGTTGGAAGGGGGTAGACTAAGGGGTATGCAGGAAGTATTTCTTCACAAAAGGGTGGTGGATGCTTGGAATAGACTCCCAGCAGAGGTGGTGGGGGCAAGCACTGTGGAGGATTCAAGCATGCATGGGACAGGCATAGGGGAACCCTAGCAACAGGAACAGGAGGTTAACCAGGAGATCATGTAAGGTCTGCTGCTTTTATAGTAGGCAGGGAAATGGGCAGACTAGATGGGCCCAGCGGTCCTTATCTGCCGTCAGTTTCTATGTTTCTAAGAAGGGTGGACTCAAGTCTATTTTTATAGGAAGGAGTTTGAAAGGACCTTGCCGGTCTGAAAGTGAACAAGGCTATGGGACTGGAGGGATACATCAAGGGTACTTAAGGAACTGACAGAGGCATTGGCTGTCCCACTGACAGCTTTATTAAACAGCTCCTGGAAACAGACGTGATTGTGGAGGGCTGGAGAAGAGCAGACATAGTCCCTCTATGTGAGAGTATCAACAGGGAAGAGTCTAGCAACTATAGGCAGGTGAACCTCACCTGAGTGGTGGGGAAATTAATGGTAACTCAGGCAAAGGAAAGAGTGGCATGGGCTGCAGGGCCATAGGTAGCATGGATTTACATGGGAGCGCTATACTGAACAAATCGGATTGATTTCTTTGACTGGGAGAACAGGCAAATACATCAGTGGATGGCAGTGGAGATGTCCTATCTGGACTTTAGCAAGGCCTTTGACACTATGCCACACAAGAAACCGATTAAGACATTAAGCAGCCTAGGGGTGGGATCCAAAGTGGGGAATAGGGCTAGAAATTGGTTAACAGTTAGGTGACAGAGTGTGGTTCGCAGCATGCACTCTGAGGAAGGATGAGTGACCAGAGGACTGCTGCAGGGTTCAATACTCAGACCGGTCCTCTTCAGTGACATTGTAGATAAACTGGAAGGGAAGGTATGCCTTTTTGCAGATGACAACAAAATCTGTAATAGGGTAGACAATCAGGAGGGTGTAAAAAAAAGCATACGGATCTGGGAAACTCCAAGAGTGGTCAGAAACATGGTAGTTGGGGTTCAATGCTAAAACATTTAAAATTATGTAGCTATGGCATAGGAACCCAGCAACTGAGTATACGATGGGTGGGGAGGTACTGTCAGTCACTAAGCGGGAAAGGGACCTTGATGTTATCATAGCTGATGACCTCAAAGTGACAGGACAGTGTGAAAAAGCAGAGTAGGGACATTGCAGTGCTGGGATGCACTGAAAGAGGAGAGGTATCTCCAGCAGGAGGAGAGAGGTGGTATTGCCACTGTATCACTCACTGGTGAGACTCCACCTGGAGTACTGTGTCAAATTCTGGAGGCCGAACCTCAGAAAAGACAGAGGGTGGAGGTAGTCCATAGGAGGGCAACTAAAATGGTGCAGAGGTTGCAGCATGAGGGGGGAGCTGTCTTTCAGATGAGACATTAAACCGAGGTCCCGTCTGCCTGTTCTTTGGTAGCCCGTGACATGGGTGACCATGACTGAGCGCAAACAAAAATGGTGACTCAATTGCGGTGCATGTCATGGGGGCTACAAGTGAGGTAGAGTGATCAGATGGGGGTGGGTTCGCGCATATAGTGACAGGATGTCGCTACATGTGCTCGCACGGGGGGAAGCGAGCACGCTCAGCAAGGGGAGAGAGGGTTTTTGAGGGGTGGTGCCATGGTGAGCTACTGAGCAGGCCCTGTGGCATGGTGGGTGAGTTCAGGGCTTGGGTGGACAGGGTGTTGGGTTCGGGCCTGGGCGCAGGTACGTTTTTGTTACCCCAGGCCTGAATTTTTTTTTTCACAATTTGCACCTCCCCCAACATGCACCCCCCTGGAGTTGAGAATTCTATAGTAGGGGTGCACGGGGTAGCCCCCGCATTACATTTAAAATTGTAAGTCCCCAGTGCCCTTTGCTGTGAGCCGGGGACTGATCGGCGCCTTAATGGCGATCGCCTTTCGGCGGTCACCATTATGACATGGAACTCTGTTCTTGTGGTCATTCAGGTGGATGTTAAAGATCCCATGGCACTTCTCGAAAACAGTAGGGATGTTTTTATTTCAAAATATATGAACATACAAGACAAAATAATTATGCTACAAATAAGTCATTCATTTCTCATATATCTGTCTCATATTTACAATAACACCATCTGTTTGTGTCCTAAAACAGTACTTTTCCTTATATTTTATATTATCATGCATTCCCTACAACTTATGGATCCATAAGATTTCTATATTCTTTCATTTCAAAAAGACAGTCTTATTGCCCTCCTTCACTGGAGTGTACCCAGATCATATTGTGGGCCTGTTGTTGAGAAGATCCCAAAATATAATGCATTGGGTGTTGCAGTCCAACTGGGTAACCACGTGCATGTCTGAAAGGCTAATGTGCAGAACTGGAGAATGAATGGACACTCAAAGAAGAGGTTATCCATAGACTCCAGCTGTGCTATACACATCTGTCTGGGGCATATACATTCAGCTTTTTCTTTATGTTTTAAGTTATCCTTCACAGGAATCTTGCCATGTACACTCAACCAAGTGTTAACCCACATCTGGGGAGGTATCCTCTTTTCTGTCAATAATGCAGCTATGCACTTAATATCTTTTAGGGGTCTAGAAATGTATGTAGGTTGTTACAGGAAAAAAGTGTTTTGAATATGGTATAAAACTGTTTCCTTTCTTGAGTCATTAGTGTTTCTTGTGTAACTTTCCAAATTTTAAGTTCACTAATACTGTCCCTTAAATAAACTGTGAGTTAGAAGATTTTACATTGCTTTGGGATCACTCCATTTTGGGCCCATGTCTGTAATGTTAGTGCTAGTTGATCTACCACCCAATCTGTAATTTCTCCAATAATATGGGTATAAAGTTTGCATACAAAAATATGCGGTGATAAAATGGGATGGGGTATATGAGTTTTAATCCCCCTTCTGGTATGTCTAGGTATAATATCCCTCTCTTGATGGGGTTCAAGCAGCTGCCCCATATACCTTGGAACAAACAGCTGAATAACCTGGTCTCCACATCTTTTGGGAGGGATATATATAACTGACATATAAGAGTAATGGCAGTAGATAGGCGTGCAATATATATACCCTTTTTTTTTTGCTCATTCGCCATTGGTTCCATTTAGCGCTCTGTCTAAGGCTATGTTTAGTAAATATTCCCATTTATACTGGGCATTATCAGGGTATCCAAAAACGACCCTAGTATCTTGGCTCCAGTATTAGTTATGGGTACATCAAGTATATGAGTTCATGTGTTCTTGTTGGGCCTATAGAGACGATGTGCTCTTCTGTAGGTTGATCTTTGACCCTGATATATTTGCGAAATATGTCAAAATTTGTGCTACTGGTACAGCTGAAGAATGATCTGCCAGTATTATACACTAATCGTCCGCAGATCCTAAGGTCTTGATTTCGCAGTCTTGACTAGATACTGATAAATCTTGTACCCCTGGGTGTAAGTTAATACTCCAAATTAAGGGGTCTAGGGACAAACACATAAGATGGGGCTAAGAGGGCATCACTGTCTTACCCCCATCTTGATGTTACA
This sequence comes from Neoceratodus forsteri, assembly GCA_016271365.2. Lineage (NCBI taxonomy): Eukaryota > Metazoa > Chordata > Ceratodontiformes > Ceratodontidae > Neoceratodus > Neoceratodus forsteri. Next base: position 19,265,576 of record CM057458.1, on the reverse strand, counting down.
AGCATTCCCTATATGTCTGTTGATATATGGGGAGATGTTTGCACGTTTGTAACATATGTGGATCCACCATGTATATTGTTGGGGGAGGCCATATTGACATGCTGCCATATCCTGTTTAATAAATTGAATTTGTTCTGTATGGTCCTGCACTGTCTCAATTTGTAAGGAAATCAATGTATAGAGTTGTTGTCTGAGCTGTTCATATTGTGTTGTTTTGTAAGTACGAGCAAATTGTCCCATTGTTTTATAGTGTTTAATCAAATCTTTTTTAGTCTGTTCCCACCATGCTATTAGATTCTTAGACAAAAATATGACCGATTTCCTTGCTGCAGTCGTGGATTCGAAGCCTTGTTTTATTTCTGGTATATCTACTAAGGTAGAGTTAAAACACCAATACCCCTTTCCTAGTGTTATGTCTGGAGAATAAGACATTCTACATTCTAGTAAGGAATGATCAGATGTGGAAACCACATGAACTTTGGAAACTACTATAGGGATATATGGGGAGAACAACCAATAGCCAATTCTTCTTTTTAAGGTATCTTGGAAATAAGTACATTGTGGGGAAGAATGCTGCAAATAAAAGACATCAGTTAACTTTGGGTAATGATTCGGTTCAATAGTCCAGCATCACAGAATGTTTTGACTGTCTTAAGACCTCTATCTTGTTTAAGCCTAGCACAATTGAAAACTCCCCACCATAATACTGCTCTTGCTTTCAGCAGGTATGGTTGTATTACACTAAAAAGCTGAGTTCTGTTGGCTCTTTCCTGTGAGGCATATATATTAATTAATCTGAAATTCTGTTTATCTAAAGTAAAGTTCATGAGCATAGCTCAAACAGGATGTATATCCAGTCCTCTTGTAATTTTAATTAATGGGTTACCTATACAGATGCCTTCGCCCACTGACCCATACGATGGTCCCCATATCCAGTTAGCATTGGCTGTTTGCAGTTCTGTGGTGGTAAAAAGTCTGGTATCCTGAAACACTATCACATCATATTGATTCTGCTGGAAATACTGAAAGATCAATGTAAGGTTTGCGCTGTGTTTGCAAAAGAAATTCGCTTGAGCCTTCAATTCTCTTCCAAGAGTTTTTGCAGTTATTCAGATTTACGTGCATGTTCAGTCTTCATCTTTGTTTAGAGCTAGCTATTCAATTTGCATACAGTGTTTATATAAAGATTTCTTATCTTAAATTAATGCCAACACCCCATTATAATCCTATCATATAACAAAGTAACATATTAATCTTAGGGTGTGGTGAATTTGAGTCAAAACATAGGTAAGACTTCATTTCTTCAAAGGTGTTTACAACATTTCTTGCACAACATTTACAACCTTCTCGGTTGCACACCATTCTTAAACAGGTAGTACCATCCTAATAAGGGCACATCATCCTGTTAAAGATAATTATCGGACATTTGATATTAAATGTTGTGAAACATAAAAGTATCACAAGACATTTGGCTATATAGTGTGAAAAACTATATCACAAGATAGTTGACTAAATATTGTCAGTTGACTAGATATTGTGAAAGGTTATACTGAAAGAAAATTATATTTTAAAAATGAAAATGTTACACTACAATCCTCCCTTTGTGACTCTCTATATTAGGAGATTACATAGGATGTTGTAGCCATTGTAACATTTGTATCTGTCGAATCATGTGTTTCATCTTACGATACAATAATACTTGTATAATAACAAAAACACATATAACTGCAATACCACATACTTCCACTATCAGGGTTGGACTAGTACCCAAAATAGCCGAGCCCCAATCCCACCAGGATGTAATGGGGATATATGATGACTGCTTCTCTACCTCTTTAGCAGAGGCCTTTTATGAAAAATAAGTCCTTTTGTTTGTTAACGATACAACAAGGCACCAAGTGTCATTTTATCAATTTTGGTAATTCAGAATGAGGTGGAGTTGCCAAATCAGTGAGCAAATCCAAGGCCAGACTGGAACCATCAATATGGGTAACATTTGTTTGGCTATAGGCAGGCGTTCCCAGAGGGTTCAATTTCCAACCCACCAGGTCTTGTCCCTACACCGCCATACATTCCAAGGTTGACCTGCGATTACCCACCATAATTGGTTCCATCTCATAGCTTGGCAGTATTCATTTGCAGATGTTAGGGTAAATTTACATTGATCAGGAAACCATGGGGCAGTTGATGTCTCTTCCCACATATTAGGTTTCATGTTCTTGTACACACTATTGCTTAGGTAAGACATCATATTCATTGTGTACTGAAATAATAGTGTCACCTGGTATTTGGAGTCTCATGATCTGGTCATGTAGTAATACTCCCAAATTACTAATTTGCCACAATATTTTCGGTAGTTCAAAACATGCAGGCATTATCACTAGTATGGGAATCACACGTCGCAGCATGTGTGCATATTGATTTGGTGAATTCCATACTTTCATCATAGCTAAGGGTGGTAGGAATACAGTGGGATGATCCAATAATCTAGTCACATTGGTCTCACCTATTCCTAAAGGTAACCTATTTGTTTCAATTCTATTTCATTCATTGACTAAATAAATATGTGCTTCAGCAGCTAATTGAGAGCAAGCCAGTTCTATATAGCTTTCTCGAGACGTTTTCGAAAGTGAGTTATAAAAACGGGCTGCTATTTCAGCAATAATCTTAAAATTCTGTAAGGTTTCTCTAAATGCAAACCAATCAATTTCTTCATTATCAGACACTAACTTCACAGTAGTTGATAATGGTCACGTAGCATATCTTTTAAAGTGGTTTCAAAGAACGAATATGACTCTTTAAAACCATAGCATCAATACCATTAGCAATTCTAATCCTGAGATTAACCAGCCCCACACGTCTCTCTTACGACGAGATAAGCCTGGTGATGCTTCTGCAGGAATTTTAAATGACCACGTTTTGTGTCTATCATGGTATTGATTTAAAATATTATTATAATACTGTTGCCACACTATTACTGAAGCCTGATCCCTACATTGAGTCAGTAATCGTGGAAAAGGCAAATGTAGCAAAACATTAGAATACTCCAATTCACATGGATAATATAGAGAATACACATTTTGTGTTAAGATAATACCATCTGATGGGGGCAAGAATTTTTGCCCTGCTATACCTTGTATTTGGTATTGTAAATCCTATACAGCAGATTTACTAGTTAAAGATACATTGCAGGCCATTCCAGGCCATCGTGCATTTGTAGTATACATTAACAAAGAATATTTATTTGTTAAAGGCAATACTGTGCAAAATTGCTTTAACCCTACTGTATATGTAACAGTTGTATTATATAGAAAATGCCACATTTTACGTCGTGATCCATTTGTACCCCAATATGATGTATTTAACAATGTTATGTTAGATTGAAATTGTAACATGTCCTTTAATTTCATTCAAAACAATGTTTGTTGCACTGTTGTTAAATTGGTGGTATCACCCAAGGTAGAATGGTAATAGATTCCTTTCTGGGCTGTTGTGTTCACTACACACATCGCCGTGCCAGGCCGAGCTTCTGGCACGCATCACCACGTCACATCGTGACATTGTCCATAGCAAATAAAGTAACATTTGATAAGAAGATATCCAGTGTGTTCATGTCATTCTCCCAACATCACTGGAAAACCCCCCACTGTACGATTGGCAAAGCTCCAGTTGTATAAACTGTTCCAAATGTGCCCAGGGCATCCTTTGTGTCTGTCAGAAGTTGCCAGGATCAGTAAGGTACTACCCAGTACGAGTACAGGAAACATCATTGTTCTTCACCTATTAGGAAAAACAGAGCAGTATCAGTTGTCATCATTGAAAGGCTGATACAATTTACATTGGTCCACATGGACTCACTTGGTCTCTGTAGACCCTTGTTGAATTCGACGGACCTGAATGACCCATGGCCCCAAAACATTAATAATGGTATAGGGCCCCATCCAATTAGCATCCCATGGTCCCTTTTGACCATAATTTTTCACCATGATGCGATGACCCTGCTCAATGGGCAATATCACTTTTTCATCATGTCTCTGTTTGTTTTTCCAGTGAATCTGTGCCACGTGATCTCGAGCATGGGGCAAATACAGAGCTAACTGTTTCTGTATTTGTAGTAAAAACACATCCGTTTTGATGCAATCTAACACAGGTGTAGACAAATCTAGATCCAATGGATAATACAGCCGCATATCCTGTCCAGTCATCAATTGATGTGGGCTATAGCCAGTACTCTTGTTTTCCGTACCTCTAATACCCATTAGGATTCCTGGTAAGTGCATCACCCACCCTTTACAAGTATCAAACACTGCCTTTTTCAGTGCATTTTTTAGAGTGTGATTTAACCTTTCTACCATACCCAAGGACTGTGGATGGTAAGGTATATGCAAACATTGAGTGATACCTAAAATATCACACAAGGCTGTCATTATCTTCACTGTAAAGTGAGTCCTCTATCACTTTTAAGGAATCTGGGAAAACCCAGCGTGAGAACACTTGTTCCTACAATGCTTTTGAAGTAGCATGTGCACTATCTTTGCGTACTGGTAGTGCTTCTACCCATTTGGAAAATATGTCAACAATGACTAATAAATATCGGAACCCCCCTTTTGCAGTAGGCAAGGGCCCCACATAATCAATTTGTAAGCTGGACCAAGGACCGTCCGCCAGGGGTTTACACTCTAATGGAACCCTCTTATCAGGCACTGGAGGATTCATCTGTGCACAGATGAGACAAGCCTCCAGGCCTTGTTTGACATCTTTTCCCATTTTTGGCCATCAATATTTTTGTGCCAATATGTTAGATGTTTTGTGGAGTCCACAATGACCTCCAATTTGATGATTATCTATAATAATATATTTTCTAAATGAAGTGGGTGGTATCCACTTCCTAAATCCAGGTTGTCGTTCCCATACTACCATATCTTCCCATATGGTAACATGTCTGGTTGCACACCGTCCAGTGACTTTCCATTGGTTCCAACAACCCACTATCCAAGCATCTGTATCTTGGATATGCCCCAAACTTGGAACTTGTGAGACGGCAGCTATCCATTTAATATGGTGTTTATCAAATTCGTCCATCTCCCACAATTGTGTAGAATCACCTCCTAGAGGGTCTACCCATAAATTTGTTTGTTTGGCTGCAACTTGAGCCAGATTGTCCACTAAGCTATTGTTTAACTCATGGATATCATTTGGATTCTTTTGATGAGCTCTTACTTTACAGGTTGCTATTCTTAGTGGTGTCTGAGTGCCTATATCCCATATATGTTGTAATATGGGAGCAAAAGCGACAGGTTCTCCAGATGCTGTCCGTATTCCTCGTTTAGTCCAAATTGGTAAAAAGTCCAATAAGGAATTCACTACAAAAGCACAGTCTGAGGAGATATTAATAGCCTCCCAAGGGTAAGCCATAATAGCTCCACAGACTACCTCCAATTCCGCTCTAGGGGCAGAAAATGATGATGGGCATCATACTAATATTTATTGATTAGTACCTGGTGTCCATATGGCATATCCCGTGTGGAAATGTCCCTCCTCCCAAAAGCGAGAGCCATCTACATAAACATCTCTTGCTTCAGTATTTGGTTCTGCAGCAAACATGGGTTTAAAATCAATTCTCATTATAATTCCACAATCATGTGCCTCTCCCTCCCATGCCATTAATTCAACTAACATAGGTGAGGTACATTTTTCAACAGTGATATTTTTCCCTTGTAGAGCTAAAGCCCATTTAACCAATCACTGTGAAGACACACCTCTCACATCCCTTTCAAGCAGAAATTTCACTGGAGTGTGAGACATTTGCAGGATAATTCTATTAAACACCACAATATGTTGGTAGCTTGTTAGCCCAATATACAGCTAACAAATGTTTTACACTCTTCATATGTCTCTTCAATAGGTGTTAATACGAGAAAAATATCCCACAGGACGTAAAGTCCCTGCTCTCTTTGTAACAGTACAGCATTGATCACCTGATCTTCCATGCTTACCGTATTACAAAAATCAGAGAGTCAGGAGGGCTAATGAGGGCAGGCACCGTCATTAGTGCTTGTTTAAGAGCCATAAAAGACTGCTGATGCTTTGGTTCCCACTGGAGGATATCTGTCTCTTTTCCTCCCTTTAACAAATTGTACAGCGGTTTTGCCATACTAGAAAATGTTTCTATAAAATCGCTACAGAAGCCTCCCATTCCCAAAAACTGTTAAAGGGCTGTTTTCATTTTAGGTCTGGGTAACTGTTGTATGACTCGATTCTTATCTGGGTCTACAGTACGTCCTTCCTGATTAATACAAATCCTTAAAAAGGTGACTTGTAGTTCCCAATTTGAGCTGTGCTCCAGTTCAATTTGAACCCTCCTTTTTGTAGTACAGTTAACAGCTCATTCAATAAACTGACATGTTCCTGATACGCGTCAGTCTGTAACAATATGTCATCCACATATTGAATTATTGCCTCAGGGAGGGAAAATCCTAACAATATCTCAGCTAGACATTGATGGAATAAAGCTGGTGAGGAATGAAAACCCTGGAGTAAACATTGGAAAGCGTACTGTTTATCCTGAAAAGTAAAGGCAAATTTATATTGACTATCAGGACGGACAGGGATAGACCAAAAGCCATTTGACTCATCTACTACAGTATAAACTGTAGTCGTAGGAGACAGCCAAGATATCAAGTCAGGAAACCTCGATACCATGGGGGTGACCAAGGGCGTGACCTTATTCAGCACCCTATAGTCCACTGTTAATCTCCAGCTACCATTCAGTTTACGTACCGGCCAAAGAGGGGAGTTCACTGTTGCATATAGGTCTAATGACCTTCTGTGTCTGTAACTCAAACTGTCTGCTGCTATAAACTCATCGTACTGAACAGTAATCTACCCTCTGTGTCTTTATACTGATTGTATGTATCCTACCCTTGGCTGTAATTTTCCCCAAATATGTTATGTGAAGCCTTTGCTCATTTCTGTACTGTCTAAGCATTTCCAACTACATATGTGGGTCTCGGCCCCCAGGTCACATCTGGAATCGAGCATGTTGCTCAGTATGTTTTCCTGGTAAATCTCGTAAATAAATAAATAAAATAACTGTTTCAGTATTACACATATTTCTTCATAAGCTTCTTTAGGAAAAGCATACTGTTTTTGCGGAGGGGGGTCAGGTCCTTCAATTTGGACTTCCATATTAGACACCCTGCCACACACTGTAGCATTTTTAGCCCAAATTGTTTCATGTTGTCTAACCACAGATACTATCCATTGAGGTATGTGTTTCCATAATTCCTCTAAGTGGTAGATTTTCAAAGATTTTATAGTATATATACTATGCGAATCATCCACATTTGGTCCTGGGTTAGTAGTACTTCTTTTCCATAAAATCATGTTACTGAGATCTACTACCAAACCATGCTGTGCTAAAATGTCCATACCCATGATGGTACCTTCATGTGTGTTACATTTCCAAAACATACATTTTAATTGCTGTTCTCCAATCTGGACCATAACTGGTTTTGTTAGGTATGCTGTTAACATCCCCCCCCCCCGAGAAGCCCTGCAAACTTATTTGCTGCTTCCCATGGGTTGTTAAGGGCATATCACTATATGTAATACTAACTGTAGCTCCAGTATCAACCGATACCATAGTCTGGCAACCCTGAACCATAGACGATACAGTAGGATGACCCTCCCAGTCCTCTATTAATTTACCTATGACTTGGAAGGTGGGGGCTTCATCCCATCATTGCCCTAATTGTATCAGTTCCTCTTCATCAGGTTCCCTTTTATTGGTTGCCACAGCCTTGGTAATGACCAAATTACTGAGCATTTCAATACATTTTTGTAAGTCTGCCTTACCACATGGTTTAACATCATTACCAAGAGCTTGTGCTCATCTCCTTTCCATTACCAGTCATTGTTTTCCCTCCATGTCCCCACCTTTTGCCCAACAATCCTTATTAAAGTGTCCTTCTTTATTACAATTATTACAGGTTTACCTCCTTTTACACTCTGTTTTGACAATAGCGGCCACTGTCCGCTTGTCCTTTCTGTTTTCTGGGCTTTGATCATCTTGTTACATTCGCCAACAGTCTGTCAACAACTCTTCTTTTTCTGCACATGTGCGCGCTAGCTTACACAATATGCATATTGACGCAGAGACTAAAGTAGCCTTCTGATCTATTAAACTAAGAAATGGCTCCTTATCTTTACTAGATTCGGCCACACCTCCATAGGTGGTGTATGCAGCATATAATCGGTTAATAAACATAACCAGGGATTCCTCAGGAAATAATTGTACTTCATAAATCTTTCCCCAATCTGTGTGGGACACACCATGCATGGACTGTAAAGCAGCTTGGATCTCATCCACAGTTGCCCAATTATCATTGGTAGCAGGGTTAGCCTGCGTACCAACCATGTTAGCTGGAAGGCTGTGGAGTAACACGGCAGGTAGGGAGAGCATCATTACTTTACATGCATCTTTGTTGGTCAGATTAAAATTAGCTACTAACATTTTCAGCTTTGCACAGTAGGACACTGGATTTTGTCCAGGCTCCCATTTGCCCAACTGCATAGACTCTTGTATAGTCAAATCTCAGGAGAATTTTTGAACATATTCCACCTTTTCAATGGCTTCTTGTACTTCCTTTTCTAGGGTGTGTGCATCACTATCCTCTTTTAACCTTTTCAGCTTGGTCTCTTTGTACCTTTCGCACTCCGTTATTTTCTCCTCTAAGCTTTTTTTATGCTGCTCGTTTTCTGGTTTATCGAGACGAGCTGTGTAATTTTCAATACTTGCTGTAAGTACCCTTATCTCCTCCTCTAATCCCTCCTGAAACTTAGGAGTTAACTTTTTCATCCGTTTACATTGACGGGGCAATTTTGAACTTTCCCCAGTCATTTTTGTAGTAAAGGGGGCCATTTTTCCATGCCTCTTTCTACTTGGTTCTTCTTCGCTCTCAGAACTATTGGAGCTCGAGGAACTGTCTGTAACCACTTTACAGCTACAACAATGTTTGGGCTGAAAGGGGTGTTTAACCTGCAGAGGTGCCATTTTATATTTTTGGACATCTTCACCCAATGAGGTTATTTGGTGTCTTAATTCTAAGGAGATCTGGCACTGCCGCTGTGCCTCTGCTTGTAATGTGTACAAGGACTGTTCTTTATATGAGAGGTCTTGGGCATATTCTTGATTTGCCTGATCTAATCTTTCTACTGCTTGCTGCAATTGTCTGGTCAGTGCATTAATTTGAGCCTGACTCTGTTTATTTATAAATTTAATATTCTCTTCTAACTGATTATTCATAATCTTTAACCCACAAACCTCCCCTTGAGCCACATTTACTTTATACTCCATTTCTTTGGCATCAGTGGCTCACTTTTGCATTTCCTTCTCTAGTTTTTCTTCCATATCTGTTATTACAGTAACACATTTTTCTGACTCAGTTTCTTGGAGAGCCAAACCTTCAGTACATTTCTCTTCATGTTCTAACATCTGCTTTTTCATGTTACACATTCTAGCTGTAATTTCATACTGATATTGCACATACCTTTGACAGATGTTAGCTAACTTAGTTCTATGCACTTTAACTTTCTCATTTCTGTCCGTACATTGCTTCGTAAAGCATAAGTACGCATCTTCCTGTTGTTCAGGAGAGTGATATGGACCTTTCTTTAAATGCATTTCTAGAAATTTATGTAAAATGGTATCCATACTTACGTCTATCTTGTGGCTGGCAAATCATGTGTGACTTCACACCAGTCCTCTTGAGTCCCTTATTCGACTCCCTTCCGTACTTGATTGATCAGATCAGGTTCAGTAAGGCGTTCCCCACAGTTTAGCCCCTTCGGTCCGTTTGATGTCGTCAGCAACTGTATAGACTGTCTTCAGACATCTGAATCATGGCACCAATTGTAAGGTTTGCATTGTGTTTGCAAAAGAAATTCATGCGAGCCTTCAGTTCTCTTCCAACAGTTTATTGCAGTTATTCAGATTTACATGCATGTTCAGTCTTCATCTTTGTTTAGAGCTATCTATTCAATTTACATACAGTGTTTATATAAATATTTCTTATCTTAAATTAATGCCAACACCCCATTATAATCCAATGATATAACAAAGTAACATATTAATCTTAGGGTGTGGTGAATTTGTGTCAAAACATAGGTATGACTTCATTTCTTCAAAGGTGTTTACAACATTTCTTGCACAACATTCACAACCTTCTCTGTTGCACACCTCTCTTAAACAGGTAGTACCATCCTAATAAGGGCACATCATCCTGGTAAAGGTAATTATAGGACATTTGATATTAAATGTTGTGAAATATAAAAGCATCACAAGACATTTGGCTATATATTGTGAAAAACTATATCACAAGACAGCTGACTAAATATTGTCAGTTGACTAGATATTGTGAAAGGTTATACTGAAAGAAAATTATATTTTAAAAATGAAAATGTTACACTACAATCCTACAGTCGATTTTCTTTCTTTTGCTTTCAGATTTTAGGCTGTTAGTGTTCAAGGATGCCCAGTGCAAGTCACAATTCATGTAATTTACAGTCAATGAGACAGTTTTTTTTTTCTTAAACTGTATCTACTGCCCATAAGCCATTTTTTCTTTAGCTTTGCCTCTACCTGGGGAGTATTTTCCCCTGGTTCTGGAACTCCTCCTTTACTGGATGAGTGGTCAGACATCTCGTCTGAGTCGTCTCCCATTTCTGTATTTCCCCATAGAAGGGCCTCGTATTTATTTTGTAAAGGTATTCCCTCCTCATTTTGTCTTCTTTTAGTATGGGATTTTGTGGTTACAACCAGAAAGATTGAGCCTGCTTGTGTAGGTGGGGGAGGGGGGCATCTCCATCCAGGAGGGTCCTGCTTCTGGGCTCTGAGGAGGGGGAGAATTGGGGGCTGGGGGTTCTGGTTGGGACTCCATCTCTTCCTGTCTGGGTGTCTTGGTAGAAGGGCTTCCTTCAGGTTTAGAGGGTCCCGCTTCAGGGTGGGGAGGTTGTCTCCTATTCTCCCTTGGGGGTGGGTTGTTCTGCTGCCTGGTGTTTGCCTGGTAGCTTTGTTTATATAGAAGTCCTGTTCTGCAAAGTCACTGTTCCCATTATTATGGGAAGCCCAGGGACAGGCAAATATAGAATGGCCAGTTTCATCACACAAGTGGCAGACTGGGAGAACTGTACAGCCAGCTCTGGTGTGTCCCATGCTGCAGTTATTGCTTAAGTGTCTAGCTGAACCACACTTGTAGCATTGTCGTGGCTATCCTTCATAAAATAAGACCCCTTTGTCTTTCCCTAAATAAAAACAAACAATCAGGAAGGTGTTTAATACCATTATCATCCTGTCACAGTTTGACCTTTACTTTCCACCCCCCCCCGGGTTCAAAAAACCTTCCTCATCAACAATTGGTTCAGGTGTATCTTGTACATCACATTTGCTCCATAACCAATATAGAAACATAGAAACATAGAAGTTGACGGCAGATAAGGACCGCAAGGCCCATCCAGTCTGCCCATTTCTTTTTCTACCTTATAAATGTGCCATCGGCCTTTGCTATGTCAGTGACCTATCTATTCATAGTCATTTGTATTGCTCCCTTATGCCTATCCCATGCCTGTTTGAAGCCCTGCACTGTATTCATAGCCACTACTTGTGGTAAGCCATTCCATGCATCTACCACCCTTTCTGTGAAAAGAATTTCCTCACATTCCCCTTAATCGGCCTCCCTCTAATCTCATGCTGTGTCCTCTTGTCCTGCTATTTTTCTTATATTTAAACATGTTAGACTCTTTCACCTTGTTTATGCCCTTAAGGTGTTTAAATGTCTCGATCATATCACCTCTCTCCCTCCTTTGCTCAAGGGTATACATATTGAGCTCCGTTAATCTGTCCTCATATGTCTTCTGATGCAGTCCCTGCACCATTTGGTTGCCCTTCTCTGGACTGCCTCAATTTGGTTAATGTCCTTGTGAAGGTGTGGCCTCCAATACTGCACCAGTACTCAGATGGGGCCTAACCAATGTCTTGTACAGAGGATTATTACCTCCCTCTTACGACTTGTGATACCCTACTAATACACCCTAACACCCCTAGCCTTACCTACTGCTTTAGAGGTCTGCTTGATGATTTCAGGTCATCAGTGATGATGATGCCCAAGTCTCTTTCTTCCTTTGTGACTGCTAGCAACTCCCTCCCAGCCTATAAGTGGCTTCAGGGTTTCTCTTCCCTATGTGCATGATTTTGCACTTCTTTGCATTAAATCCAGTTGCCACTCTTCTGACCATTCTGCTAGTTTATCCAGATCTCTTCTCATTCTGCCCACCCCATCTGGATCATCTACTCTGTTGCAGATCTTGGTGTCATCTGCAAACAGACAAGCCTTACCCTCTAGTCCATCTGCTAGGTCACTAATGAAGATGTTGAATAGGACTGGCCCCAGGACTGATCCTGAGGTACCCACTTGTGACTTGCATCTCTGACTGTATACCATTTACCACCACTCTCTGTTTTCTGCCAGTCAACCAGTTTGCCACCCAGTTGACCAACTCCTGACCACCCCGAGCCTACCTAGCTTATTTATCAATCTTCTATGTGGAACAGTGTCAAAAGCTTTGCTGAAGTCAAGGTAGGCGACATCAACTGCTCCCCTTGGTCCACCACTCTGGTTACCCAGTCAAAGAAATCTATGAGATTAGTTTGACAGGACCTTCCTTTGTAAACCCATGCTGTCTTGGATCCTGTGCCCCTATGGATTCCAGGTGTTACACTATCCTTTCCTTAAGGAGTGCTTCCATAATCTTGCCCACTACTGAGGTAAGACTGACCGGTCTGTAGTTCCCGCCTCCTCCCTGCTACCACTCTTGTGGAGTGGGATCACATGAGCCCTTCTCCAGTCTTCTGGGACCCTCCTGTGATCAGAGACTCACTAAACAATTCTGCTAATGGCTCTGCTAGTTCCTCCTTTAGCTCCTTAAGTACCCTGGGATGTATGCCATCAGGTCCCATTGCCTTATCCACCCTGAGCTTAGAAAGCTCTTGTAGGACCCTTTCTTTTGTGAAGGGTAGTGCTCACCTCCTCCTGTGTCCATGATGCTGAGCTGTGGGCCCTGCCTACCTTCTCTTCAGTGAATACTGAGCAAAAGTATCTATTTAGGATAGATGCCTTTACAGGGTCCTCCTCCTCACTGCTCCCTTTTCTCCATTAGCTTAGAACACCTCTGGACTTTCTCCTTTCACTAATGTATCTATAGAAAGTCTTGTCACCTTCTTTTACTGTTTGTGCTAGTGTTTCCTCAGTTTGGGACTTTGCCTGCCTTACTGCCTTACCTGCTTCCCTTAGGGCAGTTTGGTATGCCCCTATCTTCATCCCACTGTGTTCCTTATATTTTCTGAAGGCCAGCCTTTTGGCTCTGACCTTTTCTGCTACTGTATTTGAGAACCAAAGTGGTTTCCTTCTTCTTTTGCACTTCCTTTTCTGTCTAACACAATGGGATGTTGCTTCAAGTATTGTATCCTTAATGCTTGCCCACTTTGCCTGTACCTCCTCACCTGTGTTTCTTTTGCCAGGGCTAGCTTAACTCTGTTGGCCATCTTATCAAAGTCAGCTCCTCTGAAGTCCCATATTTTTGCCTTGGAATGGGATGATTTAGATGTAGTAGCCAATTGAACCATACCATGTGATGGTCACTGGCCCCAGGTGACCTTCTACCTGGAGATCTGTGATCCTTCTTTGTTAGTCAGTACTAGATCTAGGATAGCCCTGTCTCTTGTGGGTTGCTGTACCAGTTGTTTGAGGCCCTCCCCTGCAGGGAATCCACTATGAGTCTAGTTCTGGCAGATGTTCCCTGGTATTGACCAATCTGTATCTGGCATGTTGAAGTCTCCCATTATCAGAACCTCCCCTTTAGCTGTCATGTTTTGTATATCTTCTAACAGTAATGTGTCTATGTCCTCCTCTGGTCTGGGGGCCTGTAGACAACCCTAGTTCTTATGGCTGTCCCATTTCCTGTTTCCAGGGTGACCCACAGTTCTTCTGGCTCCTTATGTGTATTCTGAATTTCTGTAGCTTTGATATTTTCATTAACATACAGGGCCACTCCTCCCCCCCTTTTTGCACCTCGGTCTCTTCTGAACAATATAAAATATCCATGATATTAACTCCTTCATTATGAAACAATATGGTTACCAGCTTGAAAGTGGGTTTAATTAGAGGGATCACCTGAAAGGGGGCCTATAGTGGTGTGTTTTAAGACCATTGTACAATTGCCAAAATCTGTCTAACAAGGCAGTATATCTAAAGCTCAAATCAAAAGTAGCTTCCCCTGGAGTGGGTGTATGAGGGCATACACCTCCACAGGGGCAAATCCCACATCTTGTTTTAACAGAGTCTTACCTACATAAAACCTATCTGTGGGTAACTCCAATCCTCCTACATAACGTAGTCTAACTGCATGCCGCCTTTTTGCGTGCTCTAAAGTTTTTTTAAGGAAGCTGGCATACGTAACCAGAGTTTCAATGGTAGGCACATTGTCAGAGTTAATGTGTACATTATTTATGTCCTTTTCTATGGTATTTCCAGTAGTTAAAGTTTGTGGTGCCACTTCTGCAAGAGCCTCATAGAATACCTCCAGAGGGTTTTCTAGAGGCGAGAAGGAGATAGCAACTGCCTGTGAATTGGGCTCATCGGGTTGCTGCTCCTTAGTGAGTTCTTCCGAGCTGTCTCTCAGTGCAGCTTCTATTGCTGAATTACCTGTATTCAGGGTTTTAGCCATCCCTTGCTGCTGTATGTCACAGGGAGTTTCATTCTGCCCGGTGAGCTGGTCAGTTCCGTTAATAACAGTTGTGCTTGTCTCAGTAAAAACCGAGTCGGTATTAGTTGATAGTACAGCTGTAGTTGTACTACATGAGGGTAAATTATCCCCTCTTTCCCCCTAAAGATGAGGGGAGTCTTTCTTGTAGCCTTGCTGGATTACCAACACCAGAGCAGTTGACAATACCGGTGGTGCTCCTAAAATGCTTGATCCCGGAAGTGGGACGTCCAGGTCCGATATCCAGGACCCGTTTGCCTGCTGCAACCAGCCAGCACCTTGCAAGGCTGTTTCTGGCATCCAGCCAGCTTCTATCATTGTGGATGTTAGTTCAGCCGCTTTGGCCAACCCGCTACATGTAGGGGATTTAGCGGCACCAAAAAAAAAAAGGCAGGAGCTGGTGAAGAAGTACCTGGGGTTGATTTGCATTTCTTTTGCTCATCAAGCCATTTCTTCTGATGTGAGTGTTCCTTTTCCAGTTTAACAATCTGCTCCAATAGTTCCTGTTTTCGCTTTGTTGTTGAAGCTTCCAATTGTTGTTCAGCCATAGAAAAATTCATTTGTTCTCAGTTCCCCTCCGTTTTCATAGCCGAGATTTCCTCCGTAAAGTTTGCCGATAGTGCTGTTTCTATTTCTACTGAGGAATCGTCCTCTGGGACGCTGTGCTGGCCACCCACAGCAGGGTGCTTCCCAGCCATCCTTTTCCACTGTCTGAGCTCCACCTGGCTCCTCCATGCCTTGGTCAGCAGGTCCCCCTGCTGGTCAGAGTAGGGGTGTTTATTAAAGGAAAAATCAAACAAGTAATACAAAACAAAAATTCTAGTACATAATCACAATGTCTCAAATCATAATCATGTAAGATATTATACAAGAAAAGAAAAAAAATACAGTCCTGTTCAAAACCACAAGAAGTACTTCAGTGTGAGACTAGCCATTATATAGAGAATAATGGCTATGCAAGTGTGCTTTGTTATGATTTTTTTTTTTTTACTGTATTGCGTTGATGACCCTGTACACCTCCGAGAGCTTAAGCTCGAGAGGTTTGATTTGGTCATCACACAATGAGGGTGGAAAAAAACAGGTGGGGTTGTGCATTTGAAAGGTTCTACCTCTTGACCTTTGGACGACAGCTATCATGACTCTTTGCTCTTCACTATCCATTTGATTAGGCTGATTGTGTGCTGCCCAGGGACAAGTGAGATAAGAATGTCCTTTTGTGTCAAACAGATTGCAAGTTGATCATTTCTGCAATGTCCACTGGTATGTCCCAGTTCCCCACATAGTGTGCATTTCAATTTGTTGTAGAGGCTACTGATATGTCCTGTTTCCCCACACCTATAACAAACTTTGGGCTGACCTTGATAGAACAAAACTCCCTTATTCCTCCCAATAAAAAAAAACTTTTAGGCAGGATTGGAGACCAGTCTCAGCTGTATGCAAAACAACCCTCACTTTCCATCCCCCAGTCCAAATTTTCACATCATCAAAAATGGCTTCTGGGTTTTCCATGACTGTGCATCTTTGGTTTAGCCAGTATAAGAGGTCAGTCATGCTAACCCCTTCATTACAGAAAAGCACAGTTACTGTTCTCTTTGCCGGTTTGGTCATTGGGATAACTTCAAAGGGCGACCATAATGGGGTCACTTTCAAGTGATGGTATAGTTCTAAAAATCTCTGTAGTACACTATTTAATTTGAAACTGACATCAAATGTCTGTTCACCAAATACATGAATTAAAGCATATATCTCTGCTGGTGTGTATTTCAAAGTGTCTCTCAGCAATGTTCTACTAATGAACATACAGTCTGGAAACACCTCCAACCCTCCTTTATAAATCAGTCTAATGGCATTATGCCATTTAGCTGGATAAACAGCTTCACAAAAAAAGGATGCATATGTTCTGTTCCCCCTTGGTTGCTGATGTTCCCCTGAGTTAGCATCTTCTAGGCGTTAAGGCAATTCAGGCCTGGAGGTACTAGGACTTAGTCCCCCATCATTGGGTACTTGTTCCGTAATTTGTACCTGGGTCATAACAGTTTCTGTAACCTGAGGCACCGTTTTAAGTGCAAGGTGTGGGGGTTGTGATAACTGTAATATTTCAGGAATGTGTGGCAGTGACACTGTGCTCTCTGTAAAACTCTCTGGGATCACACTCTTAATATTATTAGGGTAGACATTAGATGCTACAGTGTCAGTGTCTGGCACAGTTACTAGCACCCAGATAGGAGATGGCCCTGACACCCATTGTCCAATAGAGTTCATTTCCCATCCAGCATTTTCTAATGCTGTCTTTACTGACCAATCTGAAATAATTTTCTTTGGGGTTTGAGGGCTACATCCTAGGCCAGAAGTGGGGCTTCCGATACTGCCATTCCCAAGTAGTGCCCTGTTCAGCCAAGTCAGTGCCTTTCTTGTTATTTCCATTAAAACAAACAACAAAGTAGAGTTTCCACTTGCCTGGAATATAAACGTTGTTTTAACCACATTTTGCTCCGTAGTCAGAACGCTCCTCCGTGGGGACATCGCGAACTGCTGAGAAGTACTGCCAGCTGTGTCTACAGTTTGCAGCTGGGCCAAAGTCTGGTTGCTAAGGTGCATCATCACTTCGTTGACAGGTAGAATCAGTGCATCCCTTGCTGCTATTGCATCTCTCAATGTTTTATGTTTTTTTGAGACACTCCCGTTCCTCTCGCAACAATTGCAATTCAAGGGCTTCATTCATCGGGATAATTTAATTCGGCACTTGTCCTTGTGTCTGTTTAGCTTCACTGACTTTCTCCATTTCACAAGGCTTGATAACAATATCGTCCGTTTCCATCTGCGCTTCCAACGCTCCCTCCAAAACATTTGGAGCATCGAAAAAGTTTTCGGTCTCTGAAGTAGGTAAGGCAGTGGAGGAGACCAGCTCCACAGCCTCCTGCATGTCCATCTCCTTCAGCGGCTCCATGGAAGTGGCCAACAGTAGGCCGGAGTTTCCCCCTGCTGGAGAGTAGAGGAATTTTTTATTGCAAGACAAAAGTAAACACAACTGGTACAAATATCCTACAGAAAATGAAAACCAAGAAACAAAACGTAAAAAAAAAAATTTAAGAACTATTACATACCAAATCTTGAGGGCAGAGAAAAAAAACAACACATAACCTTCCATATGTAATGAACACTTATTACATAAAAACACCAAACATTCTGTGCATCAAACACCCAATTAAACACCACTGGTCTCCGCAGTGGAAAAACTAAAACATGACATCCTGACCTTCAGCCCATAGTATGTAATGAAATTCCCTTCCATCGTTTTTTCCACTGTTCCCATGTCATTCAGTCTTTATCAGGTTGTGCTTGTGTTTTTATTTCCTTCTCAATCATACGAACCAGCACATGGGGTGAAATCACTTTTTGTTGTAGAACAAACTTACAGCGAACCTGTCACAGTAAAAATGTTATACAAGTAAAAAGTAAACAAACCATACTGGGATCTATAGGCTGTGACAGCTGTAACATCCCAGTAATCACATTCTCATATGTAACATTTTTCCATCCAAAATCTCCCCATCGATTCCCAAGGTCTTGAGCACAGGGGCACTATATAAGGAAATGCTCTAGTGTCTCAACTTGTTATATACACTGTTCTCTAAGGCACAACCATGAGGCCTGATGGGATTCATCCCAGAATTCTAAAAGAACTAAGGGTAGAACTAGTGACACCACTGACTACCCTTTTTAACAAATCATGGGAGGATGGGGTGGTACCCGAGGACTGGAGGAGGGCAGATGTGATTCCCCTTCACAAAAGTGGGAGCAAGGCAAAAGCAGGAAACTACAGACCTGTTAGTTTAACCTCAGTGATAGGGAAAATGATGGAATCACTTCTGAAGGAAAGAATTGTCGAGTATCTAGAGGCCAGAGGGCACAGGACCCTAGGCAGCATGGATTCACAGCGGGAAGGTCATGCCAGATGAATCTGATAGATTTCTTTGACTGGGTGACCAAAGTAGTAGATCAGGGAGGGGCTGTGGACATGGCCTACCTAGACTTTAGCAAGGCATTTGACACAGTCCCACACAAAAGATTAATATACAAGTTAGCCAGCCTGGTGTGGGTCCCAAGATGACAGCCTGGGTAAAGAATTGGCTGGAGAATAGGACACAGAGAGTAGTAAATGGAGTCCACTCAGAAAAAGGAGGGTTACTAGTGGGGTACTGCAGGGTTCAGTATTAGGACCGGTCCTCTTCAATGTCTTTATAAGCGACATTGCAGAAGGACTGGAAGGAAAAGTATGTCTCTTTGCAGATGACACAAAGATCTGCAACAGAGTTGATGCACAGGGTGGGGTGGAAAGGATGAGAAGGGACTTGGCAAGGTTAGAGGAATGGTCAAATGTATGGCAGCTTAGATTCAATGCTAAGAAGTGCAAGGTAATGCACCTGGGAAACAAAAACCCAGGGAAAGAGTACACAATGGGGGGTGAGATACTACAACAACATAAATGGAAAGGGACCTGGGTGTAGTCATATCAGATGACCTAAAGGTGGGCCAGCAATGTGAGAGGGCAGCAAGGAGGGCTGGGGGGATACTGGGATGCATAGGGAGAGGCATCACCAGTAGAAAACAGGAAGTTATTATCCCTCTGTACAGACAGCTGGTGAGACCCCATCTGGAGTACTGTGTGCAGTTCTGGAGACCCAATCTCCATAAAGACATAGACAGGATGGAAGCTGTCCAGAGGAGGGAACTAAAATGGTGCAGGGTCTGACTAGAAGACATATGAAGAGAGACGAAAGGAGCTTAATATGTATAGCCTCAAGGAAAGGAGGGAGAGGTGGACATGATAGAAACATTCAAGTACCTCAAAGGAATCAACAAAGTCCAAGAGGGTAGCATCTTTCAAAAAGAGGTGTGCAAGAACAAGAGGCACAATTTGAAGATAGAGGAGGGCAGCTCAGAGGTAATTTAAGGAAGTATTTTTCACAGAGGGTTGTGGATGCATGGAACGGCCTTCGGAGGAGGTTGTGGAGTCAAAATCAGTGGTGGAATTCAAGCATGCATGGGACATCATAAGGGAATTCTAGGGGTTGGGGGTAGGAAGAAGTAGGCTGCTGGTTAACTAGGATCTGCAGCTTATCCAGTAGGTAGGGAAATGGGCAGACTGGGTGGGCCAAGCGGTCCTTATCTGCCGTCAAATTCTATGTTTCTATGTTTAACCATTCTTCCCCCTCTTATGTTTGGCATTACCTTTTATACCCAGTCTACCATGAGTTCATAGCCACATCACATCCCACATTCGGTGGGGGTCATTTTATCCATAAGATAGACTTCAATAGCTGGATAATATACAGGCCTAATATTTTTATATTCTATAGGAATTTGAAAGAAATTCTCCTGTATCGCCTCATATAATATTTTTCTATTAAGAACTTGAAACCTGTGTCTTAGTAATAGGCCATTTTTTAATCTTTTCTAATGAGGACGACATAAAAGCTGGCCATGCATCCTTCTTTTTTCATATCAGAGCCCTTGTTCCCATTTTTGTAACAAGGGGTGTAATCCATTGTGCTGCCACCCTCTTCCATTCAGCTGTTCCTGGTTTCAGGAAGGCCGAAAAAGTGGTAAAAAGAAAAATGCTATGACAATAACTAATAGGATTTATGAGCTGTAACCCATCATGTCTGATTGTTCTATATAAGACCTCTCGTTTTATCGGGTTAAGTGTAATACCCCAAACTAATTGAAAGGCTTGGCTTAAAATAGAGACATCACAAGAGCTAGGTGGTGGAAATATGGCACTCATGTGACAGCAGCGTAGTAAAACGTGTACCAGTGACACCTTCTTTCTTTTTGACTGCTGCCAGTTCTTCCAAATTTGTACTTTTTTGTCACTCTGTTCCAATCTATTCATCCATTTCAGTCACGCCATCTCTGGATCGCCAAATGAAACCCCCAAAATTTTAAGAACCTGGTTGGTCATACAGATATTCTGCATCTCCACTACAGGAGTTGTACTAGCATTTAATGCATAACCCCTACACTTTTGGATATTCAAAGATGACCCCATCAATCGAGGAAAACATTGAACAGTAGTCAAAGCTCTCTCTGCCGACATTTCATCTGCTACTACTAGGCACACATCATCAGCATACGTTAAAGCTTTAGTGAGACCAACAACACCCTGTATATCAATATTGCAAATCATAGCATTCTGTTGAATAAGTTTCAAGAGAGGATCAAGACAAAAACTATATAGAAGTGGGTTCAGGGGGGCACCCTTGCCTCACCCCTCGGCTAACATGAACTTCCCTTCCACGATGACCATTTATTAACGGATTAGTGGAGGCAATACCATATAGTTTTAGGATCCAGTTATTGAATACCCTAGGGATACCATATTTTTCTAAGACCTTCTGGAGGTACAGATGTGAAACCTTATCATAGGCCTGTTCTTGATCCAGGCTCAATAGATAACCCACCAAGGCACTTTGATGCCCTAGGGTCGCCACCTCCCGCAGTAGGAGTAAATTGTCTGTTATATTTCTCCCCTTAATAGTACTGACCTGACTTGGATCAATAATGAGGGAGGCCACAGTCCCCAACTGTTTTGCTAAAATCTTCATTAAAATCTTCAAATCTGTATTCATGAGGCTCAAGGGCCTCCAGTTACGTAGCAACTGTCTGTCTCCTTTTTTGTACAGAAACAGCTGTATCGTTTGTCCAAACTAAGGGGAAATATCTCATTTATCCAGAATTGTATTATAAACTACCTGTAGTATGTCAACCAGATCAGTTGTAAATGTTTTATAAAATTTAGTAGTTAGTCTGTCCGGTCCTGGTGTCATGTTTACATGGAGAGATCTTATTGCATCTAAAATCTCAGTCACAGTTATTGGCAAAATTAGTCAGTCTAGATCTGATTTTGGGATCTCCAGTATCTGACATGGGGTTAGTAACTCTTCTATCATGGAGTCAGTAATGTCTGGAGCAGTATACATCCATTCTATATGCTGTACTACCTCCTCTAAGATATTACTCATAGATGTTACAATACTCCCCCTTCCTGTATGAAGAGAGTCCATAGTTCTCTGACGTACTCTGGTTCAACAACTTTCATAAATGTCACAAGTAGTCCCTTTTCCAGGGGTGCCTATCCGATGTTCATAAAGGAGAGAGGACGCTCGGTCATACTGTAGGGTCGCCAATTGTGTCTTGAGATGTTGAAGTTGTCCTGCATATTCTCCATACCCATCATTAATACATGACACCATTCTCATAAATTGTCCCTTTAATTTCAGATATTGAAAATATTTATCTGTCTGCTGACTTGGAGATCATTTCTGTACAACCACTTTCACATCTTGCTTCATCTGAATCCACCATCGACTGATGTTATCTTCCAGATACACCATCGATTTCCTAGCCCCCAAAATTTCTTGGATCTGCTCCACACACCATCTATCTGAAAGTAAGGTATTATTAAATTTCCAAATCCCTTTCACTTGAATGATCCCTTCCCCCAGTGTAAATCTCACTTTTACCATTAGGTGGTCAAAGGTTTCCAGTTGCATCGTAAAGGCCTGCAGGCATTTTAAATTTGGCAATGAAAAAATATAGTCAGTCCGAGTAGCCAACTTGGCCTTGTAAAAAGTATAACCCCCTGAAGCATGAATAGTTCTATAAGCATCCACCAGACCCACTTATACAATTTTGGACATGGCCCCTAAATCACAATATGTTTTGGACAGTCGTGACCTTTTATCTGTGGCAGTTAGTACACAGTTAAAATCTCCCACCCAAACCAACAATCTTGAAGTAAATTAATATGGTTTAATAAGTTGTAGCAAGTCCACCCTGTCTTTCCTTCTTTGAGGCACATACAAATTTACCATTCTCCACTGTTGTCTATTATGTGTAAAATCTATGATCAAAACTCAGCCTGAACAAATGTCCAACACCTTTGAAATATAATAATCCCACCCAAAAAAGAGTATACCCCCCACACATCTTTCAAATGTCAGGGAAAAAAAGGATGGACCCAACACCATAATTTCTGAGCACTTTCAATGTCAACCATTGTATAGAATCAAATATCCTGAAAGCATGCTATATCGATGCGATTATCTTTTATGTTAGTAAAAGTCAGTAGACGGCGCTTCCCATTTCTGATACTATTGATATTAACAGTAGCAATGCTATAGGCATGCACTGATGTCATAAAGAGAAAATTAAATTAGTGTCACAAGCCATCAAAATCAGAAAGTTGCAACCTAGAAAAAAAAAAAATCACTCAAGTCCCAGACTGTTTCCCTACACGTGGACTCTGTCTTGGCATAGTCCCTAAATGTTTCTTTTTTGTCCTGACTGCATGTACTTTCGCAGCCAAGCTCTCATCTTCAGAATCTGAGGACAGTCCTTTCTGAGAGAAAAAGGTCGATGATGATTCAGAATCCTCTCCAATATCTGAATCCAGGGATTGTAAAACTTCAAACGCATTCGAGAGGATAACCTGAGCCTGTATCTTACACAATTTTGGTAATTTTGCCTTAGGGTTTGCACTTTTAATGCCTTTTTTTTTGAAGCCACCACAGTGGTATCAGGAGGTGGCATCTGCATATCAGACGTTGGGTTAAGTTTTATTGCATCATCTGTGTGGCATACTTCAGTTTCCACCGATTGGTCCACATCCATCTGGTTTGTGGCGTCTACTTCACTCCGGTTTACTGGGCATCCAATATCTGCTATAGAAGTACCAGGGATAGAAGGAGAGGGAATATGAACTGGCAGAGCCCCACTTGGTACCACTGAAGGAACTGAGTCAATCAGAAGTGCTTGCCGAGCACTTTCTCTGTCTGCCATATTTCGTTCTCATACGATTTGTTGTGTATCAATACTGTGCTTTTGCGCTTTTTCTATCAGCAGTTCCTGATTGAGACAATCAGTTCTATTGTGGGCTGTCCAGTCACAAGCACAATATATATGTCCAGCGTGGTCACACAGAGTACACATACATTCATTTGTACAGTCATTGTTGGTATGCCCACATTCCATACATAGAGAACTTTTCACTCTATCACATGCATTGCTGAGGTGCACATGAGAGCCACATCTAAAGCAGGTCTTAGGCTGACCCTGGTGAAAACAATGACCTCTTTCAGAGCCTAGAAAAAATGCACTTCGCAGATGTGTTGGGCCCTGTGGACCCGATCTCAACCAGATTTTAAACTTCCAACCCCCCCGTCCAGATATGCTCCTCATCCAATATGGGGGAAGGGTCACCAAGTACTTCACATTTATTTTGTAGCCAGTATTGCACATCAGATATAGCTACTCCCTCATTTCAGAAGAGGATGGTCACTTGCTTAATTAGTGGTCTAGTTAGAGGGGTCACCCGAAAGGGAATCCATAATGCTGAGTGTTACTTTTTTACATAGGAGGCCCAAAATCTATCTAGACCTGTCGGAGTTTTAAAACTCACATCATGTACTGTGTCACCTGATGCATGAATCAATGCATAAATCTCATTCGAGAAAAATTGCAAAGATTCTTTTATAAGCATTTTCCCCACATATATTCTGTCTGGAGTGTGTGGTATTGAATGCAAACTGCATTTTTTCGTTGTGCAGGGATAGGACCTTGAAATCCAGCATCTCCCCGGGCAAAACTGTCACCACAGGGTCGAAGGTTCAATGCATATATTTCCCCCTCCAGCAGCATTTTCTCCCCCAGCAGTATTTTCCACCTGTTCCCCACGTTCCACTCTATCTCCCCATTGCAGTGGAGTTTCCACTATCCTATTAGGGACAGTGACGAGCTGTGTAGTGTCTTGAATAGGGCTGTTTGTATCCCCCACTCCATCAAGTTTATCTGGAGCAATAGGTACAGCAGTGTCATCTCCCAGTTCACTGTGTGTGTCCATATTCACAGTCGGTTTTGCACTACCTGGGATAGGTAGGTTGTTAGGATCAGGCATCCAACCACCCCCCTCCTTCTGTTTCCACCCTGCTCTAGTTAACGCCATACCCACAGACCATTGTCCTGTATTTCCACAGGTATCATCACATACATCCATTGTACGACCTCGTCTTAAACCTAAGCTCGGTATCGCATTTACTTGAGACTGTGTCTCAAACTCAGAGCTAGGCCCCAGTATTTCATCCACAAAGTTAGTTTCATGATGTTCTACTATAGCAATCACATTTTCTGGTGTAGTTGTACTTACTGCGACTGGTTTCATGGCAGCTACATGCGGTAGAGTCTTCTTCTGAAAAGTGAAAGAATTCATTCACATATCTGGACT
Source organism: Neoceratodus forsteri (assembly GCA_016271365.2). Lineage (NCBI taxonomy): Eukaryota > Metazoa > Chordata > Ceratodontiformes > Ceratodontidae > Neoceratodus > Neoceratodus forsteri. Next base: position 19,240,474 of record CM057458.1, on the reverse strand, counting down.
GACTGATGCGGTATGGGCTGCGCCATTGGCTCATGCTCTGAACCAATGGGCGTGCATACTCTGAACTGTCAGTCCGCTGGCCATGGGTATTAGTGGGTGGGTGCTGCCTACCGGCTGATGGGGAGGGGTGGTGGGGATCCATGGGCGGTGGGGTGGGGGGTCCACTAGATCACCAGGGATTTTGGACTTGTGGGGGTGAGGAATACCACCCACGATCGGTTCCGTTCTGTCCACTGGACCACCAGGGATATTGGACTTTGGGGGTTACTGATGCCCGATCGGGCTAATGGAAGTGGGGAAATACAGTTATGCCCACGATCGGGCTACTCGGGGGTTGGGGGAGTACAGTTATGACCGCGATCAGGCTAATCACGGTCCACTGGACCACCAGGGATTGGAGACATGCATTGTCCCCTACTGGACGTCCCACGATCGGGCTGCAGGGGGCGTCGGTCCCCGACGGCTGCTGCCTGGCAGAGCGCCAGGCACAAGTCCTCGGGGATCGGCGCACCTGCATGCTAATGGCATGCAAATGGGGCCGTAATCAGATGCAAATGGCCCCCCCATGCGCCATGCATAAATTATGGCCCCATTTGCATGTCACCCTTTGAATATCGCAGGTGTTGTGCATGGCGCAATGGAACTTGCACCACTGCATCTCAGTGCTCCACTTGACCACTTGCGCTGGCACAGTTCCACTATGCCATGCACAGTGAAATTATTGAGGGGTGATATTCAAAACAGTTAGCCATAGCAACTCCGTTGAATAACACCCTGGCCACACCCTTGCGCAACGCATATTTTGAGTGGCGCACAGGCTTGCGCCCACAACCGGCGCAGTTTGAATATCTGGGCCTATATGTTAAACATAAATCTCCTCTTACTCTCCTATATTGCAGAGAGTAGAGGCCCAGTTTTAAATCTTATATCATAGTCCAACTTACTCACAGCAAAATTATTTTAGTAGCCTTCGTTGTACCTCTCTATTAATTTTTTCCGTTCTGACCACTTCCAGAGCACACACGGCAAACAAAATTTAGAAGTGGTCTTAAAAGACTAGAGTAAAGGGGACCAGGCCTCTCGGCTTCTACTTTAATATTTTTTAGGATACAGCTCAAAATTTGGTTCCTCTCTTTTACAATATTTTGGGTGTGCATATCAAATCTAAAGTTGTGTGAAATAGTGACCCCAAGGTCTTTTCATTTGCAGTGATTTGTAAGATGATGTTGTTTAGTTTATAACTGTAACATGGATTGTTTTTCCCCAATGCATCACCTTACATTTTAATTCATTAAAGGATAGTTTGTTGTCCTTTGCCAATTCTCAAGATGAGTAAGGTTATTTTGAATTTCTAAAGCTGACGTATGATTAGTTACAATATCACCCAGTTTGTAATCGTCTGCATATTTTTCCATCCAGCTATTTTTATAAAGAGGAAGCACTGAGGATATTAATATGTTGAAATTATGGTACGATATAACTGTAATTAAGGCATGGGAAGCATACAACAGTGTTCCAAACAATGCCTATGTGAAAACATGCCGAACTGGGCAGAATGAAACATGTATCCAAGCAGAGACACCGTTTCCCCAAGAATTTAGTTTTATGTTAGACACCAGTGCTGAATTTAAGCTACATCTGCACATAATTAACTTTCTTAAAGTGGGCATCATGACAGGCTGTCCATTAACTCTTGTTTGTTGTACTTTGTTTCTAAAGGACCGCCATCTGCTCCCAGGAATGTAATCATTACCATAAATGAGACCGCGCTTTTTCTGGAATGGAGCCCACCAATTGACACGGGGGGACGGAAGGATCTTGTTTACAATGTAATCTGCAACAAATGTGGGTCCGACCCAGAGCAGTGTGAGCTGTGTGGAGGAGGAATACGCTTTATCCCTGGACAGACAGGCCTGACAAATTCTTCTGTGACCATACTTGACTTTATGCCTCACGTGAACTATACCTTTGAGATCGAGGCAATGAATGGCGTCTCAGAGCTCAGCTCCTTCCCTAAGCAGTTTATTGCCATGGCCGTCACCACTGACCAGGCAGGTAAGTGCCCCTTTCTGTCCATCTCTTGTATATGATGAGGTACTTTGTGGTTGTCATCAGACATGGCATGCACTTTGCTTACTTTTACTACGAAATGGACGCATTGGTTTTCCGTTACCAACTTTAGATTTTCTGCCATGAGTTTATGGAGGTTGGTCCCCCCCTGTTTATGTGCCCTACCACTCTGCTACTTCACTTTGCCAGACTAGCAGACAGATCCATTGCCTAGAACACTCAAGTCTAACATACTGACACAGCTGATTGTATCGTTCCCCCCCCCATACGTACTGTACAGTTTGCATGAAACTATCACTCCAATGAGTTGGTTTTGCATTGGTTTCCAAAGTTGGCAATGCACTGGCAACTCAAATTGGGTTGTTTAGCAACATGTGACCATCTCAAGAGTGCCCTTAATCAAATGCTTTTGCAGCGTAACTGGGATGTGCCTACAGCACTTGTTACAATAACAATGCAAGACTGAGGAGCAATTCTTAGGTGACATTTTGTTGAAAATTGTTGTGCTGGATCCAGCAACATTTCTTCAACTTATTTAGTAGTGCAAGATTTCCTGCAGGGTGAAAAGCACATTTTGTAACTATTATTTTGTTTTTCACTTAAAAAGATTCCTGGCCAGCCCACCAGCACAGAAGCAGGGTTACTGCTGAGGATGCCAGAGACCCAGGTTAAGGAATGAGCCAGGGTCATCGGGGGCTGGCCGGGGGGGGGGTAGGATCGAGCTTCCCAGGGGATACTGTCCTCCTCCCGGGGGGGCTGCTTTTTCCTGCTGCAGTACTGTGGCATGTAGAGTTATGGGTGGCAAAGTGCACAGGACATGGGTGAGAGGGATGTGTCACACTGCGTATTGCGTGTGTGTGCCAATGCACACTTATATCAGGGATTATATCCCAATGCTGGCATCCCTACGGGGCACAGGGGCATATGGAACAGAAACAGAACAAGGAAACCAATAAATAAGAAAAAAACTCTTCCACTTACAGTTCCATGAAAGTCTGGTATACCCAGACCAGAAAAGGCAGGTAAATTCACCAAGCCAAAGGAGAGGAGGCACAGAATCTCTGAATAAAAAAAAGAGAGATTCCAGATGTAGTACTTGAGTATTTATAATTGCAAAAAAGATAGATCTTTGCCAAATCTTTCTTGCAGCCCCAGGGACCCAATATTCAAACCGTTAGCACCATGCTAAGAGGGTATGATCCATGCCAACTGTACTTTGAACATTCAAAAGATAGCTAGGGAAGTGCCAGGGAGATACTAGGAGAGGCCAGGTGATGGAGGGGGCTTCAGTGGATACCAATGAGGTACTTCACTGTGACTATGTGAGGAAGGGGTTGCACCAGACACCAGAGAGAGGGAGGCATGTGTAGTTTCAATCGTACTCCATGCGGACAGGATGAGCATTTACGTGAGGGACTGCATCCGCTGCCCAATGCATGGAGCAAAGTACCGTGATAAGGACCTGTAGACTGGCAGGTAAGGGGTTCTTTGAGTCTTGCATAAGTAAGTAGGGCCATTAGCATTTCATACGCAAATATTGCAGTTGAGTGTTTTGGCACTATGGGGTTTTTACCTCTCAGGGAGTCTGTTTTTACAGTTCAGGGAGGTGCTTAGTATGAGTGGTCACTCCTGCAGTTTTGCATTTAAACAAGGGTTAGGGCATTGCTGTGCACAGAACTCACTGGGGGCATAGTAAAAACCTGAAATCACTGCCCAAGGTGTTAGCATTTGGTTCCCAATTTCCCTCCTTTTGTGCCTCACACAAAGTTGCACAAGCAGCAAGCCCTTTGCATGCCACTTGGTGCACAGTTTGAATATTGTGTTCTAGGGGGTTAAATTGGACAGGAACCCAGTGAAACTCAGTACCACCTCCTATTACAGAACAGTATGAAAGTTTTTGCTTTGCTGTCACCTCTCCTATTTAAAACAGTATAGGAGAGTTCCAGATCCTAGAGAATGCAGCACCCCCAACAAATCCAGAGATGAGTATTTGCCCTCGTAAACATTTCCAATAACCTGCTATACCCCCCTTAACACATTTCTTAGTGCAACATGTGTGGGGGTAGACTTGGTGAGCAAAGAGGGTTTGGGATGACTACATGGGGCTAAATAAAGGCAAAAGATGGCATGGAGGGGATGGGGCAAGATAAAAGGACGGGGGGGTGGGCAGATTGGATGGGCCATTGGGTCCAATTCTCCCGCCAAGTTTCTATGTATATTTCTATGCCTGCAGTGTTCAAGATGTTGCAGGTAAGCATGATCGGTTGACAGCGCTGTACAAACTGATGCAGAAGGTTTCCATTTTTGACTAAATGTGATCCCTCGCTATGCTCCCCACCATCCAGCTGTCCCTGCCAACTACCTTGTTGCACCACCCTACCACCTTGAGGTCATCAGATATGATTACCCCAAAGGTCTCTTTCTGTTTAGTGACCATCAATACCTCTTCCCCATTTGTCTAACTGGGGACAATTGGAGTGAGAGTACTGGAAGAAAATGTGACGCTCAACCCTTACCTCCCCACTGGCCCTGAATGACCCAAGTCCATTCCTGAACCCGGATCCAGCGTGGTGTGAGGTCTGGTGTCCAGCGCCTCAACCCTTAGCGCCACCGGACCCTCACATTACCCCTTAATCGGTGTCCCTCTAATCTCATGCTGTGTCCTCTTGTCCTGCTATTTTTCTTATATTGAAACATGTTAGACTGTTTCATCTTGTTAATGCCCTCAAGATGTTTGAATGTTACGAATATATCACCTCTCTCTCCCTCCTTTGCTCTAGTGAATACATATTGAGCTCCGTTAATCTGCCCTCGTATGTTTTCTTTTTTTTTTAACTTCAAGTTTATTCAATATCAGATATTTCACAGTTCAAGTTCACATAAAAAGCCTTGATTTGATTGACAGTACTTTTCTCAACCTTGGAAAACAAAAACAGAAAACTAGGAGGGTACCAGTATATGTATATCCATCAAATCTGTATACATTGTTATAAATCTAGGGTTTTTAACTCATTTTTCACATGAATTTAAAGAATCTCGTATCTAGCTTTGTCCTAGAAAAGTCCTTGTCATATATTTTCCAGACCCAAACTTCAACTCATACATAAAGAAAAAAGAAAAAAAATATAAGCAAACATAACTAGGCACACACTCAATTCCTCTATATAGAACCTTATAGATTATTTTGATCGATATTCACTTTTCACCTCTTATGTAGGAGTATCAACCTGCTCTTGTACATATTGATGCCAAGGAGATCATACTTGTACAAAGCTTTCCCTTTGCAGTCTCAAAGAGCTAGTTATCCATTCCATAATTTCCAATTGAGCCATTTTGGACAGCCGGTCCCGCTCCATGGGGGGGGGGGGCGGTGATATCCACCTTGAAGTAATGCACTTCAGTGCAGCCACCTTCATCATCTGGGCTAACTTATTGAATCACCTAGGGCCAGAAAGTAAGGTCGGGAGACCCAGCACCAGATCCGATCCCATAAAGGGGATCTGCAGCATAGTAATATTTTACATCAGGCAGTGTATCTGTCTCCAAAATGTTAAGAGCTTCGGACATGCCCAGAACATATGTGTTTGCGTTCCTAAGTCTCCATATCCCCTCCAGCACAGTCCAGACTGGTGGGCTCCAAAATGGCTTACAGTAGTAGGGGTGAGAAAATATCTCATAACAATCTTCCAATGAAACTCCCTCCATGTTGGGAAGCTAGTCACCTGCCATCCTCTACTCATTCTCCTATCCCAAACTTGCTGCGGGATCATGGTTGTGAGCTCCACTTCCCATCTCTGTTTTACCTTTTCTGTACCAGAGAGGTTGTTATTAAGCAGCAAACTATACAACTGTGAAAGAGGGCGAGTGTTGCCCTTGACTATTATATTATGCATGGGTAATTTTTTGTGACGAGGTACCTTTGTAAACGAGCCTCTGGCTCAAAGGTTGTTAAACTGATGTTCCAATAAATAGATAAAATAAATAAATAAATATTAAAGTAAAAAAAGTTTTCAAGATCTGATTTATCCCTGCTTAGCATTTGCATCCTGTTGGAAGATGATATAAAATGACGGACTTGTAAATATCCAAAGTGGTCGGCCTTACTGAGTTGAAATCTATCTGCTAACTGAGTAAATGAGAGACACTTCCCATTATCAATGCATTGTGCAAAAGCGGATAGCTGTTTCATGGCCCAATTCTGGAAGCCGGAGTCTAATCTAGGTGGAATAAAGGAGGGTTCAAACCTGATCAGTGAAAGAGGTCCAAGGCTTTCTGGGGTATGGGTAAGTTTCCTGAGTTTTTGCAGGATTTTAATGGAGTGGGAAACCCAAGGATTTGTCAGCAGGCCTTGTAGTCTCTCCGGTATGGTGTTGGTCGGTAGTGCCCACAATGCCCAGTCCCTAAGGGATTTCTCTTCCAGACAATACTATCCCGATTCTTCTCTATGCTTAGCCCAAGTGCATAGTTGTGTTCCCCCAGCAGCCAGAAAATAAAAATAAAACTGTGGAAGGGCTGTACCTCCTTTCTCCCTCGGAGCTTGCAAGCTATTTTGGCTAATCTGGGGTGCCTGTTATTCCATAGAAATCTCTGCATAGCCTTATGTAAGAAGACCCAGAAGTCCCGAGGAGGTTGTATTGGGAGGGTTTGAAAGAGGAAGAGCTGCCTAGGCAGGACATTCATCTTAATGGTTTGCGCCCTTCCATATAGGGTCAACGGTAATAACTGCCACCTGGCTATATCTGTCTGCAGGGTTTGGAATAATTTTAAATAGTTATTCTTATAAAGCTGAGAAAGATCTGCAGATATTACAATGCCCAGATATCGAATGGTGTTTTTATGGGCCCACACCAAAGGGAAGGTTGTTTTAAATTCCCACTTAAAATTAAAGCCTCAAATTTTTCTTGATTCATTTTATAACCTGCCAGGGCTCCATATTCCTCCAGGGCTCTGACCAGGGCTGGGATTGAGGTCTCCGGGTTTGAGATGAAAAATAGGGAATCGTCTGCATATAATGCAATCTTTTAGGTAAGACCTTCCACTGTAACCCCTTCTATGAGCGGGTGTGCTCTAATGGCCACCGCCAATGGTTCTAGTGATAATGAAAAGAGCAGCGGAGAGAGAGAGAGAGCATCCCTGCCTTGTGCCCCTTAGTAGTGTAAATCTGTCAGAAAAATGGCCATTTACCTTGATCCTAACCTCTGGGGCATGGTAGAGGGCTCTGATGACAGTTATGAATTTGTCCCCCAGGCCAAATCTCCCAAGAGTCTCAACCAAAAATTCCCAATCTACCCTGTTGAAGGCTTTTTCAGCATCCATGCTGATGGCTAACTGAAATTTTTTTTTAGTCTTTTGGGCTGAAATTAAATTTAACAATCGGTGTATATTGCCCTGTAAGTATCGGCCAGAAACAAAGCTAGTTTGATCTCTATGTACTAGGTCCCTAACCACCTCCTGTAGTCGATCTGCCATGATCCCAGTAAAAATTTTAAGTCCACTGGGAGCAGGGAGAAAGGCCGGTATGACCTACAGCCTTCCGGATCCTTATTTGCTTCAAGGATTACTGAAATCTGGGCCTGCCTCCAGGACCTAGTGGCTGCCCCCTTTCCCCTCAATAACTCATTAAAAGCACCCTAATGGAGGTAGCAAGACCTCCATAAATTCTTTATAGAATTCTGCCTTGTAGCGATCCATTCCCGGTGCCTTTCCATTTTTAAGTTGTTTGACTTTGTTTATGATCTCAGTGTTAGAAATTTGGGCTTTTATCTGTAGCTTCTGCTCTTCTGTCAATTTAGGTAGTTGAATTTTATCTAGATAGGAAAGGGTATTTTCTAGATGTCTGAGGCCTCTTTCCACTTGATAAAGAGCCTCGTAGTATTTTTGGAACTGGGCGGTAATACAGGAGGGGGATGTGGTAATTGAATTATTTTCTGCTGTTTGTAACTTAGGAACAGCTCTAGAAGATCTTTCTTTATGGAGCTGCCAGGCTAATAACTTCCCTGCCCAGTTACCTTGCTCATAATATTTTTGCTTAGAGTATCGAAGTTGCCCTTCTATGAACGTATCTAAAATCTTATTGAGTTTTAGGTTTAGGTAATCTAATTCTATTTTAGTGGCCTGATCTAATGTTTTCTGATGGGTCAGTTTAAGTTGAGACATTTTTTGTTCTAATTCACATCTTTCTTTTATTTTAGCTTTTTTTTTTATTGGGAGGCATATTTAATAATGACCCCTCTCAAGTAACATTTAAGAGCATCCCATCTCACACCGTCTTCCGTCTCACCCTGAGGATTTGTATCTAGAAATTCCTTTGTTGAGTGTTGGATTAAGTCTTTAAAATTGTCATGAGTCAGTAGGGTGACATTTAGTCACCACACAGACTCTGGGGGTCCACAGGACAGGCCAATGTCTAGTGAGACCAAAGCATGGTCAGAAAGACTGATGTTGCCTATATTTGCCCCATATGTGTTGTAGGGCGTTAGCAGAAATTAAGAAAAAATCAATTCCAGAGTACGTCTTGTACTTGGGTGAGTAATATGTATAGTCTTGTTCTCTTGGTCTAACAAACCACCAAGCATTAACCAAGGACAACTCTGAGCACAGCTGAGAAAGCACTTTACTAGTACGGGTGAAACCTCTGGATTTGGAACCAACTCTGTCCAACTGCAAATCTAATACTGAATTGAAGTCCCCTCCAATAACCACAAGACTCTGCGAGTCCAAGACAGATTCTGAGATGACCCTGGTTAAAAGCGGTGCTCTCTCATTTTCCTCATTTGGAGCATATCTGTTTAAAAAAATACATTTCTGGCTTTTGTATTCACCTCTGAGCCTCATGAACCTACCCCCTGGGTCAGATTCAACCTGTGAGACTGAGAGGGGGATGTCTCTTCTGATAAGTATTGCCACTCCTCTCTTACTTGTGTGTTGCTGGTATTCTGCTGCATATACTTCTCCCATCCAGCCCCTACGCAACTTTTTATGTTTTACTGCATTCAGGTGTGTCTCCTGTAAAAAAGCAATTGCGGCCTGTTGTTGTTGCAATTCTTGTATAATTTGTGCCCTTTTAATTGGGCTGTTAACCCCTCTAACATTCCAAGATATTATTCTTAAATCCGCCATATTAATTTTTGTTCTTTTGGACAAGATATCTGAAGGAATCTAAGTGCCTGTAACAATAAATTCAACAAATTGAAATAAAAATACTGAACCATTAACCTTTCATAACTATATACATACTGCCATAAAACTAGCAGACTATACTTTAGTGGAACTTCAAGGCATTGATATACCCTATTCCTCACCTCTGGAACTATTCTGTGAGGTGAGGTAGGAGACTATATTTCTAGTCTCCCTGTCAGAACAGGCCTACACAAATGTGGCGTGTCCCGACTGGGTCGTTATTAGTCGCCCTAGGTTTAGTAGTAACCCACATCTAGGATCTGACTCATTAAGAAAAAAAAAAGACAGGTAAATCCCTGTCACAATAGGGTGGGAAAAGGACTTGTCCAGGAACCCCTCCCCCCCGATTAGCGGGGCGTGGACTCCAAGAGTCATGAGAGAAACGCGGGAGAGACCCAAACTACTTTATGTTCTGTGCTTGTATGTTTTCTGGTGCATTCCCTGCACCATTTTGGTTGCCCTTCTCTGGACTGTCTCAATTTGGTTAATGTCCTTGTGAAGGTGCAGCCTCCAGTACTGCACACAGTACCCTAGATGGGGCCTAACCAGTGTCTTGTAAAGAGGGATTATTACCTCCCTCTTCCGACTTGTGATACCCCTACTAATACACCCCAACATTCTAGCCTTACTTACTGCTTTAGTGGTCTGCTTTGATGATTTCAGGTCACCGGCGATGATGATGATGCCGAAGTCTCTTTCTTCCATTGTGAGTGCCAGCAACTCCCCTCCCAGCCTATAAGTGGCTTCAGGGTTTCTCTTCCCTATGTGCATGATCTTGCACTTCTGTGTTGAACCCCAGTTGCCACTCTTCTGACCATTTGCTAGTTTATCAGATCTCTTCTCATTCTGCCCACCCCATCCGGATCATCTACTTTGTTGCAGATCTTGGTGTCATCTGCAAACAGACAAACCTTACCTTCAGTCCATCTGCAATGTCACTGATGAAGATATTGAAGAGGTTGGCCCCAAGACTGATCCTAGGGTACCCACTTGTGACTTGCATCTCTTCTGACTGTATACCATTTACCACCACTCTCTGTTTTCTGCCCGTCAACCAGTTTGCCACCCAGTTGACCAACTTCTGACCCACCCCGAGCCTACCCAGCTTATTAATCAATCTTCTATGTGGAACAGTATCGAAAGCTTTGCTGAAGTCAAGGTAGGCGACATCAACTGCTCCCCCTTGGTCCACCACTCTGGTTACTCAATCAAAGAAATCTATGAGATTAATTAACCATGTGGAGCGGGATCACATGAGCCCTTCTCCAGTCTTCTGGGACCTCTCCTGTGCTCAGAGACTCACTAAACAGTTCTGACAATGGCTCCGCTAGTTCCACCCTTAGCTCCTTTAGTACCCTGGGATGTATGCCATCAGGTCCCATTGCCTTGTCCACCCTGAGCTTATCGATCTCTTGTAGGACCCTTTCTTTTGTGAAGGAACTAGTGCATACCTCCCCCCATGTCCATGGTGCTGAGCTCTGGGCCCTACCCTACCTTCTCTTCAGTAAATACTGAGCAGAAGTATCTATTTAGGACAGATGATTTTACACGGTCCTCCTCCTCACATGCCCACTTATCCCCTTTGATCTTAGCAATAGCTGAAGTACAATAACGGTTAACTGAGCAGAAAATTGGTAAATAAGTTGATACAAAAATACAGTCACGGCACAAAATGGAATGCCTGTTTAAGTGCAAAATAAAACAGCAGCAGTACTCAGCATGCAAAATTCCTTTATTAAAACAGGCAGGAGACCTGTAAGATGAGAATATGCCTTGACCCATGGTGGGGAGGAGTACAGAGGTGGGGTAAATTAAATCAATAGGTCACTTTCCCTGCCTTAGACATTTTTCACCCCCTCCCTCCTCTGCAGATATTTGTGTTTTTTTTTAAAGAAAATGTATGGGTCTTGGTACTGTGCCAGCTGCTGACAGATTCTTTTTTTAACTGAGTGGAGGAATGGGGGAAATGGAAGAGTTAAGGACTAAATGGAATGGGCAAGGAGTGGGGAAGGGATGTCTCTTTCCCCCACCTTTAGGTTGTTAGACCCCCCCAAACCAGGGATCTGCTCTGCTTTTGGCTGACATGTCGAAGCTGAACTGAAGACAGGGGATACACATGAAAGTGGAACCGAAGATTCTACCATTCCCACTTGCTCACTCTTAGTTTTAGGGAATGTGACTGTAATGGAGTTAGTGAAAATATCAGATGTGGCATCATATTAATAACATCATAAATTGGATGTTAGAAGTGTCGCTAGGTTCTTCAGGTCTGCCCCCTGCACTTCATCAGTTGACTTGGTGTCAACCCCCCAAGCAGTCAGATTCTACAGGCCCTTCACCATGAGAGGGGGTCCAGACAGGGGTCATATAAGTTTTGGTGGGACCACAGGGCAACTAATATGCTCACAAGCATCAAGAAACTTAAAGTTCAATAAAATAACTCCGTACAAAGTTCTTTAGTCAAGCAGAAGGGGTCTAGTTTGATCTCAGACACTCTTGGAAGGCGTTGCTTGGTGCTGTCACAAGCACCTCCCTCCAGAGAGGCAGCTGTATTTACTGTTTGGTTTTCCAGGTCACATTTACCATTTCATACACACTCAAAAACATGATGTTAAACATTTCATTCCTGATAAGATCCATTACTAGTATTCTATCCGCTGTCACCGTCACCCCGGGCAGACAAGCTATAAGGGACCTTCATGGGCAACAGGTACAGTCTCACTCAGCAGTGTACTACACACATGTGTGACCCCCAAACTGGAGAGACTTGACAGTTTTGTTGGAAGATTTCTCATTAACACCTGCACTTCCAGTTGTACTGTCTCCGTAGATCACCCCCTCTTTCCAGAGTGGACCACATCCTGAGTGCTACGTTCTCTCCGCATACTTTACTTCATCATTAACAAGCTGGAGAAGGTCCAGATAAGGGTGACTATGATGGTACATTGCTTGCACCACAAATCGTACGTGGACAGATAAAGGGACCTCAATATTTACTCGCTTTAGGAGAGGAAGGAGAGAGGGGACATGATAGAAGCATTCAAGTACCTCAAGGGCATAAACAAGGTGCAGGCAGTAGACATCTTCCAATACAGGAGAAGTACAAGAATGAGGAGGCATGACATGAAATTGGAAGGTGGCTGATTAAAAAGGAATGTGAGGAAGTTTTTCTTCACAGAGCGGGTGGTGGAAGCACGGAATGGTCTGCCACAAGAGGTGGTGGGAGCAAGCACTGTGGTTGGATTTAAACATGCATGGGACAGGCCTAGGGGAACCACAGAGGTAAAGCAGAGGGAGGGTCAGAAGCCATAATCAAGTACGGGGCTTACGGGCAGACTAGATGGGCCTAGCAGTCCTTATCTGCCAACAATGTCTATGTTTCTATGTTTCTATGTATCTTCAAGTTCCCTTTTTTGAAGTATCAATGAAAGGGTCCTGATGCACAGTTCTGTCTCTTGTTCTTTCTCAAGTCCCCACTTCTGCTGCATTTCCCCAGCTCCTTTATTGCTCTTTCTGTTCTGCTGTTCATACATTTGGCACATTTCCACTTGCTAAAATCCTACTCGCAGGTTTCTTCTAGGTCTTTGTGCCATCTGTGATATAGGTCTTTCAATGGCACTTGAATATTTAATGCTACCGTTACACTGGCTCGTGCTTTCCTGTGCTACTCTTTCATGCTTGTTTCTCCAGATGTTTGTCAGCTCTGTCCTCTGATGAAGCATTTTGGGTGAATGTGCATGGGGTAGCTTCTGTCTTGTGTCTTATGAGCATTATGCAATAAACTTCAGTGCACCCTGTCCTAGTGTATGTGTGTCTGGATTTTGTTTTTTCCATTCTGCCAGACCACTCTGAGCTCAACACTCTTTCTCGGATGGTGATGGGACCCTGGGGATTGGGACCCATGGGTAACTTGTGCAACCCCCAGGCCTGGAGGAAATGGGTTTTAACTAATATTCCTTGCAGAACTTGACTGGTATGCATAAGGTTCCATAGGGGTCATGTTCCTCGAGAAAAAATGGGTTGCCTGAATAATGCTGTCAGGGGTCATCAGCTCATGGGTGCCAGCAGTAAGCAGGGGTAGGGTGAAGGAGGTTAAGAGAGAAGGGACCATGGGGTGAAGGATGGTTGGAAAAGGGGTGGGGAAAGAAAAATGGGACAGTGATTGGATGGGGTGAAAGCCTGCCAAGAGGAGGGGGGGCTATAAAAGGCAGGTATACGCTAGGGATGGCCTCTTTTGTAAGCTACAAAACCTGGTAGCACAATCAGCCAGCAGGAGTTCATAATGGAACTTAGTGTGGCAGTATGGGAGTCACTGGGGTAATTACAGGAGTAGGAGGACCCTGAGGAGGAAACGAGGGGGCTAAGAGCAGCTGTAGGACAGGCAGCAGATACGAGGAGGGAATCCTCCCCTCCCGCCATTCAGCAACCCACATCGCCTGATGCAGAGGTCAGTCTATGCATCTGGTTATCAGTGACTCCACCATCTCCAACTCACAACCCACCACCCAAAGAGCTCCAGGTCGTACATTTGGGGGGCAGAGGGGAACTGGGTAGGGAGCATGAGTACATGGAATCTTTGAGGACCTGCCGCATGGCAGGGAATTAACGCACCTCATCGCAGGGCTGCCTGACTGTCTTCCTTCTTCCCAAGCCTGCTCTCTACACCTTCTTTTTCAAAAGTCACCGATGTCCACATGCATAATGGGCCCTTGAGCAGGCTCTGTCTGTAGACAGCGGTGGAGCAGCATAACTGGAAAGCTGCTTGGCAGCATGAGGAAGGTATTGGCAAAAGGTAGATCCGACCATGGGAGAGTGAGTGAAAAAAGCCACAGCAGCTGGCCACCTCTGTTAGTGAACACCTTCTCCCTCTCCCTCCTGTTCCCATATGCTCGGGACCTGGAAGTTTAGAGAGAGGCATGGGGCATGAGCCATGCTACCTGAAAGGGATCAGAAGCAGCATGCAGGGAAGGGGGTGGCAGAAAGAATAAAAAGGAAACTGGGTTCCACCACTCAGGAGTGCTGGTCAGCCAAAAGGGATAGAACAGGCTGGGCTCCCCACATGGCTAAGCATGTGGGAGGAGGGAGGGATTCTAGGCTACAGTGTTACCCCCAGGTCACAGTTAAACTGAGCTGTTGCCAGCTCAGTATGTATTGCCTATAAACTTTAAAAAGGAAAAAACAATAAAAAAAATGGAGCACCTGTTCTGTCAAGGACCGTGAAGCCCCATAAGGTGCTCTGGAAGGCTGCAGTCACAGCGGACTTTGCCAGGAGTACAGGGGGTAGCAGTCCACAGCAGCATCCCCCAGCTTAGACTGCAGTATCATAGGGGTTACATATAAGAAGTATACATTGTGGAGGCACAGGGTGAAGGGCTTGCACTGCAGAGAACAGAACAACAAAGAAAGTTTAACATTGTTGGCAGGTTTAAGAAGAAAAAAGACCTGCAGGGGTATATATGCATTCATGGACAGGCAGCCCTAGCCATTCTCACATGGGCGGCTACAGGAGGCATAAGTATTACAGGAGTGGAAAGGGCATTGCCTTCATGTGGTAGCAGTAAGTGTGGGTGGCAGCAGAATGAAGGGGCTTCTAAAGGAGGTGTTGCCCGGTCCTGGGTTGGTAGGGGAGCCTTACACCAAGTAGCCTATTACAAAAAATTCCCCCAAAAACTAGAGAACAACAAGCGCATGCAATCAAATGGGGGCTAACCAAGGGCTGTGGTTTGTTTGACTTGGCAGGCATGGCACCAAGGGAGCAGAAGGAGAAAAGGAGGAACAAGGTGGAGGGACAGAGTGGAGTGAAATGGAAAGGCCATGCAGAAAGTGAATGCCATAACACTGCAGGTGAAGACGCTGCTGGAGAAGGCCAAGGCCATGGAGGAAACGCAGCTGACGAGCAGTAGGAAGAGAAAGGTGCAAGAGGCAGCAAAGAAGAAACTGGTGAAGCGTAAGCCAGGAGTGGTGGCAGGCAAGAGAGATGCAGCAGTATAGAGTAAGAATAATGCTACTGACCTGAGAGCGCAGGACAGTTTGTGAAATTACGTGTAGGAGCTCACTGGGAAGGAAGGAGAGGATGTGTTGGGGAAGGTACATAGGATGCGGCAAGATTTTAAGGGGAAAGGGAGATGGGAAGGTGTAGGGCAGTGAAAGAGGAGTGAAGGGCAGAATAAGAGGCAGTGTTGGATCCAGGATTTTACAATGTGGGGTGTGGTGGTGGGACACGATATGCAAATGTCTTTAATCCTTTATATAATTCAGCATTATCTTGTTTTACTACATTTTAAACAGAGAATAGAAATGTAGTATATCATTTAGAATGTATATTGTCTTCCTACAATCAATAAATCATACTTCCTCGACAAAATGAAATGCAGCAGCAGCAAGCAAGTAGGTTACAACTGGGGGGGCTACCATCCTCTTCACTCCCCCTAGATCTGCCACTGATAAGAGGTCGGGGGACAAGGGAAGTTAGAGGGAGGATGGCCAGGGGTGATGCTAGGGGACCATGTTCCACTGATGATTTAAGAAGATATGGAAAGGGGAATACATGGACATGTTCATGCAGGTAGACAGAAGTGGCTAAGAGGGTAGAAGAGATGGAAAGTATAGGAAAAACAGAGATGGCAACAGCACTGATGATGCTTAGAAAAATGTCCAAGGACAAGGGTTACAAGAGAAGCCTATGGAGGCATGGTTAATGGCATTTACATTTTTTAGCGCAATACTGATGCAGAAGCACCTGGAGCAGGTGATGTCACTGTTAGTATATTCATTAATACAAGTTAAGGAAAGGTTGCAGGTGGATGCAATACAATGAGAAGCTTAGGCACAGGATGGTGTCACATGGGGATGTGCAATGGGATACCAGGCATCCGGCCACATGGCTTGAGATCATGACAGTGCAAGCAACATGGAGTGAGGAAAGACAGGGAGGGCATGGGGGGGGCAGATGAAATTTTGTCGGGATACAATAGGGCACCATGCACATTGACAAATTGCAGGTTCTGGCATGCATGCTCACAATGTGCTGGGGTCCCACCCATTGTTCTGGTATAGAGAAGACAAGGGCAGGGGCGCTATGCTGCCCTATTAGGGGGAGGACCTGGTGGTTGTGGGGAGAGATTAGGCAGAGGGTAAGCTGGAGGGGTTTTGGTTTTCCCAAGTATTGGAGGTAAGTAGAGAAAAAGAATAGGAAAAAGGGGGCAAGAGGGCAGTTTAAGATGGTGTGAGCCCACATTAAAGAGAGGGTGCTGTTGGAGCTGTTTGTATAGTATCCAGACAAAAAGGGTGAAAGGGTTTTGTGAGAGGGATTTATATATAGGGCTTGGTTTGCAATACACTAGGCCCTGGAGGACAATGGAGACAGATAACTTGAAGTGAGTAAAGGCCAAGGAAGGAAGAGTGGAGGGCAAGCTCAGGAAGGAGCAAGAGGTGGGTAGGATTGAGGGGCCTTTTCAGACAGTGCCATTCCCCATGCTCAGGCTATCATCCTTGGGATTAGTGCTAAAGAAGGAGCCAGAACATTTTAAGCTGATACACCCTCTGTCATACCCATAGGGCAATTTAGCAAATGACTACATTGGGCAGGAGCAGTGTTCAGTGTCACATGTGACGCTGCATCAGGCAGTGGAATTGATTAGGGCAAAAGGAGGTGGGGGCTCTGGCTGGCAAAAGCAACATTGAATTCACATTTGGGTTGCTCCACGTTTGGTCAGAGGACTTGGATCTGCTGGGGTTAAGTTTAATTTGTCCATGGGATGTTCAGTAGCTTGCACCACACTTGAGGTTTTCAGCATGTGGTTGCAGTGGGCCTTTGGGAGGCAGTATGGCCACATAGCAGGGGTACAGTACCTGGATGATTTTCTATTCATTGAAGAGGGACATTATGGGGCAGGCAGGATGCTGCAGCAGTTCAGGGAGCTGTATGAACAGCTAGGGGGCTCCACAGGTGGAAGAGCAAACAGGAGCCTGCCAGAGTATTAGAATCTTTGGGAATTAAAATTAACACAGAACAGGGGCTGTTTAGATTGCCAGAGGTGAGGAGCGAAACTTAAAGCAGCTGCTGGTAACTGTAGAGGGGAAGCATAGAGAGCAGCTGTTGGAGTACCTCAATTTTTCATGTAAAATGGTGACTCTGGGCAGAGCAATCATGTGGAGGCTGGCACAGGCAGCTGAAAACGCCAGGAGACCCCACCCTTGGGGGGACATCACAAGAGGCATGAGGGAAGATTTAAGGGTATAGGAGGCATTTCTGAGGGCATACAACAGGGTAATGTTCTGGCTGGAGGACTGGGTATTCAGCGCAGATCTGGAGTTGTATACCAATGTGGGAAGGGCACATGGGCTGGGGGCAAATTTCCATAGATGGCAGATGGCAGCAAGGTGGCCTAGAGAATGGCAGGAGAGGGGGTTATTTCGGATATCACACTGATGGAGATTTTTCTGATATGGGTCACAGTGGTAGTATGAGGAGAGCACCTTCAGAACCTGAGGGTTTTGTTTTGGTGCAACAAGAGAGTGGTGGTGGAGGTGTTGAACAGGCTGTCAGCTTAAGCTGTGTCAGTCATAAGTGTAGTGAGATAGAGGATGTTACAAGGGCTGAGGATTTAAAGCAAGGCACATTGAGGGGGTTAAGAATGAAGTGGCTGACAGCCTTTCCCCTCTCCAGTTGGACAAGTTCTGTTCATTGGCTCCCAAGGCAGAGGAAAGGAAAACAGAAGTCCCGCCCCACTTGTGGGAGATTGGATGGAGAGAGCCCAACTGCGTTTCAGAATCTCCTGGTAAGCAGGGACGCTGAGGGCATATGAGAGATCCTGGATGGAGGTTCAGGCATTCAGGGAGCAGGTAGGCTTGATAGTTAGTGGGCCAGTGACAGAGGGGCAAGTGATGCAAACAGGGAGCAGGTAGGCTTGATAGTTAGTGGGCCAGTGACAGAGGGGCAAGTGATGCATTCAGGGAGTAGGTAGGCTTGATAGTTAGTGGGCCAGTGACAGGAGGGAAGTGATGCATTCAGGAGCAGGTGGCATGATAGTTAGTGGGCCAGTGACAGAGGGGCAAGTGATGCATTCAGGGAGCAGGTAGGCATGATAGTTAGTGGGCCAGTGACAGAGGGGCACGTGATGCATTCAGGGAGCAGGTAGGCGTGATAGTTAGTGGGCCAGTGATAGAGGGGCAAGTGATACATTCAGGGAGCAGGTAGGCATGATGGTTAGTGGGCCAGTGACAGAGGGGCAAGTGATGCATTCAGGGAGCAGGTAGGCATGATAGTTAGTGGGTCAGTAATAGAGGGGCACATGATGCATTCAGGGAGCAGGTAGGCATGATAGTGGGCCAGTGACAGAGGGGCAAGTGATGCATTCAGGGAGCAGGTAGCCATGATAGTTAGTGGGCCAGTGACAGAGGGGCAAGTGATGCATTCAGGGAGCAGGTAGGCATGATAGTTAGTGGGCCAGTGACAGAGGGGCAAATGATGCATTCAGGGAGCAGGTAGGCATGATAGTTAGTGGGCCAGTGACAGAGGGGCACGTGATGTATTCAGGGAGCAGGTAGGCATGATAGTTAGTGGGCCAATGACAGAGGGCGCGTGATGCATTCAGGGCAGGTAGGCATGATGGTTAGTGGGCCACTGACAGAGGGGCGCGTGATGCATTCAGGGCAGGTAGGCATGATGGTTAGTGGGCCAATGACAGAGGGGCACGTGATGCATTCAAGGAGCAGGTAGGCATGATAGTTAGTGGGTCAATGACAGAGGGGCACGTGATGCATTCAAGGAGCAGGTAGGCATGATAGTTAGTGGGCCAATGACAGAGGGGCACGTGATGCATTCAAGGAGCAGGTAGGCATGATAGTTAGTGGGCCAATGACAGAGGGGCACGTGATGCATTCAAGGAGCAGGTAGGCATGATAGTTAGTGGGCCAGTGACAGAGGGGCACATGATGCTATTCATAGTGCAGAAATGGGTAAAAGGGTCCGCGCAGAAGCCACTGTGGCAGGGCACTTGGTATCAGTGACAGCTGTATGCTGTTTATAGATGCTGTGCTGAAGGAGATATGCATGTCGCACTTCGAGGGGATGATGTTCAAGGCATTCTTTTTGGCTATTTTCCAATGGGCAGTCAGGGTGAGTGAGGTGGTAGCACAAGGAAGGGCAAGGAAGAGGGGTGGCAGAAGGGAGCTGAGGCGTGAAGGGGTGAGGTGGCAAGAAGGTAAGATGGGGCTTTGGGTAAGCAGGCCCAAGATGGATCAGTTGGGTGCAGAGAACAGCAGAACACTATGTGGAGGCTGACTTAGCTAGTTCTACGCCTCGTCGCATCACACGCACTGTGAACACGTGGATTATTACAGCAAAACTGACCAGGAACAGCCAATCATCTACTGCCAGACTGAACACTAGTGATGTCATAATACAAGAGGTCACGATGCTGATGAGATATGAAGGGAAACAGAACTAGATATGTCAGTCTCCTGCTAACAAACTGCTCTTCACATCACATCTAATACCAACAGGTACAGAACCTCCTGTTGAGCAAATGGGAAAAGAAAAATACTTCAAAAATAAAAAGCAGTGATTGACTACTTTAAAAACAAACAAACATTTTCTCTCTGTGGTTTTGGAAGTGACCAGCTCTTTAACTGGAACATGGAAAGCAATCGGGATGGGAGGCATTTGAACAGCCCCTGTACTGCAGCTCTGCCCTACTGGTAAATCCAAAGCATGTGTCCATTATTTCTGCACGAGGAGGGCAAATGATAAATGATAGTTCACCCTAGATCTAGCTAGTATGCGAGCTATAAATGAAAAATGTAATGGACTATATTAAGCAAGACAAAACTGCGAATAACCAGGTCCTACAATGTGTGAGTTTAAGAATGGATGGGCGGAGGCGCTTCTCCTACAAATTGTCCCTCCAGGACACAAATGACGAAGAAGAGTTTAGGAAGGAAAATGTATTGTTGATTGAAATGATGAAAACACACATTAAAGGGAAAAAATTCTGTTCACAAAAAAAAAAAAAAAGACTTCTCCTGCTAAGTGTTGTCTAGTTATCTGCTGTTGGAACCCATCCCGGAGGACACGGGCAGGCTATTGCCCTTTTCCCTCATCAGCATTGCCACGCTGCATCTCTGAGTCTACAGTAACAGCTGGGAGGAGGCAGGGGCACAGAGTTAGTGAACTGCTCAATCAGTTATGGCAAGGACTGAAGCAATTAAATGTACATCACGGGGCTCTGCAGGCACACCTTATCAGAGAGTTGCTGACTTCATACCTGCTCATTTGGTAATGCATATAAACTGTCAAGCTGCCAGTAACTACTGAGCAGATTTAACTCTTTCAGAACACATCTGTGATTGGCAGACAAGGGGCACTTGTAATCAGTATTACTTTTTATTTAATTCTGAAACCTAGTTTTATTGTGACGGCAAGTAATTGACAAGTAAAATTACGACGGAAACAGGAATTAGAATGGTTACATTAAAATATACCAGCTTTGTATGATGAACGCCCCCATAAACTGTTTTTATTGGGCTATCATATACACCAATAATGCTAAGGTATACTGATGCTTATTTTGGTAGGGTTAGGCTCAAGCTGTTACTTATGACTAGAGAGATGCACCAAAGTTTTAATTCGCTGGCGAAGTGAACCTGAAGTGGTCCACTTCAATTTGTATATCACTATGTGAAATTTCCATTAAAAAGTCAAAATTCACCTTACTTCACGTTGTTCACTTCGAGTTACATTTAGATAAGGCGAAGTCATTAGGAAACAAACCACACTGATCACATGCCTGACTGTCTCTGCAGGTCACCTGATTCAGGGAGGCAGTTAAATAGGCAGGAAGTCAGTGCTTTACTTTCACTTTCTGTGGCAGAAAGAGCTGGTGTACTGTGCTGTTTAGTTTGCCAAAGTTGTGCGCTTGCGATTGTTTGTAATTTTTCATTGTTTAGGCCTTTTTATTTAGTTATTGTAATAGTGCAGGAAGTTTTAGTTAATTAAAAAGTTTTTTTTGTGTTCAAAAAGGGTTCATTTTTGGTTACTTACTTTTAGTTATTATACTTATTTGACTAGTACTTGTACTAGTATTTTTTGTTTGTTCTTTGTGTTCTAAGTTTAATTTCTGTTATGGATCATGGTGGGCAAAGTGGTGGCCAGCGGGAGCCATGAATGCGGAGCAGCCTTGTCCGCCCAGTTCGATTAAACTGACCCAATTTTGGGACCTCCACTGCAGTTACACCCAGCCCTGCAGCAATGGTCCTCCAGTGCAGAACCAGCAAGAGAAGCAGCAGCAGCAGCCAAAGGAGCTGCATCAGCAGGAAGAGTGGCAGCAGCAGCCGAAGGAGCTGCATCAGCAGGAAGAGCAGCAGCAGCAGCAGCCAAAGGAGCTGCATCAGCAGGAAGAGTGGCAGCAGCAGCCAAAGGAGCTGCATCAGCAGGAAGAGCGGCAGCAGCAGCCGAAGGAGCTGCATCAGCAGGAAGAGCGGCAGAAGCAGGCGAAGGAGCTGCATCAGCAGGAAGAGCGGCAGCAGCAGCCGAAGGAGCTGCATCAGCAGAAAGAGCGGCAGCAGCGAAGGAGCTGCATCAGCAGGAAGCGGCAGCAGCAGCCGAGCGAGCTGCATCAGCAGGAAGAGCGGCAGCAGCAGCCAAGGAGCTGCATCAGCAGGAAGAGCGGCAGCAGCAGCCAAGGAGCTGCATCAGCAGGAAGAGCGCAGCAGCCGGAAGGAGCTGCATCAGCAGGAAGAGCGGCAGCAGCAGCCGAAGGAGCTGCATCAGCAGGAAGAGCGGCAGCAGCAGCCAAAGGAGCTGCATCAGCAGGAAGAGCGGCAGCAGCAGCCAAAGGAGCTGCATCAGCAGGAAGAGCGGCAGCAGCAGCCGAAGGAGCTGCATCAGCAGGAAGAGCGCAGCAGCCAAAGGAGCTGCATCAGCAGGAAGAGCGGCAGCAGCAGCCGAAGGAGCTGCATCAGCAGGAAGAGCGGCAGCAGCAGCCGAAGGAGCTGCATCAGCAGGAAGAGCGGCAGCAGCAATCGCAGCAGCTGGCTATTGCCCCTCCACCACTGGCAGCACAGCAGATGTCATCTGGACCCCCCCACTGCCTGTACCAGGCCCTGCACAGAGCTCTCCCATGTGGGAATTTTTAGCATTCTCCCTAGGGACCCCATTGTGGTGAGATGCAAAATTTGCGCTGTACTGGTCCACTGGGGGCGCAAGGGTGAGCACCTCAGCACTGGTGGTCAGAGAACCCACTGGTTGCTCGCCACCGTGCTGAGTGGGATGCCATGTTGCAGGAGGTAGCAGCCACTCTTGCAGCTGTGGCAGTGGAACATCATCCACCTGCGTGTCGTCAGCAGAGAATGGAAACAGAATCGCCACCGGTGGAAAAGTATGTGTGGGACGGGACATGCCATTTAGGACATGCACGTGGCACAAAGTGCCGGAAGCCAGCGTTCTCCACAAAAGAAAACAGCAAGACGTAAATTGCCAGCATTTCTGCTATGGCAGCATGAGTTCATGTGCAACTGCATGATTTGGTGGGTATTTACTGTCATGTTCAAAAAGTCTGTGCAACGTGGCTTCATTGTTTGTTACTTTACACATGGTGTGCCAAATGTCTCTACTCTGCTAAATGATATGGATAGGGTACCTTGGACATGCGATGGTGGGTGCACAGATGACTAGCCAATACGTGTGGTTATTTTCCATGTTTTAAGCACAGGAGTTGTTGTAGTAGAATTACTGAATGAACTGCCACAGCTACTCTGACAACTGTTTGAACATTCCAAATCCTCCTCCTCCTCATGCCTGTAGTAATCCTCCGGTGACATTTCACTACTTTTACCAACATGGCTACTTACACTGAAGGAAGGGGAAACCACGCTCACTAAAGTGTCTGAGGGTGAATGCCCAATTATGGCATTAGCCCCCCCCTCCCCGGTGCTGAGTCCACAGTGCATGTGCCTGCTCTTCAGATTAGTATGCTGGCCCCCAGTGCCCAAATGGCTACCCCTTTAACCATGCTTCTCACACGCTTGGCAAAGCTGGCAGATTGCCACTGTTTCATCGCTGCCATCTTGTACAAAAAATCCCACACTAGGGATTTGGATGTCCTACTCTTCACATGTCGCTGCTGGTGCTGCGTATGGAACTGCACTTTTGTTGGCGATGACATTGGGGTGTTCTGCATGATTTCTGGTGTTGTGTACACTTTGACTGAATATCAGAATCTATGACTATTACATCAGACTCAGCAACAGACACAGCTACACCTGAACTTTGAGAAGGGAGGGATTGACTAACAGACTGTTTACAAACAGCCACCTTCACTTTCTTTTTGTCCGGTTCCCAATTGGGGTCGCTAGCATCATCAGCATAATCATCTTCCACAAATTCACTTTGGATGCTGTCCTCCTGTGGAGATATTCCAAACACGGCCTCAATACTGTCAGCCACACTTTTTCTGAATGCTTGGATGGCCTATCCTCAGCATTGATAAATTTAACAGAGTTGAACTTGTAGCAATACTCGTGCTGTTATCAACCATTCACTCACTAACTTTACTACGAGCAGGGACAACAGCATCTCCAACCAGCATTGAAGCGACTGATTTTGCTGCGAAAAACAGAGTCAGAGAATTCCCTTTACTTGCACCAACTACTAACTGTCCCTTCTGTTGCATACTACCATGGACATGGCCATGACCACGACCACTCTTAACACTGCTAGACAGGCCGGCCTGGTGATGCTGAGGGTTGAGGAGCTAGACATCACACTTCACACTGCACCAGCGACCCAAGTTTTGGAGTGAGCTCGGGTGCTGGTGGGTCGGCAGGGGTGGGTTGGGGACAGAGTGCTCTTGTGGTGCTCTCCTCTCCAGGAGAACGGGTTGGGTTGGCTTGGCATGCGAGCGACCCCCGGTGGAGTCCTGGGGACATTGCAGCAAGCCAGGCAGCATGAGATCAGCGTGGTGGATGCCAGCAGAGTTGCCATGCGCCAGAGCATGGGGGGGTGCCCACGCAGTGGTGGGGGGAGCCAACACAGAACAAGGAAAAGACCAGCTTCGTGGGACAGGCGACGGCTCCTGTCCCCCATGTCCTCTGCCGGGTTCTCCTCAGCTGGCCTTCCAGTTCCTCCCTCAGGGACCCACCTATAGCCAGAGTCTGACTTACAAGAGAGCTCAAGAGGTGAGGGCTACCCTTTCGGGCGGGTGAAACCAGGGGTGCTGGCTGCAGGGGAGAGGGCAGAGAGGAGGCACAGACTGAGGGATCCAGAGGCGGACAGGATAAAGGACTGGATGCCTGAGAGAAGGTCCCATGAACCGTGACTGGAGTGAAAAAAACAGAATAAAAAAACACTACTAGACTTGTTAGCCCCTTATGAACCGGCCTCATCATCACAACACTTTCCACTGCTAATAGTTTTCTTGGCAGCAGTGCCACATCCTGAAACAGCTTTGCCTAACTGTGTCTTCACAGGCATTTTTTTAAGATTACACAGAAAATTAACAGCAACTTTAAATTTCTGCACTTTTGGGAGGATGGGAAGCAAAACCCTAAATCCAACTGCACAGGCACAACACAAGACCTGTCATGGAATCCTTAATGAGTCTTCCAAACCCGACAGTCGAAAAACACCACCTTGTTTTGATTGGGGGCGGGGGAGCAATAGCTCCTACACAGAAGCAGAGTACTGCAATTATGGTGAAGCAATAAAATGCATATCAGTTGACAGTACGCACACAGATTAAAGGTCAGGCACAGAAACTTTAAGTGTTCGGTAAACTACAACACAGACAGTCTTTTAAAATGACTGAAAAAATGCCCAGCAAAAAGAAAAAATGTAGAAACTATTAAGTGAAGTTGTCCTATGTGTACTGCAACACAAAAATAATAAAACATTAGCCAGCAACACTCGGAAAAACTGCCATTCTCACTAATCTCCCTTCTACACCCCAGATCTGCCCGTCCCCCAAGCACACTTTTACAGTGTCTCTTGGTACAGACACTGAATGTACTAAATTAACATGCAATAGTCACAAAAACTCAATAAATGCTTGATGATATAACCACATAAGGGTTTACTACAATCAGTTTACTAAATTCTGACACAAAATTTTGTGGCATAAAGGCATCTTTAAAGGTTTTTCGAGGGTTTGAATCTCAGAGCTCTGAAAGCAAAAGGTCTCCAGCTTTCCACTACACACACTACGAAGAAATGAGGCTGTGCAAGACAATATCGAGCCCATGTGACCTTACATCCCATGATTCACTGCAAATTTCTCCTTAAAAAGCACAAAAACAAGGTGAAGTAATGCAAAGTCCATATATAACAATGGAAAATTTGCGTAACTTCAAGTTGTGTAGTAATTCGCTTTGCTTTGTGGAGTATTACGCGAAATTCGGGTTCTATGTGAAATACTATGCGTAGCAAATTTTAGGCACTTCACCCACCTCTGCCTATGACTTACAATATATATTCTTATTCCTATGTATAATAATCCTCAAATTATCAATTTCTTATTGATAATACTATTGTAAGAGCTATTCTTCCAGTTCTCAATTTTTGTGCTGCCTTTCTGATCCAAATTGTGCATGAAAAAGGTATGTTGGGACAACACACCTATCCAGCAAAAAAAACAAACAAACAAACAAACAAACCGGCAGACAAAGGTGAATTAATAAAACCTGCCAAACCAACATCCCTCCAGTTGGGCCAACCCAGGTTGTTTCTGAATTGTTGCTGCAGTCTTTAATGAGGGGATGGGATTGTATTTTCACCCTGGGTCACTGATGTCCAACCCTGCCCCTGTGTTCAAACTTTTCACGACATCTGACTATGCTATGGAGTTCTCTGTACATTTCAGTGTAGGCAACTGTTTGGGTAGTTAGGGCAGCAGAGGACGGGGTGGTGAGGGTCATTGAAGTTGCAAGGTCCTGGAGATGCCCTGGGTTTAAACAGGACCAAGGGAGATACCAGACGTGTTTGGTCCCTGTGCCCAGGGGTCCCACCATACCGAGTGGGCAGGCAGCTATAGGGCCAGCTACTTCCTCTGATCCTCTTCGGGCAGTGCTCTGGAATGCTAGGTCAATAAGGAACGAGACCGCTTTACGAAGACCTGGTTGGATGATGATGCTGGTACAGTTCTAGAGGCCGCAGAGTCCGCTGGGTACTCCGTAGTGCACTCCCCGATGAAGGTTTGCAGGGGTTGGGGAATGGCCATCGTTTTTAGAGGCAGCCTGGGCTTCACGGTGCATTCAGTTGGTAATACCAGATCTTTTGATTGCATCGTCATCGTCGTGTGCAGAGGTCTAGGTGCAGGTTGACGGATTCTCCTTATTTACTGCCCTCCTGGGGCGGGAGGAGAATTCCTGCAGGTAGCAGACTTCATTGTTGAACAGGTGTTAGAGTCCCCCAGGTGTTTAATCCTGGGGGGCTTTAATGCTTGGGTCGAAGATAAATCCTCGCGGTTTGGTTACGACCTCTTCCAGTTAATGTCTTCACTGGGCCTGACATAAGCAGTTGCTTCTGTGACCCACGGTCATGGCCACACACTCAACCTGGTGTTCCAGCTGGGTCTGGGGGTTGATAATCCTAAGACTGACCAGGTCTCTTGGTCCAGTCACTGCACTGTGGGGTTCACATTTGGGGCCCCCCAATAATCCTTCCGCTGTGGAGATGGTCAGCTACCGCCCTTTAAGGAGGTTAGACCCAGAAGGACTTTTGGCATTAGCTGACCTATCTAGAGGCAGTGGCCACCTATAATATGATGGTGTCTGAAGCACTGGATGCCTTGCTCCGGTTCGTATATGACCTAGATCCTCTCACTTGAGATCCCCTTGGTTGATGAGGATCTCATGGCAATGAAGATCAAGGGTCAGAAGTTGGAGCATTGTTGGCGGAAGACACAGCATGACGGCGACAGACTGGTCCAACGTGCCCACTACAGTGAGTACCAGGAAGCAATCTCCCATGAGAAGTCAGAGTTCCTGTCCAGGGAGATTGTGGCAGGGCTGAAAAGACCTGCTCAGCTTTTTCGGACTGTGAATAGGGTTCTTCATCCAGCCTGTCTACAGCTGAAAAAGACCTTTTCATCCACCTTGTGTGAAGAGTCTGCCCTGTTCTTCTCTAACAGGGTGTTATCCATCTGGTTGGGGATTCTGTCAGGGTGGCTTACACCTCGCAGTGGCTGGACTGGTGGGAACAGAAGCTCTCTGCCTGTCTGGGAGGAGTTTAGGCCAGCGGAGGTGCTGAAAGTGATTGGAGTGATCTTAGAAGCTGAAGCACACATTTTGTGAATTGGACCCAGCCCCGACGCATTTCCTGATGGGATGTGCTGAGGCTGTTGGCCCGGTGTTTGCCGGATTGCCAGGTGTTCAGTGGTGGAGGGGGTATTCCCAGTGGCTGTGAAAGAGGCGCTGGTGAGACCCCTCCTTAAGAAACCTCCCCTCGACCCAGACGTCCTGGCGAATTACCGTCCTATCTCCAACCTGCCTTTTTTAAGCAAGGTTGTCGAGAAATTTGTGGCACATCAGCTCAAGAATCATCTCGTGTCCTACGACATCTATGAGCCATTTCAGTCAGTTTTTTGGGCTAGACACAGCACAGAAACAGCACTAGTGAGGATCCATAATGACTCACTCAGGGCTAGAGATAGGGGGAGACAGGTCAGTTCTTGTGCTCCTTGATCTCTCTTCAGCCTTTGACACCATGAACCATGTTGTGTTTCTTGATCAGCTCTGTAAGTTTTGTGGACTCGCCAGTGCTGATATCAGATGGTTTGAGTCCTATCTCTCAGATAGGGTGCAATGGGTAGTGATGGGGAATTTCTCCTCCACTCCAATGCCTCTGTCATGTGGAGTTCCACAGGGCTTGATCTTGTCACCGATGCTGTTCGCGTTGTATGTGCTGCCCCGGGTGAGATCATTCGACAATACAACGTGGAGCTTCACTGCTATGCAAATGATACCCAGCTGTATTTGTCATTTTCTCCCAGAACATCTGGTGCCGTTGAAGTGCTTAATATTTGTCTGGCTAAAATCAATGACTGGATGGCTTCCAGCTGGCTGAGGCTTAACCCAGATAAGACAGAGGTGCTGGTGGTTGAGCAGGGTCGTGGGCATGATGGGCTGCTGCTTGGAGCAGACACAGGTTTTTTCCTGGGATCAGTTCCGTTGGTTGCTTCCCCAAGGGTGCGTAACCTAGATGTGATCCTGGACAGCAGGCTGACTTTTGAAGATCAGGTGTCGTCTGTTGTTAAGAGTGGTTTCTACTACTTATGGAACATTGCCAGGATCAAGCCCCTCGTTCTGCCCAAGGATCTGCCAACCCTAATACATGCCTTTGTCACCTGCAGACTTGACTACTGCAATGCCCTTTACCTTGGGATTGCAGGAGGGACCCTCCGCAGGCTTCAGCTGGTGAAGAATGCAGCAGCCCAGCTACTGACAGGCCTATCCAGGTAATGTTCCATGACCCCGGTCTTGCGTGCTCTGCACTGACTGCTGGTAAGGAGGAGGGTCCTTTTCAAGGTGGGCCCTATATGGACTGGGTCCTAGCTACCTGTCGGAGCTCCTGACACCCACAACCTCTGTTTGCTCCCTCTGCTCCTCCTCGAGGGGCCTTCTGGATGTTCCCAGAGTTTGGCTCAGGACTTCTGGTGATCGAGTTTTCAGAGTCTTTGGGCCAACCCTGTGGAACGTGCTTCCATCTGCAGTCAAGGAGACCCCCTCGATTGGTGTTTTTAAGCAGGGGCTTAAGGCCCACCTTTTCAACCAGGCATTTACTGAATAACTTATTTCTAACCCTGTTTATACTATAGCTAATACTATAGTTAATTTTAATTATTGAGAGCTGATTTCTACTTTCTGCTGCTTCTGAGATGTATTTGTATGTACTTTGTTATATTGTGTACTGCACTCAGAGGCTCCGGGATTGAGCGCCTTAAAAATACAGTTGCCTTACCTTAAATCGCTTGCAATGTTTTTTATTTATTTATTTGTTTTAATTAAATTTAATTTTTTTTTTTTTCAAATTAAAGCCACCATTCAAGTGACAAGAGCTTGACCCTGGCTTTCTTACCCGACTGTGACTTTCTTCACTGGAGGTAAGATATTGATTTTGAGGGTTGGGTTTATGCCCCAATTGGTGCTCTCTAAGTCAAAAGCTGGCACTGAAGGCCACTCAATGGCCCAGTGGAAGTGCTATGTGCCTCTGTGTCAGCATGCCGGGTTTAGGAGTGAGCTCAAGAGTTGGGCTGGGTGACCAGGGGACTAGGATGGCAGTGCTGTGTCAGTGAGGGGAATGCGGTGTTGAGGTTCCACCACTGTTGTAACCCATGTGATGGGCTGAAGGAGCTAGACTCCCCCATGGAGTGTCTCTGTGTGTGTGAGGGATCATACTTGGGGACACACAAGCTTCATCAGGAAGCCAGATGGGGTTGGGGATTGGGTTGGTCTGAACCAGCATGGGAGATTGGGTATCCCAATGTCCAGAATGTTGGTGTGACAGGCAGAGGAGACACCAGCACTGATTTGCCAAGACTCTGGAGGCCCCAAACCCTAATTTTGTTTGCAAAGAATTTCCATCCTTTTTGAGATAGTAGAAATGTATCCTCAGTGAAGTAGGAAGACATGCAAATGCGTAGGGTTCTCCGGGCCCTGCAGCAGAAAAAGACTCCATCCGCCTACAGAAGTCCAGGTTTCATAGGATCCCACCTCATGAACAAGGGTGGTGAACATGTTCAAATCCCACCTGAAAGGTGATTTCACAAAGCAACCATGAAATTGCCTTTCATAACAGACTTGGATAATTTCATAGCACTTAATCATGAGCAGGGGTTTCTAAAAGGCCATGTTGAAAATTTGATGTAAAAATATTTTAAAGTGACAAAGTTATGAATACAAGTTCAAACCCCATTGAAGTAAGTTAAATAAGGCTTACCTTATTTTCTCATTGCAGTCACTGGTTCCAGCAGCATGGTATGTCTTTGATTGGAGAGTGGACCTACATCATGGGACATGTTAAGGTGAGTGAGGGTGTATAGGGGGTGTGGGGGGTTGTGAGTGGTGGGTGCTATGTGGAAGGTCGGGGTAGAGTGGATGGGGGTCAGATCCATGAGGGACTTTTTTTTTTACAGGTTAAAAAAATCAATGAGGGACAGTTTTCTTTATTCTACAGGGAAGCTGACACTGGGTACTGGGGACTTTAGTGTTGAGATGATTTTTGGTGGCACTGGGGGTGGGCACCCCTGGTGCCACCACCTATTTTTTGGGAGGGAGGGGATAACCTGGATGGGGGTTGAAAGAAGCAGTAATGGGGGTGGGTACCCTGGTCCATACTAGTTTAGTATATTGACAAAGGAGAAGCAGGTGACCTGTAGGGGAGGGGGTAGAGAATAGAGGTAGCAGGGGTGGGCACCCCGGTCCATTTAACATAGCTAGATAGACAGACAGACAGAGGCAGGCAGGCAGACAGATGAGAGAGAGACTGAGATCAAGAGATCACCAGCAGGGTCCAGCTGCAGCTTCGGAACTCAAGAAAGCCCCACTGTTCTCATACTGAGAACGTAAGTGCACAGCTCCTCTCAGTAAGCTTATTTTCTCATACAGTATTGCAGTCACCAGTTCCAGCAGCAAGACATGACTTTGATCAGAGAGTGGATCTACAATACATCAGAGGATATATTCAGGTAAATGAGAGTGTGCGTGGGGGGGTATGGGGGAGTGGTGTAGTGGGTGCTGAGCGGGAGGTCAGGGTGGGGGTATGTGTGGAGGTCAGATCTGCAGAGGACTGTTTTCTTTGTTACAGGTTAAAAAAATCAGCAAGGGACAGTTTTCTTTCATTTGACAGTTAGCGAAGCCAGCACTGGGGACTGGGCACCCCACTGTCAGGATGATCTTTGGTGGTACAGGAGGTGGGCACCCTGATGCCATCACCTATTTTTTTGTTGGGTAGTGGTCAACCTGAATGGGGGGGAATTGAAAGAAGCAGTACAGGGGTGAGTACCCTGGCCCATGACTACTTTAGCATATTGACAAAGGGAGAGCAGGTGACCTGGAGGGGAGGGAGGCAGACAGTATTGGTACCTGGGATGGGCACCTTGGTCCACTTATAGATAGATAGATAGACAGACAGATAATGAATAGATAGATAGATAGATAGATAGATAGATAGATAGATAGATAGAGAGACAGACAGACAGACAGTTATGAGAGAGATGGGTGAGATCGAGATCAAGGAATCACCGACTCACTGCTCCAACTGACGCCAACAGCACAACTCCAGCTGTGGCTTCAGAATTCAAGAAACCCCCATTGTTCTCTCACTGAGAAGATGGGTGAATGACTCCTGTCACTAAATTGGGCACCCAGGACATTCTGGCACCCATAAATGTTATTTCCAGTGCCATTTTAAAAAGACAAACACCAGAATCTAGGTAAATGGGTTCATTAACCTTGGTTCAGGTGTTAGTTTTTTGAAAATACATATTATTTATTGCCGCTCAAGCTAGACACTTATCCAAAAAATCCTTATAAATCTGGAACCATATTATATTTTTTCACGAAACTTTTGAAAAGCACACCCTTGGCACAGGCCCTTTCATCCATGAAAATATCATGATAAAATTCCAGACTGTCATGGCTGTGCATGACAGCAAACAAATGAACAAATAAATATATATAAAAATAAAAAACAATAAAACACATGGGCCCAGATATTCAAAAGGGTTGCGCCATGCGCAATAGGGTTGCGCCTGCTCAAGTCCGAACTTGCTCCATTCTGCCATATTCAGCAGGAGGCAGTTGCCACAGAAAACATGCTGAGCAACAGCGCAATGCAAATGAATGCATGCTGAACTGGAAGGGAGGAACCATGCATAAACTGCACAGCCCGATATTCAGCAGGGCTGTGCAGAGTTCTCTGGCGCAAACCCCCAACCTGCGCCTGCACAACATTGAGCCAAATAAAAAGGCTTAAGTTGAGGCCACCCACAGGTGAGCTGCTGCATTGCAGGGTGCAACACAGCAGCTGCCACCTGTGCAGCTAACCCAATCCCTGTGCCCCGATCGCGGGCAGCCAACTGTAAACCCCACCACCCCCACTGGCCCGATCGCGGGCATGGTTTAATCCCCACCAGCCCGATCGCGCGGCGCAATGCTCCCGAATGTATCTCTGGTGGTCCAGTGGACGAAAAGCCTGATCGCGGGCAGTAGTTGTTTAATAACCCCCTGCGAATTCATCCCTGGTAGTCAGTGGCACATCCGATTGTGGGATGTAAATGTTGAACAAACCACCGCGAACATAGCCCTGGTGGCTGATGTCCCCACCACCACCCGAGAAGCCCACCACCCCGCTCCCCGGCGGCGGCGGGTGGCAGCATCCCACCGCCTGCCACCCGCGCCCGCCGACTGACTGCCAGTAGGGCTGCCGCCCGGTGGTGCAGAGCAAGAGCCAATGGGCGTGCAGCCCATACCGTACATGACAGGTCAGATTTGTGAATGAATACATTCATTCATTCACAAAACTGGACTTGTCTTATGTTATGGGCTGGCCATTGGCTCTTCGCTACCACGCAATAAGCATGCAGCCGCGCAGTCGGTCGGCGGGTGCTGGCGGGTGGGATACAGCTGCCCGCCGCCGCCGCGAGGGAAGAGGGGTAGTGGGCCCGTGGGTGGGTGGGCTGGGGGACACTAGCCACCAGGGCTATGTCCGCGGAGGTTTGTTCAACATTACATCCTGTGATCGGATGTGCCACTGACCACCAGGATGAATTCGCAGGGGGATTTATTAAACAACTACTGCTCGCGATCAGGCTTTTAGGTCCACAGGACCACCAGGATACATTCGGGGGTGGGAGCCACATTGCTGCCTGCGATCGGGCTGGTGGGAGGGGGATTAAACTATGCCCGCGATCGGGCCAGTGCGGGTGGTGGTGGGGATTACACCGTTTCGCCTACCATCAGGGCAGCAGGGGGCGCCGGGCTGTCCCGACGGCTGCTGCCTGGCAGGTGCCAGGTGCAAGTCCTCAGGGATCACAGCGCACCTGCATGCTAATGGCATGCAAATGAGGCGCAATCAGATGCAAATGGACCCCTGGCCTTGCATGAATTATGGCCTCATTGCATGTCATCTTTGAATATGGGGATTTTGCGCATGGCGCAATGGTACTCTGGAGCCACCGCAAGTTGAATGCTCCACTCTGACAACTTGTGGTGGCGCAAGTTCCACTGCACCATGCACAGTGGCTGTGGCCAGGGGGTGATATTCAAAGGAGTTGCTCAAGGGCGCAACTTCTTTGAATATCACTCTGGACACACCCCTGCGCAACTATTTTGTGCAGCGCAAGGGCTTGCACCACAAAATAGCGCAGTTTAAATATCCAGCCCAAGGAATCTAAACATCATTTTTTCCATTGTTTTGGCATCTCTTATCTCAAAAACGAAACAAGATGCTGTTACAAAACTTTTCATGTCTTTAGAGTCTGTCAGCCTGACAGTGCATGCCAAGTTTGGGGCTTTTTTTGTGGAATGCTGCCAAAGTTATTAAAGAGCAAAACTTGGGGTTTAAAATTAATCAGCCTACTCAACCCTAACTGTAGCGGTGCAAACCGCCCCACCTCTATCATATACCTGTATTGATTTTTATTTGTTTCTAATTTCTGACCAGAAAAGGCACACTGTGCTATTACAGCTGGCTTGCAGGTGTGCCCTAGAAGTGGGTTGCATGGATTTGTTTTATTGATAAAGGAATGTTGGCAGTGACATCCGGTAAACTCTCCTTCTCTTCTTCAATAAGTGCCAAGGGATCTTTTACTTCCACCTGGACAGTGAACAGAGATGGCAGAAGGGACCTCGTTTAACATCTCATCTGAAGGACAGCCTCTCACCAGTGCAGTACCCTCTCCACCCCATTACTGCATAACAGTGTCAGAGGTATTACCCCATACACCTGATCTGGGGTTAGACCTCACTGCCTTTTGATCTTCCAGCCCCAGAGGTGAGTGTGCTCTCTACTGAGCCACTGACATTGACTGACCCATGGACACCGAGTATGTACATTCTCAACCCCAGCCACTTGACTCCAGTGCCAGGCCTATATTTGGTAACATTTTTTTTATTTTTTTTTTATTTTAGTCTTTGGTAACTGGGTAAGGCCCACTAGGCACAAGTGCCTGTTTTCAGGGGCAACCTGGGAGCACCGGGTGGTTAAGTGACTTGCTCAGAGTCACACAGTATGCAAGTGGATGTTGTGAGAATCAAACTCAGGTCTGGTCTGCTGGATGTATCAAGCTTGTTCGCACCTCGTTCCTCTAACCTCTGAGTTATACTGCCAGCCCATATACAGTATAAGCTCATTGTTGCTAAAGATAAACAAGCCATATCATATTTATTTCAAACATCTGAGGTCTATTTTAGGGCCTCCCCCACCAAAAAAGAATCAGCACAGAGAACTCTTTGCAGTTTTCAATAGCCTCTTTTATTTTATAGTTTTTAGGCCACCCTGTGCATTGTCCCTTGTTGCAAGAGAATATGATGCTTACTGATTACATGGGGCTTCCTCACTTACCAGTATACAATTATCAGCACTATGACAGCTACTTTGTCCTTCATTGAAGCAAACATTGGTGGAAACTGCTGACCACTAATTAAAAAGTGATGCTAAACTTCCTTGGGGACCCCGGTATAAAAACAGAGAAATCTGGAATTATGTGGTTGGTGAAGCATGATGGGAAGGTTACAGATATCTGTTATAAAAATAGATTTCATATCCCTGTGGAGAATAACACTGAGAAGACCTCCGCTGAATTAATGAATATACATGTTGACTTTCAGATTCGATTGACTGGAATAATTACTCAACATTAACATATCTACAAGGCAGCAATCAGCACTCCAAAGTCTCAGGTCACTGAAAATCTCTATGATGTTTTTTATGGCAAAAAAATGCATTCAGTCCCCCTCTACTGCAGGTTGTTATTTCTGTGTAAGAAGTCCTGACTTTACATATTTAATGTAATTATGAATGCGAAATTCTGAAGGCAAGAAAAAGAAGCTAGGCTTCTGCTTACTCCATTTTACTTTTTAACAAAGGAGGAAAATCCAAAATATAAGAAAGTGAGGTGTGTGACAACTGAAAGCACAGAACTGGCAACTAGAGGACATCAAATGTTATGGGCACAAGAGGAAAATTATTATACATTTTTCTAATGAAAGGGAAATTTACTAGTCTCAAATAGCCTTCTCAAATTGGCCTCTCTTAAATTACCATCATCCTAAATTTTGGACTTGGGAGCTAGTATGAGTTCCAAAAAAGCTGGAATGACTTCCAAATTTAAACTCATGGACAGATCTGACTTGCATCAAAAATACATGACCTGTATCCCTGGTTGTACAGCTGATATTTGGAAACAAAGATGGTACTGCAAAAGTGTCAGAACTAAAGGAAACTAGCAGAGCCCTGGGGCAGTTGGCAACCTCTTGGTACCAGCATCAATAATGAAGAAGGAGTCTCGAGCCCCATATAGAGAAAGGCCATGCATTCAGTCATAAAGATGAATTATATTTATTTCACAGAGCAATTTTTAATTACTGTATGTCATAATTCTTATGTGTACATGCATACCAAGACACACTCTCCCACCCATAAAAAGACTACATACTGTGGTAACCAATGTCAGGTTTTGTCTTGTCATGTCTAGTTATGTCAGTCAGGATCTTCCCTGTAACATTCCACGATGTTTGGTGCAGTAGTGCCCAGTGTCACGCTCCTTCTTGTCTAGTACAGTCAATGAGGATCTTCCCTGTTGCATTCCTCCATGTTAGGTACAGTGGTGCCCCGTGTCAGGTTCCTTCCTGTCTAGTCATGTCAATCAGGTTCTTCCCTGTTGCATTCCACCATGTAAGGTACAGTGGCGCCCAGTGTCAGGTTCCTTTCTGTCTAGTCATGTGAATCAGGATCTTCCCTGCTGCATTCTACCATGTTAGATACAGTAGTGCCCAGTGTCAGGTTCCTTCCCGTCTAGTCATGTCAGTCATGATCTTTCCTGTTGCATTTCACCATGTGAGGTACAGTGGTGCCCAATGTCAGGTTCCTTCCTGCCCAGTCATGTCAATCAGGATCTTCCCCTGTTGCATTCCACCATAGTAGGTACTGTGGTGCACAGTAGCAGGTTCCTTCCTCTCTAGTCATGTCAGTCAGGATCTTCCCTGTTACATTCTACCATGTGAGGTACAGTGGTGCCCAGCGGCAGGTTCCTTCCTGTCTAGTCATGTCAGTCAGGATCTTCCCTGTTGCATTCCACCATGTGAGGTACAGAGGTGCCCAGTGCCAGGTACCTTCCTGTCTAGTCATGTCAATCAGGATCTTCCCTGTTGCATTCTACCGTGCTAGGTACAGTGGTGCACAGTGCCAGGTTTCTTCCTTCAGGTTCCTTCCTGTCTAATCATGACAGTCAGGATCTTCCCTGTTGTATTCCAGCATGTGAGGTATAGTAGTGCCCAGTGGCAGGTTTCTTTCTGTCGAGTCATGTCAATCAAAATCTTCCCTATTACATTCCATCATGTTAGATACAGTGGTGACCAGTGTCAGGTTCCTTCCTTTCTAGTCATGTCAATCAGTATCTTTCTGAACTACAGCACAAGTGAACTGCACTCCAGCACACAATGGTGAACAGTGTATTATTAGGAATTGACGGAGATACACACTGATTAAACTGTCACAAGTGCTTTATTCTGCAAAAATAACAAAATATCAAACACTGTTACACAAAATGGGTCCAACTGGCTGGTTTTCCGAGATACAGGCACTCCGGAGCTTCGCTCCTTCAAGCTTTCTCAGGGACTTTCTTTCTGGATTTTGTTAAATTTGTTAAGTGGCAGGATTATGTGACATTACTTGCCTTTTAAAGTGGCAGGATTATATTACATTAGTGGCCTTTTAAAGTGACAGGATCGCACTACATTAGTGAGTTTATAAAGTGACAGGATTACATTACATACCGTAAGTGGGTTTATAATGTGTCAGGACTGCAGTAAAGTAGTGAGATTGTAAAGTGGCAGGATTACATTACATCAGGGACTTTATAAAATGGCAGGATTATATTACATTAGTAGTCATGTAAAGTGTCAGGACTGCATTACATTAGTGGATTTGTAAAGTAACAGGACTATATTACATTTGTGACCGTATAAAGTGACAGGATTACATTAGTGGCCTTGTAAAGTGACAGGATTACATTAGTGGTCTCGTAAAGTGACAGGATTACATTAGTGGTCTCATAAGTGGCAGGACTGTATTACATTAGTGACCTTGTAAAGTGGCAGGACTGTATTTTACTAGTGGGTTTGTAAAGTAACAGGACTATATTACTTTAGTGGGTTTATAAAGTGGCAGGATTATATTACATTAGTGAGCTTGTAAAGTGGTTTCTTTGAAGCATTCGGTCAAGGATTCCTCCAGCTGATGATTTTGTTGGGCTTTACACAAGTGGTTACCTCTGCAACACACAGGCAAGGTCACTCGTTGGACCTTGTTTTCCTACTAGGGATGGAGGTCTCCGACATGGTGGCAGTGGAACCCGTCAGATGGTCTGATCACCACACCCTATGGTTCAATTTATTGGCTCCCCAATAGACCTGCCCTTTGGAGATGATCCGTACCATCTTTATAGGGCATGACCCTGATGGTCTTATGGTAGTACTGGACCTACTGGGCAGTTCAATGATAAGCTCTGATACAGGGGATCTGCTACTGGCCTATAATAAAGTGGTGATGTATGCCCTGGTTTCCATAGCTCCTGTCTGTGTTCGCCCCCTCACCCTTCACCCTCGGTTCCCTTGGTTTGATGGGACTCTGAGGGAGTTGAGGAGAACAGGGAGAAGGTTGGAGCGATGCTAGCAGAAATCCGGCCTGGTTGTTGACAAGCTTAGGTTGATGATCCCATTACAAGGACTATCAATCCACCATCTACTGTAAGAAGGCAGAGTTCCTGTCCAGGGAGATTGTTGCTGCAAGAAATTGACTGGCTCAGCTCTTCTGTACTGTGGACAGACTGTGCAATCAAGCCTGTCTCCAGAATCAGGGAGCTATTTCACAAAATAAGTGTGGGTGTTTGCTCAGTTTTCACAGATAAGATTGCCACCATCAGATCGGAGAGCTATGCGGCTCACTCAAATAGGTAACGTGCTGATGGCTGGGAGGTTACAGGTGCCCAGTCTGTCTGGTCCAATGTTGATCTGGTGGCGATCATGGATGTTATAAGATCATCCAGGGTCTGTGACTGACTTACTGTAGTTTGGACATTTGGACCCTGGTCCAATGTGCCTCTTGGTGGGATGAGTGGAGGTTATTGGACTGGTCCTGGCTGAGATGGTTAGATGCTCGTTGGAGACTCTGGTGTTCCCGGACACCCTGAAGGAGGTGGTGGTGGTGTGCCCCCTTTTGAAGAAATCTTCTCTTGACCCTGACTGTCCCAATAAGTGCAGGCCTGTCTCTAACCTATCTTTTGTAGATAAGGTTATTGAGAAGGCAGTCAAGTTGCAACTGGATGATCATCTTAACAACCACAATACCCATGATCCTCCCCAGTCCAGTTTCAGGAAGAGGTATAGTACCGAGACAGTGCTGCTTTGGGTACTTAATGATTTCCTAATAGCGACAGATTGGAGGAGCTGGTCATGTCTTGGTTCTCCTTGATCTCTCTGCGGCATTTGACACCATGGACCATGGTGTGTTGTTGGAGCACCTGCAGCTGGTCTGTGGGCTGTCAAGGACAGTACTCAGATGGTTTCATTCTTTCCTCTTGGACAGGACTTAGAGAGTGGAGTCTGGGATAGTTTCCTTGGCCCCTGGGCCCCTCTCCCCCTGTTATGTGGGGTGCCGCATGGCTCTGTGCTTTCACCCATGTTGTTTGTGGTGTACATGCTGCTGTTAGGAGACATTATAAGGCAGTACAGGCTGAGGTTTCGCTGTTCTGCAGATGATACTCTGCTGTACATGTCCTTTGTACACAAACAGGGTGATGCCGTCTTGGCCTTTAACAACTGCCTCGCTGAGATTCAGGAGTGGATGAGTACCAAATGGCTAAGGTTGAATCTGGATAAGACTGAGGTGTTGGTTGTGGACCCAGGTCATTGGGTAGAGGGGTTGTCGGCTGGTCAGTCATCTGGGCTATAGCTGGGGAGCAGCCAGCTGACGACCTCTGATCAGCTGCAAAATCTGGGCATTATGCTTGATCCGGGGTTGAAACTTAATCTCAGGTGTTGGCCGTCATCAAGACTGTTTTCTGCCATCTGAGGAATATCACCCAGATAAAACACCTAGTCCCACCTGATGATCTTCCAACATTGGTCCACGCCTTTGTGACCACCCACCTTGATTACTACAATGCCTTATATCTAGGGCTGTCAGGGGTGGACCTTCGCCACCTGCAGCTGGTGCAGAATGCGGCTGCCAGGTTGTTGACAGGCTTACCAAGACCTTGCCATATCAGACCTGTGATCTGCGGACTGCACTGGCTGCCAGTTAGGTGGAGGATCACCTTCAAGGTCGGGTTACTGACCTATATGGCCCTATACAGGCAGGAACCATGGTACTTGAAGAGCTCCTCCACCCTTACTGCCCTCTGTCCTCTCCGCTTTGCCAGTGAGGGATTGCTAGAGGTTCCCAAGGTCTGTTTAAAAACCTCGAGAGCTAGATCATTTGCAGTCACAGCTCCGACCCTATGGAATTCTCTACCTCACCAGATTAGAGAGTGCTCGACCACTGAGGCCTACAAATCTGCCTTGAAAACATATTTATTTAGTCTGGCGTTCATTTGAACTATGAAAGTTGGCCGCTTATATTAAGTGCCTTTAACTGTTTTATGAGTTTTATGTACAATGCTATGATCATGAGTGGAATAGCATGTAACAAATAAAGTTGGCTTGCTTGCTTGCATGTCTGATGGGTGTTCAGGACCGCCAGTTTATTTTTTTGCTTGGTGTGGAAATTGTTATACATAGTTACAAACCAGTTTAGGTTTGAATGGTTGTGTTTTTGCATTTATCTAGTCTTGTTGATCGAAACTACGTGATAGCTATTTTGCACAGTGGGCCACATTTTACCAAGTTCAAATACTGTAGCTCAAGCACACAGTGGATGTTAAACCAGGAAATGGCCAGCGTTACTTTTAAAGCTTGTTTCAGTGACTGCTGAAACCTGAAATTGTGGGTGAGCTGTTTTTACTCATCTGTGTATACACATTCAATAATAAACATTGTTTACTGAAATGAGACTACCAGTCCTTCAGTAATTAAGAGTTAGTGCTGCCTCTACATGGTCTTTATGTGACCCTGTTGTTTTTCCATACTTTGCTCACACTCCATGGTATGGTGTACACTATAAGTATAGTGGAGCCCCAGTCTCTCTCAAATTTACTTGCACTAGTGGCCTTATACTGTGGAAGGATTGCATTACATTACTGGGCTTGTAGAGTGGCATAATTGCATTACATTTGTGGGTTTGTAAAGTGGTAGGATTAAGTTACGTAAGAGGTTTATAAATTTCAGGATTACATTACTTTAGTGATCTTGCAAAGTGGTAGGGTTGCATTACATTAGTGGCCTTGTAAGGTGACAGCATTGCATTACATTAGTGGATTGTAAAGTGACAGGATTATATTACACACATGGGTTTATAAAGTGGCAGGATTACATTACTTTAGTGAACTTGTAAAGTGGCAAGATTACATTGCATTAGGGACCTTATAAAATGGCAAGACTATATTACATTAGTGGCCTTGTAAAGTGGCAGAACTGTATTACACTAGTGGGCTTATAAAGTGGCATGATTATATTACATTAGTGAACTTGTGATGTCTCTGAATTACATTACATTAGTGGCCCTGTAAAGTGGCAGGTTTACATTACGTTAGTGGGTTTGTAAAGTGACAGGGTTACATCACATTAGCGAGTTTGTACAGTGGCAGGATTACATTAAACTAGTGGCTTTATACA
Source organism: Neoceratodus forsteri (assembly GCA_016271365.2). Taxonomy (NCBI): domain Eukaryota; kingdom Metazoa; phylum Chordata; order Ceratodontiformes; family Ceratodontidae; genus Neoceratodus; species Neoceratodus forsteri. Next base: position 19,199,239 of record CM057458.1, on the reverse strand, counting down.
GTGTCAGGATTACTTTACATTAGTGGCCTTGTAGCGTGTCAGTATTGCATCATATTACATTAGTGGCCTTATAAAGTGTCAGGATTACATTAGTGAGCTTATAAAGTGGCACAATTACATTACATGGTTCCATGTGATAAGGGCAAATTCGGAATGCTGAATGCCCTTCTCACAACTCCACATTGCCGAAATTGAATTTAGGCCATTGGAATCTGACGCCAGTGCAACTGGCACAAAATAAATCATTTTATTGAGTTTATGCGGTGGATATGCTCCCGCACCCCACTAAATTAAGATTCTCAACTCCGGGGGTGCATATTGGGGGGTATAGCATACAACAAAAAAACACTGTCTCGGCCGCATACAACAAAAACTACTGCCACCCGTCCCGTAACTGCATCCCCACCACCCCAGGCCAGCACCCACCCCTCCACACCACGATGCCAGCTCGCTGGCAACCCACAGCACCACCCCTCACAAACCCTCCTGTCCCACATTCAGCAGGCTCACTCCCCCCTACACACATATATTTGCATGACATTCTGTTGCCTTTTCACGACCCTACCCATCCAGTTGCCAACCTCACACCCTCGCCATCGGGGCAGTCACCACAAGTGGGTTGCCATTTTGGCAGGTGCCCACTTGCGGTCTGCCCATATCACAGGATACCTCATTATATCAGTGGTCTTATAAAGGGTCAGAATTACATTACATTAGTGGTCTTATAAAGTGTCCTGATTTGCATTACAATAGTAACCTTGTGAAGTGACACCATTATATTATATTAACAGGTTTGTAAAGTGGCAAGATTACATTAAATCAAATCAAATCAACTTTATTTATATAGCGCCTTTCAGAGCCAAGGTGCTGTACATAAAAACATATGCATAATATAAACTAAAACAACATTAAATATGTCAACCATAATTAAATAAAAGCAAAACTAAATAAATATGTTTTTAGACCAATTTTAAAACTATCGACGGTTGGGCATTCTCTCAACCAACGAGGTAGAGAATTCCACAGGGTTGGTGCTGAAAAAGCAAAAGCACATGAACCTGACGTCTTCAGTCGAACCCTGGGAATCTCTAGCAATCCCTCGTTGGTGGAACAGAGAGAACGGAGGGGGCAGTAGGGAATCAGGAGATCTTTCAGGTACCTGGGTCCCTGGTCATGTAGGGCTTTAAAGGTTAGTAAACCAACCTTAAAGGTGATCCGCCACCTAGCAGGCAGCCAGTGCAGTTTGCGGAGAACAGGCGTAATATGACTGATTCTAGATGTCTCAGTCAAAAGCCTGGCTGCCGTGATTCTGCACCAGCTGCAGGTGGGATATCAACCCCAGGTAGCTCTAGGTAGAGGGATTGCAGTAATCAAGATGGGTAGTGACAAAGGCGTGAGACCAATGTTGAAGATCACCCGAAGGAACCAGGTGTTTCACCCGGCGATATTCCTCAGATGGTAAAGAGGATTTGATGACAGCTGATACCTGAGATTTTAGGGTCAGTCCGTCATCAAAAACAATGCACAGATTATGCACCTGATCGGAGGTAGGGAGCGGCATACCACCAAGTAACAAACCTGAGGGTTGTCCAGCTCCCAAACCCACCCCCGGATGACCTGGATCCACTACCAGTAGCTCAGTCTTATCCGGGTTCAGTCTCAGCCAGCTGGAACTCATCCAAAGTCTGATCTCAGCAAGGCAGTTGTTATCACGGAGAATGCATCATCCTGGCCGGGAGAAGGACAGATACAGCTGGGTATCATCTGCATAGCAGTGAAAACCCAGACTGTATCGCCTGATGATTTCTCCCAATGGCAACATATACACTGCAAACAACATGGGAGCTAAAATGGAGCCCTCGCGGTACCCCACAAGGCAGGAATGGCGCCAGAGGAATAAATTCAGTGGCAACTCTCTGAGACCTGTCTGTGAGGTAAGAATGAAACCATTTGAAGACTGTACCAGACAGCCCACAATAAACCCTACAATAAACACTAGTGGGTTTGTAAGGTGACAGGATTACATTATATTAGTGGCCTTATAAAGTGTCCGGATTACTTTACATTAGTGTTTTTATAAATTGTCAGGATAGCATTACATGAGAGGCCTTGTAAAGTGTCAGGATTACATTAAATTAGTGGCCTTGTGAAGTGGCAAGCTTACATTACATTAGCGGTTTTGTAAATGGCAGGATTACATTACTTTAGTGCCCTTATAAAGTGTTAGGATTTCATTACATGTATGGTCTTGTAAAGTGGCAACATTACATTACATTAGTGAGACTGTAAAGTGGCAGGTTTACATGCAATTAGTGGCCTTCTAAAGTGGCAGGTTTACATGGTAGCACATTATAATAGTAACTGAAATTGAGCGACTCCCTTGTGAGCAACTCAGTTTCAGCTCCTGTGATATGAGCTACCCTGAAAGGGTAGTGAGGCATGGTTATAGTACCTGGTTAGGGACAAAAATAGCGAGGTGCTACAAGGGTGAGGAAATGGAAGGGGAGGGTTTAGGAGATAAAAGCTATCTGACCTGCAGTTTGGCTGTGTGCTGCCGAGCTGCTGTTCTGGTGTGGTGATGAGGGTGGAGGGCTGCAGTGAGGGAGGTCCAGGGGCTGGGCAGAGTTTTTTATTTTGTTTCACATGTGCAATACATAAAATGTTTTTCTATGTCTAGCTTTCTCCCTCATCCCCAACATGCACTCTCCTGGAGTTAAGAATCCTAATTTATGGGGTGTGTGAGGCAAAGCTTCCCATGGGGTTGGGGGGTGCAGCCCCCCACATAGATGCCTTGTTGCTGATTTTCATCGCTGTTGTCTGGTTTGGTGGGGAGTGTACATTGTTTTGATTTTCAGTGATGTACACTTGTTGTACATGCGATTGCTGTTTAGCGATCACTATTATGACATGGATTACATTACATTAGCGGGTTTGTAACATGGAAGGATTACATTACATTAGCGGGTTTGTAACATGGAAGGATTACGTTACATTAGCGGGTTTGTAACATGGAAGGATTACATTACATTAGCGGGTTTGTAACATGGAAGGATTACATTACATTAGCGGGTTTGTAACATGGAAGGATTACATTACATTAGCGGGTTTGTAACATGGAAGGATTACATTACATTAGCGGGTTTGTAACATGGAAGGATTACGTTACATTAGCGGGTTTGTAACATGGAAGGATTACATTACATTAGCGGGTTTGTAACATGGAAGGATTACGTTACATTAGCGGGTTTGTAACATGGAAGGATTACATTACATTAGCGGGTTTGTAACATGGAAGGATTACATTACATTAGCGGGTTTGTAACATGGAAGGATTACGTTACATTAGCGGGTTTGTAACATGGAAGGATTACATTACATTAGCGGGTTTGTAACATGGAAGGATTACATTACATTAGCGGGTTTGTAACATGGAAGGATTACATTACATTAGCGGGTTTGTAACATGGAAGGATTACATTACATTAGTGATATTGTAAAGTGTCAGGATTACATTACATTAGTGGGTTTATAAATTGTCAGGATTTCATTACATTAGTGGCCTTGTAAAGTATCAGGATTATACTACATTAGTGGCTTTGTAAAATGTCAGGATTATATTACATAAATGACTTTGTAAAGTGTCAGGATTATATTACATTAGTGGCTTTGTAAAATGTCAGGATTATATTACATAAATGACCTTGTAAAGTGTCAGGATTATATTACATTAGTGGATTTATGATGTGGCAGGATTATGTTACATTAGTGGCCATGTAAAATGGCAGGATTATATTACATTATTCAGGACAGAAAGAGGCAGAGCCTATCAATTCTGTCCCAGCACCCACACATTTGTTGCAAATGATACCATGTTCCATCAGGAATGTATGCAGCCTGGCATTAAATGATTGTGGATTATCCACATAATCAATGGCATATCTGGGAGGTCCAGAGCCTTATGACAATTGTAAAGCAGGTTTTTCTACTTGTTAATCTAAAACATTTCCTTTTTAGTCTAATCCCATGTTCCTGAGTGCTATCTTAGTCTATCATATCCATGAAAGCCCCCTTGTCCACCTAAGTGAATAGTGACATTATTTTGTATGTTATTATCATACCACTGTCAATCTTCTATGTTTCAGTGAAGATATCCCCAGTCCCACCTTTCTTTCTCCTGACTTGTACTCTAGTTCTGTTATTGTCTTTTTCGCTCTCCTCTGCACCCTCTCTAATTTGTCTGTTTCACATCTGCAGTATGGTGACCAGGACTATGCACAGAATTCCAGGTGAGGTTTTACATATGTTCTGTATGATGACATAATTGCATCCTCTGATACATATATACACAGTAAATACTGTACATCAATTCTGATGCAGATAAAGACTCATGACTCTGCCATTTCCTACCTAACTCCATGTCTGATCTGATGTCAGATCAAAGCTACTGGGCCTCCTGAAATTACAGTTTCCAAGTGCTCACTTCCCCAGCTGTCCATGCTTCCCAGCCTTGGGCCTTACTAGCTCCATATGCTTATCCCGTCTGTGTTTTAAGCCAGTCAGTGATTTGGCTTCTGCTTGTTTTGGGTGTCCACCACCATCTCAGAGAAAAAGTACTTCTGAGCATCACACTTGAAACTCCCCCCCCACCAACCGCCACCCATGTCCCCTGGTTACTGTGTTTTCATTCCTCCTGAATGGGTCCCCGAAGTGTACCCTGTTGATACTTCTCAAGAATTTGCCAGTCTCAGTCATGCCCCCCTTTCCCTTCTGGCTTCATGAGAGGGTACATTCAATTCAATTCAATTGCATTTGTAGACTGTAAAATACGTGAGCAAAAATGCCTGTTTTCACAGATGTCCAGTGTAGGAGTACAACAAGAAGGTAAAAACAAAAATAATAGCAAATGCCAAATAAATCAATTCACAAGGGTAGTGATATAATACAGTATAAAACTGTAAAAAATAGAGTACAGCAGATACAAAAAATCAAGTTCACAAGGGTAGTGATCAAATACAATACAAAATGGTATAGCAGTTCATATGATGATAACCAGATGGACAGAGAATAAGCACAATAATTACAAGGTAGGACCAGATAAATAGGGAGAAAAATAAGTGCAGAAATGTGGGGAAAGTGCAAGTCTACCAGAGGTAGTAGCATTACTGGAGTCTTAAGTGGAACTCAGGTGCCAGGCTGGGTTCAGTGATGAGACTGGGTTGAGCAGCTGCAGTTGGGATCCACGACTAGTTGTCAACAAAAATGTCATTGAAAGACCAGACAGCGAAACTGGCAGGTTGACCTCTTTTCATGGTCGTCTGCCGGTTCCAAAGAAAACAAAGTGTTTTCTGCAGGGGGCTGTACACCCAGCACCCCCCACTAAGGATTATCAACTCTGAGTCAGAGCTGATTCGGGGGGGGGGGGGTGCAAGACCCCCAACAGGCAGTGCCAGGTTCCAGTGCAAACTCTACAGCGATGTGGTGCTGTAGTCACTGTAGTGTCATTCGCTGCACCGGTGTCACTGTCATGGGGGATATACACTGCAGTTGGATGTGTTAAGGAGGTAGACCTTGAGGGAGAAGTTGAAGGAGTGGACAGCTTTACAGGTCTGGATGTTGGGGGGGGGGGGTAGCTTGTTGAACAATTTAGTCCCAGCATAGGAGATCGAGTTCTGGGCCTGCTAGATCTGTAAGAATGGGGTGTCGAAGACCGTGTTGGAGGAACCTCTGGTTGACTACCCAGGGACCGAGAGTGGGAAAAGAGAGATGACGCTAGGTGGCTGCAATTTGAATATAGATTTTGTGAAGGAAGGAGAGTATTTTGAGGTGGAGCCTCTCTTCAAGGGTGGATCAGCTGAGGGAGGAACAGAGGGCGCAGTGGTGAGTTTTTCAGGGAAGACCAGTGACAAAACGCACTATACTGTTGTAAGTAGCTCTTAGTTTGGAGTAAAGGAGCAAGGATGCTGGAGGGATGTAGATAATGGAGCTGTAGTCGATGAGGGGCAAGAGTAGGGAGGTAACCAGGTGTAGTCTAGAGGTGGGAAGCAGGAACTTTCTGATCCTGTAGAGAAGACCGAGCCTAGAGTGAATCTTCTTTATGAGGTTGTTTATATGTAGATTGTAGGAGAGGTGGGGGTCCAGGTAGAGACCCAGGTATTTGAATTCAGTCACCTGTTTGATGGGATTACCAGAATTGTGGAGAAGGGGAAAGGCCAGTGACAGGGGCTTTCTGAGGGCCAGAGAAGACCATGAATTTAGTCTTCTTGGAATTAAGGAGTATGCTATTCACAGAGGACCAGGAGAGAAGCTTTTTAAAGTCAGATTGTAAATTGTGGAACACAGTGGTCAGGTTTTTGTGGCTGCAGAATAGGGCCGCATCTTCTGCATAAAGTACAAGTTGAGTGGATTGGCAGAGAGAGGGAAGGTTATTAAAGAAAAGTGAGAAAAGAAGGGGGCTCATGATAGCGCCCTGAGGGACCCCATATTTGTTCTGACAAGCTAAGGAGAGGTGACCTTAGATGTTCAGGTACATGAGGTACATGTTCAGGTTTGTCCTCCCTTGTAGCCAACATATCATTTTCACAGTCTCCCTCTGAACCCTCCAAGTTGTCCCTGTCCTTCTTGAGGTGGGGTCTCCAGAACTGGGAACAGTATTCCAGGTGCGATCTCACCATGAATCAGTAGAGTCTGTTGAGGGCAGTATTACTCCCTCCTCCTTCTGCTGGTTAATATCCTATTTATACATCCCAGCATTCTGCTTGCCCTCCCATATGCCTTGTTGGATTGTGCTTAGGACTTGTTTGCCACTGATAAGGACTCATGAGGTCTCTTTCTTTGGTAGCCTTAGTCACCCTCACCCCCAACAATTGTCAGTTCTAGGGTTTTCCTACCAACAGAATGATAACGTTATGTTTCTTAGCACTGAATTTAAGTGGCCATACCTTTAATCACTTCTCCAGCCTTACTAGATCCTTTTCATGCCCCTTAATTTATTCCCTCATCTGTGTCCGCGCTTTCACATATCTTGATCAGCAAAGAGACACATACTCTCAGTTATGTCACATATGAAGATGTTGAACAGCGCTGTCATCAGAACCAGTCCTTATGGTAATCCATTGGTAACCCCCATCCCCCCCAAGAATTAGCTGTTGACTACCACCCACTAGGCTCTGCTCCCCCCTAGCAGTTCTTTATCCATCTGGCAAGGTTGTCCCCCATGCCCTGGCCTTCCAGTTTTTGTAACCAGTTTTCTGTGCAATAGAGTTGAAGGCCTTGCTAAAGTCCAGTTATGGCACATCAATTGATTATCCTTCATGCACTGCTTTCGAATCCAGTCAAAAAAGTCAATTAGGCTAGTCTGGCATGAACTGCCTGCTACAAAACCATGCTGCCTCTTTTTCTGTAGTCCGTTAGCCTCCTGGAAATCCTTTATAAGGTTGTTTCCACATTCCCTACTATCAAGGTCGGGCTTGCCTGTCTGTAGTTTCCTGCATCATCTATGTCACCACTCTTGCAGAGTGCTACCACGTTACCTGCTCATGTGTGCTAGCATAGCTCTTGCTTCAGGAAGCAGTTGAATAGATCAGACAGTGGTGCCGCCGTGTATGACTAACCTGTCTTAACTCCTTATGAACATGTTGTTGGGTCTCAGTAATTCTTTTTCTTTCAGGGCCTTAAGTTCCTTGCACACTCGTTCCTCTGATACTATTCTTACTCCTGGCCTACTTGCTTGTGTTTCTTGCTCCCTGATCTCACAATCTGGTAGAGGCTGACCTTCTTCCACTATAAATTCTAAACAATAACATTCATTCAGGATTGTTGCTTTTTTGCTCTTATTCTCTACTAAACCACTCCATCTCATTGGCCTGACAATTCCCTATTTCATGTTCCTTTCAGGGCTGCGAGTCACCTGTGCACTCCTTCCTCTGATACCGTTCCTACTCTTGGTTGGCTTTGTCCATGCTCCTTAGGTTCTGATCCCACAGTGTAGGAGTGGGGCCCACTTTCTTCTTCCATTGTGTGAGTGACCATGAAGAGTGGAGACCAAGAAGGAGGACAGTGTCTGCAGGTTCTACGTAATAATGACAACCACAAAACCGTAATTGCCATTAGGATGAGTGTACATCGCCGAAAATAAAAATGCTCTGTAAGCAGAATTCTATGGTAGAGTAATGTAGAATAAGTTTTCCTCTGCATTACTGCAGAATTAAATTCCACGGATCTCAATATATTCCACAGAAATGGTTATGGAATTATTTTCAAATTCCATGGATCACAGCAGGTGGAATTCCACAGAATCACTAGTGAAATTCTGATGGAAATATACTGGCAGAATGGTCATTCCATGCTAATTCTGTGGCCAGAATTCCCCATCCCACACAGCACTAGTTCCCATGGTGGTGCTGTAACCTATAGATTATAATGCCTTCTGACTTCAAGTGTGTAGTTTCCACAGTTTGAGATAAAGTCTTCCGAGGCCAGATTTAAAAAGAGGACTCAGAGTTTCACCCTGCAGACCACTTCCTGACTCTAGTACAGTGATGCTGTATTGCTTTTAAAAATGTACTTTTTTAAAAAAAAATTTGACAAAGGAACTGGCTGCCCTTCACATCTTCCATTTCTGATTGAAACCAAGACCATATCCCATTAAAAACAAACAGGACATGCAATTCTATCTTTTTCTCTCTGCATGGTAGGTTGAGTAACAACAATGTGATATAAAAGTATTAGCATTCACCTGAAGAAAGGGCCTTGTTAGGAGAAGGCTCATCAGCTTCACCGCTGGACTTGAAGGAAACTCCTCGGCCCACTGACAAACTGGCGGCTGACCTTTTACTGATTTTATACAGAGACTACCGATCCGGAGTCTGAGCAGCAAGACAAATGAAAACTAAAATGTGTTATGGGAACAGTCCTCATTTCCAGACGTACATGACATTAACGATGTCATCTGATTTAAAAAAACATATTTTTGCAGTAACATTCAAATGCTAATGAATTTAAATGCCTCTGTATTACAGAACAGTGTCATACGTACTGTAAAATGAAACTGTAACTTTCACGCTTCTCTCTCTCTCTCTCAGGTTACATACTTCATTGCAATAAAAAGACATTAATATATCAGTTCCAATTTAAGCACAAATCATAAAACAGATGCAAATAGGATGTTAGGGGAAAAAGTCCCTTGAGCCTAGCTGAATCTGTGGTGTGTTGTTCATCAGGTTTAAATGACCTTGTGATGCACTGTTTTTAAGCATTTTGCCTGGTGTCAAAGCAGCATGCAGGCATTATAAAGTATAAAAAAAAAAGACACTTACAGATACTGTGTTTCAAACTGATGAACAGTCCTTTTTATGTTTGCTTGCTCACATGTGCAAAGAAACATTGTGCGGCAGCTTAGGAGAGAAGCAGGTTGTGGAGGTGTGGCAGTGTGGCGACCAATGCCAGCTCTGCATTGTGGAGTTTGGCGGTGTGCACCAATGCAGGCCCAGTGTCCTGATGACACTGATTCTGCAGAAGTGCCACCAACTTGAAACAATTTAGCCACCACAGTGAGGCCGCCTCATCATTGCAGAGTCAGCAATTCTGCTGCAATGAGGAGCGACTCCGTCATTGCAGGGTTGCACCGCCTGGTGTAACAGTACTGGGAACATGGCAGCTCTATGCGCCACATCAGAGCCAATGGGGATGCCCAATCCCCTGTCGGCATGCCCCTCGACCCCTTCATTTGCTAACAAGAGCCCAGACCCCGTTGGCATAATGTCCCCACCCCAAGTTTCTGTTGTGTCGAAGAAATGCCCAATCCCCTCAGCATCATCGCCCCCCAACATTCTTCTTTGCTGGACAGGGGCCCAATTCCCAGTTCAAGTTGCTGGCAGAGGCCCCCCCGTCAGCATAATGTCACCACCTCCTCCCCTGCTTTCTGCTGTGTGCAGAGGGTGCCCATCACCTCAGCGGCCATGCCCCCACCGCTTCTGTGCTGACGGGGCCTAATCCCTGCCAGCTTCGGTCTCCCTCCCCAAATGCAGGTGGTACCCTGGATGCCCACCCCAGTGTACCAAACAACATCTTGGAAAGAAGAACTGACCGCATAGTCTTTTTTTTTTTTTTACCTGTAAGACAAGAAAACGGTCCCTCGTGGTCTCTCCTGTCCCTCCCAACCCGTACTCCACCCTCTGTGTACCCTGTCTCCCACACCCCCACCCCATGCTTACCACCGAGCCCGTGCGGCAATCTCGTGGACCGGAACATGTCTGCACTTTTAAAGCCAACAGCGAACTGAAGAAATGCTGGTAAGCTGTATAATGGCATAAATAGGGTTTTTCAACTTTGGTGCATATCTTGGCCATTTTGGGGAATTTTGGCACCAAATTTTCAACATAGGGTTATTGGGACCCTCCTCATGAATTCAGTCACTGTCATGGCATTATTCAGTTCCAAAAGGTGATTTCACGGTCACTGCATGGAATCACCTTTCGGGACCGATTAACGAAACGACAGTGCCACTGTCCATGAGGTAGGCTGTCAAAAAGCCTATGTTGCAAATTTGGTGAAAAAATCCAAAAAATGACTGTTTTATGAGCGTGAGTTGTGCAGTTTTCACGCACACTCATAACTTTGTGAATTTGTAATATTTTCACCCCATATTTTCAACATTGGTATTTTTCCACACCTCCTTATGAATTGAACAGCTGTCATTTTACATATCCTGGCCGCAATGTGTTTTTGCACTTCCGGTGCAGATTAGCACGGTCGCTGTGGGAAATCAGTTTTAGGGACAGATTAAGAAAATGACAGTGACACTGTCCATGAGCAGAGGTCCTAAAATGCCTATGTTGAAAATCTAGTGACAAAAGTCCATACAATGACTGTGTGACAAGCATGCATTGCGCAGTTTCCACGTGCCCTTGTAACTTTGCAAATTTGCAATATTTTCATGCCAGATTTTCAACGCTGGCGTTTTTTCACACCTCCTTATGAACAGTACAGTTGTCATTTTTTACATCCTGGCTGAAATGTGTTTTTGCACTTCTGGCGCAGAATAGCATGGTTGCAGTGGGAAATCAGTGTTTGGGACAGATTAACAACAAGCAAGTGAGAGAGGGGAGAGTGAAGTTCACTCACCCCTCTCTCACTTGCTTGTTGTTAATCTGTCCCAAACACTGATTTCCACTGCAACCATGTGTTATTCTGCGCCAAAGTGCAAAACACATTTCAGCCAGGATGTAAAAATTGACAGCTGTACTGTTCATAAGGACTGCTGTGGATTTCTTTGTGGGCAGAAAAAGGCACCAATGCAGGCAGGAGCCCAGTACAAAAGGGCAGTCTACAGCGCCATGAGAAACAGAACGAGCGAGTGAGAGAAGGGGAGTGAGCGTGCTCAACGGAACTCTGTCGGGACTGCTGCAGATTTCTTTGTGGGCAGAAAAAGGAGCTAACGCAGGTAGAAGCCCAGTAGAAAAGGGCAGCCTGCAGTGCCAGGAGAAACAGAATAAGCGAGTGAGAGAGGGGGAGTGAGCGAGCTCAACGGAGCTCTGTCAGGACTTTAGAGTTGCCCACCCACCTGCCCAGGATTCTGTGTGGTCCTATATTACAGCAGGGTCTCTGGGGTGGAGACAAAGCAATGATTGGATACTTTTACGATTGCTGTAATAATACAGATTTAGTTGTGCTGTTTATTTCTCTAACTGAGCTATACTGTTAGGATTGCTGTAATAATACATATTTATTTGTTCTGTTTATTTCTCTGAGTTGAGTAATACTTGGAGTGCAATACGATTTCTAACTAGGCTAAGTGAAACTATGAGGACTGAGAACAAAAAGTATGGTAGCTGAAGGGTGAAAAATTGACAAGGAGGCTTTAGGATTGCTACAGTAACACAGTATCTAATGGATGAGATTTGAGACTGAATAAACCCGGTCGACAAGGGAGCAGTAGGGGGACTAGTGTAGGGGGAAACAGGAATTTGAGTTAATAGGGCCTTAACAGTTGTAGTAGGGTAAAGAAACCAGGAGTAAGAGCCTGTAACATAAGATGGGGGCCAAAATGGGGCAGGTGCCACGTGTCAATGGGGCGGGCATCTTTGGAAGGGTGGTGGGGTGTACAGGGTGTGGACCCGCCATGGTGTATGCTCTGTAGACAATTGGCTAGTTTGAGCAAGGAACTGTGGAAATTAGAGAAGAGTCTAAGTGGCAGAGCAGATGAGTATGGTAGGCATCCTGGCTGGGGGAATAGGGATGGCAAGGGGATGGGGGAAGAACAACTAGGGACTGAAACTGACCCGTATTAGAGACACTAGCAGAAAAGTGAAGAGAAGGGAGAGGGTGCCCGAGGTGAGGGAGGAGGCTCCTGATGGGGGGAGAGCACGAGGAGTAGCAGGGGAGAGAACAGATGGCTGTGGGTAGGGAGGACCAGGGGTGGGACCAGGGGGCAATGGAGGGAACAAGTAGGAGGGGAACCAATAGGGGAAGAGATGTAGGAGGGTATCACTAGGAATCGATTCAAGCCTCTGCTATGGGAGAGAGGGGCAGCAGGAACATACAGAAGGGGGTGACAAGCAGGCATGAGAGGGATGGCAACAGGTAGGGGAAGAGATGGCGAGGACGATAGGATAAAGGGGGCTAGTAAGGAAGGAGGGGGTGACTGGAGGAGGGAAGGCTATGGGAAGGGAAGGATGGGAGGGCATCATTATTGGGTCAAGGAATGGGGGCTCTAAATTGACAACAGCGGGATAGGAGAGGGGTTGGAAATTAGCAGGAGGAAGGAAGGTCTACATGGGAAGCCCAATAGGACGAGTCAGGCTGGGAAAGGGTTTTATTTTATTTATTTACAGTATTTATCAAGTCTAGGATTACAAATACTGAGCCAAGGCTCTTTACAAAGGTTCCACGTCAGAGAAATACAAATTATGGGGAACATCAAGACAGACATTACAACAATGTGGACATTGCAAACAGGTTAAGAATAATACAATTCAAGGGTAACATTGTAAGCAAGGCAGCCAGTGGCATTTGTCGAGAAAACAGACAAAAGATAAGAAGTGCCAGAATCATAGGGAGAGGGAAAAGGGGAGGGGGGAGGAGGAGGAGAAGGAAAGTAGGTATGGTGGGAGAGGTGAAAAGTGCAGCATTGGGTATACCAAGATGTGAGGGTAGAATCCTGTGAGGAGGGAGGTGGGGACCACTAGAGCAGGCAGGGAAGTGAAAGGGGATGGGAGAGATAAGGCAGAGAAAGGGGTGAGGCAGAAGTGGGGCTACAGATACAGAAGTCACAGAGGGTGCAGCTGGTGGGGGTAATGGGCAGGGAAGAACGAATACTGGGGTGGTGAAAGGGGCATTAGAAGGGAAAGGGAGTAAGGGACGGGGAGGTACTTGTCCTGGGGGATTCTATACTGAAAGGGGTGAGATGGGGCAGAAGGGGGGAAAGGCACAGCTGTATTTGGGTTGAAGCTATCTCTGGGTTGACTGCAGAAGGGGCAGGCACTGCTCAAATGTGCAGTAAGGGGGAGGAAGAAACCTCATTTACTGTTGCATACGGGTACAAACGACTTGGCGGGGGAGACCGTGGAAGTAGTGAGGGGGAGTTTCTAGGAACTGGGCAGGCAGTGTGAGAGCGTGGGGGAGTCGGTGGCATTCTCGGAGGTACTCCTGGTACCATGTGCAAGTATGGGGAGGAAGGATAGGATCGAGGAGTTCAACGAGTGGCTGAGGGATTGGTGCCACACCAAAAATTGTGAGTTAGTGACTAACTGGGGTAGGGTCTGGGGGAATAGTGACTTGTGCGCGGGGGACAGGCTACACTTGAGCAGGAAGGGGAGGGGAGTATTAAAGGTGGGATTAGAGGGGTATATCTTTACTAAGGTGGATTTAAACTAGTGGGGTTGGGGGGTGGCCAAAAGACTGAGGTTGGTAGAAAGGTCCGGACAGGGGAGCCTAATGAGATCACCAGCTCACCCCCCTAGATATAGGTAAAGGCAGAGGCGTAGTAACCCTGGGAGGGGGCAGGCAGAGTGGTCTGAGTATACTACAGAAGGCACCACCCCCCAATAAGAATAATGAGGAGAAAGGGTGCGGACTACCGGGAGGAGGGACACAGGCCAAGGAGAAGAGTGAGAAGAAGGAGGGGCACAGGTGGAAGGTGCTCTCTCTCAACACAAGAAGCCTTAGGAACAAAATTGAAGAGCTTCAGGTGCTCCTTTCAGAGGGGAAGGTGGACACTGCTGCAGTGACAGAGACTTGGGCCACAGAGTACCATGACTGGGACTCGGCAATCCCGGGATACAGGATATACAGCAGGGACCGGGGGGTTGGAAGTGGATGGGGTTGCACTCTATGTGAGGAGGGATCAAATGCATAATGGATGAGGGAGAAGAGAGGACAGAGGAGCTTGGGTGCAACTCCTGGACTCCATGGGCACAAAGCTGAGGCTGGGAGGGGTACAGACCACCAGCCCAACCCAGAGAACTGGATGGGAGTTGGCAGAGTAGATAAGGAGGGTCTGTAGAAGGCGAGTGTGGTGATCGTGGGGGATTTTAACCTACCAGAGGTTGACTGGAGCACCCCGGCCACTAGCAGTACCAGGGAGCAGGTGCTCATTGATGTGTTCCAGGACAGCCTTCTGATACAATTGGTAAGTGGGCCTACAAGACTTGGTAGCACTCTGGACCTAGAACTAGCAAATGGGGAGGTGGTGAGGGAGGGAGGTAAGGGTGGAGGACCCACTAGTGGGTAGCGACCACCACAGTGTGACTCGTTCTCACACTGGGCAGGGAGACAGGAGGCACAGGCACTAAGGTGGTGGACTTTAGTAGGGTGGACTTTTGGAGGATGGGAGCAATACTGTGAGGGAGACTCCAGGATATAAGGCTAGGGATAGATGCAGAACAAAAGTGGGGAGTCATAAAGACTGGGCTAACAGAGGCCACAGAATCCTGCACCAGTGCCAGGAGTAAGAAGAGCAGAGCCAAGAAACCATGCTGGCTGAACAAGGAAGTGCTGCAAGAGGTGAGGGCATAGAGGGCTACATACTGGAAGTACAGGAGAACAGAGAAGGGAGAGGATAATTATGGCAGTTGGTCAAGGGAAGTGGCCAAGAGGGTGAAAAAAGCAAAGACCTCCAGG
Source organism: Neoceratodus forsteri (assembly GCA_016271365.2). Lineage (NCBI taxonomy): Eukaryota > Metazoa > Chordata > Ceratodontiformes > Ceratodontidae > Neoceratodus > Neoceratodus forsteri. Next base: position 19,184,122 of record CM057458.1, on the reverse strand, counting down.
GAATAAAGGTTAGCACAGGGCATAAAGGGAGGGGAAAAGGACTTTTTAAGGTATGTCATGGAAAAGAGGACATGCACGGAACATATTGTGAGGATAAAGCGGGGAGCGGATTGGGTGGAAAAGGGGGAAGAGCAAGTGGAAATTCTAAATGAGTACTTCTGCTCTGTTTTCAATAAGGAGAGGGATTGTCCACTACCAGCATGGGCTGGGTGAGGGGTGGGGGAAAGAGGGGGAGGAGGTGACAGACAAAGTGATCACAGGGACTAGGGTGCTAGAGGGGCTGAGCGCAGTAACGGTGGACAAGGCACCAGGTCCCGATGGCATCCACTCCAGGGTGCTGAGAGAGATGGCGGAGACATTGGCTGAGCCACTGGCAGATCTGTTCAACACCTCCCTGGAAATGGGGTGTGTGCCCCAGGACTGGAGGGTGGCCCATGTGGTGCCCATACACAAGAGTGGGCCTAGGGAGGAGCCAGGAAATTATTGGACCGTCAGTCTCACATCCATAGTGGGAAAGCTTATGGAGGTGATACTGAAACAGAGACTGCTGGCATTCCCAGAGAGTAATGACCTCCAAGATGGGTGGCAACACGGATTCATCTCAGGGAGGTCTTGTCAAACCAGCCTAATAGAGTATTATGACTGGGTGACAAGGGAGTTGGACAGGGGCCATGCAGTACATGTCCTGTACTTGGAAATCAGTAAGGCCTTTGATACAGTGCCTCATGGGAGACTAGGGGGAAGATGATGGCAGCGGGGGTAGGGAAAAAGCTGACTAAATGGATAGAGACCTGGTTACAGGGGAGGGTGCAGAGGGTGGTTGTGGTGGGGGAGCTCTCAGCACTTAGAGCATTGACAAGCGGGTGCTGTAGGTTAGTGCTGGGCCCAGTGCTATTTGGGCCCTTTATCTCTGATATAGCACACTGAGTGTGGAGCAGGGTTAGTCTGTTCACAGATGATACCAAATTGGGGACAGTGGTGGACAAAGAGGACAGATGGGAAAACTGCAGGGGGACCTAATCAAACTAGAGACATGGTCAGTGGAGTGGCAGCTAGGATTCAATGCAAACAAGTCTAAGGTGATGCACTTTGGGCCTAAGAACCAGAAGAGGGACTATTGGCTGGGGGGGTGAGGTTGTGGATCACAGAGGAGGAGAAGGACCTAGGGGTGTTGGTAACTGGGAGCATGAACAACTCAGCCCAGTGTAGAAGAGCAGCAGCGAAGGCAAACTGGATGCTGGGGTGCATGACAAGGGGGTTCTCATCCAGACACGGGGATGTGATCCTAATTCTCTACAGATCATTGGTCAGACCACACCTGGAGTACTGTGTGCAGTACTGGAGGCCATACCTGAGGAGATAAATAAAGTTACTGGAGGATGTGCAAAGGAAATTAACAAAAATGTTAAAGGGGATGGAAGGAAAGGAATGTGAAGTTAGGCTGAATGAGCTGAACATGTACACACTGGAGGAAGAGAGGAGGGATGGAGGATATGATTCAAGTGTTTAAATACCTGAGGGGGTAAATAAACCTAGCATCGAGGGGGTGTTTAAACTGAGGAGTGGAAGAGAGACGAGGGGGCACAGACTAAGGTTGGAAGGGGGACGTTTCAAGAAGGAAATGAGGAGGCACTACTTCACTGAGAGGGTGATGTCTAGTTGGAATGCACTGCCAGAGGCGATGGTAACATGTAGGACAGTCAATAGCTTTAAGAAGGACTGGGATAATGCAAGAAGAAGAGTCAGGAGGGCAGGGGTCTGGGACAAGTGGGGGAGGAACTGAGAGGGAGGAGGCTGGGGCAGCTACAATCTAGGGTGCTAGCTGCACACTCGGACAGATTTAAATAGACCGATTGATCTGTTCTTCTGGCAGATTCGTATGTCTGTATGTATGTTCATATGTAAAATCACAGTGACTGTTCATGAGCAGAAGTCCTAGAATGCCTATGTTGAAAATTTGGTGACAAACGTCCATGAAATAACTGTGTTACAAGCGTGCGTTGCGCATTTTCCGCACACCCTCATAACTTTGCAAATTTGTAGTACTTTCACTCCAGATTTCCAACACTGGCATTTTAAAATCTCCTTATGAACAGTACAACTGTCATTTTTTATATCCTGCCGAAATATGCGTTTACACATCTGGCAGAATAAGCGTGTTGCTGTGGGAAATCAATGTTCAGGACAGTTTAAGAAAATCGTACTGATCAGTGTTCATGAACAGAGGTCACAAAATGCCTATGTTGAAAATTTGCTGAAATAATTCCACTAAATGACTGTGTTACGCGCATGCATTGCACAGTTTAAACGTACACTCGGAAGTTCTAGCATTTTTAATATTTTCACTACCGATTTTCAACATTGCCATCTCTTCACACCTCCCTATGAATGATGCAGCTGTCATTCTTCACATCCTGCCCGATCTGTGTTTTCATACATCTGGCGCCACAATGGCATGGTCGCTGTGAGAACTCAAAGTTCGGGACACATTGATAAACTCACAGTGCCACTGTTCATGAGAAGAGGTCCCAAATGCTTTCACGAGGTGGGAGTCAGAAAAAGGCCATGTTGAAAATTTTTAGTGCAAATACCAACAAACACCAGGGGCGTTAGGGTTTCTAACCATAACTTCCCACCCTGTACAGACTGACAGGCATCGGGGTGTGCCTTTGGATTGCTGACTGCAATGCTCATGCCGTTCCACCCCCACTCCTCCACCCTGCAGCCAGTGGCAGGCATCGAGGTGTGCCATGGACTCTTTGGCCCCAGAGTTCACCCCATTCTCCTGTATTGCACCCGTTTCAGCGCATGTCCTTATGGAGTGGGGTGACTGTAAAGCCGAACAACACCCCAAGGCACACCTCAACACTTGTCGGTGTCTGCAGGACAGGGTGAGGTGAAATGGCATGAACGTTATGGAGCGACAACCCAAACACATTCCCCAATGCCTGTCTGTCTCTGCAGGTTGGAAGTGGGGTTGGCATGAAGTTCAATATTTCACTGCCATTCCTACTCTGCATCTGTCTAACTCCTGCATTTCCAGTGCTAATACCAGTAAGCAAACATTCAACATTGACAAATGCTTGTTTGAAGAAGCAATTATCAGTTTGAAACGCTGTACCTGTAAGTAAATCTTTTTTCCTTTCACTGTTTGCCTGCGTAGTGTTGACACCAGACAAGACACCCGGGATGGATTTTCAGGCAGCACGGTGAGCCCCGAAATGTAACGAGGGGCGAGATGGCTTGCAGCATTCTCCCAGCCAGCAACTGGGATTTTGCATCCAGTGTGCCAACTGGAGCAAGTTAGACCAGCTTTTTCTGGTTTAGCTTGTGGCAATCCCATGTACCCTTTTTTATGGGGCTTGCACCAAATATTTGGCACAGGCTGCTGTAAACCAGGTAAAGTGTCACAAACTGGGATCCAGTACTCTCATGGATGAATGGGTTGGAGCAGGACTTCAATACAGATGAGAGCTGGTCGCAACTACAATGACTGCTAATGCGATGGTATTGGCAGAATGTGACTGACATGAACTGTAGTTAGCGTTTATTAAATAGGAAAAACTGTACATTACAGTGAAATAGCAGGGGAGGTACCTTTTCAGCTAAAGTTATATGGAATAAATGAGTGGAAAGTGTGGTATACCAAGTGTTAGACCAATCAAGAGAGCTAACCAGATCATTATGAACAGTGGGCTTATGATGTGGTTAGCCCCCTATATGGGTTCATTTCTAAGAATAGCAGACTTACCCATCTTTTATATACATACGTAGGAAGCACCATTGGAGAGTGGCACCACTCCTGCTGACAGACCTCACAGCGACACCAGAGAAACGACACAAAGGAGCCCGATGCCCAGGATCCCGATATCCGTAGCACCACTGCAGCTGCCACAGAATGCACCCTGATGGCCACACTCACGATCAGCTGCAGAACAACCCAGCACCGACATCGGCAACCAACACACAGCAGGAGAAGGCAGGTGAACCCCCACCCCCTGACCAAGGAAGTACCGATGGTGAACACCAGCACTGGAAAGGGGGTTTGCAGGAGCCAGCATACAGCACAGAGAAGGGGACTGAGGCCACTGCACCACACAGCAGAGGCGGTACAGGAAGGGGGTTCTGAATGGAGCAGGGAATGGGGAGGAACCTCGCATGGTGGTGGTGGCGGCAGGTCCAGTGGGAGGGTGCACTGGTAAACATCCAGAGCAGGGCATCAGGAGAAGGGTCAACAGGGTGAGAACTGAGGCTGCATGGAAGGTGCAGATATGACTTCGGCACCCCCATGCCCCAGGATCAGATCTGCAGGCTAATGTTCAGGGCTAGCCCCATCAGGAAGTCCCTGTGGCTCCGGGTGCCATAGTGGGTGACCAGGTCAGTAATACACCGGGCAATCTCCCCCCACCACTGACAGCTGCACCCCATGACCTGGCCAGACAGTGCCTGCTGCAACTTCACCTCGGTCAGCCGCTGTTCATCATGCAGGACATCCAGGAATCTCCACAAGGAGGGGTGAACCGCACCCAACAGGGAATTGAATGCCCTGTGCCAGCCCTCAGTTGCATTGTTGGTGCATGGCATCCCCTCCAGAACAGTAGCATGGCAATTCCACACAGCGATGGGGAACAGTGGCTTGCAGTGGTGCCCACTGCACACAGGCCTGCCCGCCAGGTATCCTCGAAATAGTCGAGGATGAGGGCCAGTTCTTCCTCATGCTCCTGAAGTACTCCCACCCATGGAGCTCCTCATACACTGTGCACACATCAACCAAGAGCACAAAGACGAGGTGGCAGCGCCCTGAGATGCATAGTGTATACATCTTCCATGCTGTACCTGTGCACCAGTGCCCTTGCTGCTGTATCTGCCTCTACATGCACTGGCACAGGTGGAAAAAGCACCTGTACACCTCCATCTGGGGAAGCACTGCCTTGATGGCCCTGTGTGCTGCCTGTTCGAAGTCAAGGAGCATGTGTCTGGGGCCTCCCACAGGGCACAGCTCGGTCACCTTCTCAAAGACCACCGTGTATACTGCTATGGTTCTCTTCAACATTAGGACTTACACGGTGGGCAGCACTGTGGCCCCGTCCACCCCATGCACAGTGTAGAGCTGGTTGAACAGTCATGGGCAGCACATGAAGGTGCCATCCCCTAGCCAGGCAGGACTGTGGCTGAGGAATTCCAGGTTCCTACTGGTGCTGAATAGTAGGAACCTGTGCTCAGCGTTGCCCCCTCTCCCTGTCTGGAGTCATGTAATAGAAAGGGCTTACTTCCGTTGGTGCTGCAGTACTCCTCAGGGATGGATAGGTTGGCTAGTGCCTTGGGATCCATGCATGCACTTCTGCTGTGCCACCTAACCCATTGTGCTGATCACGTTAGCAGTGGTACCAAAGGTAGGCTACCCCCCATGGCCTCGCTGATCCCCGAACAGCATGTCACCATGATTTGCTGGCTGGTCTCGACTGTGTCCTTGCCGCTGCTGCACTGTGGCCTGCACCGGCATAACTCCATGGCTGTGGTGTCTGGCACATGGTTGTGTGTGCAGGTCAGTGTTGGTGGGCCCCTGCCACCGTTAAGCGCCTGGCTGTGGCATCCACTGGCTGCATACTCACAGCATTTCCAGTATGTCTGGTCCCTCATGTTTGTTCCTCTGATAGGTGTTTCTTCTGCCACCAGAAGCTTGTGCCCCTTAGGCTGTCCGCATTACTCTGCACACATGTCGGTTCGGTCATGAGCGAGGCGGGTGCAGGTGTGCTGGTGTGCTTTGTAGTCACCCAGGCGCACCTGCTGACACTTTAGGGGTGTTGCTTCCCGCCTATGTACTCTTCCTGCATTCGTGTTTGTCGCCCGGCTCTGTGGTTGTGTCACTGTGGCAGTGTCGGCATTCTACTGTGCTTCCCATACATATATATATATATATAATAGAGATATACCACTCTGAGGTGTGCGGTGCGCTCTGATATCTGCGCTTTGGTGTGCGTTGGACGCATGAGGCCGAGGTCGAGTGTAGTCAACCACCCAAGGCATGCGATATCAGAGCTAAACCGCATACCCCAGAGTGGTTTATCTATCTTATAAATGTCAAAATTGTTTTGGAGGGGGGTAAAAGTGCAGGTGTGCAGTTGCGCCCTGATATACATGGTCATGTGATGCTCATCAGCCAATAAAACAACAACAATTTCCCTACCCATTTTATAAATATATATATATATATATATATATATATATATACAGTATATGTTTTGTTTACAGTCACAGTTTACAGTTTTATTTATGTATAAATAAAATACTGAAACAAGCATTCAATCCTGCATGTGCATACCTGCTTTATTGCAGAAATGACCACTGTTACCCTGCTCAGATTGCCCTGGAGGGACAATACATTTTTTTTATTTTACGTTTCTATTAAGCATGAATTATTTGAAATAAAATTTTTGAAATTCAATGCATACAGACAAGCACAACAGTCATCATACACCAATGAGTTACATACTGACAGTGCAGGGACTGTAAACAAACACAGCAGTCATTATACACCAGTGAGTTAGCTACTGGCAGTGCAGTGAGTATAAACAGACAGACCTGGCAGTCATTATATAACAGTGACTTAGATACTGGCAGTGCAAGGACTGTAAACAGACAAACACAGTGAGTTAGAAACACAGCAGTCATTATACACCAGTGAGTTAGCTACTGACAGTGCAGGGACTGTAAACAAACACAGCAGTCATTATACACCAGTGAGTTAGCTACTGGCAGTGCAGGGACTGTAAACAAACACAGCAGTCATTATACACCAGTGAGTTAGCTACTGACAGTGCAGGGAGTGTAAACAAGCACAGCAGTCATTATACACCAGTGAGTTAGCTACTGACAATGCAGGGACTTTAAACAAACACAGTAGTCATTATACACCAGTGAGTTAGCTACTGACGCTGCAGGGACTGTAAACAAGCACAGCAGTCATTATACACCAGTGAGTTAGCTACTGGCAGTGCAGGGAGTGTAACCAAACACAGCAGTCTTTATACACCAGTGAGTTAGCTACTGACAGTGCAGGGAGTGTAAACAAGCACAGCAGTCATTATACACCAGTGAGTTAGCTACTGACAGTGCAGGGACTGTGAACAAGCACAGCAGTCATCATACACCAGTGAGTTAGCTACTGGCAGTGCAGGAACTGTGAACAAGCACAGCAGTCATCATACACCAGTGAGTTAGCTACTGGCAGTGCAGGGACTGTAAACAAACACAGCAGTCATCATACACCAGTGAGTTAGCTACTGGCAGTGCAGGGACTGTAAACAAACACAGCAGTCATTATACACCAGTGAGTTAGCTACTGGCAGTGCAGGGACTGTAAACAAACACAGCAGTCATCATACACCAGTGAGTTAGCTACTGGCAGTGCAGGGACTGTAAACAAACACAGCAGTCATCATACACCAGTGAGTTAGCTACTGGCAGTGCAGGGACTGTAAACAAACACAGCAGTCATCATACACCAGTGAGTTAGCTACTGGCAGTGCAGGAGTGTAAACAAACACAGCAGTCTTTATACACCAGTGAGTTAGCTACTGGCAGTGTAGGAGTGTAAACAGACAGACCTGGCAGTCATTATATAACAGTGATTTAGATACTGGCAGTGCGGAACTGTAAACAGACAAACACAGTGAGTTAGAAACACAGCAGTCATTATACACCAGTGACTTAGATACTGGCAGTGCAAGGACTGTGAACATACAAACACAGTGAGTTAGAAACACAGTGGTCATGGAGATCACGTGATGAGCTAAGCGAGGGCGGACATGCTCAGTGTTGCTCCCGGGCCTGCCCGATCTAATTAAGTCTTTTTTTTAAAGTCTCCTTTGTCGGAGGGTGGTGAATACATTATTTATTTGGCATTTTTAGCGCTTTCTCTCCCGCTGTGCTTGTAGGAGTGGATACTCGTTTTGCCAACGTCTTTAAGTTTTCAGGCATCATACTGCTCGCTATGGAGTGCGGAAGCCCCGAATTTTCCGACGCTCGAGCGCCGGCCTCCAAACGCCCGAAACCCCCATCTCCTGTGCCAGAGGACCAGGACTCATTCTCGGCTGGGGAGGAGAAAAGTCAATCTCCTCCGGATGACTTAGCTGAAATTAAATCTCTTTGCTAGGCCTGGTTGCGGATTTCTCCACAAGTAAACTGGCTCTGAATGCCCTGGCAACGAGGATTGGGGACTTAGAAGCTAGAACCTCCTCTCAAGAAAAGAAGATGACAGCTCATGAGCAGGAGCTGGTGGTTTTGAGGAGACAAGTTAAAAAATTGGAGGAAAGGGTGGATGACCAAGAATCTCATAGCCGGAGAAATAATTTAATTCTGGCAGGCTTGCCAGAGCGATCGGAAGGTCCGGACTGTATTTCCTTCATCCAGGGGCTACTACTTAAGATCTTAGGCCCAACGCCCTATTGTGAGGCGTATAATATTGAGAGGGCTCATCGCTCCCTAAGGGAGATTCTTCCCCCTGGGGCTCGCCCCAGGGTTATCATAATGAGGTTCCTGAATCATAGGGAGAAGGCCCATGTCCTTATGAAGGCGAGCTCTTAAGAACCTGCACTGGAATGGAGCTGCAATTTGGCTTTTCCAGGACCAGGATGTCAGCCATTCGGGAGAAGCAGAGAATACATGGATATTAAAAAAAGCTATATCTTGCAGGGGTGAAGTTTCGTATGCAGCATCCAGCTACTTTGGTGGTCAAGCTCCAGACAGGGACGGAGATTCCTGACAGCGAGGGATGCTGCAGAGGGACTTAAAGTCGAGTTCCAGATCTATTTAGAGCGGCAACTTGAATCTCAAGGCAGGTGGTGTTCTCGGCTTCAATGGAGTTTTGAACTGTTTTGTCTATAAAAGACTCTTTGCTACACTTTGGTTATGTTAGATTGGCTGAACTCCCCCCCCCCCCCGGCGATCTTGTGCCTCTTATGGATTAGAGGAAGTTCACATGGGGAAGGGAGGATTTTGGAGTTATTATGAAATGGGGGGGAGAAGGGGATTGTTATATTTTTATTTTGGCTCTTGTCCCTTTTTTTTTTTTTTCTGTAGAGGAGATAAGTAATTTTGTTTAACCTCTCTATAGATTTGGGGGCCTAGGCACGCTCTAGGTGGCTGGCTCATTTCTGCTTTCGACGCTGGATAGGAGGCTGAGCAAGGATCGGGGTTGTTTAATTGGGGTAGGGGTTGGGGAGGGGAAGAGAGAGCCAGTCCGCATACTTGTCCACACTGGCAGCCTTGGCTGGTCGATAGGGAGGGGTATAGTAAGCCCTGATGTTTACGCTTAATATGCTATCTTGGAATGTCAAAGGTCTCAGAGGAGGAAGAAGAGGTTAGTTGTTCTAAAGCATATTTCGAAATTGGGGTTCAAATAGCTTTCTTGCAGGAAACCCACTTGCTTAAGGAAGAATTGGTGTTGTTGAGGAAGCTTTGGGTGGGTCAAGTTTTTGGAGAGGGGAATGCCAAAGCCTCAGGGGGCGTGGCGATTTTGGTTGCTAGGGGATGTCCGTTCACCCCCCTGCGATACCAGGCTCGGGAGGACGCGGGGAGTCTTTGTGACGGGCACCATTTTAGGGAGGCTATTAACAATAGCTTCTGTTTATGGTCCCACTCCACCTAATCCAGATATTTTTGCTTCATTGGAGCAGGACTTATCTAGCCTCTCATACCACTCTCTGATAATAGCAGGGGATTGGAATCTCTGTTCCAATAACTCCCTTGATAGGATCCCCCCTTCCCGGAAGCCGCCTTCTAAGGCGCAGATAGCAATGGCTAGATTCCTTGAAGTTGCTGCGTTGACAGACCCTTTCTGGCGATTTAAACAAGGGGATTGCAATATGACCTTCTACTCTGGGGCTCATAAAATCCAAACACATATTGATTTTTTTTTGGTAAATCAGGAGGCCCTCCGAGGGGTTAAAAGTTTGCTGGTCTATGGTAGAATTCTATCTGATCACTCTCCAATTTGTTTCTCTTGGGCAGTGTAGTCTGCCCAGATGAGGCCTTTCAGATGGAGATTGGATGAATCCTTCTTCTGGACGATAATACGCTTTCCGCCTGGACGAAGCCCTTAAGGATATTATCCTAACTCAGATTCCTTCCCTTGACAATAAGGCCTTAGCTTGGCCCACATGTAAAGTTCTCTATACTAGTGTAGCCCAGACCCTCACCATCAGGAGGAATAGGATGAGGAAAGCTAGGGAGGAATTTATATGGGGAGCCATTAACTCTCTTACTCCCCTGGAGGGTTCTAGTGAGGAGGTGGACCGGGAACTTCAGGATTTAAGAGGCGAGATGACAGATATTTTATTTAGTAAACTGGAGTCTAGGGCAGAAAAGATTCAAGCTGAGTATCTCTTACAAGGGGATTTGCCTAGTAAACTTCTTGCTGCTAGGGTTAAAGAATGGGAGGCCACCAGACAATCTCTTTTGGAACACCAGGGAGGTGGTGACGGATCCGCAGGCCATGAAGTGATACTTTTGCAGATTACTTTGTTGAATTATATCAAGGGCTACAGGTGTCCCTGAGGAAAGGTGTGGGGTTTTGGATGATATATGTTTGCCAAAGTTGGACTCAATCCAATCTCAGGCTTTAGCGGCCCCTATATCAGAGGCTGAAATAAGAGATGTGATTAATAAGTTGCCCAGGGCCAAAACGCCGGGGCCAGATGGCCTTACGGCCCTGTTTTACAAGACTCATGTCCAAACCCTTACCCCTTTGCTCTTGGAGTTTTTTTCTAATATTATGTCAGATGGGGTTCCACACTTACCATTATACCAGGCTTACATTACACTTATTCTTAAGCTAGATAAACCTGGAGAATTAGTGGGGAGCTATAGGCCCATTGCTCTCCTGAACCAAGATATTAAATTATTATCTAAGATACTTGCTAATAGAATTTTAAAGGTTGCCCCTCAAATTATTAGTCAAGATCAGGTTGGTTTCATCCCAGGCAGGGGACCCCACGATGCCTCATGGAAACTTCACCATGTGCTTTTGGAGGCCATTGGCTCTTCCTCAGATTTGCGCTTTTTTCTTGATGCTGAGAAGGCCTTTGATAGGGTCTCCCATTCCTTCTTATTTGCCACTATGGAATGGATGGGCTTCCCGGAGGACCTTCTCAGGGCATTAAGAATCTATACGCTTCCCACGGCCAGAGTCCTTGCAATGGTTTCTTGTCAAGAGAATTTCGCCTTGGTAATGGAACCAGACAGGGATGCCCCCTTTCTCCAATTTTATTTAATATTTATTTGGAACCCTGCTGAGGGCTTATCCAATCTGACCCTGACGACGGGGATTGTGGTCAAGGGAGGAGCTGAAGCCTCGGTTTTGCAGACGACATCCTTTGCATCTTCGAGACCCAGTGTCGAGTTTTGGGAGAGTCCTTGAGATTATTAATAGTTTTGGCAGTCTCGAATTATAAGCTGAACTTGAATAAGACCCAGGTTCTTCCCTCACCCTGCATCTGTATAAGGCAGATTTGGAGTCCTGGCAATTGAAATGGGCTTTAGAGGGTATCAAATATCTGATATCTGGTTATAACTTAATTTACACCAGGGTGTTGAGGTCAATCTGAATAATATTCTAGTAGCAGTTAGAGCGGACCTGGATAGGTGGAATAAGCCCTAAATTTTACAGCCAGATTGGGGTTAATTAAGATGAATTTACTGCCTAGGTTCTGTATCCCATATACTTGTCCCCTTATGTAATTCCCAAAATTTGGTTCATTAGAATACAAAAACTATTTTCTGATTTCCTATGGAATTTGAACCCCAAGGAGGAAACACTGTCCTTCGACTTTCCTCTAGTTTAGGGGTCTTAAGATGCCAGACCTTCATTTGTATTATGTAGTTGGACAATTGTCTATAATGACTGATGGAATAGCTCCTCTGAGGGAGAGGGCTATACTCCAGTCTGGCTCCATATTGAAAGGCAAATCTTGTTAGATAAGGTATTTCCCGGATTCACTCTTTTATTAACCCGGCCGATTTGCCGGATATCGATAAAGACCCCAATATTTAAGTCAGTCCTGGCTTGGTGGTCTTTTATCTCCAACTTATCAAAAGATCCAAGGGTGTAGAGATCAACCTATTTCTGGTAATCCTAATATGAAGATTGGTGGCCGGTAATTAGGAATCACTGGCTCCGCAACTTTCTAATCTTGTTTGGGCAAACTTTATTCTAGATGGCAAAGTGGTGTTTCCCAGTGTAGTGATATTAACTTCTAAGAAGATTCAGGTTGCTAAAATGCTGCAGAAACTACAAAGGGATATCTCCCTCCTTCAGGAACCCCACTCTCTTGGGACAACCTTAAGGATCTTAAGGTTGCACATGAGACCTCTGTCAGCGGCGTAGAATGTGCTGCTGAGCTTTTTAGAAAAGGAGCTCTCTGTGAGGGTTTCGTACTGGGAAAAAAAGGTTTCTCCTCTGAGACCGGACTGGGATGTGATCTGGAGGAGTGTAGCTTACATACCTATTCCCAAGTATAGAACCATGCAGTTTTTTATATCCTCTAATTTGTACTAGGAAGCTTAGACAGACAGACCAATGTTTTAGGTGTGGATTGAGTCCAGGAGATATATTTCATATATTCTGGGATTGCCCCAGGATATTCCCGCTTTGGGTTCAGGTTAAGCAGAATATGGATCCCCTTTTAAATTATGCAGATTTTATTCTCCCTGAGATTTGTGTTTTAGGGGACATGGCTCAAATCTCCCGAGTGCAGGTTAGGTGTCATATAGCACTGATGTCTGCTTTGATTAAAGCTTTTGTTTTGAAACATTGGAAGAGCGATTCTATTTATACATATGACCAATGGTTAATCGATCTTATGAGGTCTTTAGCCAGGCTAAGGTGGCAAATGTATCGAGACGGTAGAAAAGGAACATACATTAAGAGATGGAGAAGTTTAGAGGTGATATATTCGCTTCAATTTAATCCTACCCATTAGTCGGTCTGTCTGTCTAAGTGTAGATCACCGTAGTGATGAGTTAGCAAATCAATAATTTTTTATATTTATATTTGGCTCAACGGGATCTTACCTCTATTAATCTTAAGCTTAGAGGATTTGGTGTGTTAGGTGCTTACCCATTAGGGTACCTCAGTGTGGACGGGCTTTAGACGGCAAACAGATGTTTTTTTAGGCTCTCTCTCTTCCTCACGACACAGCTGCAGGTCTGACCCATTAGAATATAGGGCTTTTGGAACAATAGACCTTTGGCTTAGGCTCAATCTTTATGTTTAGTGGTCTTTGTTTTGTTTTCCTTAGCATGAGCCGATATTTATTTTGGATATTGTTAGGACTGTATGAATGTTTGGATATGGAAGGTGGTCTCTGCAGCTGTGATTGTACATAGTCACTGTATATAGTTCACCTGCCCAGTTTTGGGGGTAATTTCGTCACCGAAGTTGTGGCTTGTCTATCTGTACTTTCTCTTTTGTCTTGTCTTTTCTTTTTTTTTTTTTTGGAATTAAAACCTAATAAAGATGGTTTAAAAAAAAAAAAGAAAACACAGTGGTCATCATACACCAGTGAAATTTCATTTATTTATTTAAAAGTTTAACTAGAAAAGACATACTGAGCCACTAACAGTCCGTTTCCAGATGTGTCCTGGGGGAGAAGGAGAAAAAGGAGAAAGCTAAACAGTAAAACTACTAAAAAATAAACACAAAAATAAGTCAAATACAGTATTATGATACTTCAAGAAACGTAATCAAAATGTTCGAGATAAATTAGTAGATAGAAGCAGAATATAAAACTCGGATGTAAAGATGAGAAAAAGAGTGGAACAGCATGATCAGGGCAAAGTGTGTGAAAGGGAGTAAGAAGAGAGGAGTCATGGACCTTTGCAGGTAGAAGAAGGAAAGACACAAAGAAGAGACTTTAGGGAGGAAGGAGAAGAGGCAGATTGAACTTAAAGGGGAAGGGGGCACCAAGATTTTGGAAAGTGGTAAGAAAATGCAGACTGACCAACATTACATATTCTAGAAGGAACAGAGAGAGAGATTGGGAAATACTGTGAGGAAGAAGAGGGAGAGGATAGAAGGGATTTTGATGAGAGAGGAAGGAGCAGAACAAGAGTTTGGATATAAATGAGACATGATGAGAAAGGCGCCTAGCATCAAGATAGGGGAGAGAATGGGCTGAGTAGAGAAAGCACTGGCGAGTATGAAAGGTACAGTCTAACGCAAAACGACAAAAAGAACGAGAAGGGAGGCCTTTGGAGCATCACTGTAGACTAAGTCACCATAGTCAAAGATGGGGAAAATCATTTTTAAAACAATGTCTCAGTGGGTAGAAAGTGGCAAACTCGCTTTATTCCTATACAAAGCACCAAGCTGGGGTTGAAGCTTATAGGGTACAGCATCAATGTGCACTGACAAATCAAGATGATGGGCAAGGCTAGTGGTGGCTTAAAGTTGCGACTCTCTATTATGGAACTTCCCAGAAATTTCGCAAATACTACGAAAGCTTATTGGCAAAATATATCTTCCACGGATTTTCACATGTTTCCGCAGACTTTTTTGCTGAACTGGGAAAAATACATTAAACTGTGGAATTTATTCCATTTGCAGTTTAATATATTATTTCATATCCGAACTCATAATAAAACACCGTGATGGTGTCTAGTGGCCCCCGCTACCCGCTGATCTTGGGTCCCATGTGAAAATAACACCCTCTTCTCCTTGCCCTGGTGTCTAGTGCCTAACCCCACCCACTGATTGCTGCCCCAAGTAAAACAAAAAGAAATCCCTTGTGTCTAGTGCCCCCCCGCTGATCACCAGGTCCCATCCATGTAAAAAAACTAGTCCCCCACCACCCGCCTCCCCCACACCCCAAACCCCGCAGGCAGGCTACCAGTTAGCTCCCTTCTTCCACACAGCCAGCGCCCGCTGGAATTGTCAATGAATGAGTGCATGCTTGTACAATCCAGTGGCCCACCGGCCATGGAGAAGAGAGAGGGCTGCACTGTGGCCCACCACGTGTCGGGCTGTGGGGAGCGGGTGGGGGCTAACTATTCCCGGGTGGGTGTCTACTGACACCATGGATTGGGATTAAATTTTTTTACAGGGGATCTGGATGGGGGTGAAACAGACAATAGGAATAACTCAGACAGAAAATGGATGTGCTGCCTTTTCTCTGTTATGGGGATCCTGAGAGGGAGGGAGAGTCTGCTAGACACCAGGGAATTGTAAGTTTTTTGTGGGCTAATGATCGGCAGGTAGGGTGACCACCAGACACCATCACGCCTAGGGATCCGAAGTTTTTTTTTCATGGGACCTCATGAATGCTGGGTGGGGGCCACTAGACACCAGGGATTGGAGGTTTTTACATAAATGGGACCCTGGATTGGTGGGTGCGGGAGGGCCACCACACACCAGGGATCAAGTTTTTAATATGACCCACGATTGTCAGGTAGGGGAGGTGGGCACTAGACACCAGCTGAGGTTTTTTTTACATCGGACCCCTGATCGTCGGGTGGTGAGGTTGATTAATATATTAAACTGAGGGAAAAAAGCCTTAGAACTGACCACTGACGTGATCAGTTCTGCAGATTTTTTTCTGCTGCAGTTTAATATATTAACCCGCAGTCTGTACATTTATTCCAGTGTTTTAAGGTGGAATTTCTGCAAAAGTTGTGAAAATGATTTCCAAACTTTTGCGGAAGCGAAAGTCTCATGTTCGCGGAAATTCCACCAGTAGAATTTTTTTTTCTCACACCTCTAGTCAAGGCAGACCCCTAAGTACTTAAAAGATGAAACATCTTCAATTTTAGCACTGTCAAGTGTACTAAACAGAGGGAGAGAAGTAAGTTTGGCAAACCACTGTCAGGTGCCAAAATTCAAGGAGACTGTTTCTTTGGTGTTGAGGGACAAATGATTAGACTTGAACCAATGCGGAATGTTGTCAAAATCCAACTGCAGCAGGGAGATAAGGTCATGGGTAGAAGAGCCTGAAGCAGAAAGAACTGTGTTCATCAGCACACATATGAATGAATGAATGCAGATGAACAGACAGAAGTGAGGTCATTTAAGAATATAGAAAAGAAAAGCCGGCCTGCTGGCACAGCGGTTAGATTTCCTCTTGCGACGCCGGCGACCTAGGTTTGGGAATGGACCCGGGTCATCGGAGGGACGGCTGGGGGAGTAGGATGGAGCGTCCTATGGAAGGCTCTCCTTCTCCAGGGGGGAGGGTGGGATAGCGTCCGGTGCATGGAGGACCCCTGTCGGAGGCCAGGAATAACTCACGCTACCCGGTGCTTGATACAGGGAAGCAGGGCAGACGCTGGCGCCATTGCACGCCCCGCCTCCAAGAAAAAGCAGAAAAAGAAACAGGAGGGGTGAGCTTGCTGTCTCATAAGCCCTCCCTGGGGCTTCGGAATAGCCTACCATCACCGCACTCCCGAACAGATACTCAGCCCATGGTCTGGGATACATAACTGGTGCCATGGCCCCACCCTGGGGGGTGTCGAGGGTAACTGGGGAGATTGTGGCAATGGATGGCAGGTGGAAGTCCCAGGGGCCATAATCAGGGCTGAAATACCGACAGGAGGGGCTCACCAGGATAAAGAATAGAAAGAAAAAAAAAGAATATAGAAAAGAGTATAGGATCCAGAACAGACTCCTGTGGGACACCTGAGCTGATGGGAAGGGTTGATGAAATGGATTTTCCTATCCGGACAGCATGAAAACTTCCCTTAATGTAAGAATGAAACCAGCTGACTGAAGAGTCAGAAAGGCCTGCTGCTTTGAGTTTGTCCAGAAGGAGGGGGTGTGCCACAGGGTCAAAAGCTTTAGCAAGATCAACAAAAATGGCAGAATTAAGTAGTCAGTCCTTGATCCATACCAGTGAGTATGGAGTCAGTGAGCTGGAGGAGGGAGGTAGAGGTGGAGTGGGATTTCTTAAAACCAGAATGGAAAGGTGTGAACGAGGAGGAGAAGGAGTCAAGAAAGGAAGTGAGTTGAGATAGGACAGGGTGTTCCTGTAACTTAGCCAAGGTGGGAAGTAGAGAGAGAGGATGGAAGTAACCAGAAGAAGTGGAATCACCACCTTTGTAGAAAGGTATGACAGTAGACTGTTTCCAAACATAAGGAGCAGTCGCAGAGGAAAAGGAAAGATTAAGGAGTAGAGTAATAGCAGAGCGATGGCAGGTACTGAGAGATAGATACTGGCAGTGCAGGGACTGTATACAGACACACACGGCAGTCCTTATTAACCAGTGATTTAAATACTGGCAGTGCAACGACTGTACACAGACAGACACAGAAGTCATTATACACAAGCCACTTAGATGCTGGCAGTGTAGGGACTGTATGCAAACAGACATTACAATCATTATATACCAGTAAGATAGATGCTGGTAGTACAGGAACTCTATACAGACAAACATGGCACTTATTAGACACCAGTGAGTTAGACACTGGCAGTACAAGGAATGTATACAAACAAACACAGCAGTCATTATACACCAGTGAGTTAGATACTGACAGTACAGGGACTGTATACAAACAAATACCACAGTCATTGTACACCAGTGAGTTAGATACTGGTAGTGCAGGGACTGTATATAGACAAACACGGCAGTTACTGTACACCAGTGAGTTAAACAGAGGTAGTGCAGGGACTGTATACAGACAGACATGGCAGGTATTGTACACCAATAAGTTATATACTGACACTGCAGAGACTATATACAAGCAGTCACGGCAGCGATTATACACCAGCAAGTTTGATAGGTAGTGTAGGACTGTATACAGACAAACATGACATTATACACCAGTGAGTTAGATACTGGCAGCACAGGGACTGTATGCAGACAAACATGGTAGTCTTTATACACCAATGTGTTAGATATAGATATCAGTAGTTCAGGAATTGCATACACACCGACATGGCAGTCGTACACCAGTGAGTTAGATACTGGCAGTGCAAGGACTGTATACAAACAAACATAACAGTCATTATACACCAGTGGGTTAGATACTGATAGTGCAGGAATTGTATACACACAGACAGGGCTGTCATTGTACATCAGTGAGTTAAATACTGGAAGTGCATGAACTGCATACAGGCAAACACAGCAGTCAGTATACACCAGTGAGTTAAAGGCTGACAGTGCAGGGTCTATATACTATATAGACAAATATGGCAGGTATTGTACATGTAACCCACCTGTGGGAGTTACTATACAGTAGGTACTGTTCCTTTAAGAGGGCATCTGCTCTCTAGAATGTTCCCAGCCTCTGTGCCCTTGGAGGACTGGGACAGCTTGTGCTTCCCTGAGCATTTCAAAGGGCAGGAGTCAGAGTTCTGTTTTGAAAGAAGACAGAATTCTACTCAGTTGGTGGGAGACCAGAGGCACACTGCCATGTCCTATCTAATGGAAACATTTTTCTCAGAGCTGGCATCGGTAAACAAAATAGTTGTTCATGGTGGTGGCTGTGGAAAGAACCCTTCAAAGGGGGCGCCCCGCTCCCAAAAGGAGGAAAACAAGTCTAGCGACTTCAGAGGTTCTTCAGTTGAAGGACTGCCAGTCAGTGAGCAAACAAATCTACTGTGAAGTGGCATTTCAGATGTCTGTGGAAAGTGAAGTCTGTTGTAATTAGTAGTGCCTTAGCTGAGGTGAAAATAAGGCAGGATGCTACGTTTCCAGTCAGAAACTGGGAAGGCATCAAAGCTGTGTACCTGAGGCTGCTGGCCTGAACTTGTGAGGAAGTGCCCGGTTGGCACCACAGTCAAGCCCAATTGGTAAGGATTGTTGCATGATAGGCCTATATCCATTTAAGTGGGTTCGTATTGTATATGCTGTAATGTACTTTAGAATGAAGACACTGTCTCTTTAGCTTTAGGGATGAAATTACAAAAAAAAAAGCCTTAATCGTTTTTTTCTTTATTCAATATACTTTATTGCTTTAATATTTCAACCTTGAGGAATACAAGGTAAAGAACAAGCCATGTTAATACAGAAGATTGGAGCTGGAGCCTTAGGATTACATTGGCTCAATTAATACAATGACTTCACTACAAACAATCCCTCCACCCTCCCCCCTTTCACTCGACCCCCAGACAAGTACATTCAAGAGATCTTAATAAAGGCATCAGGCTGACTCCTGGGGATTGTACACTATATTAACTAAAGGTCCTTTAGTAGTCCCAGCTGGTGGCTCAGTGAAATCGCCAATACAGTGCTCCCTCTGGTGAATATTGTGGCTTACTACACCTAAGGCAACCCCTCTAGGGAGATGATTACTACACTTTAGTAATAGAGTATAACGTGTATAACCTACCCTATTTTTTGTTAAAAGCAGAAGGGGTATGCCTAAGGGATGTTATCATTTTTTTCACTCACAGATTAAATAAAAACTCATTCAACCATTCTGAATACGGCACTATTGCGGAATCCTTCCAGTGTTTTAATATCAGTTTTTTGACTGAGTGCGAAATAAGGGACATGCTATATTTCCTTTCATTGACTGATATTTGAGAGTAGTCTCCCAGTATACAGATTTCAGGTGTAAAAAGTTCATCTAGTCCTAGCAGGGGGTCTGCCTTGTTCTTTATCTCCAGCCACAATGGCTTAATTGTAGGGCAATCCCATAGGACATACAGTATAGTACCCTCACCATTACCACATCTGCTACAGTTTGCATCCTGTGCTGTCCCCATTTTGAACAGTTTGGATGGGATGTACAGTAGTATATATTATGCAGTATATAAAACTGCATAAGTCGTAGTCTATCATTAGAGGTGTAAGAGTATATTGCCCTCCAGATTTTGTCCCAGCTGAGCTCTCTGCCAGGAAACTGCTCTGCCCAGTATTCTGATTTTTCCAGTATCTCCAGGCAAATGGCAGGGTACAAGACTGATGTTATCTGGGACACTGCATGGGGTTGTCATACCAGACTGCGAAGTGTAGTAATAAGGGCAGATTGGTCATCGTTCCAGACTCCCACACCAAATGTGGTCATCAGCAATGGTCGGATCTGGTACCCTTTGAATATCCGCCTTACTGGAAGACCCAAAAAGGGAAGGCTAGCCAGAGTGGGTTTAAGCTTACCATTGTCTAAGAGGTCTGATATTATAATCTCCATTGGGGGGAAACTTTCCTTTGGTCTCAAACATTGCTCCTCCAGCCTAAAGTTGGGGTTCGTGTACAAAGGCTGCAAAATGTCCTTGCAGTTTTCTTATTGAGTACTTTGCAAAGCTGAGCATGTACCTTTACTGACATCAGAATCATTTCATTCCTGAGGATAGAAGAACAGGTTTTAGCTTTGGTATAAAGGAGGCTGAGCAGGAGATGCCACTTTGGTTGATTAGGTGGCGTTCAAGTTGAAGCCACACCGGGATAAAGGGGGGGTCATTTTGCTGGAAGATGGGGGGTGTCCAGCACATATATTTAGCTATATGGCTGACTAACTAATAGTGACAGAAGTTGGGTAGTCTAAGACCGTCATGTTGTTTAGCTGCCCCAAGCTTAACGTATGATCTTCTCGGGGGCTTTTTATTCCAGAGAAAATGGGAGATAATACTATGTAGTTTCTGAAACCAGGATTGTGGGAGATAGAAATTAAGCATATTTAAGGGGTAAAATATCCATGGGAGGATATTCATCTTAATTACATACATTTTTCCTTGCAAGGAAAGACATAGAGGGCCATCTTTCTAGATCTTGGTGTATGGTCTCAACCAAAGAGTCTAGGTTAAGTTTCTCAATTTGAGACATATCCTTGGATAGAGTTAGGCCTAGATATTTAAACTGAAGTGCCCAGTCTAGCTGTAAACCTTCAATTTGGGATCGACATGTATGGATGTTTAAGGGCATTACTGTTGATTTCTCTCTGTTTAATTTATAGTTAGAGAGGGCTCCATAGGAATCTACCACCTCTAAAACTGCAGGTACTGTAGTTTCTGGATCTGATATATGCAACATAATGTCATCTGCATATGCTGACGAACATAAATTCAGGGTGCCTACTTGAATGCCTTTTATGAGAGGAGAATTCAGCAGGTGATAGAGTAAGGGCTCAAGATATAGATTAAAAAGCATCGGGGAGAGTGGGCATCCTTACCTAGTTCCCAAACATAATGGGAATGAACTAGAATAGACCCCACTGCAATATATTCTGGCTGTGGGACTAGTGTACAGAACTGTAATCCATTTGATAAAATTACTTGGGAGTCCAAACTTACCCAGCACCTCAAATAAGAGGGCCCAGCTCACTCTATTGAATGCCTTCTCGCGTCCAGGGACACAAGGCCATGGAGTAAGGAGCTACCCTGGATCGGAGAAAATGTGAAACAGTTTCCTCAGATAGTCAGCCGAGGAATAACCTGCCACAAATCCCACCTGCTCGGTGCTAAGCAAGAGTGTCCACACTTTTGCCAACCTTGACGCCAAGATTTTGGCAAAAAGCTTAATATCATAGTTCATTAAGGATATGGGACGATAATTACATACTTTGTTTCTGGGCTTGTTTGGCTTGGGAAGAACAATAATGAGAGCTTCTAATACTGATGGGTCTGAAATTCCTGAGTCACAGAGCTAGTTAAACATCTGAAGAAGCAAGGGAGAGATTTGTTCCTCGAAAATTTTATAAAATCGTGGCGGGAGGCCATCAGGACCAGGGGCTTTATCATTGGGAAGGAAGCAGATAGCGTCTGATAATTCTAGCTGGCTTACTTTATGTAAAAAATAGTCCCTCTGTATTGGCATTAGTTCTGGGAGGGGTATAGGAGATAGATAATTTTGTATTTCTGAGATTTAAGGTGCATTATCAGGAAGGGAGTATAGGGTTTTATAATATTCCTCAAACTCTTGTACTATCTCCTTCAGAGTGGTAAGAAGCAAATTATCCTTGAGGGAATTCAGGGATGTTACAATTCTGGATTCTTATTGTTTTTTCAATCTGAGGGCCATCATACGACTAGCTTTTTCTCCCTGCTCTATGTAGCGAGTCTGGGTCTTAAACAAGGAATATTGAGCCTTCTCCAGTAGGGTTTCCTGGTATTGGTTCCGCAGTTGTGTTAGGTGAATTAAAGTGTCTTCACCAGGGTTAGAAGGCAGTTGCTCTTCCAGGGCTTGAATCTGGGCTAAAAAGGATGAGGAGGAGGCCTGTCTTTTTTTTTCCTAATTGTGGCTAGCCAAATACATTCACCTCTAATTATACATTTGAGTGCACTCCAGATTTTATCTATGTGCTGTATAGAATTGTGATTATGGTGAAGGTACTATTCAGTGACATCCTTGAGGGCCTGAACTATGTTCCTGTCCTGAAGCATTTGGATATTAAGTTGCCAGTGGCATTCCTTGTAGGAGGAAAGTGGAAGGGTTACTAACATACTAAAATGCCAGCAGAATAGGCCTAACGGTCTTTCATGTCTGCTCGTTTGGTCAGCCTCCACCCTGGGTGCTGATCTTGCTGCCCCTCTCGCCTTCTCTGGCTTCTCCCTTCCCAGTTCCGGATATTCTTGCTGCATTGGATTATGCTTCCAGAACCCTTCCCTGTACCTGTCCCACCCCTCTTGAACCCCTCCACTGTCTCTGCCTCCACCAGCCCTGGGCAGCGCATTCCATGCTCCACCACCCTCTCAGTGGTAGCACCTCCTCCTTTCTCCCTGAATCTTCCCCCTCCAGTTTCCACCCATGCCCTCTAGTGGCCCCCTCCTCCTTCCTTCAAAGCACCCTGACTGTTCCTCCCCTATTTACCCTCTTCATGTACCTGAAGACCTCTATCATGTCCCCCCGGTCCCTTCTCTCTTCCAATGTGTACATATTTAGCTCTTCAAGCCTCTCCTCATAGGTCCTGTCCCCCAAGCCCCAAATCATTTTGGTTGCCCTCCTCTGGACCCTCTCCAGGAGGTTAATGTCCCTCTTTAAGTGTGGCCTCCAAAACTGCACGCCAGTACTCAAGTGCTGACCTCACCAAGCAGTTATACAGAGAGTATCACTTCCCTCCTTCTGGGTAATCCCCTAGCAATGCATCTCACAGCATCCTGTTGGCCTTGGCTGCTGCCCTCCTACAAGTCTCAGAGTTGTTCATCTTGATATCCACCACCACCCCCAGGTCCCTCTCAGCCATCGAGACTTGTAGCATCCCCCCCCCCAGGGTGTACACTTGGCCCGGGTTCCCTCTAACAATACTGGGGCATGATCTGAGATGGTCCTAGGGATCACACTGCAACCTGTCAGCCCTGATAACACTAAGTTATTCACCAAAAAATAATCTATATGAGAAAGGGAACCATGAGCAGGGGAATAAATGGAATATTGCCTGGTATTTGGGTTTAGTAATCTCCAAAGATCGCTAAGACCATAGTCATCCTAAGGGCTTTTTGTGCCGAAGAAAGAACCATTCCTGTATGGGGATGGGATTTGTCAAGTTCTGGGGAAAGAACTAGGTTCCAGTCACCCACCAGTATAATGGGGATTGTGGGATAGGAGCGTAGATGAAGTGATAAGGAGGCAAAGAACTCAGGAGAATCTGTATAGGGTCCGTAAATCGAGTCCAACAACACTTCTGCATGATTGAGGAGCTCCTTTAGGAAAATATATCTCCCCTGGGGATCTGAGTGACAGAGTTGCATCTGAAATGATGTACCTCTAGTTAAAAATATTGCTACCCCTTTTGTGCCATGGCATTTCCCACTGCGTAGACTTGGCCGACTTGGCGCCTGCAAAATAGAGCTACTTCCTTCCCTAATAAATGTGTTTCTTGGAGGAAAATTATATTACCGTGCAAGGATTCAAGGTGCTTAAGAATTTGATATCTTTTAACCCTGTTTCTAGCACCTTTCACATTCCAGGATACGTATCTCGGAGCCATGATTAGGACATCACATACCGGGAATGGGAGATGGAGATAGAAATAGAGAATAAGCCTGGGGAATTCTGGGTAGTATCCCAGGATAAGCACCTGATATTTGCAGCCAATCCTGTATTCATGGGATTATCATCAAGGACCTACTCACCTGATGTGCATAGAAACTGCCTTCCAACCTATCCAGTACACCCCCTCTGTAATTCTCCACCCCCCGCTTCCCCATCCCATGAATGAACAAAAAACTGAAGTGACTACCCCTCCCCCATGTCCTACAGTAAGACATTTGAACTAAAAACCCCCAAAAAACAGTCCAGTAGACTGACCTCCCTTCGAATGTCCAGTTGCCATACTCCCATCAAGTCATATGCAGTACCTATTGCCCCCCCAGTGGTTCTAAAATGGTTAGTGGTTCAAAAGTAAATGCCGTTATAATTGTATGGTACATTGCGTGAAGAAGAGAAAAAAGAAAATAAAATAAAAAAAGGAAAACTTTGTAGAACTTAGAAATCCCCCTGATAATGAAAACATGCTGAGTTCACATCTATCAGAAGTATTGCTGCCTTCTTCTCAGAGGGGTAGTGGAGACACTGATCTCTGTGAGCAGTTATGTCATTGTTAGTCTTATAAGTCATTATTCTATTGAGGGCCATAAAATAAAAGCTTTGATCTAGAAAAACTTTAAACCATATCCAACAAGGCTTATATAGGCAGCAATGTCTTTTGTCCATATGCTATTTAAAGCAAAAATAAAGCCAGACCTCACAGTCTCCGTGTAGCACCAATCAAACACCCTCTTCCTATACTAATATATTGAGTTCAACGAATCTCCTAACTAGGAAGGAGAAGTCACTTAAAGAGGTCAGGAAACAGTTTCTTAAGCTCAGTATTGGCTTCAGAAAGGGATTCATATGATTGCCACTTGCCTTCATGCTGCACTTGAAGCACAGACGGTGGCGATTCTAAATGGATTTGGACACCTATCAGTTTTGTGACGAGCGGATGCATCTCTGCACTGCTGTCTCACGGTAAGGGGAAGGTCTTGTGTGATCCTGATTCTTTTGTTATCCCACTGAATATCTGTGGTTCACCATACTTTTTCCAGAATAACTTGTTTTGTCTAGATAATTCAGTAACCGGAAAATCAGGGAGCGCGGGGGAGAGCCAGGTGGTGGAGTTGGCCGAAGGGAATGATGGGCCCGCTCTACTATGTAAGTAGGGCTGTTCGGTGAGGGACCAGCAATTTTACTGCATATTTTCTGGACAAAAAGGATGGGATTCATCCCTTCCTCCCCCTCAGGGAGCTCCCCATGACTACCAAATTGTTCCTTCTTGAATGGCCTTCTAAATCTTCAAGCTTATCCTCTGCTTTGCGCAGCCGCTGCCTCAGGTGAATCAGCTTGGGATCAGCATGGGATCGCCAGTCATCCAGAGATGAGATACGTGCTTCATTGTCCCCAGTTCTAATGGTATGCTGATTTAGTGATATTTTCAGGGATTGCAAATCACCAACTACCGCTTGTAAGGACTCTTTTATGGGGGCTAGTCCCCCAAAGAAAGTGACTTCCATGAGTAAGGCCTGTGGAGCAGGCTGGTTTGCATCACTCGATCCTCCCAACTTGCTCTTTTTCGCTGTCTTGTCCTTCACTGGAGATGGGGGTGGTGTGTTCTTGGGCTACTGGGTTTTATTTTCGCATCCATATAACCGGGCAATATGTGGAATCAGATCAGCAAGTAACTTCGTTCAACAGCTACCATATCTCCAATTAGCGAGTTTTGGAAGGATAGGAGTAGGTTTAATCGAGGAGGGTTTGTGGAGCAGGGCACTGCACATCTACTTGGCAGCCATCACAACCGGAAGTCCACCTTAATTGTTCTAATGGCTAGGGTGGATCTGGTACATGCCTCAAGATAAGGGAGACAGGTATATAGCCCAGGAAGGCATAACATATCCCACTGTGGCTTTCCATGGCAGGGAAAGGTAATATAGTGACCTAGGGGTCAGGGATAAAGCCAAACGTATACTTCTTCTCCTGCTATTGTCAGGAAACATACATCCCAATCCTGGACCAGCCCCTGCAATAAGAACAATTCAGACCAATCAACCAGGATCCCTCTCAATAATCTCACTTAACATATGCAGTCTTCTTCACAAATGTACACCCTTCAGACCTTTGCCTGCCAGCATAACCAGACATACTAGCAGTCATAGAAACCTGGCTCTCACCTTCGGTTCCTGACCATGCTATCACCCTCCTTGGGTATAATGTCTATCGGCTTGATCGAACATCAGAAAGAGGTGGTGGCTGCATCCTGTACCTTAAGGACATGCTCCGTGGGCACCTCATCAACATAACCCCCCAAACCACCACTGCACAGATTCTTCCTGTCAAGATCCTTCTTGGTGCACACAATAAAGCCATCACAGTTGTCACAGTCTACATTTCACCGAGAGAGCAAGGTAATGAGCTTAACACAGTCCTGGAGTTTACCAAATCTCTCTCACCTGACTCAGAAACCATCCTCCTCAGTGACTTTAATATTAACTGGCCTGCTGCAGAGGCAGAGGCATACAGGGACTTGTAGCGGCAGCAAACCTTTCTCAGATGGTTAGCTCCCAACCACGACAAACTATAAAATGGGTACCAGCACCCTTCTGGACTGGATCATAACAAGCCATCCGCCAGGATCACAAACACCACTGTCCTCCCTGACACACTTAGTGACCACTCCCCCGTCTTCTGCTACTGGTCCAATAAATTCATCAAGCCCCCCCCAAAACCATTACTAGCTGGGTTCTATCTAGAGGCAAGCTACCTCATCTCAAAACCTTCCTTAGTCAACAGGATTGGTCCCCAGTTCTCACTGCAGCCAATGTGAACACTGCACTGGAATACTTCATCAGGATCTTCAACCAAGCATGCAACATATTTGCACCCTTCAAGAAGCGCAAGGCCAAAGCCCTATGTAACCCCTGGCTCACCAGAGACCTACTTACATGACTAAAAGCTCAAGACCACCTTTGGGAGATTGCCAGAAACACCCGGAGACAAGTTGATATTGCTAACTATAGATGTGCACGAAATGACTGCACCAAATATATCTGGGATACGAAGACCACCTATTTCCATAATGCTCTCACTAACTCATGGGGCAACAGTAGGGACTTCTGGAATAACATTAAAGAAGTCACCGGGAAGCAATCTAAATCACCCCCGTCAGTACTCAGCATAAATGGTAAAACTACACTTGCCAGAAACTCATTGCTGATACTTCATGACACCTTCACGGACCTCAGTGCTGTACTCCCATAGGGTTTTTTCGATGAGGTGGTTCCCCTTGCCCCCCCAGCCACCTCCAGCCACCCTCCCTTCTACTTTAAAGCAGTAAAAATGCATCAAGTCTGCAGCTTCGTTACCAAAGCCATTTGCAACTTCAGAGCCAGCAGTGACTCCCTGACCTCAAACTGCTATCACTCACACTTGAATACTCCGACCACTGACCAGGATTTTCAACCTCTCTCTCAGCCTCAGCCAGTTCCTGGCTTATGGAAATCTACCACGGTAACCCCAATTCATAAAAGTGGTGGCAAAACAGCTACTGAGAATTACCGTCCAATTTCCATCCTACCTCTACTCTCCAAGGCCCTAAAACAGATTGTGTCAGACCAGCTCACCGACTTCCTAGACAATCACAACATCCTGTGAAGGAGCAACATGGCTTTAGAAAGGTCATAGCACCTCCACGGCGCTACTTGAATTCACTGGTGCAATCCATCACTCACTCGATAACAGTCATCTTACTGGGTCCACCTTCATCGACTTAACTAAAGCCTTTGATACCATCAACCACAATCTCCTACTTGCCCAGCTTCAACCAGAAGGGCTCTCACCTAACTCAGTGAACTGGTTCAAAAGCTACTTAGACAACCGCTCCCAAAGAGTGAAAATTGCTGGCACACTCACAGACCAAAGATCAGTCCAGTCCAGTGTTCCACAGGGCTCAATCTTGGGCCCCCTTTCAGCCTTTTTCTGAACTCACTGCCAGAATCCTGCCCTGAACAGATCCTACTCTACACGGATGATGCTGTCATCCTGGCATCCCACCATGATCCAGTCCATCTACAAGGTAACCTCAACAGGCCTTCTCTGCAGTTGAAAACTGGTTCACAAAACACAGACTTATCCTTAACCAGAAAAAAAACAAAGACCATGATCTTCTGCAGCTCCCAAAACAAATACAAACAATATCAGCTCTCCATTAAAACCAAGCAAGGAATCACCCTTGAACAAGTTCATACCTTCAAATACCTCGGCCTCACCCTCGACTGTAATCTCTCCTATGTCCCACACATCATTAACGTGGCAAAAGTAGCCAACACCAGGATGGGCCTACTATTCTGACATAGGAAACATCTAACTCCCAGAAGCTCTGTCCATAGCTGTCCAGAGCTCCATCATCAGCATCATTGACTACGGTCTCATTATCTATGGATCTGCCACAACCTCACCTCTCAGGCGTGTTTCTACTTTCCTCAATCAAGCCTGCCGACTCATTACTGGTTCCCATCGTCTCACCCACACTCGACCTCTACTCCAAAACAGGCTGGCTGCAACTGAACAACCGAATCAAATACCAAACCTACATCACTGCTAAGAAAATCATGATGGGAAAGGCACCACCAGGAGTCAGCACCCTCCTCAAACCCAGAATCACCAACCACAACACCAGGACTCTAAACCCCAAATCCTTCAAATTCTCCCTGCACGCCGTCCAAGGCCAAGGTCATTTGCATACAGGGCTCCGTGTTGGCTGAATGAGCTCTCTAGTGACACCTCATCCACAGCAACGCTTGGAGCATTCAAAAAAAAGCTCCGCCACTCCATAACTGGCACCTCCACCTGTGCTTGCACCCCATAACATCCTCATTCCCTATGCTGCTTCTGACCTTATAGGTGTCAGTTTCTGCCCTCTCTTCTTGCACTTACCTGTCCAGTGCAACCTCTAATGCACTTGCCTTGTGTCTGTCCTGACAAGGCCCCTCAGCTGCCTCACCCTGACCCTCTACACCTGTGCCTTCCCCTACCCTCAGCCCTCTCCCCTTCTTGCCCTCTTCCTCCTATTCCTTCTTGAGTTATTCATCGCTCAGTCTGATTTTGTCAAGCAAAGTTACTGTCTAAAACCATGTACGTGTAACTGTTTTATGTTTTAGTGTCTATTACCCTGTAACCAGCATGACGTGGAACCTTTGTAAAAGAGCCTTGGCTCAAAGGTATTTTGTAATCCTAGACACAAATAAATAAATAAAAATGCATGGACCAGATGTCACTGGGGTTGACATGAAACCTGACATGGAACCACAGTGACACCTGCAGGAAAGGTAAAGTGCTGCACCCTAATATCTGTATTTTCTTGGAATCATTAACCCCACCCCGAGGAAAAAATAAGGTGGGTGTGTCCTAAAATGACCCTCAAGTATATTATCAGACACACACTTTGAATTCAGAGCAATTGAAAACAGTTTAGCTGGAAGCCCAATAGTCTGTCCCAGCTGGCATATACTTGTAGACCAGAAGTATATGTGTAGGCCTGGAAAATCTCTAATACCAGACCTGAGTGTGTGAAGTTTGACTTCTCACATACTGAACAGAAATTCTGTTTTTTAGTCAGAATTTTGAAACCAAGACTTTGCACCAAGGAAGCACCTGAAGAAATTTTTAAAAGGACTTTTCAGAGCACTGACTTGGAATACACACTTGCTACAAGATTATTGCTTTAGGACTCATCTCCACAAGAACATTTAAAATCTTGTCTGGACTCTAACATCAAAACAAGGTATAGCTTAGAATAACAGTATCTAGTGTTTTTCTGTAAAGCATCCAGTTTTACTTTTGATATTGTCTGCATTTCAAAGTTCTTCCAAACCGTAGAATTTTCTGTAGTGTCTTTAAGTAAACTTTTATGATTTTCTTATCAACTCTGCCTGGGGTCTGATTGTATGATTTAAATTTTAACAGAAGGTTTTGAAAAGACTGTGTGCCTTGACAAGATAGAACCACTCGGATATTGTATAAAACTACCTAAGCAAAGATGTAGCCAGTAGCAGTGGTGGGATTCAAATACTTAAAGTAGCGCAGAGTCAAGGGAACTCAAAACTACAGACTCCACCATCACCCAAAGAACGATAGTGCCAGGCCAAAGAATGACAGCACCAGGCGGAGGAATGATGGCAACAGAAAGAGGCTGAAGAATGATAGCGCCAGGTGGAGGAATGGCAACATAGAGAGGCCGAAGAATGGCAGCGCCAGGCCTAGGCAGAAGATCGTCAGCCCCAGAGGGAACATGAGTTGAAAAAGCTGACTCTCCAACCGACAGCAACCCCTGAGCAGGTAAGTGGTGGGGGTGGGTTTGAATCTCCAGGACTGGGGTACAAGCTAAATTCAAAATGAATTGCTGAGTTTAAAGAGGGGGAGGATATGGACATGTTCTTAAATTCATTTGAAAAGGTCTATATCCAGGCCAATCTGCCCAAAGAGACCTGGAGCTTTCACCTGTCTCCACTACTTATTGGCAAGGGGAGGGAAGTGGTGGGGCAGTTGGACAATGTTGAAAGTAAAGATTTTGACAAGTTAAAAACTGCTTTATTAATAAAATATGTTCTCTGAACCGTGATGCATACAGAGCAAGGTTCCAGAAACTCCAAAAGAGTCCAGAAATGAGCTTTGAGGAGGTAGCCACAAAACAGCATCAATATTTAAAACATTGGTGGGAGGGGGGTGACAGCAGATTCTGTTGAAGCTATTGAAAGGGTTGGTATTGCTGGAACAGTTTTATTGGATTTGCTCACCTGACTTAAGGCTCTGGCTGGAGGACCGAGATCCTAAGACTGCCAAAGAGGCTGCAGATGCGGTGGATCACTATGCTCGAAGCAGGGCTGCTCCCAAGGGGAATTCAGGGGAGAAAGGGAAACATGGGCATTCTGGACAACCAAAACCACAGGGTCCCTGCAAAAAGAAGGGACTCCTCAGGTGCCCAAAAGGGATGCTGGGGACAAGAAACATGGTGAATGCTGGTATTGTCACCAGACAGGCCATCTGTCTAGAGCAGTGCCCTAGGAAAGCCCAGAAGGTGAAAGAGGCCTGTGCAATCAGAGACAATAGCCCACTGTATCGCTGAGGTTCTTCCTGACAATATGAAGGGGCACATTCACCCAGTCATAGTGAATAGGGTACAAATTAGGGGGCTAAGGGATACAGGAGCATCTTTACCCTGGTGAAAGCGGATTGGTGGGGATGAACAAATACTGCTAAATCAGTTTGTCTCTGTGAAGGATTACAAGGGAAAGGAAAATTACACATAAGCCAGTGTTACCCTGGATTGGGAGATGCAGGTGAATGTGTAAGGAAGGTGGCTGTAGCTAAAAACTCATTATGGATGTTATTGTGAGGGAATGATGTTTGACAGGGAGTGGTTTGTGCTGTGACCAGGAGCCCAAAGAATAGAGGCTCCTGTGATCTTCGGGACCCCACAGAAATTCAGACAGGAGAGGTTGGGAGACAGGCCAGCCAAGCTATAGCTCTTGTAAAAGAGGGAAATAACAGAGGGATGGAACTTTCCCTAGTGGCAGTTAACCCAACTGCTACTGAAGGTTGCTCTGAGGAAGGAGGGATGACACATAGCCCAGGGGAGGGGAATGGTTGTGATACTGAGTCCCCTACGGCCACAGGTATGGACCTCAGCATGGGAACTGATGGAGGTATCCTCTATGCTCTGGGTAAGCGGGAAGACTGAGCAGCAGCACAATGGACGGACCCTAGCTTAGAGAAGCTGAGGGCCTGTGCAGAGTGTCTCAAAGTTAAAGTATATCAGAGTATGTGCTCCGTGAGAAAACAGAGTGGATCTTCATATTTCCTGTGAGAAATGATGTGGCTCTCACACTATTGTCATGTAAGAGTCTGTGATATTAGCCTGGTGGCTAGTGACCATTTGAATTTTCTGACATCCCTGTGACTTTGCCTGTTGTTAATTTGAAAGCCTGGGATCCTCTTCTCACAGGGGTCAGTCTTTTGAGTGAG
The DNA here is from genome assembly GCA_016271365.2 of Neoceratodus forsteri. Lineage (NCBI taxonomy): Eukaryota > Metazoa > Chordata > Ceratodontiformes > Ceratodontidae > Neoceratodus > Neoceratodus forsteri. Next base: position 19,152,199 of record CM057458.1, on the reverse strand, counting down.
GGTGGGGGGGTGGACATCCAGTGGCACCTCAGACCCCCAAGGGGTGTTCTACCCTCTATTCCTCTAAATTAGATCCCTTTTGGGACATTCCTAAAAATGTGGATCTTGGATTCTCTTCTCATGGGGGTCAGTGTCTTGAGAGAGCATGGGATGCGCTGTCCAGTGACATCTCGGACCCAGGGCAAGTCGCCTCCCGCAGTGTAAAATGGGTTGGAATTAAAGTGCTACGGTGACATCCCTGGGAAAACATTGATTCAGGGACAGAAAATAAAATGCCAGCTGTTTAGAGACTGAGGAACTGAAATATGTACCTACGAAAGATTGTGGAACGGACCAGAGACCGATGCAACAATCTGCCTTGTATGATATGCTTATGAGCTTGTGTTGTGACATCAAATAAAAGGATCCTGTTTAGGCTTTAAACCTGTTTGGGCTTCCATTTCTGTTTGGGAACTATTTGTTGCTAACCCCTTTTAATTGCAGCTCTGACTGGCTCTGTGAGGTGTCCAGGTGCTTCGGAGGCCACCCAGTTCAAAGGGAGGTCAAGTAAGTGCATAAAGTTGTTGTGCTCACCCTCCTTAAATCTACCAAACCTAAGCAGTGGGAAAGGGGTTACATACACCAGTGAATTAGATACTAGCAGTGCTGAGACTATACAAAGACAAGTGTGGTAGTAATTATACACTAGTGAGTTGGGTACTGGCAGTGCAGGGACTGTATGCAAACAAACATGACAGTCATTATACGCAGTGATTAGATACTGGCAGTGCAGGGACTGTATACAGACAGACATTGCAGTCATTATGCATCAGTGAGTTAAATACTGGAAGTGCAGGGACTGTATACAGACTGACACGGCAGTCATCATTCACCAGTGAGTTAGATACTAGCAGTGCAGGGACTGTATACAGATAGACATTGCAGTCATTATACACCAGTGAGTTAGATATTGGCAGTGCAGAGACTATATACAGACAAACACAGCAGCCATTATACATTAGTGAGTTAGGTACTAGAAGTGCAGGGACTGTATGCAGACTGACACGGCAGTCATCATTCACCAGTGAGTTAGATACTAGCAGTGCAGGGACTGTATGCAGACTGACACGGCAGTCATTATACACCAGTGAGTTAGATACTAGCAGTGCAGGGACTGTATGCAGACTGACACGGCAGTCATTATACACCAGTGAGTTAAAAATGATGGGGGTCATCAAGGGGCCATTTTCAAGACAACAAAGTCTTGTATGAGAATGGTAATCAAATAAAACAGGTACAAGAGCCCCATATATTTCTCTAGGAATGCCAGGGAGGTAGTGACAGCCAAAAAGAAGACCCTCTCCAGGTACAAGGAATAGCAAACTGAAAAAGAATGGAGAGAGTACCAAATGAGTACAAGGGAAACCAAGATGGTGGCTAGAGAAGCTAAGGCAGAGACGGAGCTGCAAATTATGGTGGGGATCAAGGGAGAGAAAAAAACAGTTCTTTACATATATTAGGGGAAAAATGAAAAAAGGGAGGAGGACCTGTTAGTCTAACAGAGGGAGGTAGGATAACTGAAGAGGATGGGCAGAAAGCAGACATTCTTAGCAACTACATCTGCTTTGTGTTCAGAAGGCAAGACAGAAGGCCTCTGCTAGGGTGTGACACTTAGTCGGCTGCAAAATGGATCCCAGAGATGAGGCAGCAAGTATTTACCATTGAAAGGGTTCAGAAATGGCTAGCAGCCCTAAAGATATGTAAGGTCCAAGGACCAGATGGGATGCATCCGAGGATTGCTCAAGGAATTGCCAATGGGACTAACTGAACCCTGGTAGGGTTTGCTATTCAGTAGCTCAGTTCAGACTGGGGTAGTTCCAAAAGACTGGAGGGTAGCACACGTAGTCCCACTCCATGGGGGGACAAGGAGCAACCAAGTAACTACAGGTCTGTTAGTCTTACCACTATTGTAGGTAAACTGATGGGGACACTAGCCAAAGAGGACTTTGTGGACTATCTGGAGAGCAGTGGACCTCAGGATATTAAACAGCACGGGTTCTTGACAGGGAGGTTCTGTCAGACCAACCTGATAGTATTCTTTGATTGGTTAACTTCACCCATCCCTGCCTGCCACCACTAACATGGCTGCCACCTTGACTCACAGAAAACCTTCAACAAGGTACTGAAAAGTAAAGCTCCCTTAAATGAAAAAATAAATAAATAATCAAAAATTCTTTCTTACACACATAAAGAAACTTAAAAAAATGAAGTACTATTCACAGGTTTAATTTCTGGTGTTTCTTTGGTGACTGTGAGAAATCCCCCTCATATAGTTATCAGCTTGCCAGGTCAATCTGTGCTGCTTATACTGCTTCAGATAGCATGGTGACCTTGACTCCATATAAGGCCTATTATAATGTATATGGTAGAACACTGTTAACCTTAGGAAATCATCATTTCCTAAGGTTGTTAACCTATCGATGTGACGTAGATATGTTGTTAACCTATCGATGCTACATCACATCGATAGGTTAACAACAGCGATTCGTCTGCGAATGTGCGCACTTTTTTTTTCAACGGGGAACCGACGGATGAATAGCAGCGGTTAGGAAGGACTGAATGGACACTGCGGTGACTAGTTATCAAAAAGTAAGCAGCCTTTTTACGTGGGACCATACACTATAAAAAATAATGTATGGTCCCTCTATCGGCAACCGGTCAATGCTAACCGTCTCGAGGGTTGCCATGGCGACGTAAACCTCTCGAGCTTCACTCTCGATGTTTACACAGTCGCCCTGGCAACCTCTTGACAGTTAACTGCCCAGTTACCGATAGAGGACCATACATTATCCTCTATGTTGTTATGGGGGTGAGGTGAACATTCTGCCACAGGAATTCTGCAGAAGTTTGAATTCCTGTGTTGCATAATAAACAAACATTTCTCCATTAAATGCATAGAAAGACAAATTATTGAAAGGTGGGGCAGGGACTACATTTAATAGTCACATTCAAAAAAAGAAAATACTAGTTATAGATTAAAAGAGTTGGCACTGTTGTGTTTTAAGTTGCTGTTGGTTCTTTGAAGGTAATGCACTTCCTGGTGCTAAATGCACTTGTTGGAAGCGCGTGTGTCTCATTACACACCTGGGTTTTCATTAACCCCAGACAGTCAATGCCCACATTGAAATGGAGACCATGCAGATAAATGGTTTATCTGCATGAGAGGTGTTCGACCTCAGGTGACCTCATGCATGGCATAAGCCATGAGGGTAGCTGGTCAATATGTCAAATCCAAAATCTCCCAGGCAAAAATGTCAGAGTCTAAATATCACGTACAAAAATGTCCCATGGGCAATATTACCCCATACAAATGCCGACATGTGACATTCTTTTTCTCCACTGTTGAGTGGACTAGAGTTTGTTATATATAGGATTTTGGGGGCATGGGTGTATAAGCCCCCAAATTAGAGACCAGTCATGTTGTTTCAATATTTTGGTGTGCGGTGTTATTTGTCCGCATATTTTGTTTTTGATGAAATTGCTTTGACATTTTGTCTGGGATATTATTGTATGTGACAAGACATAGTGAGGTGTCTGAGGTCAAAGAGCTTGAGTTCAGAGAAACCATTTATCTACAAGGTTCCCATTGCCTATTTCATTTATTCAATGGGTGTAGTACTTTTTATGCTTCCTTGAGCCAGTGGGTTGTAGCCCATATCACCCACCTGGCCACTCCTAGGACTTACTAGGAGACTGCTTATGACCCACATGGTGGGCCCCTCCCCTCCTGGGCTGAGAGGGGAGAGAGTAGAGGTATGCTAGTCCAGGCTCTAGTGGTGGGAGTGAAGTCAAGGAATCCAGGCTTCATAAGGTGTGACTAATGAAGTTTGCTCTCTTGGGTTCCCCCTGTGAACTGGACATGCAGTGATGTCTTGGCCATGTCAGGCATGTACCCATGCCTGATGGGCGATGTTTGTCTGTCCACAAATCCTGCATCTGTTCCAGATCCCAAGGGCACTGACCCCCAGCAATTGCTAAGGGTCGGACTATTGCCAGGTGTTGTGACCCTTCCACCCCAGAAGAGGAGTGCTGTCCATCAGACACGTGATCCTCCTCCTCCTCTCCCCCCCCATCCAACCCATTGATGCTCTGGCTCTGTTCTCGAAATGGGGCCATCGGTACCTCAAGCATAGAGTTACCGCTGTGCTGATGGGCTCGCTCAGTGTAATACTGTATGTGTGTGTGTGTGTGTTTTCTTAATTAGTTTTCTTTAGTTTTTCAATATTTAGGAAAGTCTGCAGTTTTACTTTAGATGTTGGTTTCTTTCCATGCTTTCCCCTATTTGGTTTTTATGGCTGTTGCCATGGACGTACTGTCAGGACACATCACCAATGCAGCAACGTGGGAGCTGATTGTAGAGTGAGTAAAAGATCTAGTTTGAAGAACAGAGGTGGTTAGCAAGCACTGGAGGTGTGAGTTTTTTTATACTGGAATGGTGGTCGGAGTTTTAATTTTTATCTGTTTCTCCCTGGTGAGCATGTTGTGTGTGTGGCAGATGGTGGGCAGAGGTTATGTGATAGAGGCAAAGCTGGAAGAGCGTGCTAAGAAGACAGACTGTGAGTTACGAGGGAGTGCTTTAAAAAAAAGAAGAAATAAACAGGAATAACGACTGTATTTAATTGTGAGTTTGCCACATTGAAGAATACTGGGGGGGGGGGATGATAGTTGATGGTCATGGAGGAGCCAGGGTGGGGATCTCTGAGACTGAGACTCTCAAGAGTGTAGCAAACAAAAAAAAGTTAGAGGACAAATAATTAAATTTTTTTTTGTATTGCTGTAAGAATGAAGATTGCTGTCTGATGTGAGTGTATGGACGGGGAAAGCATACCGGGCATAGATTTGGTGGTGAGTTTAAGCTGGGAGCGGGGTAGAGAAGTGTCCTTCTTTGCTAAGTCTGTGGGAAAGAATAAACAAGTATTTGTCAATGCCGAATGTTGATTGTGTTGGTCCATTGAGCTCGCTCAGTGGCCCTCTGTCAGTCGCTTGTGTTTCTCCCGGTGCTGCAGGCTGCTGTTTTGTACTGGGCTCCTGCCTGCATTGGCACCCTTTTCTGTCCACAAAGAAATCCACAGCTGTCCTGACAGAGCTCCGTTGAGTGGGTCACTGCCCCTCTCTGTTCGCTCATTCTGTTTCTTCTGGTGCTGCAGGATGGCCTTTTGTACTGGGCTCCTGCCTTTGTTGGTGGCTTTTTCTGCCCACAAAGAAATCTGCAGTAGTCCCGACACAGGTCCACTGAGCTTGCTCACTCCCCCTCTGTCACTCACTGGTTCCGTGTCTGCCAGCGTTGCAGGCTGGCATTTTGTACTGGGTTCCTGCCTGCGTCGCTGCCATTTTCTGCCCACAAAGAAGTCTGCAGCCATCATGATAGAGCTCAGTTGCGCTCACTCACTCCCCCTCTCTCACTTGCTCATTCTGTTTCTTCCGCACTGCAGGCTGCCCTTTGTACTGGGCCCCTAGGTTGCATTGCTGCCTTTTCTGCCCACAAAGAAATCAGCAGCAGTCCCAACAGAGCTCCTTTAGCTTCCCCACCCCTCACTCGCTCATTCTGTGTCTCCCACTGCTGCAGGCTGCCCTTTGTACTGGGCTCCTGCCTGCGTTGGCGCTTTTCTGCCCACAAAGAAATCTGCAACAGTCCCGAGACAGCTCCGTTGACTTACTCCTCCCCTCTTTCACTCACTTGTTCCGTTTCTGCGGCGCTGCTGGCTAGCCTTTTTACTGGGCTCCTGCCTGTGTTGCCTTCTTCTGCCCACAAAGAAATCTGCAGCAGTCACAATAGAGCTCCGTTGAGCTCGCTTACTCACTCCCCCTCTCTCACTCATTCGTTCTGTTTCTCCCACTGCTGCAGGCTGCCCTTTTGTACTGGGCTTCTGCCTGCATTGGCACCTTTTTTTGCCCACAAAGAAATCCGCAGCTGTCCTGAAAGAGCTCCATTGAAGTCGCTCACTCCGCCTGTCTCACTTGCTCATTCTGTTTCTCCTGGCACTGCAGGCTGACGTTTTGTACTTGGCTCCTGCCTCTGTTGGCGCCTTTTTCTGCCCACAAAGAAATCTGCAGCAGTCATGACAGAGCTCCATTGAGTTCATTCACTCACTCCCCCTCTCTCACTTGTTCATTCTGTTTCTCCCGCCGCTGCAGGCTGCCCATTTGTACTGGGCCCCTGCATGCATTGCTGAATTTTTCTGCCCACAAAGAAATCTGCAGCAGTCCCAACAGAGCTCTGGTGAGCTCACTCCTCCCCTCCCTCACTTGCTTGTTCTGTGTCTCCCGCTGCTGCAGGCTGCCCTTTTGTACTGGGTTTCTACCTGCATTGGTGGCTTTTTCTGCCCACAAAGAGATCTGCAGCAGTCCTGACACAGGTCTGTTGAGGTCGCTTACTCCCCCTCTGTCACTCGCTCGTTCCGTTTTTGCCGATGCTGCAGGCTGGCCTTGTGTACTGGGCTCCTGCCTGGGCTTTTGCCTTTTCCTGTCCACAAAGAAATCCGCAGCAGTCATGATAGACCTCCGTTGAGTTCGCTCACTCCCCCTCTCTTACTCACTCATTCTGTTTCTACCGGCGCTACAGGCTGGCCTTTTGTACTGGGCTCCTGCCTGTATTGCCACTTTTGTCTGCCCACAAAGAAATCCACAGCAGTTACGATAGAGCTCCATTGAGTTTGCTCATTCCCACTCTCACTCACTTGTCCCATTTCTGCCGCCGCTCCAGGCTGCCCTTTTGTACTAGGCTCTTGCCTGCATTGCTGCCTTCTTCTGCCCACAAAGAAATCCGCAGCAGTCACAGTAGAGCTCCGTTGAGCTCACTCCCTCCCTCCCCCTCTCTCACTCACTTGTTCTGTTTCTCCCACTGCTGCAGGCTGCCATTTTGTACTGGGCCCGTGTGTGCATTGCTGCCTTTTTCTGCCCACAAAGAAGTCTGCAGCTGCCCTGACACAGCTCTGTTGAGCTCGCTCACTCTCCCTCTCTCACTCGCTCATTCCGTTTCTGCCAGTGTTGTAGGCTGGCCTCTTGTACTGGGCTCCTGCCTACATTGCCACCTTTTCCTGCCCACAAACAGATCTGCAGCACTCACAATAGAGCTCCGTTGAGCTTGCTCACTCCCCCCTCACTCGCTCGCTGTGTTTCTTCCGGTGCTGCAGGCTGCCCTTTTGTACTGGGCTCCTGCCTCTGTTGGCACCTTTTTCTGCCCACAAAGAAATCTGCAGTAGTCCTGACAGAGCTCCGTTGATGTCACTCACTCCCTCTGTCACTCGCTCATTCTATTTCTGCCAGCACTGCAGGCTGCCCTTGTATGGGGCCTTGCATGTGTTGCCACCCTTTCGCCTACAAAGAAATCTGCAGCAGTCACAATAGAGCTCCATTGAGTTCACTCACCCCCTCTCTCATTCACTTGTTCTGTTTCTTCCGCCGCTGCAGGCTGCCCTTTGTACTGGGCCCCTGTGTGCATTGCTGCCTTTTTCTGCCCACAAAGAAATCCGCAGCAGTCCCAACAGAGTTCCGTTGAGCTCACTCACTCCCCCTCTCTCACTTGCTCGTTCTTTGTCTCCCGGCGCTGCAGGCTGCCCTTTTGTACTGGGCTCCTACCTGCATTGGTGCCTTTTCCTGCCCACAAAGAAATCCGCAGCAGTCCCGACAGAGCTCAGATGAGCTCAGTCACCCCCACCACTCGCTCAATCCTAATCTGTCCCAAACACTGATTTCTGACAGAGAATGCGGTATTCTGCATCGAAAGCATGAACACACATTTCAGCCAGGATGAAAAAATGACAACTGTACTGTTCATAAGGAGGTGTGGAAAAATGCCAGTGTCGAAAATGTGGCGTGAAAATATTACTAATTTGCGAAGTTACAAGGGTGCGTGGAAACTGCACAACGCACGCTCGTAACACAGTCATGTTATGGAGTTTCATCACAAAATTTTCAACATATGCATTTTAGGACCTCTGCTCATGAACAGTGTCAGTGTGATTTTCTTAATGTGCGAACACTGATTTCCACAGCAGCCACGCTGTTATGCGTGGAGGGCGAAAACACATTTCGACAGGATGTGAAAAATGACAGCTGCTCTTTTCATAAGGAAGTGTAGAAAAATGGCAATGTTGAAAATCTGGAGTTAAAAAATTGCAAAGTTGCGAAGGTATGAGTGTGCATGGAAACTGTGCAACGCACGCTCATTGCACACTCATTTTATGGACTTTCGTCATCAAATTTTCAACATAGGCATTTTAGGACTTCTGCTAATGAACAGTGTCACTGTCATTTTCATGATGTGTCCCAAACACAACACAGAACGTCCAAAGATGCTATTGCTTTTGCCTGCCGGGCCCCCCATTTCTGGAACTCCCTCCCTCTAAGCGATCGACTAGCATCAACCCATGCCACTTTTAAGAAACTGCTTAGACTCCATCTTGTTGACTCCTGCTGCACCTGCTTCCAAACCACCCTAGCCCCCTTATCCTCTCCTGTACTTCTTACCATTTCTTATCTTTGGCCTTCACGATGATTAGTTTCTCTTCTTCCAACCTCCTGTTTTATTACTTTTCTCACTACCTTTGCACTTAAATCTATCTATATGTCCCTATCATTTCCTGTCCTACCCTGCCCCATCTCTCTAATCCTCACTCCCCATTTACTTTACACCTCTACATCATCCTATATCTTACCCCTAAAAATGTCTCTGCCTCCTAGGCATAACCTCACCTAGTTATCTATGATATTTTAGCACTTAAGACCAAACCAATATTGTATTTTGTAGAATGTTATGCTAACTCTCTTTACCTCAATTTTGTTTTGTCTCTTGTAATATTATTCCATTGTTGTCTGTAATGTTATTTCACCAGCCTGCTCTGTAGCTTCTTACCTTGACTAGTTGTGATCCTATATATTGTAACCTATTATTGTAAATGTTCTGTTTTGTACCCTCCTGGGTCATGCCTGAAAATAGTCATTGTCGTGGCTAGTGCACCTACCCGGTTACCAAAAACTAAATAAATAAAAATAAAAAAAAACATGGATTTCCAACAGCAAGTGCGCTATTCTGCGCCGGAAGTGCGAAAACACATTTCAGCCAGGATCTGAAAAATGACAGTGGACTGTTCATAAGGAGGTTCAGAACAATGGCAATGTTGAAAATCTGAAGTGAAAATATTATAAAATTCGTGAACTTACGAGCGGGCATGCAAACTGCCCAATGCACGCCAGAATATTGGCCATTTTATGGAGTATCGCAACCAAATTTTCAACACAGGCATTTTAGGACCTCTGCTCATGAACAGTGTCACTGTCATTTTGTAATCTGTCCTGAACACTGATTTCCACAGCAACTGTCCTATTCTGCGCTGGAAGTGCGAAAATACATTTTGGCCAGAATGTGAAAAATGACAGCTATACTGTTCACAAGGAGGTGTGGAAAAATGCCAATGCTGAAAATGTGGCATGAAAATATTGCAAATTCAGGAAGTTATGAGTGTGCTTAGCAACTGCATAACGCTTGCTCGTAAAACAGTCATTTTTTGGATTTTTTCCACCAAATTTGCAACATAGGCTTTTTGAGAGTCCACCTCATGAACTCTGGTACTGTTGTTTCATTAATAGGTCCCGAAAGGTGATTCCACGCAGTGACCACAAAATCACCTTTTGGGGCTGATTAACGCCACAACAGTGGCAGAATTCATGAGAAGTCCCAAAAACCCCATGTTGAAAATTTGGTGCCAAAATTCCAAACAATTACTGAGATATGCATCAAAGTTGAAAAAATCCTATTTATTCCATTATACAGTTTACCGGCATTTCCTCAGTTTGTGATCAGCTTAGAAGAGTGCAGATGCATTCCGGTCCACCGAAGATTGTTACACGGACTCGGAGGAAAGTATGTGGTGAGTGGGGGTGTGGGGAGGCGTGTGCACGTGGGTGGGTGTGGGTTGTGGGAGGGGGGCAGAGAGACAGAGAGGGACCGGGTTTTACAGGGTACAAGAATAAAACCATCGGGGACATTTTTCTTTCAGGACCATTTGGCACGCTGGGGTGGGCTCCCAGCATGCCAACACAATATTTTTTGGGGTGGCAGCTGTAGCTGACGGGTGATTGAGTACCCCCATTGGCACAAAGGGGGGACAAGAGCTCGAGGGGATGGCACCCTCAGCACAAGTCTACTGGGTGTTTGGGGGATTATGCCGATGGGGAGGGCTTCCCCATCGGGCAAAATACTTTCATTAGGGGGTCTGGCATAATGATGATGGGGAGTGGGCCTCATCAGCAAATGAAACTTTTTTTGGGGGGGGACATAATGCCAAGGGGGATTGGGCACCCCCCCTCAGCACAAGTCTACTGGGTGTTTGGGGGGGATTATGCCGATGGGGAGTGGGCTCCCCCATTGGCAAATGAACCTTTGGGGGAGGAATTATGCCAATGGGGAGTGGGCTCCCCAGTCGGCAAATGAAACTTAGGGCACCCCCTCAGCTGAGAAAGAAATGGGGGGGACATGCCAATGGGGACTGGGCTTCCCATCGGCAAGCTGGATGGGGAATTCAAGGACAGCCCTGCAATGAGGGGTCGCTTCCTCATTGCAGCGGATGACGCTGCAATGACGAGGTGGCCCCTGATTGCAGCAGCTAAAACTTTAGAAGGTTGTGGCATGCTGGCTGAACTAGTGTCAGCAGCAGCATAGCACACCATTGGGAACAGCGGGCCAAGCCTTTAAAGGCTGTGGGGGCATTAGCCACAACAGTGCTGCACCTCCACAACCTGCTTCTTGCAAAAGCTGCTGCAATATGTTGATTGCGCGCAAGGAGATGGTGCAAGTGATGGCAGATTGGAGTTAGAATGTATAGGGATGTAGTTTTGCTGCCGGTGTGATTGACAGGAGGTCCCTAAGTGAGATAAAAAAGAAAAATTAAAATAATGTGGTTATCTTCTTTTCTTTTTTACGTTTATCTCACTTTTTAGGTGAGATAAATGATTTATCCTGTGGTGTATGTGATTCACTCCCATTGTGTGACTCACCCCCGCAGAGCTCAGCTCCTTTATGGGGAACACCTGCCCTGCAACTGGAGGACAAGGCTTCAGGTGCAGCTCATGTAGATCTAGCCACCGGAGGTGGGGTTTAAAGGCTGGGAGAGAGGATCTTAGGGAGTTGTACACTTTTCTTATAAGTTTACTGTGTAGAACTGCACCTAGTAACAGGGTACCCATTTACTGTGGGACTGTGTCTAGATTAGTGGGTGGACCCAATTAGTGGGGAGGGGTGTATCTTGGACTAGTGGGGAACCTGGCGACTCACCCAAGGAAACCTACTTGGAGGGGAATGGGACCGCACGTCATCAGGGCTGGCATCTTTGGGAGGGTGGTGGGGTGCACAGGGTGTGGGGCGGCCATAATACTGGACTGAGCTTGGAAGTTCGGTGGTTGCTCAGAGTGCTTCCAGCTGGCACAGCTTAGGGAGGAGGTTGAGGGGGTTAGGAGACAGCTGGGGGGGAGATATGGTTGGGGAATAGGGCAGGGGCTCTCCCACGGGGTTGCAACAAGCACTAGGGGTGGAGGCATAGGGAAAGGAGTGCAGGAGAGTACTCTGGGGTTGCATAGGGACCCTGACAGAGGGGGCCCAAAAGGAGGACACTACCAAGGAAGCAGGCAGGTAACTGGGGACCCTCACACAGTAGGGACGGAGGGACAACATTCTCAGGGAAGTAGGCAGATGGCCAGGGCTGGACAGAAGGAAGCAAGGCGGGGAGGTGGATCAGACCTTACACTCAGTAACTGCTTCAAATCTCGTCTTCTGCTCGAGGATGAAGGGGGGTGATGTAACCACGACAGGGGTGGTTAGAGATGGAAAAGAGTGGGGGACAGGAGGAGGGGCCAGATATCAGGAAGAACAGGGGGAACTTGGAATGTGGGAAACGGGGAGCAGGGGATCAGAGCAGGAAGAGAAGGGTGTAGAGAGAGGAAAGAGCAAGGAGAAGGATCGAAGTACAAGGATGATACAGTAAAGGGGCTGAGGGTTTAGGTCAGGGGAGCACGACAGGCAAGGAAGGGCTGAACTGAGACAGGAAGGAAGAGAGGACACGCCAGGCCAGTTTAGCAGATGGGGGACCAGTCATGAGCAGTGACGGGGGTAGAGGGGTAAGAAGGATACTCGGGAGGAGGAAAGGCATAGGATCGGAGGGAGGGGTGGCCAGGGTAAATAAGGAGGGGGCAGGTGGCACCCAGATAGGGGAGGAGCAAGAGCCGGCTTGGGAGAGGGGATGGTAGACAGGATGAGGGGCAGGGAAAGGGGGGTAAATGGAAGAAAAGGAGCGATCAGAGTGCTCCTGTTGGGGGATTCATTGATCGGGGTATCAAATGGGATAGGGAGGGAGAAGCCTGCCTGGTTGGAACAAAATGCTTCCCTGGACTAATGGTGCACAGGGTCAAGCATGAGGTATATCAGCTGGCAAAGGACTGTGGGGGTTTCTCGGACATACTCGTCCACCTGGGCACCAATGACATTGAGGGAAATAGCTAGCTAGAGATACAGGCAAGATTCAGGGAGCTTGCCAGGGTCTGTCATGACATTGGATGCGTGATTTCCTTCTCGGAAATCCTACCGGTGCCAAGGGCTAGAAGGGAACACAAAAGGAAGATTAGAGAGATAAACCAGTGTCTCAGGGAGTGGTGTTGGGCCAGAGGGTATGGGTTGGTAGGGGACTGGGGGGAGACGAGGGAGGATAAGGGGCTGTATGCTTTTACTTTTGGATTTTACTCTGAGGGTCATCAGCTTTGTGGGACACTCGGCGAGTCGCTGTATGTGGGAGTGACGTTATTGGTGACTTTTGGAATTTGGATGGCATCTTTTTTCTTCTTCGGATAGTCTGGAGGATTATTCGACGTTGCTTTTTAGTGAAGAAGCGTTTTGGCTGAGGGGAATGTGAGGAGTTAGCTCTAAAGGCGTTTGGAGGAGCTCTGGATATCTGGGTTTGCTGAAGAGGAGACAGAAGATCTTGGACTGGGGCTCTGTTAGAGACTGTGAGACCTTTGAGTTCTACAATTTATAGGTGGTTTGCCTGCCTTTTGTTTGCTCTGGCCGGCGCTCTCCTGGGTGTTGCTACTCCACAGAGGTTGGGGCGTTTTCCCAGTTGGGAGCTGAGTGGGGGCCCCACCACCTTGGACCATGGAAGGGCTACAGTAGTGGCTCTTTTCGTGGCCCTTTAGTGTGAGTGGCAATATTTTGCCCCGACGGGGGGGGGGGGGTTCGGCTGGGAGTAAATAAGATTGGAGTCTGCTCAATTTTTGGATATAAATTTGCTGGATTTCTTTGAACTTCTTGGATCTTCCTTGGACTCATTTTTTTTTTCCTCCGGACTTGTCGACTGCCTCTTTTATGGACCTGGACTGTCTTGGATTTTTATTGTACTTGAGAAGCTGCTGTTTTGTCTTCTGTTGACTCTGTTCTGGTCTTCAGTGGTGAGAGGACCCTGGTCCAAAATTTTTGTTTATTTATTTATTTGTTATTTGTTTGATTTTCTCCCTGTTGGAGAGAACTGGGGGTAATTTAAATATTTGTATGTTTTTTATTAGGCAGTGAGAGTGCTCTTTGTACCCTTGCTCCCCGTGGTGAGAGGACTGGGGTAGGAAGGGTCCGCTTTGTTTTAATTTTTTTTTGTGGTTTTTGTTATAATTTATTGATTTAATTCATTTATCAGTTAGTTTTAGGTAGTTTCAGAGGTTTTTGTTTTGGAAGAATTCTGGTGGTGGGTTTCTTTTATCTTTATTGTTTAATTTGGGTTAGCAGCTGCCATGTGCTGGCCTTCCTCCTCCATGGTGGTGCGTATTCCCTCCTTCATGCCCTCTGCCCCTTCTGCACTCCTCCCTTGCAGTTCGAGACTTATCATTGTCAGGGCATTGGGGATTGCTCTGGGAGGACAAGGGGCGGAGTGTGTGAACGGTGGGGAATGAGTGGAGTCACCGTTTTGGGGTTATTAAGTCCAGAAGGCACCCTGGGGGGAAATGGAATCCAGAGCGGGGTCCGCCCTGTCTGGTTTCCATACACAAGGGCACTACTGATTACAGTAGGCAGATAGGCCCGACAACCTCCGAGGTTTGTCCAACTCGGGTGGTGTTATGCAATGCCAGATCTGTTAGGAATAAAACTGCTATTATTGCCGACCTTATTGGCACAGCTGATCTGGCTTGCATCACCGAGACCTGGCTGGATGAAAATTCTGCCCTATAGTGGAGGCCATGACTCGGCTGGGTACTCGGTGCAATCGCCCGAGATTGGACCGCAGGGGTGGGGGTTGCAGTCTGTTTTAAGACTGAATTGGGCCTCTGAATGTGGTAGTGGGTGAGGCCGAGTCCTTTGAGTGCACAGTTGTAGCAGGTGTAGGCGTTCGAATCATTCTCATCTACCGTCCACCTGGAGATGGGAAACGTTTCTTACAGGAAGTGGCAGACTTCCTTGTCAACATGTCATTTGAGTCGCCCAGATTGATGGTGCTGGGTGACTTTAACGCCTGGGTCGACGATGAACTCTCACAATTTGGTAAGCACTTCCTCCAACTAATGTCTTCTTTGGGCATTACACAGGTAGTTTCCACTGCTACACATAAATCTGGACACTCTCGACTTGGTCTTCATTCTGGGATTGATGCATCCGATATGGGGTGGAACCAGTCGTGATGGTCTGACCACCACATCGTGAGGTTCAATTTTGCACTCACCTGAGAAGACCGGCCCCGTGGAGATGGTCAGGTACCACCCATTATGGAACGTTACTCCACAAGGTCTGGCGCGGCATTGACCTATCATCCCTGTGTTGGTGGGCAGTAGTCCAGAGGCGCCTGTACGGGCCTATAACACGAGGTCATTATGGTTGCCCTGGATCTATTGCCCTGTTCATGAAAGTGCCTCTTCCCGCCACCCCAGGGCCCTTGGTTTGATGGGACTCTGAGGGAGATGCGGAGACAAGGTCGAGAAATGAGCGTTGCTGGTAAGTCCGCCCTTGATGCCGAACCCATCTTAGATTGATAGAACATTATACTAGTTATCAATCTGCAATCACCCATAAGAAGGCAGAATTCCTGTCCAGGGAGATTGCAGTTGCTCAGAATCGACTGCTCAGCTGTTCCCGAACTGTAGACAGACTGTGCAACCCAGCCTGTCTGCAAGTTCGAAAGCCTTTCACAAATTGAGTGCGATGAACTTGCTCGATACTTTGCAACTAAGGTGGCTGACATCAGGGAGGACTTGTGTCCAGCAACCTCTAAGGGTGATGTGGTGGGAGTGTGCGAGAGCACAGGACCTCGCTTCTCCTGGAGTTCCTTTTGTCGACCTGAGTTTGTGGATATTATGAGGATCATCCACAGTGTGCGCCCTACAAGCTGTGGCTTGGATCCTGGACCGACTACCCTAATTTTGGGTTGTTCTGATATCATAGGTCCAGTGTTAGCGCAAATTGTCTGGTGCTCCTTGGAATCAGGTGAGTTTCCTAGCTCCCTGAAAGAGGCGGTGGTGACACCTCTCTTGAAGAAAGCTTCCTTGGACCCAGCTTGCTTTTCCAGCTATCGACCCATCTCTAACCTTCCCTTTATTGGGAAGGTTATTGAAAAGGTCGTAGCTGCTCAATTGGATGACCATGTAACCATCCATAGTATCTACGAATCCTTCCAGTCTGGTTTCAGAAAGACACAGCACCGAGACTGCGCTGGTTGGGTGCTAAATGATCTTCTGAGGGCAGAGATCAAAGGAGATGTTCTATCCCGGTTCTCCTTGATCTCTCTTCAGCTTTTGACACTGTGGATCACATGGTGTTGCTAGCACGCCTGGGGCAAATTTGTGGAATGTCTGGAACCGTTCTTAAATGGTTCAGTCATTCCTCACTGGAGATCACAAAGAGTTGTGTCGGGATTTTTTCCTCGGCCCAGTCTCTTTGTTGTGTGGAGTGCCTCAGGGTCTCCGTGTGTCGCCCATGTTATTGCAGTGTACATGCTGCCCTCGAACATTATAAGATCGGTATGGGCTGAGGTTTCACTGCTATGCAGATGATACCCAGCTATACCTGTCTTTTGCACCCGACCAGGATGGAGCTCTCTCGGTATTTAATAACTGTCTGAGGAGATCCAAGACAGGATGGATTCTAGTTGGCTAAAGCTGAACCTCGGAGAAAACTGAGGTTTTGATCGTGGACCCGGTGGTTCGATTGAGAGGTCGTGGTGCTGGCACGCCGTCTGGAATTTTTCTCGGTGGTGTGTCGCTCCGCCTCTGAACGGGTGCGAACCTTAGGGTGATTCTGACGATAGGCTGACTTTTCAATCCTAAGTGTCAGCCGTCAAGACTTCCTTTACCATCTTAGGAATATTGCCCGGTTAAGTTAACTTGTCTGGCCTGACTTCTGCCAACATTGGTCCACACTTTTGTGTCCTCGCGCTTCCTACTGCAACGCCTTTACTTTGGGCTTTCAGGGGTTGAACCACTGCCTACAGCTCTGGTAGAACGCTGCAGCTCGGGTTTTGACTGGGACAAGTAGGTCCTGTCACATAACCCCGGTGCTGCGCGAGCTGCACTGGCTCCCAATACAGTGGCGGATCACCTTTAAAGTCATTTTATTGACTTTTAAAGCCCTTCATGATCAGGGTCCGTCCTATCTGAAAGACCTTCTGGTTACTTACTGCCCTGGCTGATCACTCCGCTCGCTGACATGGGGTTGTTAGAGATTCCAAGAGGAGTTTGAAATTTTCATGCCGCACTCCACTCTTTGGAATTCTCTACCATGCCGGTTACGGGAATGCTCCTCCGTGGAGATTTTTAAGAAGGAGCTGAAAACCTATCTTTGAGAATGGCCTTCTTGGAAAGTTAAATGCACTGTCTAGTGTGTGAAATTTTATTGTAATTTATTATGCTTTTAGAATGTATTTTATAATTTAAATGGTTTTGATGTTTGTATTGTGTGTTGAAGTTTTTATTGATCTGTTCAGCGCCTTGATATAGTGAAAGGCGCTATATAAATAAAATTATTATTATTATTATTATGCTAGAGATAGACTCCATCTCAATTTGGGGGGAGGGAAATCCTTAAGTTGGAAATAGAGGGTTCATTGGCGAAAGGTGGGGTTCAAACTTTTGAAGGGGGAGGGATGGGAGAAAAGGCTGTCGAGGGGGGTTCGATAAAGGAGGGACTCTGTCTCCACCCCCCTGGGGAGCTGTAGGAATGTGGGAAAAGGCTGACTGCAGACCAGAGGAAGACAGAATCCCCATGGGAACGCGAGCAGGGGAAATGGAAGTATAGGGAAAGGGTGGAAGGTAGTCCTGCTAAATGCCAGGAGCTTGGGCAATAAAATGCCTGAGCTCCAGGCGATGCTAACTGAGGGAGAGGTGGATGTGGCAGCGGTCACTGAGACCTGGGCCACCGCAGGGCACGACTGGGACCGGAACCTGGAGGGTTACACCATGTTCAGGAAGGACAGGGGGGAGGGAAGGGGAGGAGGGGTAGCAATAATAGTCAAAAACTGCATTGGAATAGGAGGAGTAGAGGAGGTGGAGGGAACTGTGGAGATGATTTGGGTCACCTTGATAACAAGGGGACAGGGCAAGAGAATATAAATAGGAGTGGTGTATAGACCCCCTGCACTGACGTAGGAGCTGGAGGAGAGTCTGGTGGCAGATGTTGGGAGACATTGAAGATTGGGCAGGGAAGGGTGGGAGTTGGGGACTAAACATGCCAGGAACAGACTGGGAGACTATGACATCCCTCGGTGGCCAAGGAATAGAGGTTGTTGGAGGTCTTTTCAGGACGTGCTCCTAACTCAGCAGGTGGGGAACTGACCAGGGAAGTGTGGGTACTGGATGTGATCCTGGCAGACAGTGACCAGATTGGGGCCTGGAGGTAAGGGACCCGTTAGGGGAAGTGACCATGCCACGGTCTGGTTCTGCCTGACCTAGGAGGGGTAGAAAGCTGCACAAAGATGGAGGTAACTGACTTCAGGGGGCAGATTTCAAGGAAATGGGAAGGATCCTAGGAGCATTTGGATGGGATTGGGCCAGACATGGATACTGACAGTAGGTGGAAAATCATCAGAGGGGGTGCAGGAGGCCACCAGCACCTGTGCAAGAGTAAGACGAAATGTGGTAGTGCCCAAAACCCTGCTGGTGGACCAGGGAGGTTCAGGAGGTGGTGAGGGAAAGAAGGCGGCCTATAGGCAATCCAAGTGCTCAAGGAGTGCAAGGGATCAAGGGGAGTATGAGCCAATGGCCAGAAGGGCCACTAGGGTGGTGAGGGTGGCTAAGGCAAGGAAGGAGCAGAACCTGGCCAGGGAAATAGGAGAAGGAACAAGGGGTTCTTTAGATACATTGGGGAAAAATGAAGGGTGAATGAGCAGATTAGCAGGATTAAACACAGGAGGGATGGGCACAAGACCGGGAGCAGACTGGGGTACTAAATGAGTACTTTCTCAGTTTTCACCAAAGGAAAATGGGGGCTGCATCATACATGGGAGAAGTTCCACACAGCTCCCTGAAGTCTGGCAGTTACAGCGACACCAGAGGGCAACTGGCAAAGTGGAGAAAAATCTTAAAGTTAAAGGAGACACCCAATCAGAAGGGTGTAGCCTGAAGGTGCCAGATTTAAACTGGCTGCCTAAATAGCTCTGCACAGCTCCTGAGCTCTGGCAGTTACAGTAGCATTTTTCACTATACGACAAAGCTGTCTTTAATACATAACAGTTGTGTCGATAGTGCAAGTATTATAGGATTCAGCTGTCCATTATGAAAGACAGCTGTGTTACATAGTACTTAGATGATAATTTACACAGCTGTCATTTTATTAAAGACAGCTGTGTCGTGATAGTATTTGTGACTATATGACACAGCTTGTCATTTATTAAAGACAGCTGTATCATACTGCTCTGGTCCCCAGAGGTAAGTATCTGGTATAGGGGTGGGGTGGTGGGTGGTGGATGCTCAGTGAGAGGGGTCAGGTAGGGGTTAGGAGATGGTAAGGATGACGGAGGACCGTTTTCTTTTTTTCAACTTAAAAATAAAAGACATTGCAGGATTTATTTTTTCAGGGAACTTGAACTTCTGAAGGAATAACACAGTTTTGGGACACTGGGGGTGGGCTCTCCAGTGTCCCGCACTGCTGGGGAGGTTGTAAATGGCGACACAGGGATGCCCCCCTGATGTTGGCATTGTTAATAACTCAAAGGCTGCACAGTGAGGAAGCATCTGAGACTGGGGGTGGGCATCCCGGTGTTGGCTAAGAATAAGAAATTAATTAAATAAATAAATACACTGTCACTGGGGATTGGGGCCCCCAGTATGCAGATAACAGTTTAATTATGCCACAGTCAGAATGGCGGGACTACAATGACAGTAGCCTCGAGTCCCTGACCTATGAGTGGCAACAGCAGCAAGGTTTGCACTATACAACACTGCTGTCATTTATTAAAGACAGCTGTGTCATATAGTGCAGCCTGCTGCTTTCGCAAAAATTCAAGTTATGAACAGAATGCTGATTTTTTGAACTGCACATGCTCAGAAACAGAACATTTTTATTAAATATTTTAACAATTTCTTAACTGTGGGACCTAAAAATCACAAAAGCACACACCTTGGACCAACCTCTACCAAACCTGAAAGTTTCAAAGCCTCCTATTTTTAAGCTATCGGTTGGCAAAAAAAGTTTTACAATTTTCAAAAACAGAGACTTGTGCATTTTTGCACCTTTCTAACATTATGTCCCCTGCACCAATCTACATGAAAATTACAGGATCATGAGTTCCTGGCTCAAGGCCATGCTTTACAAATTTCAAGTAAATTGGTGAACGGGCAGCAAAGTTATTAAGGTAAAATTTAGGTTTAATATAGATGCTTACGCAATCCTAATTGTGCCTGTATAATACTATATATATATATATATATATATATATATATATATATATATATGTATTATAGTGGTACAGTTGCACCACTATAGTTAGGATAGAGTAGGCTGTTTAATGTTAAACCCTAATTTTTGCACTTCAATAACTTCACAACTAATCAACGGATGTGCAAGAAAATGTACATGCACCTTTGGAAATCCAAGGTCTCTTAATATGCCAAGTTCAGTTTCTATCAGATGTGCAGATTCCGAGATCTAGACAGTGTAAAACATGTAAAGCTCAGGGGATTTTGCTGTTTTGTCAGTCCGTGTGCCCAGACAGTTTGGAATTTTGGTCCAAAATTTCAGGGTAGAAAGGGCCTAAGCCACTATGGTGACTTTCACTGGTTTGGTGAAAGCTTAATAATCCATTCCAGAGTTATAAAGATTTTAAATTTTGGTTCTGAACTTGCTCAGTAGGCACTTCAGGATAGATCTTTGGAACAAAAAAAGAACGTGGCCATACAGAAAAGGATCCTTTTTTGTATGACGATTTATTTTTTTGTGTGTCCTCCATCTTGTTTCAGTTAAAAAAAATCAAAATCTGTAAAAATGATGTCTTTTCTGGAAACCTGTACATGTGTCATGCTAATTGGGACTCTGTTAGGTGAATTCTGCAGTTACCTTTCAGAAAAATTAGTCAGAAATGTGTTTTTTTTTTTTACATTTTAAAATCATTTTTTCATGACATGATTTTCTTTTTCATATGCCCATATGAAAAGGAATTTAGCATACAAAAAGGATCCCTTCATATGAAAAAAAATAATGTGTTTTTCAGTTTTCTTTTTTCATATGAAGGGATCCTTTCCATGAGGTTCTTTCATTCTCACTGAAAAAGGATCCTCTTCATACTGAAAAAATAATTTGGCTGAAGTTTTATTCTAAATTTGAAATTTAACAAACTATAACTCCCTAAATGTTCGCAGTAGGACACACTCTATAGATCCCTTTTAAAGCTATTTATGAGTACTGTAATACTGACATATAATACTCCCCAAAATATTTATGATTTATATAAAACCTAAAAATTAAAAGTCTCTTAGGATAACATTGTAACTTTCATTCTCATAGGATGCAAGGGCTCTACTTCCACACACACATGGATTTGTTCTTGGAGGTGCCAAAGACACCTGCGTGAGCGAGATACCATTCTACTATCTCAAAATTAGTGAAATTCTTTGCTAAAAACTGTGTTAATGCAACAGGGTTCAGATTAAACTGACAAAAGTCAGGAAATGAGGTGTTAGGATTTCCAACCCTAACACCCCTGCCCTACTCCTGAAGCGAATCAGGGGTGGAGTATTCCTTAAGGTTGTCAGCCCTAATGCTCACCCCATTCAATACACTCCTGAAACGTATGCACCTGTCTCCCTCACATCATAACTTTTGTTTTTTACTGCAATGTGGTGAGTATTACTTTGACAACCCCAAGGAAGACTCCACCCTGATTCTTCTGTGAGTATAGAGGTGCTAGGGTTAAAACCCTAACACCATATTTCTCTACTTTTGCCAGTTTAATATGAACCCTAAATGTTGCATTAACACAGTGTGTGTATATATATATATATATATATATATATATATATATATATGTATATATTTCTCATTGCAAAACCTCTGTTAATGCATCAGTTAAGGCTGATAGCACAGCGTCAAAAGTTTGGAAATTCAATGTTAGGGTTCCCACATCTATCACCTCACCCCTTCCACACACCAACAGACATCGGGGTGTGCCATGGGATCATCAGGCCTAACTCTCTCCCCATTCCATGTGTTAACAATCTGACACACTACAGTATAGGAGAATGGAGTGAGAGTTAGGTCTGATGACCCCATGGCACATCCTGATGCCTGTTGGTGTGTGGAGGGGGGGGGTGAATTTCCAAATTTTTGTCACTGTACTATCAACCCTTGCTGATGCATTAATGGAGTTTTTTTGCAATTAATTTCTTTTCTTTTTGAGAAAGTATAATATAACTGGAAACTGGTATGTGGCTATGGGAGCACAGGACCCGAAGCACTGCCCATTTATGTATAAAGGTATGCATATGTGGGAGCATGGGCCCTCTGAGCCCTGTGCCCCCTTTTACACATAAGTACGGAGACAGCCCAAGAGTTATGCAAAGGAACCCTTGCAACACTAATTTGGCAATATCTCAGTAACCATAGCAACTATAAAAAAAATTACACTGCAGTTGTAATCAAGACTTGGAAACCTCCAGGCACGCTTAAACATGGACTAAGCTGGCCGGAGCAAAAAATCTGTATCTCGAATCATTATAAAGATACGGGCTCCAAAAGGTGCAGCTGGCACTACAGTGTTATCCTATGGGACATTTCTCAACTTCAGAATGCTGCAACTATAGAACTGGTGTACATTATTTTCACCAAACCAACAAAAAAGACACATCTGTGGGGCAAGGGCTTGCCACCCTGCAAACTTCCCTAACTGTTTAGTAGCAGTGAGGTGACAAAGAAATGGTCTTTTTTGGTTCAATAGTGTTGTAATTTGTGACTCTTTTGCAAACTGTTTGACAGAACGGGTGCGAAAGTGTCACAAATTACAAAAGTGTTGTGTGTGTTCTTTCGCAATTTGCCACAGTACTAGGGAGTCAGATGCTGGAAAACTTATTTCCAGGCTGAATTTTACAATTCTAATGCCAGCACTGTGTTCCCCAGACTCCAATTAGGTAAACACAACTGTCAGTGTTTACTTAGGGGCAGTCAGATTTGCAGTACAGCTGTTTTTCTCTGCCGTTAACTGAAAACAAGATGGTGGCTGCATGACACTACTGAGGACATTTGTGATAGTAAAATTTACTGGCGTCCGCTTGAGAGGCACAGTATTTTATTCCCATTGACTATAATGGAAACTTTAAATATGAATAACTTTGAACGGTTTGATATTTTTCACCAAATCTTCAAAAGGCACATCAATGACATATTCCATTTACGCAGAGCTGCTCGATAAGCCTAAAATAATTGTTCCTCGCTTAAATTAGTTCTCTTTTTTGGACTTCTGCATCACCGAATAAGGTCAGACTTTTTTTTTTTCTATTTGTATGTTATGTTTAGGTCTTTGGATTTAGTAAAGTTTATTCAATTAAAAAAAAACACAGAGCTGCTCAGAGGTACCGGTAGGGTCTCAACATTAATGCCTTTAAAACATCTTGGCTTGCGGATTTGCCGATAACCAAAAGTAGTGTTTTTCAGTTCCAGTACTGTTAGCACAGACCATTACAGACAGACATTCCTTTTGTTTCTTGTGGCCAGCTGGGGTTTGGTTCCTAAAGGAAAGGGTGCCATCAGGTGTAGCATGGAAAAAAAGGGCAGTTTCATCACCATTAAAGATGTTAACCGGGGCATATTCGCTTAGGAAAGTGGGCAGAACATTTCAAACTCACTCCTCAGCTGCTGTGGTGTAATTTTCAGCCTTCTCCACATGAATTCTATGGCAGCAGATGTTATTTCGCTCTTTCCAGTGGACAGCCAGCCGGCCATGGGTTCAAAGCTGACCCCCAGTGAGTCAGCCAGTGTCTTTGCCTTTTCCATCAGAAGGTTGCTGGACAGAGGCACTCCTCAATCCCTTGCAGATGTGAACCTCTACCATGGGGTCTTTTCTGTCCCTCTTTTTTTTACAGTTTGCATTCCCGTAGTTACTCCATTCCTGGAGGATTTTCTCATGGCTTCTTAAGAAACGGCCAACAGAGGAAATGTCTACTCTAAATTCCGAAGCTAAGTCTTTTTGTGAGGCCCCAAGAATGCTAGCCTTTTCAAGCAGCTTGACATTTTTGGAGAGGGAGAGAACGTTGTGTTTAACAGACTCCATCATTGTGATTGCAATGTTGCTTTGCTGCGATGACACCTCACCTTTTAAATGTTTTTTAACAGATGATTAAGCAGCTAAGTCACTAATTGCCTGATTAACAAGACTGTGAGGTGTGACACACAGCAAAGACAAAGGAAATTAACTATTTATGCAGCAGTTTAAAGTCCTAAAACAGGCACACAACCAAAAATGAATAGGCATGCAAGCGGGTAGTTTAACATTGTGGGAATGAGAAAAGAATCGGGGCCAAGTAAAAAATGGCATACAAGCGGAAAAGGCATATAACCGAATGGCATACAAGTGGATTCGACTGTATATTGCAAAAAGTCTGTTCATGCATGTGTTAGGGTTGAAGCACAAAACATGCAAAGAAGGAAAATACAGAAATAAAAGAAAATGTCCCTGGAGCCTTGTCAAATCTGTGATATGCTGTTCCTCAGGGTTTGAATGCTCACGCGATGCAGCATTGACATAACCCGAACTAATTTATGCTTACTTAAAGAAAGAGTGGTACACTTAGTGTAGAAATATACAAAGCACAGCAGAAACAATTTGGGCATAGATGTATGGGAAATCCAACAATTATTGTATATCTTCCAATTAAAGTTGCCCTCTATTACAAGCTGCCCTCCAATTGAAGTTGTAGCTTCAGTTATCAGCTTGTTATAGAAGTCGCCCTCCAACTAAAGCCACAGCTTGTATTGGGGGTGACTTGTTACCACTTGGTCTGGAATCCACAAATTACATACTCTGGATCCACTGGATATCATTCTAACTTGCTTTTCTTCTGCAATTTGTCAGAATTATAAAATTCTTTAAATTTAGCTGCTCACTCCACCTAAACAGCTGATCTGACCCTGTCCTGCACAGTCTCCCTCACTCTGTCCTCTCTCTGCCCGATCCCAGCTCTGCTCACTCCAGTTGATTTACCCTGCTCTGCTTTCAAATTAATAAAGAAAAGACTTTATCAGTACCTGTGATGCAGTACCCCTAGCTCCACCAAAAATGATCAAAATGGTGAATCATCATCTGTCCCGCTGTCTGCCCGATCTCCACTCCGCTCACTCCACCTGATGTAGCCAGCTGTGCTTTCAAATAGAAAGCACAGCTTGAATGTCATCCTGGAAGTTCTGAGATATGGTGTATGAGTGTCTAGAGTATGGTTTCAAGCCTCTGCGTGTTGTAGCACTGAGAAAATTATCAAAACATCTGATCTGTTCATCTCTCTCTGCCCGCTCCTGTTCCCCTTGCTCCACCTGATATACCCTGCTCTGCTTTCTAATAAAAAGAGCAGCTTGAGTGGTCCCTGGTACATAAGCCTCTCTAGTGTGGTTTCAAGCCTTTGCATAGTGTAGCACTGAGGCGGACTTAATTGGTATCCAGAAACTCAATGCTGCCACTATTTGACAACAGAAAAACAAAAGCAGAGACATGGTATGAGACTGGTTTCAATAGAAGCAGCCCTCCAGTTGAAGCTGTGACTTCCAACACATACAATGTGACAGAAGCCGCAGCTTCAAGTTGGAAGATATATGGGTACCTGCAACAAATGTGCAGAACAGACCCTAATTAAATGGGTGTCTGGATAATCCAGTATAATGCAATTACTGTGTTCAGTGGATTCACAGAAATCTTTCAGGCAGAAAAAGACCTGGGCTAATCAAGTCTGCTCTGTTCCTATATAAATCATATCCTCACCATCCTAAAACTGGGTGTGCATTGCTACACCCATTAGGGTGGTGCATCCAAACCCTCACTCCTTGAGTTTCCCTCCAGAGTCGGTGCCATAGAACACCGTTTGGTGAAGACTTTTGTTAAAAAACTGTCCTTTTAGGCTCAGTCCAAAGGGGTTGCGCCTGCCTGCATAAATATATACCACAGTTGCAGGGTCAAACTATCTCTAATTTATTTTAGATATGGAGGGAGCAGCATAACACCTTGAGTTCCACAACTCCTTTCGGGTAATTGTCCTACCTGACATTTGAATGATTTACCATTACTACACCGTTGGTGTCAAATGAACAAAATGAAACCTACCCCACCTTGGAAAAAGGAATTTTGACATTTTCCATCAGTCCTGAGCCTAAGCTAAACAGCTTTACAGTGTGAGCCAGTGTGCAGTGACTGGAACTGATCCCGTGGAGTCTAATTTCAGGACCACTTTGCTGATAAGTGGGCCTGACACTCACACATCAATATGCACTTGTAGAGCATTTGCACAGCTCCGAGACTGTAGCCATTAATTTGAACTCTCTTGAAGTAACAGACAGGAGGAATTGTTGTGGCCCTTTCTTATTGACCTAAGGACTGCATTACCTGTTTTACCACATTGCTGTAAGAGCTTATTCAGTCTTAGCAATCACATTATTTAAAGGGACACAGTCAACCCTTTTTGCATCGTATTTCTTCAAGTTAATAACAAATGGATAATTGCTTGCCTTATCTAAAATTAATTTATGTTGCTGACTATATTTTCTGCGTTCTTTCTTAGCAAAACAGAAATGGTTGCTAAAGGTGTAATTATACACAACTTTGCAGTGTTTCAAATCCTTGATCTTCTCTTGTTGAATACTTTTTGAACATTAGGACCCCTCCAAACAGTGAAGCCATGCAAGATAATTTAGTCTCCTCTTCTCCCTCTGCATCATGAGGAAGTAGACTGTGTTTAGGGGGTGTGTGTTCTCAAGTTCAGGACAGATGCAATGGGTGTTGATCAAGGACTGTAAACAAACGTGTGTGTGTGGTAACACCATTATGGTGAGCAGTCTGTTTTTCACTTTTAAAATGGAAAAAGGAATCAGAGTCAAACTACCAACTACATCACCAATGTCTACAGAATACAACCAATCATAATGCATTTTTTAAACCAGAGGCACTTTAAAGGCTGAAAGTGGTTGACAGTGTCCCTTTAATGAATAAAAATATATATTTTACAGGGATATGAAAATGAATCTTCAAGATATCTGCAAATGTATGCCATACATGTTTTTATAAAATGGGCATTCAGAATAAAGAAGTCTCACTGGTCAAAATATATCATGTGACTGTGTATAAAATTTGTTTCATACACCATCATCCTGGTCCTAAATCACATCAGACAATGAGCAAATCAGTCCTACAACCAGAACTATCTTCCATCAGTCCCCCTACAACCAGAACTGAGCTTCCATCACAACCATGGCTGCTACCTTTACACTGTAAAAAAAACTTCAACTGGGCCCTAAAAATAAAACTACCTCAAATAAAAAATTAAACAAATTAATTAAATGTTGTTTCCATGATCATCACACTTTCCTTATGCACATAAATAAGTTAGAAACATTAAGTATTGTTTATAGTTTTCACTACAACTGTTTCTTTGCTGAAAATGAAAATTCCCCTTCTGTCTTTACCTGCTCATCAAGGAAATCTCTTCTTGTCCTGACAGTGAGATAATTAAGTCTCTGGCTGTAACAGGGGTCTTTGTTGTGTGTGTGTGTGTGTGTGTGTGTGTGTGTTGTATGTGTGTGTGTAAATTTTTGAATCCATATATTCCATGGGAAACATTCCATGATAAACATTCCATATCTTGAATCTTGATGCCAGCAAAGACAATCTTTGTCCAGGAGTAATATAATGACATCATCTATGACTTCTTTTGCAGTAGGTGGAAGGACTATTTTATCATAAATGCACACAAGTAAATCTATTGTTTCTACATATAAACATGCTTTTCCCAACTGTAAAAAGTTTTTTTTTAAAAAGGAGCCCATTTTATAAGTACAATAAGCCTCTCCAGGCTGTGTATGAAACATAGTTTACCACACTTCCAGGGGCTAAAATGCACTCAACCTGCGGCCTCATACCTCATAACACCCTTGGGCGTATGGTAAAATATGTTTCATACACACCTTGTTGAGTGTCTTAGTGCTAGCTAATTTATTCTTAGGGCAATGTACAGTATTAATAACAAAATGCAGTTTTTGATGAAAAACAAAGGACTATTATTCAGATCAGTTGTCCTACTGTATATAATGCTGGGCAAAATTTCTAGTGTACTTGCAAAATCACCAATTTTGCATTCACACAATTATTGGGAAATGGTGTCAAAATCCAGCAAAATTTTGCTTCCTTTTTCCCCCCAAAATTGTGCATTTTCTCCAAAATGGACATTTTTTAAAATGTGAGTTCTTTTAAATGTGCAGTTTCAGCAAACAGCACCTTTTTCACCCAAACTGCACTGTTTTAAAAATGGGAATTCTTAAAAATGTGCAATTTCAGCAAATAATGCCACCAGCTGTGCATAACCTTTTGGATATGCACATTTTTCTAAATCTTAATCTTCAAAATTGCGCGGTTTCACTCATTTTGCATAAAATGCTACATAGTACTGTATAATGTGAGCAATTCGCAAAACTGTGTGAAATTACATGAAAATGGTGCAGTTTCATGAAAAGTTCTGGAAACAGATTTCTGCAATTTTGCCTAGCACTAGTCCTATATTACAAGGGACAGTTACTTGTTTTACCACTAAAGGGGTCTTCATTTTACATGAAGCAATGTGCCACATTCAGGCTTACTGCACTACGAATGGAGAATCAAGCACATCCAAGTGCAGCCAGACTATAACTCTCCTGCAGTAGTGCCAGCTGTAGCAGCCTTTTCAATTACGTGTTTTTTTTTGGGGGATGTGAGGGACAACAGTTCTACATGCCACCCTGTTTTGATATAACCAGCTTGATTGAAAGACATTTTCTGCTCTGTCACAGTAGTCATTGTGGGTATTCCTATGTTGAGAAAGACTTGCAGTAGAAAGAGCTTTAGAGAATAGTCCATCCGTCACCCTCACTGGAGTCAGCTAAGGACCCCTTCCCTGCTTGGCCCAACAGAGAGATAGCCCTGAGTAATCCTCATTCTCCAGGGGGTTGGGGGAGTGGTGGCTAAGAGTCTGGAGAGGGAGTTGGCTGACAGGGAAGTGCAGGGAAGGTCACCCACATGGCAGGGAACAAGCAGCCAATAGGAGGAAGAGGGAGGTTAAGAGGGACCGTCGAGCTTTGTTCTCCCACGGATGATGTGAGCTGCTAGATTGGGGGGGAGCTGGAGCATTATCTTTTCAGCCCAAGAGCCCCATAAGTTTGGGGGCTGGTGTCCCTCCAAGAGCATACTAGTGGTGCCCTGCATTCTTTGTGAGGGGTCCGTTACATAGAGAAGGTGATCCATGGAGGCCTGGCATGAAACTCCCACGCTATGCATGTCACACCTGTCTGGAAATTGAACAATTGTATAAATAAACATAAAGCTGTGGCCATTTAACTCCCATACTGAGTCATTTGAGTTTGTCCAGGAATGGGGGGGGGGGGAGATGAGGCCTGTCTATCCTATCCCACTGAGCTGGTGAAAAGAAATAACCAATTTGCCCTCTTTTTTTCCTAAAAATCCTATGTTCATAGTAGTGAAGGTCTACACAATGTTTGGTCATCTTTGGTTACGTGAGTCTCAGACTATAGCTAATATTGTTACAGCCACTTACCTGTCAGAACACTCGCATAATTAGTTCATCATGCCAGATTTTGCAGTATCCTCACAATGTAGTGCATTGAAACCTGCCTGTGAAGAACATGGCTTTATCATGATATTAAATATATTTCTAGCAGACCCATCTGCAATTTATACCATGTAACTTGCTTACTAAGGACAATTGGTTATTGAGGGCAGATTCTTAATTTCCATTCCCAACATGTCCTTAGTAGATGAGCAGTGCTGCATTTAAATATGTCTTTACCAAGTCTGACCACAGACAGACAAACAGTGTAAGAGGCTCTGAAGATGCAGCTGGAATGTAACAGCAAACCACAAGACAGAAATCATGCATAATAAGTTCACAAATGCTGACACTGTAATACCTTTACAAACTATTAACATGCAGACTTAATACTCAGACTATCACACCAGCACAAAATGTTATTAACACAGTTGCTTGATGCTGAGACTGTAATACCCTCACTTAATATTAACGCAGTTACAAAATGCTGAGACTATAATACCCTCGCAAAACATTATTAACACAGTTACGAACATGCAAACATATGAAACAGGCAGCAGAAGGCCATTTGGTCTATTTAGTCTGCTTATATTTCAGGGTCTACAGCATTAAGCTATTGACCCTACCCCCCCGTCCTCCTTTCCTTTCCATCTCATGACTCTTACTTCCCCTTATGTCTATCCCGACCTCTCTAGAACCTGCCCACCATCATCAATGAGACCACCTCCTCCGACAGCGAATTCCAACTAGCTAATACCCTCTCCATGGAGAAGTGCTTCCTAACCTCCCTCCTAAACCTAAGAGGCAGTATAGCATAGTGGTTAAGGGCACTGAGCTGCAAATCTGGAGACCTGGGTATGAATCCCATCAGCCCCCAAGTGAATACTGTGTGACCCTGAGCAAGTCACTTACCTGTAACTTCCTTATGCTCCCAGATCACACCTGTAAACAAGCTTTCAGCTTAGTATCTTTCCTGGTTAAACAGTTTCCCTTCCCCCTCAACCTCCCCCCACAGCTTAAGACTGTGTCCCCTCATCCTTTGGCTGCCACTGAGACACCCTCCTTATCCACTTAATGTATCCCGTTCAAGTACTCAAAGGCTTCAGTTATGTGACTGTCCCTCCTCTCCTCCAGGGAGTACATGTTCAGGGTCCCCAACCTCTCCATGTATGGTCTACCTTGCTGACCTGAGATCATCTTTGTTGCCCTCCTCTGAACCATCTCCAACAGGTTAATGCCCTTTTTATGGTGTGGTCATCAGTGCTATACTCTAGATGTGGCCTCACCAGTGACCTGTACAATGGCAATATAGCCTCCTCTTGCCTACTGCTGATCTGTCTGGCTATGCATTCCAACATCTTCTTTGCCTTTGTTGCTACTTTCTTGCACTGCATGGACTGCTTCAGATCACTAGTGATCATCACTCCCGGACCCTTCTCCTCCTCTGTTGCAGATGCCCAGACTCCCCTCCCAGGTAGTACTATATCTTGGGATTCTTGGCTCCATGTGCGTAACTTTGCATTACGTGGCAGTGAAGCCAAGCTGCCAGATACCAGACTACTTCTCAAGTTTTTTTTCCAACTGTCCTGTAGGTCTTGCATCCTTTCAGCTGTGTCCACCCTCCCACAGAGCTTGGTGTCATGTGTGAATAGGCACATTTTGCCCTTAATACCATCCACAGTATCACTGATGAAGACATTGAACAACACTAGTCCCAGCACAAAGCCCTGCGGGTCCCCACCGGTGATCTCCCTGGTGCTAGATAACTCTCCTCCCACCCCCACCATCCTCTGGGTCCTGCTCCTCAGCCATTGTTTTACCCATCTGGTCATCTTCTCCCTAACCACGAGATCCAGCAACTTGTTGAGCAACCTCTTGTAGGGTACAGAGTCAAAGGTCTTGCTGAAATCCAGATAAAGGATGTCCACCACCTAGGCCCTATCTACTGTCTTTGGAACCGAGTCAAAAAAATCTGTCAGATTCATTTGACACAATCTCCCTCCCATAAACTTGTGCTGCCTCATATCCTGCAGACCATATTCCTATAGATACTCTATCAGTCTTTCCTTAAGTATGGTGTCCATGAGCTTGTACACCGTTGAGGTCAGACTGACTGGTCTGTAATTCCCTAGGTCATCCTTGGGTCCACTCTTATGGAGAGGTGCCACATGTCCTGTTTTCCAGTCCTGTGACATTACAGCTGACTCCAGTGAACTATTGAGCAGGCCAGCCAGTGGCACCACAAGCTCCTGTTCCAGTTCTGTCAGTACCCTTAGGTGAATGCTGTCTGGGCCTGGTGATTTATCCACTTTCAATGCTAGCAGCCCAACTTTCACTCTATCTTCCCCTACCACCATATCTGTGCTCCCCTCCCCCCACTCCTCTTCTCCCTCCTGTAGGAACTGGTCCATATTTTTCCCTGGTGAATACAGAACTGAAATATTTGTTTAGCACCTCTGTATGCCCCCCGTTCTCCCCCACCCACTCACCCTCTTTCTGAAGCCTACTTAGTTACTAAATACTGAGACTGTGATACCCCCATGAAATGTTATTAACACAGTTACTAAATGCTAAGACTGTAATACCCTTGCAAAATGTTATTGACACAGTTACTAAATGCTGAGACTGCAATACCTTCACAAAATGTTTTCAACACAGTTATTAAATGCTGAGACTACAATACACTCACAAAATATTAACAGTTACCAAATGCTGTGAATACAATATCTTCAAATAATGTCATTAATATAGTTGCTAAATGCTGAGAATGCAATACTGTCATAAAATATTAACACAGTTACTAAATGCTGAGAATGTAATACTGCCCTCACAAAATATTATTAATGCAATTACTAAATGCCAAGGTTGCAATAGCCTTGCAAAATGTTAGTTATTAACACAGTTACTAAATGCTGAGAATGCAATACCTCCAAATAATGTTATTAATAGTTACTAAATGTTGAGACTGCAATACCCTCACAAAATGTTATTAACACAGTTACTAAATGCTGATAATGCAAAGCCCTCACAAAATGTTAATAACAGTAACTGAATGCTGAGAATGCAAAACTCTCACAAAATGTTAACACAGTTACTAAATGCTGAGAATGCAAAACCCTCACAAAATGTGAATAACAGTTATTACATGCTGAGAATGCAAAACTCTCACAAAATGTTAACACAGTTACTAAATGCTGAGAATGCAAAACCCTCACAAAATGTTAATAACAGTTATTACATGCTGAGAATGCAAAACTCTCACGAAATGTTAACACAGTTACTAAATGCTGAGAATGCAAAACCTTCACAAAATGTTAATAACAGTTATTACATGCTGAGAATGCAGAATCCTCACAAAATGTTATTAACGCAGTTACTAAATGCTGAGACTGCAACACCCTCACAAAATGTTATTAACTGAGGCCCCCATTTTCAAACAGAGGGGGGATGCATGGCACTTCCATATGCACTGCCCCAAAAGAATGGCCCGGTATAAAAATTGTTACATTCTAACAAGATGCGCAATCCCAACTGATCGCACATCCTGTCCAAATATTGTCACCTGAGCTGGAGGTGCAAATGGGTGGCAGCTGACGATGTGCCCATGCATCCCGGGGATGGACTGACTACTGCCAATGGGGGATGCACTGGTGCATTCCAGATGCATTGCACCCCAAAGGCGATATTCACTTGGGAAAAGCAGATGACTCCATTAGGCATGCATGGAGAAAACGGGTCTCATGCATGATCATTATGGGCTCATGTGCATGCATGTGCATGCCAGGATGCACTGGGCGGCCTGCCCCCCGCCCAATCCCTGACCATGTCAAAATAATTGTATGTCCCCCATTTTCCATAGTGCAGGGTACCCCCTCCCTGCCCAGTCCCTGACCTTGTCAAAAGAAATTAATTTTCCCTGTTTTCCATAGTGCTGGGTACCCCCCTCCCTGCCCGATCTCCATATGAGTCTCATAAGCAGCCCACATCCTCATTACCATAGTGCAGTGTCCCCCACCCCAGTACCCCGATCTCTATTCCATAGTGTAGGTTCCCTCCCCCATCCCAATCCAAGCTCCCTGTTCAAACAGGAAATACCCACTGAATCATTTGTTATAGTGTAGTGGTCCCTCACCACTGTACCCCAATTCCCATGTGACAAAAAATCCCACCCTCTTCCATGTGGTAGAATAGGGACCCCCAACTTCTCTCTGATCCATGATCCCTGTTCATCAAGAATCCAAAGTTGCACCCATTACCATAGTGTGGTCTCCTACCCCAGTAGAGAACCCTCCCCACACACTACAGCACACCCCATGCTGGCGATTGGCACAGCCCTCCACACCATGCCATGGCTAGTCGCTGATTGATCTGATCATGAACTCATACTGTACACAGTATGAGCTCATTGTGACAGCCAATGGGCTTGTACTATGTACAGTATGAGTTTGCAATCAGATCAGTCGGCAACTGGCCATGGCAGGGTGTGGAGCACTTGCAAGTTGCCAGCACGGATGGTGATCGGGGGTAAGGGAGGGGTCCTGCCTACCAGGGTGGGGGTGGGAGGTCACTACACTACTGTAATGGGTGAGACTTTGGATTCTTGTACGAACAGGGACTGGGGATCAGAGAGGGGTTGGAGTCCCTATTCTACCACATGATACGGAGTGGGATTTTTGTCACACAGAGATTAGGGTACAGGGTTGGGGGGCTACTACACTATGGAAACTATTCTGCAGGCATTTCCTATTCAAATGGGGAGCTTGGACCAAGTATGGGGTGGGGGAACCTACACTGTGGAAATGATATGGTGTTGGATTGTTGATCGAATGGGAATTGAGGTACCGGGTTGGGGAGACATGACACTACAGTAACAGAGATGTGAGCTGCCTAGGAGACTTAGATGGGGATTAGGAAGGGAAGGGGCACCCTGCACTATGGAAAATGGGGGAAATATCATTGTTTTGAAATGTTGGGGATCGGGCAGGGAGGGTATGTATGGCATGGACAGCCAGTTCTGAGTGCTGTATCATTTTTTTTAAATAAAATGTATTACTGACTGTGCTGAAAAATCTGGTGCTCTTAGAATGACCTCACTCATCCCCCCCAAGGTTTCAGCTGAAAGATGAAACCCATGAGAAAATGCTGAAAACAGCATGAGATCACACACACTCAGTTTTTAGATACCAGTTGTTATGTGGAAGGCCTGAACCTAATTACAGGGTGGAAGACGCTTGAGTTGAGCATATCCATTTTTACGACATTCCAAAGGGGAAACCAGGTTTAGCAAACTGGTGCAAGGTTGTAAATGCTCCTGTGAAGCCTGAGTGAGGGAGGATGCAGCATGGATCAAAGAGATGTCATTTGAAACATGAGTCATGCTGAGGATTTCAAAATTAATATTTTGAAAAGACATCCTTTTTTTTTGTATAAGATATATATTTTTATATATAATCTGACAGAGGAGGAACTTGATGACCTCACACAAAAGGGGTTGGCAAATACAGCTTACTTTAAGGAATAATTCTGTTTTACTTGGACATTTTTATCTAGACTCTGACCAGGAAAGATCTGTGAGCACTTTTAAACAAGTATTTAGAAAGAGAGTCAGATCTAAGTACTGTAAGTAGGAATTTGCACTGTTTAAATCGTGTTCTTTTAAAAGATTTGTATGTCTTGTGATATAACAGTTCTGTATTGTATGTTTTACATATTTTTATCTATTGTAGTAAAATTCTTTTTAGAGCACACTTGGTCTGTCTTTGAATTTCTTTTAGTTGCAAAAAAAGTATATATGGTCAAAGCAGACAATAGACATAAGCTTGAATGGTGATACCAAACTGGAAAGAGAAGTGTTTTAAATCTGAGGTCTTTATTAAAGTTTTGAAGGGTTCATCTCTGTATACCTGGTTAGGTGCCCGCAGGCAAGGATATCTGGCCCCCCAAAGACAGATATTTCTGAGCCTGTGCATTGGGTACGCTAGCAAGAGGTTCACAATTTGTATCCCTCCAAGATTTGAGACCAAAGGTTGATTCGAACTCACAAAACAGAAAAGAGGGTTACCTTGTTCTGTTAAACTGTTCACAAGACTGCTCTCGGAGGTTGGCACTTTGAGAGTAGAGGGCCTGAACTGCTGAGTGGGTTTGTGACACCCTGCAGTATGAAAAACAGGGGAAATACAATTATTTTGACATGGTCAGGGATCAGGCAGGGGGGTACCCTACACTATGAAAAAAGGGGTTCACTATTATTTCTTGGGCATCAGGGAATGGGGCTGGGGATGCCACTGAGCTAAAGGGGTTGGCATGCTGCTGTGCTCCTGTGTGCACTACCACAGCCTGCCTGTGGGTGGCCAGAAGTTAAGCATGGTTTTTCCATGCCTAACTTTGCACCAATCATCCCCTGCACTTGGGCAGCCCATCTGTTCTGAATATCCCATTGTGCAGGATATTCATGGGCATGCCCCCTCAGCTTGGGCTACATACATTAACTTTGACACATGGCCCATCTCAAGTGGGGAACCCCATCTCCCTCCTTTGAATATAGGAGTTTGGAGCATCTTTTGAGTTGGGCGGCTCATCTCCAGTTGCTCCAGAGATGTGCCGTCCATCTCTTTTGAAAATGTGGGCTTGAGTTACTAAATGCTGAAACTGTAATACCTTCACAGAATATTTTTAACACATATACTAAATGCTGAGACTGCAGTACTCTCACAAAATGCTAACACAGTTACTAAATGCTCAGAATGCAATACCCTCACAAGATGTTCTTAACACAGATACTAAATGCCAAGACTGCAATACCCTCACAAAATGTTAACACAGTTACTAAATGCTGTGAATGTAATACCTTCAAATAATGTCATTAATATGGTTACTAATTGCTGAGACTGCAGTACTCTCACAAAATGTTAACACAGATACTAAATGCCAAGACTGCAATATCCTCACAAAATGTTAACACAGATACTAAATGCTGTGAATGCAATACCTCCAGATAATGTAATTAATATGGTTACTAAATGCTGAGACTGCAGTATTCTCACAAAATGTTAACATAGTTACGAAATGCTGAGAATGCAATACCCTCACAAAATGTTCTTAACACAGATACTAAATGCAGAGTTTGCAATACCCTTACAAAATGTTATTAACACACTTACTAAATGCTGCGAATGTAATACCTTCAAATAATGTCATTAATATGGCTACTAAATCTATGTATCTCCTCCCCCCTTCACCTCTCTCTACATTGTGAAATCTGGCAACACACTCCCTAGATGTCCCTTCTCTACTCTTACTTTCCGTATGCCTGCAAATTTCCAAATACTGGTTTATTATACCTACTGTACATGCATCCTTGCTTACTAAATCTGGACAATGGGTTTGTCTCTACACTGTTGACTTTTTTGCTAATCCTGTATTGTATGTATGATCTCCTTTTGTACTCTTACCTAAACCCTTACATAACTCCTATGTACTCTATGACGTGGAACCTTTGCAAAGGAGTCCTTGACTCAAAGGTGTAGTTCAGAAAACTGAAATAAATAAATAAAATAAATAAATATTAACACAGTTACTAAATTCTGAGAATGTATATTCCTAACTAAATGTTTTTAACACAGTTATGAAATGCTGAGAATGCAATACCCTCAAAAAATGTTAACACAGTCACAATACCATCACAGAATGGTATTAACAATTGACTGCAATACACACAAAAATGTTACTGACATGATTAATAAATGCTGAGAATGCAATACCCTCAGAAAATGTTGACCAAATCACAGATAAGGAAAACTGTCCGACTCCCCATACGACGCGCAGGGGAAAAGCCAGATCTTGCCCCACAACTAATGCACTGAAATCTGGCCAATGGAAATCATGTTCACAAATGCCCACAGTCTGGGAAACAAGATCTCAGACCTGGAGGCAACAATGACAGAGGCTAAACTGGACATAGTAGCCATTAGCCTGACATGGTTCACCAGTAACCACACTTGGGAGACTTCAGTACCTGGCTATGTACTGTTCAGAAGAGACCAAGGTGCAAAAAGGGGGGGGAGTGGTCCTTTATGTCAATGAAAATATCACAGCTACAGAAATTCAGAATACACATAAGGAGCCAGAAGAACTGTGGGTCACCCTGGAAACAGGAAATGGGACAGCCATACGAACTGGGATTGTCTACAGGCCTCCAGAGTAGGGGAGGACATAGACACATTACTGTTAGAAGATATACAAAACATGATAGCTAAAGGGGAGGTTCTGATAATGGGAGACTTCAACATGCCAGATATAGATTGGTCAATACCAGCAGGAACATCTGCCAGAACTAGACACAGAGTGGATTCCCTGCAGGGGGAGGGCCTCAAACAATTGGTACAACAACTCACAAGAGACAGGGCTATCCTAGATCTAGTACTGACAAAAGGGGAAAGGATCACAGATCTCCAGGTAGAAGGTCAGCTGGGGCCAGTGACCATCACATGGTATGTTTCAATTTGGCCACTAGAACTAAATCATCCCATTCCAATGCAAAAATATGGGACTTCCGAGGAGCTGACTTTGATAGATGGCCAAGAGAGTTAAGCTAGCCCTGGCAAGAAGAAATACAGGTGAGGGGGTACAGGCAAAGTGGGCAAGCATTAAGGATGCAATACTTGAAGCAACATTCCATTGAGTTAGGGAGAAAATACTTGAAGCAACATTCCATTGTGTTAGGGAGAAAAACAAGAGCAAAATAAGGAGGAAACCACTTTGGTTCTCAAAAACAGTAGCAGCGAAGGTCAGAGCCAAAAGGTAGGCCTATAGGAAATATAAGAAAATGCAGTGGGACGAAGATAGAGAGGCATACCAAATTTCCCTAAGGGAAACATGGAAGGCAGAAAGGCAGGCAAAGGTCCAAACCAAGGAAACACTAGCATGAACAGTAAAAGAAGGTGACAAGACTTTCTATAGATACATTAGTGAAAGGAGAAAGTCTGAAGGGGGGTATTGCTAAGATCAAAGGGGATAAGGGGGAGTGTGTGGCAGAGGACCAAGGAAAAGCATCTATCCTAAATAGATATTTCTGCTCAGTATTTACTGAGGAGAAGGTAGGGCAGGGTCCACAGCTCAGCACCATGGGCACGGGGGGAGGGAAATGTGAACAAGTCCCTTCACAAAAGAAAGGGTCCTACAAGAGCTCAATAAGCTCAGGGTGGACAAGGCAATGGGACCTGATGGCATACATCCCAGGGTACTAAATAAGCTAATGGTGGAACTAGCAGAGCCATTAGCAGAAATGTTTAGTGAGTCTCTGAGCAGAGGGGAGGTCCCAGAAGACTGGAGAAGGGCTCATTTGATCCCGCTCCACAAGAGTGGCAGCAGGGAGGAGGCAGTAAACTACAGACCAGTCAGTCTTACCTCAGTAGTTGACCAAGATACTAAATGCTGAGACTGCAATACTCTCACAAAATGTTATTAACACAGTTACTAAATGCTGAGGCTGCAGTACTCTCACAAAATGTTAACCAAGTTGCTAAATGCTGAGACTGTAATACCCTCACAACATGGTAATATAGTTGCTACCAGGTTTGATCACAACTTTATAGGTATTTCAAAAAATATAGGCAAAAACCATAATATTGGTGCCACCCCATGGGTGCAGCAGTGAGGCCGGCTACCTGGTTTTGAAAGTTAGCCCGGGTTGTCGTGGGTTTGCTGGGGAAGGAGGGTGCAGCATCCCAGAGAATGTGCTCTCCTTCTCTGGAGAGGGATGGTCACTGTCTTGGCTGCAATGCTGCCATCTAGGTGACCATGGGTGGTAGAGTAGCAGAGGTAGGCAGGTTAGGGCATGGATGTTGGCCGGCTTGCATACTACACACCTTGGTGCATGTGTGAGTATGCCCAAGCCCCTGCATGCCAGTGACCACAGGGGAGAAAACAGGAGAAAGGACTAGCCCTGGCACCAGAGGTGAGGGAACCCTTGGTATATCCAGGCCCTTGTGTGTCCATCCTGCCTGCTGCTTGATGAGATCTAGAATTCAGCGTGCATATACCCATGCTCCCACCAATGGGGGCAAACCATGACTATGGAGGGATAGTGGAGTCACAGACGACAGGGCGCACCCCCGCATGCCATTGGGACTTCCTAAGAGAGCAGGAGTAGATACCTGAGGAGTAGAAAGTAAAAAAAAACGTAATGTTAAATCCCAAACTTGTGATTTATTCATAGTCAAAACGTTCACTCATTCTTCAGTTTCTATTTTCAGTGTATATTTAAGATGACCATCTTAGTCTAAAATATCGCAATATTAAAATATTATGGAATCAGCATTTTTTTAGTTATATTATCCTAAGATATACCTGCTGAGTTGCAACATCTCATTTCAGTGGAGTCCTTCTTCTTGGCATCTGTCACCTTACCAGTCTAAAAGAGCAGTCAGGCTGACTGAGGTTAAAAATGTTGATGTTTATTCAACATTCAGCAGTAGAAACGTGCAGGCTCACAGCAGAAAACTATCCACAAACGTTTCATTCAGAAGCATGACCCTTATCAAGAGATACTGTCCCCAGGGAACATTCCTCTTAAATACATGTCAATGTAAAGTGACAGGCACTCCAAATAAGTGCAAACATTCTCAATACGAAAAATACATACAATTCAAAAAGATGAGAAGAATCACAAGGACAGTTAAAAGCAAGGTTACTCATTTAAAACATTCAATAAGTTAATTGCAGTATTGAATAAATAAACTATAATGTCAATGAACATGATTTTAAACCTTAAAGAGCAGTTCTCTACTAAAATAAAAGCTTAAAGCCGTTAGATTTCAAACACTTACATTTAACTTTAGTGTTTCCTAGTTCTTGGTTACTTTCTTTTGTTTTTGGTCTACTAAATGTTTCAGATCATGCAGTGCATAGGTCACTGAATCTTTCAGAAACTAGCTGTTATCAACTGACCTCACAACTACTCTCTGTGAATTATCACAGCTGCTCTCTGTGAATTATCACAGCTGCTCTCTGTGAATTATCACAGCCTGTTGTCATGATAAGCATCATGATGTCATTATTCTATTATAGCGGTTGAGTGATAAATCACTAGATAAAAACAGGTATCTGTATCAGGAAAGGCATTTGTTACAATGACATGTAGACAGGCAGAAAGAAACGCAGGTTATCAGCAATGTCATTATGTAGTTATTGCTATCAGCCCTGTCTACACGTCACTGATAACATGAATGCTGAACTACATTCACAGTAATACTGCTGGTGACGATTCAGCTGAACGAAATAACTTAAACCACAACACTCCCAACCAGAAATAGACCGAAACCCGGAAGAACAAAAACCCACCCACATCGCCCAACAACCAATCATATAACACTATGTCACAGTAACAACCAATCACATAATTTGTAGCGTAGTAACACAGAACCATAAATGGAACCCCCAAACACATCAGTAATCTACCAAAATGACCACAATAACAAACAACCAGATGACACACAGAACTCATCCCCTATAATATAAAACGAATATGTGATAGTGCAGCATCTGATACCGGTTTAATCAACACTTGTGGCCAGTGAGCTCGGGGATTAATCACTCCTGGCTCCGCTTCACGGAGCCACGAGTGATAACCCCCAAGCTCACTGGCCACTCGCATTGATAAAACCGCTATCAGATGCTGCACCATCACGATCCCCTTATTAAAAGCATGATGAGGGCACCATAGAATAGGCCAATGCTTTTATACAGACTGTTTGACTAGACTACCAATATGTCACGGACTGGCATAAAATGCCATTACCTTTTAAGATGAATATTTATATATGTTTTAAATGTGTTAAATACATTAAATAAATTATAATCATCATCAGTGCATTTTCAGTGAAACTGAGTTGATGAGCTCCACTAATGCTAGAATTTAGGAGCTTGCAAAATTCAGATTCCAATGAATATTTGGTGGGTGTTTTGTCCTTTACAAAGGTTCTAACTCAGCTCAAAACAATGAAATCCATGCTCCACTGTCCTATTTCTAGGGCAGGATACACATTGGATAAGTAATAAAATGAGGCACCTTCATAACCCCAGACTGCTGCAGAGATAAAAATCTGCCACCCACCCACCCAGCTGCAAGTACAAATATAAAACTGTCATACTTTGCATTTTGTGCCTTGTATCATACATCGTGCATAATGTATTTTGTGTAACATGGAATGTTATAAAAGCAGGACGGCTCTGAAATTAGGACACAATGTCCTAACAGCCTAATCCTGTCATAAAATAAAGATAACTTACTTGCTTACTATTTCACCACACTTCTTCTCTTTTTCTCGCACTCTCACTCCCTCCCCCAGATAAGAGCTTTCTTCTGTGCCAGCCTTATATTTCTGCCATCCCCCAGCAGGGTTAGTTATTGTTTGGCCTTGAATGTTCCTTAGCAAGTATTCTTATGGCAATATGAGGCACAGCTGGAAGGTTCTGTCTGGCCAGTGATGTCCTTTGTGGGATCGTTCAACAGTAGGGAATTGAATGCATCAATTAAAACAAACATGAAATCTGAAAGA
Source organism: Neoceratodus forsteri (assembly GCA_016271365.2). NCBI lineage: Eukaryota > Metazoa > Chordata > Ceratodontiformes > Ceratodontidae > Neoceratodus > Neoceratodus forsteri. The sequence continues at coordinate 19,110,371 of CM057458.1, read as the reverse complement.
CAGATGTCCTACGAGCTTCTGTTTGGGGCTGACAATGACTGCTGGAATTGAGGGTGCCTAAGGCTAGCCCTAACTTTCTTTACAGTTCTGTAACCTCTCTGTTTGTACCTATGGCTGCCCAAAACTGACCATGGTTTGTAAAGTACTGCTGACCTGGGGCCAAATTTTTAGACAGTCCTGAATGCCGCAAGTCCTAGGTGTGACAAACATATGGCGCACAGGGCGTGCAGCATTCGCCCAGCTGGTGGTCAGGATTTTTTGTCCTGTGTGCCGGTTGCCGCAAGTTAGACCAACTTTTTCTGGTCTAGCATGCACCGGTCTCGGGTACCTTTTTACAGGACTTGCACCAGATATTTGGTGCAAGCTGCCATAAAGCATGCAAACTTTCGCAACTGCACACAGCGTACTAAAATCGGGTGCAGCTGTGGCAAAGGTGTTTGGTGCAGCTGTGCAAAAAAACCCAGGTTTGATGCAGGGCTTCATACAAGTCCTGCATCGCCCTATGAAAATCTGCCCATTATCTACCGAAAGGGAGCCTTACTTCACCTTATTCCTTTCCTTAGGAATGAGCAGCATGTCTCTCAGCCTGCACCAGCTGGGACACAAAATCGTTTGGGGGTTACCTTGTTATTTTTGTTGGCTGAGCAGTTTGTCATTGCTAGTTTGCAACTTTTCCATGAATAAAGTATGTACCGTTGAGCGTACTGAGCCCAGCTGGTTTGCACCTCTTTCCTTGAGTGCCAGACTTTGCTTTCCTGTTTACTGCTTTACTTATCAGAATGTCGCAGGGACAGTATGCTATTTAAAGGGTACAATGAATGCTTTCCCAGACCACAGATCTGCTTAGAGAACAAAAAATGTACTGTTTCATGCACATTCCGATTAAAGAGATTTGATTTTTTCAGAGACCCTGACTTTTAACCTCTTATTTGTTTGTAAATCTACACATAACTGTACAAGATACAGTATGTAGCATTTAACTTTAATAGAAACAACATCTGTTGTAGCAGTGGAACCAGGCTGGACTGAAAGTTCATCCAACTTCAAACAGATTTTTGTTTTACGGAAGGGGAACAATAAGGTCTAAGCATTTTTGTGTAAAATACTGACCAGTAGTTATTATTCTTTGCCTGCAGCAAAAGTGCTCCCAGGGGAGAAGAACTGGCTAAAATTCTTATACTTTCGAAATGTTGGAGAAGACTGCAGATGCTGTAGAAAAAGGAGGTGAAAAAGTCCCAGAGATAAAGAAATGTGAGAACTAATGGGGCAATAGGAGTTGAGGCCCCCCACACACACACACTGTGGAAAGGAGGGAAAGGAAATGGGAGAGAGAGAGAGATTACGGCTGCAGGGCTGAATTAGGATGATTCCCTGTACTGCTAAACACATAAATATATTCTGGTCTTGTCTTCAGAAAATATGGAAATGTCCTTCCATTTTCAAGCACTAAATCATTTAAAGCAGAGATCAGTGAAAAACACAACACACTCCTTCTAATTTTGACATTAAAGACTACAACATAACACATAAGTAACCATGCTCGTAACTGTATGTTATCCAAAGCTCTTCAGACTGCACTGGAAAATGAATATATTCTAAACTGCAAACAGTAAAGCAAAACTCAAACAAAACTCAAGCACTACGGACAACTCCACAGAAACTTCCGTTAAACTCATTTTCACCTGGGCAGCCAGTTTGTATCAGGTTAAGCAGTGGATGGTTTGGACTTCAGACTGAGTTAGTGGAAGTAATGGGTTAACTTTATGTCTAAACTTATTTTGGCAATACCTGTACAGTATATCATGCAATGCCGATAAAGTTATTTTTGAGTTTAAACCTGAGAGAAGCAAAGAGAAAGGGGGGTTGGGGTGGGGAGAGCTCGGTGGCCACTATAGGTTACCTCCCTACCTTCTTCTGTCTACTGATTCCTATTCCATTTGTAGCTCTCTTGTAATAAGAGTGCTGGAATGACAGCCTTTGAAGCAGAGGTTGTCTGTTTATCCAGATTACAGGTACAGCATGGGATAACTCCAAGGTTCCTTCACTGCTCCGTCATGGTGCTGGACTAACAGCACAGCAAACTGAAGCCCGCTGCTTATCCACATTAGGAAAGGGAAAGGGGAAATTGTTTAACCAGGCAAAGCACACTAAGTCAGAGTTTATTTCCATGTGCAACCTGGGAGCACAAGGAACTTAAGTGACTTGCTCAGAGTCGCACAGTATGCAAGTGGGGGTTGTGATATTCAAACACAGGTCTCCAGGTTTGCAGCTCAGTGCCCTAAACCACAGCGCTTTACTGCCTCCTGACTTATTATTGGTACAGCATAGGATAACTGCAGTGCAAGCTTCCTGTTACTGCCCCATCAAGGTGGAAGAATGCCAGCATTGGAAACAGGTTGTCTGTTTATCCACATTACAGGGGTAGCATGAGGTACATCTAAGTGCAATGCAAGCTTCCTACACTGCCCCATCAAGGGTCTGCACTGACTGCACTGGAGACTGAAGTCCTCTATGTATCTGCATTACAAGTACAGCATGGGATATCTGCAGTGCAAGGTTTCCTACATTGCCCCGTCAAGCTGCTGGACTGACAGTACTGGACACTGAAGCCCTCTGTGTATCTACATTGCAGGTACAGCATGGGATATCTGCAATGCAAGCTTCTGCACCCTCACTGAAAAAATACAGGCTATCTGTGACTCTGCCCGAGGTCTGCTCCTGGACCCCGCTAGCAGTGTTACCTACCCCAGCAGTCACTGCGCACTTTACTGTACTCTCTCACGATTATCCACATATCATCGCATTAATCCACACTGGTAATATACCAGGTCACCACATTGCTAGTACTGTACATCTGTAATGTTGCCCATGTAACAGCATTCTGATGTTTTATAACTCTGTTCTTTCTGTACTCCCCTCCAGGTCGCATCTTGAAACGAGCCTCAGCTCAGTGTGCCTTTCCCAGTTACCAATTTTTAAATAAATAAATGAATAAATAAAAACATAAATCAAAATGGATACAAATCGAGGGTAAGCGTGCTCATGGCATACCGTGGGAGAGGGAGCATTTTAAACATTGCCCTCCTGTCCCAGAGGCAGGAGAGCAAGGGCGTGCCTTGCCTGGTGTAACATTTCAATAAATATGGCAGGGGCTGTCGCCATCCACCTCTCACAGTCCCCAAGAAGCTGATGTTGGAGGTGCCCAATCCCTCTGTTGGCATACCCACTCCCCAGTTCATTTGCCGATGGGGGAACCCAATCCCCATCAGCATAATGTCCCCCATGTAATAGTTTTGTATGCTGAGGGGGTGCCCAATCCCCCTTGGCATCATGCATACCCCCGAACACAGACCTGTTTTCTGTGCCGATGGGGGGCCCAATCCCTGTCGGCTTCGTGTCCCTCCCTGTGGCACACAGGTGGCACACTGGGAGCCCACCCAGTGTGCCAAAACAAACCTGTAAAGCAAAACCTTCCAGCAGTGTTTTTTCTTTTTTTTTTTTTTTTAGCTTGTAAAGAAAAAATAGTCCCTCGTTGTCTCTGGTGTCCCCTCCCCAACCTCGCCCACCCTCATGCACCGACTCCCACCCACCCACCCACCCTATACTTACTTTTGGAGCCCAGTGCGACAATCTTCGTGGAGCGGGAACACGCCTGCACTCTTCAAAGCCGACTCAAACTGAAGAAATGCCGTAAGCTGTATAATGGCATCAATGGGGGTTTCAACTTAGGTGGATATCTTGGCCATTTTTGTGACTTTTGGCTCCAAATTTTCAGCATGGGGTTCTTGGGACTCCACCTCATGAACTCAGTCACTGTCATTTCATTATTGAGTCCCAAAAGGTGATTTCGCGGTCATTGAGCAGACTCACCTTTTGGGACCGATTAATGAAATGACAGTGTCACTGTTCATGAAGTGGGCTCCCAAAAAGCCTATGCCACAAATTTGGTGAAAAAATTCCAAAAAATGACTGTTACGAGCGTGCATTGTGCAGTTTCTACGCACGCTCGTAAGTTTGAGAATTTTTAATATTTTCACTCAAGATTTTCAGCATTGCCATTTTTTCATACCTCCTTATGAACAGTGTAGCTGTCATTTTTCACATCCTGCCTGAAATGTGTTTTTTTGCACATGTGGTGCACAATGGCATGGTCGCTGTGGGAAATCAACGTTCAGGACAGATTAAGAAAATTACAGTGACACTGTTAATGAGGTGGGCTCCCAAAAAGCCTATGCTGCAAATTTGGTGAAAAAATTCCAAAAAATGACTGTTACGAGCGTGCATTGTGCAGTTTCCATGCATGCTCATAACTTTGAGAATATTTAATATTTTCACTCCAGATTTTCTGCATTTCCATTTTTTCACACCTCCTTATGAGCAGTTCAGCTGTCATTTTTCACATCATGCCCAAAATGTGTTTTCACACATGTGGCGTACAAAAATGCGAGGTCGCTGTGGGAAATCAACGTTCGAGACAGATTAAGAAAATCACAGTGACACTGTTCATGAGCAGAGGTCCCAAATGCTTTCATGAGGTGGGGTCACAAAAACCTCATGTTGAAAATTTGGAGTGCAAATACCAACAAATGCCCAGGGCGTTAGGGTTTCTAACTATAACGTCCCACCCTGTACAGACTGACAGGCATCAGGGGTGTGAATTTGGATTGTCGGCTGTAATGCTCACACCACTCCACCCCCACCCCCACCCTGCAGCCAGTGACAGGCATCGAGGTGTGCCTTGGAGTCTTTAGCCCAAAGTTCACCCCATACTCCTATGCTGCACCCATCTCAACATACTTCCTTATGGAATGGGATGAGCATAAGTCCTGATGACCCAAGCCACAAGGCAACACTTTTCAGAGTCTGTAGGGTCGGATGGCGTGAACTAGCATGAGCATTATGGCTGACGACCCAAAGGCACACCTTAACGCCTGTCAGTCTCTGCAGGGTGGGGTGGGGTTGACGTTGGTTCCATACTTCACTGCCATTCCTATAATGCATCTCTCTAACTCCTGCACTACCAATGCCAATGCCAGTAAGCAAACATTCGGCATTGACAAATGCTTGTTTTATTTGTTTTACAGTTTTTGACAGGGGAAGACACAATAAGTAAGGCTTGTTTCCGGGTGTGTCCTGGGAGCACAGGGAAGTTAAATGATTTGCTCAGCATCACACAGTGCACAAGTGGTGACTGTGGCATTCAGACCCATTCCCCAGGTTTACAGTTCAGTGGTCTCTTCCTCCTACCTGTATCCAGTGAAGATTTTCTAAGGCATCCATAGGGGAATGGGTTTGAAACTCCAGCCTGCACCTGGTTTTTGTTGCATGCCAAATGCAGTAGGTTTTATTTATTTATTTTGATAGCTGTGTAAGTGCACTGGCACTGAAGTGCCTTTTTCATGCATGCCTTTTTTCAGGTAAGTGCAACATCCTCTTTCACATGTTCTAGCACTAACTGTACATCCTGTATCGGATCCAGTTCTGACGCGATGTGTGTGTCATAAAAACATCGAATGTGTTGGCAGAGAAGCACTGCTTGATCCACCCAGTCTGTCCAGTTGGTCCCTGCCTACTGTTATGTCCGCAGGCTCTATCTGGTCTCCAGTGACCCTCCCCCCAGCCTCTTTCTTAATATACCCCTATGTTCATCCCATGCACACTTTAAGGCTCCTACCATTCTAGCCATGTCCAATTTTTTTACATACTGCTGTAATTCTAGCCCTACCAACTCCACCCCCCCCCACGACTATGGACTTAACTCTGCTCCAGCTGCCCCAGGGCATGCCTATATTTGACAATGGACACCTCAGTCCAGCCTAGGCCTGCAAATAACCACCAGGGCATGGCTGGCACCACCGCCCTGCAGTGTATGTTTCTGTTACCTGCTACCGTCTGTACTGTGTACCTATGCTTGGCAACACTCTGTATCTTTGTATCACCAACTGCTTTACTGTGTTACCTGTAACCATTTTGTATCCATTTCTGTAACTACTGTGTCTAATTGTTGCTATTGTCCCTGATGTCTCTGTTCTCAAAGACGTGGAACCTTTGTAAAGGAGTCTTTGACTCAAAGGTATGTTATCCGATATCTTCAATCAATAAATAAATAATTCACAGAAAGAGCTGCCTGCAGCCATCTTTCTTGTGCCACTGTGTTTGTCTAGTTTGGTTTGGTGTAGTACGGTAGGCTATTACAGTTAGAGCCACTGACCAGTAACCTCTACCAGTGACATACCTATCCACACTACCCCACAGGTGCAAGAATTACAGCGCTCACAGATCAGGGGCAGTGTGTGTTGAGGGCCTGCTGACCCAAATGAAACTGAAACAGGAAAGGAACCAACTGCACTCACCAGTCCATGGAATGCAGCCAAATTGAAAAGCACAAATGCCACTGGAGATAGTAATAATGTAACAAGTAACTCCATATAATATACTAAATCCAAAAGCAGCTCTCCACATACGGTGAGCTAGGGACCACTCCCCAGATACCCCAGTGCTTCGCTCGTTCAAGCTTCCTCAGGGGGAGACACACTACCCCACCTGCAGTGTACATGCCTTGCCAGTACTGTATCCTCTGCTAGCTGATTTCCTTGAGAAGAGTGCTCATTGTTTTTTGTTGCGTATTAGCTAAGATGTGCATCATTGAAAGTAAATGAGTTGTGTTTTCCTGTGTTCAAAGATGCAATGCATTTACGCACTTTACATCACTCAGTGAACCCAGTACAAATAGTGCTTCCTCCCCTGTACCTACCATGTTCCTTCCTGCACTTCCACCTACCGTTTTCTAGCTACTTAACATCTGCAGCATACTGTTTAGTAAAGACACCATTGTAAAAGAATGGCAAACTGTTTTTTTATTTTTATTCTGAAATAAAATGGAATAAAATTAATAGATGATTTGTTCAGCATCATACAGTACACCAGTGGCAGGCATAAGATTCCGCTCCAGGTTAACTTTGTTGCTAGGTTTACAGCATAGTACTCTTAATCTCTAGGCTATACTGCCTGCCCAAAACAAAAGAAATCCAAAGACATCAGCAATGTTCCACTTGCACTCCTGCTAAGCATGTGTCCCCCCTCCCCCACCCCGATCCCAATCCTGATGCAATTAGTAAGGAGGCAGTTGGTAGCACTCCTTGTTTAGGGCAGTAAAACAATTATTTTAGGCCAATAACTCAATCATCACACTCATTAGTGCCGGCCCGGTGGTGCTTAGGATTGAGGTGCTGGATGCCACACCTTGCTCCACGTCATTGACCTGGGTTCAAGAGCAGACTTGGGTCACTGTGGGTTGGCTGGGGAGTAGAGGATTGAGCATCTGGAGGACTTCTATCCTCTCCTCTCCTGGGGAGGGAGGGTAGTGTGCCCTGCAGCTTTGGTAGCTCCTGGTGGAGAACGGGGGCATTGCAGCTAATGGGAGCATATACTACAGGGTAGGGGGTGTTGGCAGACATCCTGTGCATGGGAAAGGGAACATTGTTTAACCAGGAGTAGCACACTAAGCAGAAGCTTGTTTCCAGATGCGACCTGGGAGCACAAGGAAGTTAAGTGACTTGCTCAGGATCACACAGTATGCACCTAGGCGGCTGTGGGATTCCAACCCAGGTGTCCAGATCTGAAGCTCAGAGCCTTAACCCACTGCACTGTACTGCCTCCAGGGTGTGGGAGCACACCCGTCGTGCACTGGACATCATTGCATGTCTGCGCCCCTGGGCGAAACAGGAAGTAAAAACCCCGACTCCAGGGAGGTGATGGCAAGTCTCCAGTGGCTGAACCCACATGCCCAATGCTGACCCTGACCCCAACCTGACTTGACTCTCTGAGGTCCCCGCATCCTCCTGTAAGGGCCCAATGGGTTAGGGGGGACCCAGAATCCGATTCCTCGGTTGGGGAAGGGGTTCAGGTGGGTGATGGAGGTGAGGTCGTGTGAGCCACCTGAGAGATGCCCCAGTAGTTGACAACCAGGTAGGGGAAAAACAAAGTTGAAAAAAAAAAACACATTTGTTAGTTTTGCAAGGGCCTGGAACTAGTATCCAAATAACTTATTTTAAAATCTTTTGAGGTTCAGTATCTCCTACTCTTTGGTACATAAAAGAAAAGGAAAACAACTTTGTAATGCAAATGTCGGTGAAATTTATAAATGCTAATGATCATGAAAAGGATAATGCCGGCAGCTCATTTTTATTTTAAGAGAGAGCTTGGTAGTGCTGCTTGCTTTCTACTAAAGATGCCATTGTAAGCAAATGCATGTTCAATGGTCTTATCTTGAAATTCCAGTTAAATGAAAATCCCACCATATGCAAGTGACAGCCTTGAGATTCAAACCCAGGTCTACTTGATTGTCAGATTGATAGTTCCTGGCTCTTAATCTTTTGCCACACTGCCTGTCAGGAGAAGAGATGTCCAAAGGCATTATTTAGCATATGCCCCCCATCCCTACACATTTTGGGAACTGAGGTGTGGAGTCATTTAGTCTTCCAGTCACAGTACTGACAGGTAATGCTTTGCCAAGAACAAGTACTGGAGGAAACGATGGAAAAAAGCAAACACTTCTGAATGTTGCAAACTACACAAACATGCAGGCTTAGTTACCTATTCAATGCCAGTTCACTCCAAAGTATGTTTCTTGCCCAAACCCCCCCAGTTAGACACACAGTACCATCCATTGATGCTTTACAATACACAAGCCCATGTATTCAAAGACAGCCATGAGTGCTGCACGTACGTTAGAGCACGGCCATCTAGTGATATTCAGACAGTTAGTGTGTTATAACTGTCCAGATATTGGGCTGTGTGGTCACAGCGCATTGTGACTCTGCTGTGCCGACACAGCCCCTGACAGAATATGTCCCGCAGGAGTCAGTGGAGATTGCATGTCATAAATGAGACAGCACCAGGGCTCTTGCATGCCATATTTAGCCCCAAACTGTTAATAAGCCCAACGGGCATGCACGGCACTGAAGGTACATCTGCATTCCCATTATAGGATCATTAGCATGCCTCACAAAATCTCCTTTCAGATAGCGTGGCGGCATTGTATGGAGCTGTTTAGACTTCTCCATCACAGCACCTTACACCCTATATTATAGTCCCACTAACAGTGTGTAACATAGACTCTGACGGCAGATAAGGACCACTTGGCCCATTTAGTCTGCCCGTTTCCCTACCTACAGGATAGGCCGCAGATCCTAGTTGACCAACAGCCTATTTCTTCCTACCCCCCCCCACAAGAATTGCCTTATGTCTGCCCCATGCAGTCTTGAATTCTCCCACAGTTTTAGACCCCACAACCTCCTCAGGAAGGCTGTTCCATGCATCCACTACCCTCTCTGTGAAATAATACTTCCTCACATTGCCCCTGAACCGCCCTCCTTCTATCTTTAAATTGTGTCCCCCTGTTCTTGCAAGTCTCTTTTTCTGAAAGATGCTACCCTCTTGGACTTTGTTGATTCCACTGAGGTACTTAAAAGTTTCTATCATGTCCCCCCTCTCCCTTCTTTCCTCAAGGGTATACATATTAAGCTCCTTTAGTCTCTCCTCGTATGGCTTCTCTTGCAGACCCTGCAGCCATACATCCCATTATGCTACCATATGTGTATGCAACGACGTACCCCTAATGTATGGACCTAGGCCATATACCATGTAAAATACCACCCACACACCATGTAACAGACATTGTAAAGACACTCATGTATTGCATAGGGACAGCATAGGAACACTCCCATCCCTACCCTTGATGACAACCTCAATGGCAACCCCCCCCCTTTCTGATCCTGCAATAACACTCCTGTTTGTGGCTTATGGACCCCCAACCTAAATTGCTGCTCCCCGATGGTCCACCCGACTCCCCCCCACACTAATCCCACCCTGCTCAGAACCCTCCATCTCACACTTCCCCATAGTCATGCTGCAACCATAGATACATAGACAGTGTCGGCAGATAAGGGCCTATGGCCCAACCAGTCTGCCCATTTGAGCTTGTAAGTTCAGTTTGTTTTCCTAGAAGTCTGTTGCCCCTTACCCCTGACCTCCAGAATTCCTTTATGTCTATCCCATGCATTCTTAAATCCCGTGAATGTTTCAGCCCCCACCACTTCCTCTGGCAGGGTGTTCCACTTGTCCACCACCCATTCTGTGAAGAAATTCTTCCTCATGTTTCCTCTGAATCGTCCTCCCTCCAACTTCATCCCATGCCCTCTAGTCCTGGAACATCTTTTTCGCTTAAAAATAGTGTTTTCTTGCACCCTGTTCCTCTCTGTAAGATACTTGTATGTCTCTATCATATCCCCTCTCTCCCTCCTCTCCTCCAGGGAGTACATGTTCAGTTCCTTCAACCTGTCTTCATAGGACTTGTGATGCAATCCATGCACCATCTTTGTTGCCCTCCTCTGAACCTTCTCTACCCTGTCTATGTCCTTACGTAGGTATGGTCTCCAGAACTGTACACTGTACTCCAGGTGGGGCCTCACTAGTGTCTTGTATAGCAGAATTATGACCTCCTTTTCCTGCTGGTGATGCCCTGCCTATACATCCCAGCATCCTATTTGCTTTACCTGCTGCCTTGTCACACTGTTTCCCTACCTTGAGGTCATCAGAGATGATAACCCCAAGATCCTTTCCTGCTTGGTGCATGCTATATCCTCACCCCCAACTGATATATTGTGCCAGGGTTTTGTGCCCCATATGCATTATCTTGCACTTCTTTGCATTGAATTTCAACTGCCAAACCCTGACCATTCTTCAAGTTTCTGCAGGTCGCTTCTCATTCTGTCTACACCTCTGGTGTGTCTACTCTGTTACAGAGCTTTGTGTCATCAGCGAACAGTGAAATTCTGCCTTCTAGGTCCTCCGCCATGTCACTGATGAAGATGTTGAATAGGACCGTCCCAGCACTGACCCCTCTGTACCCCACTGGTCACTCTTTCCTCTGTGGAGTGACAGCCATTTACCACCACCTCTGTGTCCTGCCACCCAGCCAGTTACCTACCCACCACACTACTGTCCTGCCCACACCCATATTCCCCAGTTTGTGTAATAGTCTTCTATGTGGCACAGTGTCAAAGGCCTTGCTGAAGTCCAGATAGGCCATGTCCACTGCCCTCCCCTGATCCACCTCCCTAGTCACCCAGTCAAAAAATTCAACGAGGTTGGTCTGACATGACCTCCCCCTGGTGAAACCATGCTGCCTTGGGTCCTGTAGTCCATTGACAACCAGATGTTCCACTAATCTCTCCTTCAGTAGTGCTTCCATGATCTTCCCCACTACCGATGTGAGGCTGACTGGTCTGTAGTTCCCTGCTTCCTCTTTGTTCCCACTTTTGTATAAGGGGACTACATCTGCTGTCCTCCAGTCTTTGGGTACCTCCCCTGTTTCCAGTGGTAACCAATGCTGCTAAATGGCCATTGAGACTTGGTCAGCATGGCATACCAGGGGCCTTTGAATGTGGCCCATGCCTTGGCAGTTTGCACCATTGTCGACACGGCACTAACATGGTGCTGTGCTAACCTTCTGACTGTCTGAGCCATGGACTAGGGCTGGGTGAAATTAGCTAATTCTGATTTTGCAGAAAGTTTGCAAATTTCTGCAGAATTTCTGAAATTTTAAATTGGTCTTAACTCGGTCCATCTAATAGCCAGAGATCTGTAATTTGGCATGCATACTATCTGGAAGAGGCCCGAAAAGGATACCAAGCTTCATAATGAGGAGCAGGGAAGTCATAGGGGTTCAGAATCTGACAATTTATTATTCATGTGACAATTTCTGAAAATATTTCTATGCTTACAGCTCAGCCACCTTTCGAGCTCGATAATTGAACATTTATACGCATACTTTCTTGGATGAGTCTTAGAAACAAAATAGAGAGGTTGTTGGTTAGGTAAATTGTAAATTACAGGAGCTCAAAATTTCACAATTTAACTATTTGTTAAATTGTCAGAAAATGTTAAAAATAAATGGATATTTATGGCTCCACTACCATTGCAGGTGTAAACTCAAGATTTGGCATACATTCAGGTATCAAAGCAAATGTCCTAGAATCTAATTAAGCTGGATAAATATGGTTTAGTAGGTAAAAATGTATGGTAGAAAGCCGGTCCAGTGGTATAGAGGGTTGAGGCACTTTGCGCCTTACCTATCACCATGACAGCGACCAGTGTTCAAGAACTAGCACAGGTTGCCGGGGGTCAGCGGGGGGGGGTCGAGTGTCCAATGGACTGCTCTCCTCTCCTGAGGTATTGGACCTGCTGTCTTCCTCCATGGCTGCCATCCAGTGGAGGCTAGGCGGCAGCGCCACAGTTCAGCAGCATAGTGAAGGGGCATGATTCGTAGAGTAGGGGTGTATACACGTGCTTATGGTCGCCATGACATGGGGAAAAGCAAGGAAAAAGGTGGCCATGGGCTTCATGAAGCCCAGCCTGCCTGCCCTCATCCTGGTCTGTCGCAGGTCCACTGGACCCACAATCTGCTCGCAGGATTACCAGGTGGGAAGAGGACAGCCTGCCACTTCCCAGCCCTGTCTTGGGGGCATGCAATCCATGGGGGGAATGGGGCTTGGTAGTTCTGGAGAGAAGTCTGACAGATGAGGGTGGTAGTGACAGCGCTGAACACTGCTGCCGCGATGTGCAGAACTGATAAAAACCTATATGAAAATAATGCATTATGGATACCTTAGAAATTACTAATTGGAAAATTTGCTCAAAAATGTATGGACACATAATAGGTAATGCCACTAGAATTCCACTAGTAGAATTTAACTTTTACAAAGCACTTATCACCACTGAAACACTATACATGTATCAGCATCACAACCCTGCAATACCCCTCCAACACTCCTGTGACAGTGATTCCCAGCACCATGCTCCATAATTAATCCCCTTATCTGCACTAGCATCATGGCCCTGCAATACCCCTCCAACACTCCTGTGACAGTGATTCCCAGCACCATGCTCCATCATGAATCCCCTTACCTGCACTAGCATCATGGCCCTGCAATCCCCCTTCAACACTCCTGCGACAGTGATGCCCAGCATCATGTTCCATCATGAATCCCCTTACCTGCGCTAGTATCATGGCCATGTAATACCCCTCCAACACTCCATTGACAGTGATGCCCAGCATCATGCTCCAACATGAATCACCTTACCTGCACTAGCATTATGGCCCTACAATGCCCCTCCAACACTCCTGTGACAGTGATGCTCAGCATCATGCCCCATCATGAATCACCTTACCTGCACTAGTATCATGGCCCTGCAATGCCCCTCCAATACTCCAGTGACAGCGATGCCCAGCATCCTGCTACATCCTGAATCCCCTTACCTGCATGACCATCATGGCCCTGTAATAACCCTCCAACACTCCTGTAACAGTGATGCCCAGCATCATGCTCCTTCATGAATCCCCTTACCTGCACTAACATCATGGCCCTGTAATAACCCTCCAACACTCCTGTAACAGTGATGCCCAGCATCATGCTCCTTCATGAATCCCCTTTCCTGCACTAACATCATGGACCTACAATGCCCCTCCAACACTCCTGTGACAGTGCTTCCCAGCACCATGCCCCATCATGAATCACCATACCTGCACTAGTATCATGGCTGTACAATGCCCCTCCAACACTCCTGTGACAGTGCTTCCCATCACCATGCCCCATCATGAAACACCTTACCTGCACCAGTATCATGGCCCTGCAATGCCCCTCCAACACTCCTGTGACAGTGATGCCCAGTATCATGCTCCATCATGAATCCCCTTACCTGCACGAGCATCATGGCCCTGTAATAACCCTCCAGCACTCCTGTGACAGTGATGCCCAGCATCATGCTCCATCATGTATCCCCTTACCTGCACTAGCTTAATGGCCCAGTAATACCCATCCAACACTCCTGTGACAGTGATGCCCAGCATCATGCTCCATCATGAATCCCCTTACCTGCATGAGTATCATGGCCCTGTAATACCCCTCCAACACTCATGTGACAGTGATGCCCAGCATCATGCTCCATCATGAATCCCCTTACCTGCACTAGCATCATGGACCTGTAATACCCCTCCAACACTCCAGTGACAGTGATGCCCAGCATTCTGCTCCATCATGAATCACCTTACCTGCACTGGCAACAACCCTACAAAGTCCCTTCAACACTCCCGCAACAGTGATGCCCAGCATCATGCTACATCATGAATCCCCTTATCTGCTGAGCATCATGGCCCTGTAATAACCCTCCAACACTCATATGACAGTGATGTCCAGCATCATGCTTCATCATGAATTCCCTTACCTGCACTAGCATCGTGACCCTGTAATACCCCTCCAACACTCCAGTGACAGTGATGCCCAGCATCCTGCTCCATCATGAATCACCTTACCTGCACTAGCAACATGGCCCTACAAAGTCCCTCCAACACTCCAGCAACAGTGATGCCCAGCATCATGCTACATCATGAATCCCCTTACCTGCATGACCATCATGGCCCTGTAATAACCCTCGAACACTCCTGTGACAGTGATGCCCAGCATCATGCTCCATCATGAGTCCCCTTTCCTGCACTAGCATCATGGCCCTACAATGCCCCTACAACACTCCTGTAACAGTGATGCCCAGCATCATGCTCCATCATGAATCCCCTTTCCTGCACTAACATCATGGACCTACAATGCCCCTCCAACACTCCTGTGACAGTGCTTCCCAGCACCATGCCCCATCATGAATCACCATACCTGCACTAGTATCATGGCCGTACAATGCCCCTCCAACACTCCTGTGACAGTGCTTCCCATCACCATGCCCCATCATGAAACACCTTACCTGCACGAGCATCATGGCCCTGTAATAACCCTCCAACACTCCTGTGACAGTGATGCCCAGCATCATGCTCAATCATGAATCCCCTTACCTACACTAGTATCATGGCACTGTAATACCCCTCCAACACTCCAGTGACAGTGATGCCCAGCATCCTGCTCCATCATGAATCACCTTACCTGCACTAGCAACATGGCCCTACAAAGTCCCTCCAACACTCCCACAACAGTGATGCCCAGCATCATGCTACATCATGAATCCCCTTATCTGCTGAGCATCATGGCCCTCTAATAACCCTCCTTGACATATAGCGCAACACTCCAGTGACAGTGATGCCCAGCATCTTGCTCCATCATGAATCACCTTACCTGCACTAGCAACATGGCCCTACAAAGTCCCTCCAACACTCCAGCAACAGTGATGCCCAGCATCATGCTACGTCATGAATCCCCTTACCTGCATGAGCATCATGGCCCTGTAATAACCCTCGAACACTCCTGTGACAGTGATGCCCAGCATCATGCTCCATCATGAGTCCCCTTTCCTGCACTAGCATCATGGCCCTAAAATGCCCCTACAACACTCCTGTATCAGTGATTCCCAGCATCATGCTCCCTCATGAATCACCTTACCTGCACTAGCATCATGGCCCTACAGTGCCCCTCCCACACTCCTGTGACAGTGATGCCCACCATCATGCTCCATCACAAATCCCCTTTCCTGCACTAGCATCATGGCCCTGCAGTACCCCTCCAACACTCCTGTGACAGTGATGCCCACCATCATGAATCCCCTTTCCTGCTCTAGCATCATGGCCCTACAATGCCCCCTCCAACACTCCTGTGACAGTGATGCCCTGCATCATGCTCCATCATGAATCCCCTTTCCTGCACTAGCATCACGGCCCTACAATGCCCCTCCAACACTCCTGTGACAGTAATGCCCTGCATCATGCTCCATCTTGAATCACCTTACCTGCACTAACATTATGTCCCTGCAATGCCCCTCAATACTCCTGCAACAGTGATGCCCAGCATCATGCTCCATCATGAATCCCCTTTCCAGCACTTGCATCATGGCCCTGTAATAACCCTCCAGCACTCCTGTGACAGTGATGCCCAGCATCATGCTCCATCATGAATCCCCATACCTGCACTAGCATCATGGCCCTCTAATGCCCCTCCAACACTCCAGTGACAGTGATGCCCAGCATCATGTTCCATCATGAATCACCTTACCTGCACTTGCATCATGGCCCTACAATGCCCCTCCAACACTCCTGTAACAGTGATGCCCAGCATCATGCTCCATGATGAATCCCCTTACCTGCACGAGCATCATGGCCCTAAAATGCCCATCCAACACTCCTGTGACAGTGATGCCCAGCATCATGCTACATCATGAATCCCCTTACCTGCATGAGCATCATGGCCCTGTAATAACCCTCCAACACTCCTGTGACTGTGATGCCCAGCATCATGCTCCATCATGAGTCCCCTTTCCTGCACTAGCATCATGGCCCTACAATGCCCCTACAACACTCCAGTGACAGTGATGCCCAGCATCATGCTCCTTCACAAATCACCTTACCAGCACTAGCATCAGGGCCCTACAATGCCCCTCCAGCACTCCTGTGACAGTGATGCCCAGCACTATGCCCCATAATGAATCACCTTACCTACACTAGCATCATGGCCCTGCAATGCCCCTCCAACACTCCTGTAACAGTGATGCCCACCATCATGTTCCATCATGAATCACCTTACCTGCACTAGCATCATGGCCCTAAAATGCCCATCCAGCACTCCTGTGACAGTGATGCCCACCATCATGCTCCATTATGAATCCCCTTTCCTGCACTAGCATCATGGCCCTGCAGTACCCCTCCAACACTCCTGTGACAGTGATGCCCAGCATCATGCTCCATCAGGAATCCCCTTTCCTGCACTAGCATCATGGCCCTACAATGCCCCTCCAACACTCCTGTGACAGTGATGCCCTGCATCATGCTCCATTGTGAATCACCTTACCTACACTAGCATCATGGCCCTGCAATGCCCCTCCAACACTCCTGTGACAGTGATGCCCAGCATCATGCTCCATCATAAATCCCCTTTCCTGAACTAGCATCAAGGCCCTACAATGCCCCTCCAACACTCCTGTGACAGTGATGCCCACCATCCTGCTTCTTCATGATTCCCCTTTCCTGCACTTGCATCATGGCCCTGCAATGCCCCTCCAACACTCCTGTGACAGTGATGCCCAGCATCATGCTCCATCATAAATCCCCTTTCCTGAACTAGCATCAAGGCCCTACAATGCCCCTCCAACACTCCTGTGACAGTGATGTCCACCATCATGCTCCATCATGAATCCCCTTTCCTGCACTTGCATCATGGCCCTACAATGCCCCTCCAACCTTCTGTGACAGTGATGCCCAGCATCATGCTCCATCATGACTAAAGAAATCCAGATACTTCCGTCACAATGGCCTAAGTCACAACTAATTGTAAGGCTTGGTGTCACTTGGTGCCACTGTTTTCAACTAGTAAAAATATACGTTGTTATCTACAAGGTTGTTAAAGAGTCAGCAGGTGGCACTGTACAGAAACAATGCTGCACATGCACGTGCTTCCACAGGTCATTACATCAGTACGCTCTAGTGTTTAACTTGCATATTGCAAGAATCTAGACTAGCGCACAGTGATGTCCATGACTATTCTTCATGGTTCGTCACTCAAGACAGTGACCTGACACTTGACACCACTATATTTTGACTATGGAGCTTCCTATGAATGCTACCTTATTGCCACTTTACCCAGTCTTTACCTTCCTCTACAGTGGCAACTGAAGTGTATGACTGGGCAAAATGTATGGACATGGCTTCGATAAAAGTATGACAACACGAAATTCCATAATTTCACATAAGATCAATGAAGTTCAACTTTAATTACTGATGTTATTTTAGAATCTTTGCTTATAACTTGACCAGTCTTTGAGCAAGAGATTAGAGAGTTGACACAAACACCCTCTTTTCCCAGTCAGCAACTTGTCTCTTAGGGATACACCCAGACCAAAGGGATATACCATAATCAGGCTGAACCTAATCATCATTCAGTTGGCTGCTGTGTTTTTCTCCCACTCTTCCCACTTCCCGTGGTGGGGGTGGTGTCACTGTCAGTTTCGTACAGCCACAGCTTCCCCTGTGGAAGGAGGAAGCTCCCTAGCCCAGCCACAGGGGTCGCCGTGTTGGTGGAACCCACAGCCAGCCCTCCCCAACTGAGATGCACTGCTGAGTGGCAGCTATGTCGGCCATGGCCTGCCTCCCTGTGTGACTTTCCAGGCTCACTTCCGAACCTGGATAGTTAGCAAGGGAGCGTGATGCTCAGCTGATGGGCCACTGCGCTGGCCTCACAGTTTAATATTTACTTTTGATGAACCCAATAAAACTGATGATATTCTGTTCTCTAGTTTAGAAAGTATAGGGGCTTAAAATTCTGCAGTTTACCTAATTACAAAATGTAATTTTAAAATTTCTGAAATTTTTGAGACTCATAGAGGTTGAAAACTTGGTACACTTTTGTATAAACCTTGGTAAACTCATCATACCACATTCATTTTTGTAGTTAGGACAAATACTTTTTTAAATTAACTGGAAATAACTGAAATCACAATTTTGGTGAAATTCACATTTTTCATGGACACTTCACAAAATTTTGCAATGGCGAAGTCATAATTTTGCTAGAATTTTGCTGGCGGAAGATAAATTTCACCCAGCCCTACCATGGACTACTTTGTGCATTCGATATTCAGTCAAGTTCCCAAAGTTTCTATGTGGTAGATGTCTGGAATGGCACAGACTGTCAGCAGAAGTAGTGGAGGAGAAAACAGTGGGGGGCCCTCAGGCATGCATGCCATGTATGGGACAGACATGCGGGTGTATTAGAAAACAGTCAGGGGGAGGAAGGGTTGCCGGAAACCAAGTAGGGTCTGCGGAAACAGATTAGGCAGGGAACATATGAGCAGACTTGATGGGCCAAGCAGTCCATTTCTGCCGACTAATTCTGTGTTTCTATGTGTCTAAGTGGTAAGAACCATACTTTTGATCTCCACAAGCTTCAATGACTCTGCACTTTTATTATAGGCAGGCTGGCCTAGTGATTAAATCACAGAGTTGTGAACCTGGAGACATGAGATTTGATCACATAACCGTCACTCACTGTATGACCTTGAGCAATTCACTTAAATTTCTGCATGATTCCCACACCTGTCACCTACTCTCCGTGTGAACCTGAGCAAATAACTTAACCTCTCTGTGCTTCCTACATCTGTCACTCTGTGACCCTGGGCAAGTCATTTAACCTCCCTCCGCTTGACCTTCCTGTACTCTCTCTAGTCTATCTCTGTCCTATTGTATTGTCTGAGTGTACTGTAACTGAAATAATCATAACATTTTCTCCCCTACCTCCTGGATCGTAAACCACTTTG
Organism: Neoceratodus forsteri; assembly: GCA_016271365.2. Taxonomy (NCBI): domain Eukaryota; kingdom Metazoa; phylum Chordata; order Ceratodontiformes; family Ceratodontidae; genus Neoceratodus; species Neoceratodus forsteri. The sequence continues at coordinate 19,091,072 of CM057458.1, read as the reverse complement.
GGATGCAGTTTGTATGAAAAGTGCTGTATAAAAAGGCAGCAATATTCTCTTTCCTCCCTCTTCTGGATTGTAAAGCACTTTAGGATAGTCTATATGAAAAGTGCCATATAAAAAGGCAGCAACATTCTCTCCACTCCCTCTCCTGGATTGTAAAGCACTTTGAAATAGTTTGTATGAAAGGTGCTATATAAACAGGCAGCAATATTCCACCTCCCCCACTCCTAGACTGTAAAGCACTTTGGGATCATTTGTACGACAGGTGTTACAGTATATAAAAAGGCAGTAACATTCTCTCCCCTTCCTTTCCTAGCTTGTTAAGTGCTTTAGGATAATTTGTTTTGAAGGTTCTATATAAAAAGGCACCAACATTCAGTCCCTTCCTTATCCTGGATTGTAAAGTGGTTTATGATAATTTTTTTATGAAATGTTCTATATAAAAAGGCAGCAACATTCTCTCCCCTCTCTCTGCTGGATTGTAAAACACTTTAGGATGCAGATTGTATAAAAGGCGCTATATAAAAAGACAGCAATATTCTCTGCCCACCTTCCTCTCCTGAATTGCAAAGTGCATTGGGATAGTTAGTGTAAAAGGTTTTATATAAAGGCGGCAACATTCTTTCCTTTCCCTTTCCCTTTCCTACATTGTAAAACACTCTGGGATGCAGTTTTTCTGACATGTGCTATATAAAAAAGCAGCAGCAGCCTCCCCCTCCCCACACACACACACACACACTTTTGCATCGTAAAGTGTTTTGGGATACTTTGTATGAAAGATGCTATATAAAAAGGCAGCAACATCCTCCACACCCCCTCCCCCCGGATTGTAAAGCCCTTTAGGATACTTAGTATGAAAGGTGCCATATAAAAGGCAACAAAATTCTCTACCTTCCCACTCCTGGATTGTGGAGTGCTTTGGGATACAGTCTGTATGAAAGGGGCTAGATAAAAGGCAGCAACATTCTCCCTCTGTCTCCTGGATTGTAAAGCACTTTGAGATGCAGTTTGTATGAAAGGTACTGTATAAAAAGGTAGCAACATTCTCTCCTCTCCCTCTGCTGGATTGTAAAGCACTTTGGGCATGCAGAGTGTATGAATGGTGCTGCATAAAAAGGCAGCAACATTCTCCCTCCTTCTCTTTGATTATAAAGCACTTTGAGATGCAGATTGCGTGAAATGTGCTGTATAGAAAGGCAGCAACATTCTCTCCCCTTCCTCATCTAGATTGTAAAGTGCTTTGGGGTAAAGTTTTTTTTGTTATATACTGTATATATATATATATATATATATATATATATATGAAAGTTGTCGTATAAAAAGGTAGCAACATTCTGTCCTCTCCCTCTTCTGGACTGTAAATCACTTTGATTAAAGTTTTTATGAAAGTTGCTATATAAAACAACAGCAATTCTCTCTCCTCTCCCTCTGTTGAATTGTAAGGTGCTTTGGGTAAAGTTTTTCTGAAAGGTGCTGGACATAACCAAATCCCTTTCTTTTCCTTTATCTGCATGACAGAACCCCAAAAATACATTGCTAAACCAAACACAAAAGGACTGCACTGAAAATGGTATTTTGTTCCATTCTTGACTGTTGCGCAGACTTCTAGAAGCTGGAGATGACACACATTCTGCCATAACCATGTACTGCATGATTGACAGCAGTACTGTTGTTAGTGGAATAAATAAAACTTTGCCTGGGAGCGAGGGACGCCTTCTTTTCCTGTCAAGTTAACATAGATAAACAATTCTGACCCACAGCCCTGCCTTGTGCTTTGCGTTCGCATTAGGCACTCAGAAGGAAAAAAAAATGACATTTAAAATATTTTGGTCACTTTCTTTCTCCTTGAGCAATCTGCATTTTGTACAGTGCTACCAGAGTAACATAACAATCAAAATGAAGAATCTATTCTTAGCAATGTGACGGATGATGTTTTTAAAGGACAAATTTTGTGAGACATCATGTTGTCCCCGGAATTCACCCTTACGCTGAAGGTGAAATATTAACATTTTGTAGGAAAAAACACAGTGCACACACTGAGGTTCACTTAGACTATTTATTATTCAGACTGCATAAGGTGCTAGTGAATGCTGACCAACTACCCCTAGGTAGTGCCTCAATCAGTGGCGTCCTCAGGGCCCCTGAGGAATCCTCTGATTGGGGTGAGATACACTGCAGGGATGGTTGGTTGGCAGTTCACCATCACCTTATGCACCTCTGAATAATAGTCTAACTGGCCCTCGGCGTGTGCACTGTTATTTTTCTACAAGTTGTTGTCTTTACACACTGACAGCAGCACCTTTTGGAGTCGGGTGTGCATTCCCACTCAAATTTTTCTTCAGAAATACCAGTATTAACTGATATATGCAGTAATGTCTGCCTGCAAACAGATGCTAGGACTTCAATTCATTTACAAATACAAGGTCTACAAAAATTGTTGGTAGAGTTGGATTTTTCAAAGCCTATCATTTGCAGATGCAATCACACTGAATTCAGTCCATCTCCATCAGCATTATGGAAAGAAACTGTGATTGTAAAGCACTTTGGGGTGCAGTTTGTATGAAGGTGCTATGTAAAAAGGCAGCAACATTGTCCCTTCCTCTCCTGGATTGTAAGGTGCTTTGGGATGGTTTGTATGAAAGGTTCTGTATTAAAAAAGGCAACAATATACCCTCCCCCCAACTGCAAAGCACCTTGGGATTGTTTGTATGACAGGTGTTACATAAAAAGGCAGTAACATTCTCTCCCTGCCCTTTCCTAGATTCCAAAGTACTTTAGGTTAGTTTGTTTTGAAGGTACTGTATAAAGACAGCAACATTCTGCCCCTTCCCTATCCTGGATTGTAAAGTGCTTTAGAAAACATTTTTTGTGAAATGTTCTGTAGAAAAATGACACTATCTGTATGCAATGCCCTCAATTACCTATCCTAATTATTGGTTCTCCAACTAGTGGCATGGGTGGTTATCAGTCCGTGTCTCCTGCAGTGGGTACCAGTACTTGCACTGCCCCTTACCTTTATGTGACTAGATCAGTTTTGTGCTTACTTTTCCTTAAAGTAGCATGTTATGCATATGGAAACCTGACAATGTAAGCACCAGAGCATAGCCCTGCAAATATAATGGTATAACTGGGGACTGCACACAGAGCGGGGGTCAATGAACAGGGGAAAGAAAATAGAGAGACATATACAGAAAAAGAAAAGGGGGTAGGCACATATAAACTTGTCATATTATATTGCCTCCATTTCCATTTAAAGAGCTTGTGTTCACTTGTAATAAATCCAATTGGTTATATAATTACTAGTGAGCATTTTTATGTTTGCTTGCATGCATGTGCAAGAAACATAGTGCCATCATACGAGTTTTCCAGGGGTGTGTCAGCCTCTTCCAATTCAGTCAGTGTATTTGCAGGTGCAGTCGCAGAGCGCCAATCACTGCTGAAGCTGACTATGACAGCTGAAAAAATGCAGTGGCATACAGTTGAAAGGGAGAGCTCCGCTTGAGTGAGCAGAGCTCTCCCCCCCCAAAACACATGCGCGCACACGCACGCACACTGAGTGCTGTCCCACGTAGTGCGGTGCACGGAGTCTGCCAACAGCTCATTTCGGAGCAAGCGTGACCTGTCACAGCATTTTTGTCACAGCATTTGTTCTTGAAGGAATGGGTTGGTGCAGCATACGAAGGTCTCGTATGTGTGTATTTCCTTGATCGCAGACTCAAGTCCTCAAGTCTAATCACCGTGATCCTTGTGACAGCTATTTTTTTCTTTTATGTCTGTTCCCAGGCAGGTTTGTGTAACCCTGGGCAAATTTTGTTTGCCCGCAAGATTTCACACACCCGCAAGTTGGGGAGTGCCCACGTGACCTCCGATTGCAACCCATTCTACCAATTGTTCCTGCCAGCTGACAGTGCGCGTGAAGTGCAAGCTGTGCATGCAAGTTCGGGGATTTGGTGTTCTGTTACACGGGTCAGTTTTCTATAGAAGTGGCTACAGCAGGTTTGTTATATTGTTTGAAAATGCAGACTTCTGCGACGTGCTGATTAAAATGATTGTTTGATATCTGGGCAGGACTAGTGTTGTTGTCATTCGCCAGTGGTCTTTTTCCGACTTCGGTTGCGATAGCTCAGTGAAAAGTTACATAAGTCCTGGGGACTGGCAGTGATCGACTCATAAATGCATGCCTAGAGAATATTACAGCATGTTGAGTCATGTCATTGTTTAATCGTATGTAGTTTAAGTTGTCAAGGTCAGAATGTGAATCAAAGGACGGGCAAAATGAGTGACGCGAGGAAAAGATTCCTAACTGTCTCGAACTCCCCTGGAAATGAAGTGGGGGTCTTTTTCAATATTTTGTAACTCTACGGCATGACTAGGCAGTTTCATTACCGATTTTTAAGGAAAGATTTGCTTTGCATGTGCTGTCATCTTGTCTCACTTTTTCGGAGTGAGATTGCTTTCAAAAGTAATGCATTTAAATGGCAATTTCACTTTAGTCAGTGGACTGGCTCCATTAATTCATTTGTACACCTAGCAAAACACTGAAGATTCACTCCTATATCATACATTTTCTAAGTGTAGTTTTTTTTTTTTTTATTTCTTAATACAGATATAGAGTCGGTGTACACCACCCAGATCGAAGCAGGATGCTGTGCATGAACCCTGGACTCCCCGTTTATTTTCTTGGTGGGACCCCTACATCATAGTCCAGCCCTGGCTACGTGCATTTTGGTTCCCCTCACAGCTAAATGATTGTGTCTGAGATAGCCTTGATAAAACTTGAAGTGCGTGTGTTTTTCCCCAAAAGCCCCTTGTAAAAAAAAATTGAAAAGACTATTTTCTTACGTTCCCTGGAGATAACGATATCTTTATATTTTTTCTATAGTCCTTTGGCCGGCGGGGGTGCCCAATCCCCCATCGGCTGAGCCCCCCAAGTCCTTGTGCCACGCTGGGAGCCCACCCCAGCGTGGCAAGCATCTGACGTCTTTTTTAAACCTGTAAAAATAAAACTGTCCCATGGGCGTCTCCCAACCCCCTCCCGCGACCGCACCCACCCACTGCGCACCTGCCTCCCCCACCCCATGCCTCCGGACTCCAGTCAAAATCTTGAGTGGACCGGAACACGTCCTGCACGCTTAAAGCCAACCGCGAACCGAGGAAATGCCGGTAAGCTGTATAATGGGTTACATAGGGGGTTTCAACTTTATTGCATATCTCGGGCATTTTGGGAATTTTTTTTTTTTTTATTCTTTTTTATCCCCTCCTGGACGCCCCCTGCACTCCCCTCCTTCGGGCTGTCTCAATGCCCTCCAGACTCCCCCACTGAGTCTGCCCCTAGAGTGTCTCTCTTTTTTTTTCTCAGGTGCTGCCTGCCTCCGTAGCACCTTACAGCCCGAGGTCTGCCCGTGTTGTGTCATCTGGGTGGCGGAGCTGCCGTCATCCAGTGCGAGGGTTGTTTTCCGGTTTTCTGTCCCTCCTCTCAACCCCCGAGGATGCCAGCTCAGGTGGAACATGCTTCGCGCCTGCCAAGTGCGGCGTCCTCCCTCCTGGCTCCCTGCCCTAGGAAGCCGCCGTTGCCCGAGTGTGGTGCTTCCACCGGCTCTCTCGGCGTCGGGTGTATTAAACACCCTGGTCCCTCCCCAAGGAGGAGGCATCCGTTGGGATGCTCGATCCTCCCTTCCCCTGGCGACCCCGACTGCCGAGTCTGTTCCCGAACCGGGTCGCCAGCGTGGCGTGGCGGTGTGGCGTCCACCACCTCAACCCTCCAGCGCCACCGGGCCGGCCATTTTGGGAATTTTGCACCAAATTTTTCAACATGGGGTTTTTGGGACCCCTTATCATAGATTATGTGTCACTGTCCTTGGCGTTGACCGGGCCGAAGGGTGATTTCAGCGCAAGTGACTGTGCAGTGACTGAGAAATCACCCTTCAGGCCTGAATACCACCATGACAGTGACATCAATCATGAGAAGGGGTCTCAAAACCCCATGTTGAAAAATTTGGTGCCAAAATTCTCAAAATGACTGTTTTACAAGTGTGCTAAGTAGTTCCTACACACAGGCTCATAAGTTCGCGAATTTTCAATATTTTCACTCCAGATTTTCAACATTGCTATTTTATCACACCTTCTTATGAGTAGTACAGCTGTCATTTTCACATATCACCCAAAATGTGTTTCTGCCCATGTAGCGCAGAATGGCGCAGTCGGTGTGCAAAATCAATGTACAAGACAAATTAAGAAAATCACAGTGACACTGTTCATGAGCAGAGGTCTTAAAGTGGCTATTTTGAAAATTTGGTGAAAAAATTCCTAAAAATGACTGTTTTACGAGCGTGCATTGCGCAGTTCCTACATACGCTCATAAGTTTGCAAAATTTCAATATTTTTACTCCAGATTTTCAACATTGCCATTTTACCACACCTCCTTATGAGCAGTACAGCTGTCATTTTTCACATCTCACCCAAAACGTGTTTCCGCCCATGTAGTGCACAATGGCGCAGTTGGTGTGCGAAATCAATGTACGGGACACATTAAGAAAATCACAGTGATACTGTTCATGAGCAGAGGTCTTAAAATGGCTATTTTGAAAATTTGGTGAAAAAATTCGTAAAAATGACTGTTTTATGAGTATGCGTTGCAGAGTTCCTATGCACGCTCATAAGTTCGCAAATTTGTAATATTTGCACACCAGATTTTCAACAGTGCCATTTTACCACACTTCCTTATGAGCAGTGCTGCTACCATTTTTCACATCTCGCCCAAAATATGTTTCTGCACATGTAGCGCACAATGGCGCAGTCGGTTTGCGAAAACAATGTTTGGGACAGATTAAGAAAATCACAGTGACACTGGTCATGAGCAGAGGTCTTAAAATGGCTATGTTGAAAATTTGGTGACAAAACTCCATAAAATGACTGTGTTACGAGTGAGCATTGCGCAGTTTCCACGCACCCTAGAGGTTCATGAATTTGTAATATTTTCAGTCCAGATTTTCACCAGTGGCATTTTTCCACACCTCCTTATGAACAGTACAGCTGTCATTTTCCACAACATGGCCGAAATGTGTTTTCACACTTTCAGTGCAGAGATGCGTGGTCGCTGTGGGAAATCATTGTTCGGGACAGATAAAGAAAATCACACTGACACTGTTCATGATCGGAGGTCCCAAAATGCCTGTGTTAACAATCTACTGTAAAAAAATCCCCAAACTAGTTACATTACAGGTGTGCGTTGTACAGTTTCTATGCACGCTCGTGACTTCACCAGTTTTTTTAAGATTTTCACAGCAGATTTTCAACATTGCCATTTTTTACACCTCCCCATGAACAGTACCGCTGTCATTTTTCACATCCTGTTCGGAATGTGTTTTTGCACCTGTGGTGCCAAATGCCATACTGCTGTGCAAAGCAGTTTTTGGCTAACAAACTGATACTGCCACTGTTCATGAGGTGGGGGTCACAAAAAAACCATGTTGAAAATTTGGAGTGAAAATACCAACGAATGCCTGAGGCGTTAGGGTTTCCAACCATAACGCCCCACCCTGTAGAGTATGACAGGCATCAGGGGTGTGACTTGGGATTCTTGCCTGTCATGCTCATATCATTCCACCCCCACCCAAACTCTGCAGCCAGTGAGAGACATCAAGGTGTGCCTCGGACTCTTCAGGCCCAAACTTCACCCCATTCTCCTATACCGCTCCCATTTCACCATATTTCCTGATGGAATGGGATGCGCATAAGGACCAAAGACCCCAAGGCACACCGTGACACTTGTCAGTGTCTGCAGGGTAGGGTGAGGTGAAATGGCGTGGTCGGTATGCCTGACGACCCAAAGGCACACCCCAATGCCTGCCACTCTCTGCAGGGTGGTGGTGGGGTTGGCTTCACTTCAGTACTACGCTGCCATTCCTATTATGCAGCTCTGTAACTTCTACACTGCCAATGCCAGTGCCAGCAAGCAAACATTCGGCATTGACAAATGCTTGTTAATACTCAGACATCTGGTTTGTAAAAATGTGTTACAACCAGGTGGTTATAATTACTCTCTCTCAAACTCGCACTGTGAGCAGCATGAGCACTAGTCACACAACTGCCACTCATGATGCTGAGTCCACAGCCACATACCCTGCTCCACAACCATCACGCCAAGTCCACAGCCCTGACCCCTCCACTCCCAGAACCATCACACTGAGTCTGCAGCCCAGTCTCCCACTCATAGAGCCATCATGCTGAGTCCATGGCCCCATACCCTACTCCCCCAACGCCAAGTCCACAGCCTCATCCCCTTCTACACCAACCATCATGCCAAGTCCACAGCCCCATCCCCCACTTCCACAACCATCACACTAAGTCCACTGCTCTGTCGCTGTTCCCTCAACCATCACACTGAGTCTACAACCTCATTCCCCATTTCCCCAAATATCATGCCAGTCCACAGCCCCATCCCCCACTCCCCCAACTGTCATGCCAAGTCATCAGCCTCGTCTCCAATCCCCAACCATGATGCCAATCCACAGCCCTATTCCCTGCTCCCCAACCCATCATGCCAAGACCACAGCACCATCCCCCAATCCCTCAACCATCACACCAAGTCTACCTCCCCAAATCCACTCCCCCCAACCATCACACTGAGTCCTCAGCCCCTTCCCTGCTCCCCAAATCATCAAGAGTCCACAGCCACACCAGCCTGCCGGCACAGTGGTAGCGCTACTGCTTGCAATGCCAGTGACCCGGGTTCAGAGCAAGCCCAGGTTGTCAGAGAGCTGGCCTTCCAGAAGAGTATTGAGCACCCCTAGGGCTGCTCTTCTCCTCATCCGGGGATGGTGAGACATGAGACCAGCTGCTCTACTGCCACCTGTGTTACCATGGGTGGCAGTACAGCTGGGGCCACAAGCAATGAGAGGGGAGGAGAGCAGCTGGGTTCTGAGGCAGTGGCACGTCTCAGTGTGCCCCACCTCCTTGGACCTCCTGGTACACCACCACCCTTGAGGATTGGAGCTCCAAAAACAGAAAAAAACCCATGCTCACTCCTGGAGAAGGCCCTGGTGACATCTGCCAGATCGGGCTCAGAAGGGGCTCAGTGGACCACCTGATGCACTACAGTGAGTTGGGGGGAAGATTCTGGGCTCCCCCCCGCCTGGGGTAAAACTGCGGCTGGATGAGAGATGGCCACTGAAGCCCGTCAGAAGCCCAACAGAACTCTACAGCCGCCTTGGGAGTCCCGGACAGAGAGGAAAGAGTGTGGAGAAGAAGAGGGCATAAAGTGCAAAAATAAAAAAGGGTCCTTATCCTCTTCGCCATTCCCTCAACCATCATGCTGAATCCACAGCCTCATTCCCTATTCCCCCAAACATCATGCCAGTCCACAACCCCATCCCCTGCTCCCCAAAGCACCACCCTGAGTTCACAGCTCCATTTCCATTCCTCTAACCATCAAACCGTGTCCACAGTCCCTTCCACCATTCCACCAACCATTGCTTTCCTGCTCCCCCATTCAAGCAAGTCCACAGTCCCATCCCCCACTCTACCAAACATCATGCCAGTCCACAGCCCAATCCTCCAACAATCACATCAGTCCACAGCCCTATCCCCTGCCATTCTGGCAGAGTGTGGTTCCTCTATGGAAGCACCTGCAGTGGAGATCAAGGAGTTTGCTGGGAATCTCCACAAAGGAGACCCACAGGAGGGTGCCATGGGATCCCACAGGGGAAGAAAACAACTCCTGGTGAGGGACTCCATTGTTAGGAGGCTAGAACTGGGGGAAGGAGTGGAGACAGAGGTAAGGTGCCTGTCTGGCGCCATGGCTTGGAGGGACAGGGAGCGAATCCTCAGGATCATGGGTGCAGCTGCACGGGGGATGGAGCTGGATGTCATCGTCCACCTAGGGACAAATGACCTGACTGGGAAAGGGATCAGAGCAGTGCAGGAGGAGTTTGTGGAGTTGGGGAGGGGACTTAGACAAGTAGCATGCACGGTAACCTTCTTGGAGGTGCTGCCTGTCTATGGGTGAGGCTAGGGTGCTCTGCATCATGGTTTTCAATCAGCAGTTGAAAACCTGGTGCAGAGCTCAGGGTTTTGGCTTCATTGGGGGCTGGGGGTCCATCTGGAGGGATGCAGGCCTATACTGGCATGATGGTCTGCATCTGTCCAGAAGGGGAACCAGGATCCTAGGTGATAGGTTTAAGTGCTTCATTGACAAGCATTTAAACTAGCCAAGGGGGCAGGCACTGAAAAGAAGAAGGGAAATCCTAGCCCCCCACAAAAAAGTCAGGGTAGTTAGTGAGGTAAACACCAAGATAGAGAAGTCAGCAGGGAGAAGGGCAGGGGTAAATGGAGAAAAAGACAAAGGCAGTAAGGACAGTGATGGGACAAAAATGGGTGAGGCCATCAAAAAATGGAGGGTAATGAGTACCAAGCCCGTAGTCTAGGTAACAAGCTCCCTGAACTGGTGGCCTTGATGAAAGAAAGATGTCTGGATATTGTAGCAGTCACAGAAACATGGTACACAGAGAACCATGACTGGGATGTCAACATACCAGGGTACACAGTCTACAGGAGGGACAGGGAGGGTAGAAGAAGAGGAGGAGTAGCTCTCTGTGTAAGGGAAGAGATCAAAGCAAAAGAACTAAAGGATAAACAAGGAGGAGAGGAGGCACTGTGGGTCACCCTGGAGACTGGAAATGGCACCACAATCTGCACAGGGGTTGTATACAGACCCCCATCTCAGGGGGAGGAAAGGGACAAGGAAATGATAGAAGGCACCCTAAGAATGGCAGAGAAAGGGGAGATATTTGTGATGGGGGACCTGATTATGCCAGATGTTAACTGGAGCACCTTTGCTGCAGCCTCATCCAAGAGCAGGGCCATTCTCGATGCCCTACAGGCGGCATGCCTCAGACAGCTAGTGTTGGAACCCACTTGGGAGGGAGCATTCTTAGACCTGGTACCCTCAAATGGGGACAGATAGAGGATCTCAGATCTAGAAGTGGATAGCCATCTGGGAACAAGTGACCACCAAACAGTGTGGTTCATGATAAACTCAGCTGTAGAGTCAAGCCATACAAAAGTGAAGGTACTGGACTTTAGGAGGGCTGATTTTGTCAAAATGAGAGAGTGCCTCAGAAAAGCACTAGCAAACAGGCAAGAAGGAGGGTTGGAGCAACAATGGGGAAACATCAAATCTGCCATCACAGAGGCAACAAGCCTTTGTGTAAAGCAAATAAATCAAAACAAAAGGAAAAAAACACTGTGGTTCTCAAAAAAGGTGGTGGGGAAGGTTAGGGGGAAAAATATAGCATTCAGGAAGTATAAGGAAACACAGAAGGAGCAGGACAGAGAACTGTACCAGTTAAAGCAGAACAGCAAAGGCCCAAACTGAGGAAAAGATTGCCAACTCGGTTAAGAAGGGGGATAAAACCTTTTATAGGTACATTAGGGAGTGAAGAAAGACAAAGGGAGGGATACTGAAGCTGAACAAAGAGGAGGGTGGGTGAGCAGAGAGGGACAGTGAAAAAGCAGGGATACTGAACTAATACATCTGCTCAGTATTCACAAAGGAAGAGGAATGGGAGGTACCTAATCCAGTCAACAGAAGCACTCTGGATAGGGGAATTGATATCAGTCCTTTCACAGAAAAAAGGGTTCTGAAAGAATTTCTAAAATGGAAGGCGGACAAAGCAATGGGGCCTGATGGACTTTACCCCAGGATTCTAAAAGAACAAAGAAGAGAACTAGTGAAACTACTGACTACCCTTTTTAACAAATCATGGGAGGATGGTGTGATACCTGAGGACTGGAGGAGGGCACATATGATTCCCCTTCACAAAAGTGGGAGCAAGACAGAAGCAGGAAACTACAGACCTGTCAATTTGACCTCAGTGGTAGGGAAAAATGATGTCATCACTCCTGAAGGAAAGAATTGCTGAGTACCTAGAGGCCAGTGGGGCACAGGACCCAAGGCAGCATGGATTCACAGTGGGAAGGTCATGTCAGACGAATCTAATCAATTTCTTTGACTTGGTGACCATAGCAGTAGACCAGGGTGGGGCTGTGGACATGGCCTACCTAGACTTTAGAAAGGCATTTGATACAGCCCCGCAAAAAAGATTAATAAACAAATTAGCCAGCCTGGAAGTAGTTCCCATGGAGGTAGCCTGGATAAAACATTGGCTGGACAACAGGTCACAGAGGGTAATAGTAAACAGAGTCCACAGTGAAGAAAGGGGGATTACAAGTGGGGTACTGCAGGGTTCAGTACTGGGTCCGGTCCTTTTTAATGTCTTTATAAGTGACCTTGCAGAGGGACTGGAAGCAAAAGTATGTCTCTTTGCAGATGACACAAAGATCTGCAACAGGGTTGATACACAAGGTGGAGTGGGAAGGATGAGAAGGGACTTGGCAAGGTTGGAGGAAATGGTCAAATGTATGGCAGCTTAGATTCAATGCAAAGAAGTGCGAAGTAATGCACCTGGGAAACAAAAACCTAGGGGAAGAGTACACAGTGGGGGGTGAGATACTGACAACAAAAATGGAAAGGGACCTGGAGGTAGTTATATCAGATGACCTAAAGGCAAATAAGCAATGTGAGAAGGCAGTAATGAGGGCTGGGGGATACTGGGATACATAGGGAGAGGCATCACCAGTAGAAAACAGGAAGTTGTTATCCCTCTGTACATACAGTTAGTGAGACCCCATCTGGAGTACTGCATGCAGTTCTGGAGACCCCATCTCCACAAAGACATAGACAAGGTGGAGGCTGCCCAGAGGAGGGCAACCAAAATGGTGCAGGGTCTGCACCAGAAGACAGATGAAGAAAGACTAAAGGAGCTTAATATGTATACCCTTGAGGAAAGGAGGGAGGGGGGGGCCTGATAGAAACGTTCAAGTACCTCAAGGGAATCAACAAAGTCCAAGAGGGTAGCATCTTTCAGAAAAAAGAGATGTGCAAGAACAAGGGGGCACAATTTGGAGATATGGGGGGGTGGCTCAGAGGTAATGCGAGGGAGTATTTCTTCACAGAGAGGGTTGTGGATGCATGGAATAACCTTCCTGAGGAGGTCGTGAAGTCAAAAACTGTGGGGGAATTCAAGAATGCATGGGACAGACATAAGGCAATTCTAGTGGGGGCAGGAAGAAGTAGGCTGTTGGTTAACCAGAATCTGCAGCTTATCCTGTAGGTAGGGAAATGGGCAGACTAGGTGGGCCAAGCAGTCCTTATCCACCATCAAATTCTATGTTTCTGTGTTTTTCTTCTCTTTCGTTATGCTGTTGCATTGCTGCGTTTTGTAATTTCAATTGTCTTTGCAACCTCCCGGGTCGTGCCTGAAAATAGGCCTTTTCTTGTCTAGCACACTCACCTGGTTAACAGAAATAACTAACTAAGCTAACAAACAAACAAACAGACTGAATAATAACTGAATGTATATGTATACAACTGAATGCTATAACCAGTGACGTAATCAGTTGGTATCAGTCATCGACTCCACTTGCTGATTCTGCTATTGGCATGGGCTGCTCCATTAATAAGCATGGAGAAGCTCCTGAACATGCTCTGTTTGCACTAAAGTAGCTGCCCGTGTAAGTAGCGCTGTCAGCATCAGAAGCCACAGACTGGTTCTAACCGATGATGAGGCATCGTGGAGCTTGCAAAACTGGATGCTTGTTGCAACAGGCTTCATCGCTTCATCCTCAACGCCCCCCCCATGTAATGCATCATTGTTAACTGTATCCTGATTTGGGTTGGATGCCTCTGTTGGATCATACTGTAGGAAATAACATCTATTGATTCTTATACAGAACAGCTTAGTGGTATGTACGAGTACCTGAGTACATACTGGAAGGTTCAGAGGAGGGCAACAAAGATGGTGCATGGATTGCATCACAAGTCCTATGAAGACAGGTTGAAGGAACTGAACATGTACTCCCTGGAGGAGAGGAGGGAGAGAGGGGATATGATAGAGACATACAAGTATGTTACAGGGAGGAACAGGGTGCAGGAAAACATTATTTTTAAGCGAAAAAGATGTTCCAGGACTAGAGGGCATGGGATGAAGTTGGAGGGAGGACGATTCAGAGGAAACATGAGAAAGAATTTCTTCACAGAACGGGTGGTGGACAAGTGGAACACCCTGCCAGAGGAAGTGGTGGGGGCTGAAACAATCACGGGATTTAAGAATGCATGGGATAGACATAAAGGAATTCTGGAAGTCAGGGGTAAGGGGCAACAGACTTCTAGGAAAACAAACTGAACTTACAAGCTCAAATGGGCAGACTGGGTGGGCCATAGGCCCTTATCTGCCGACATTGTCTATGTATCTATGGAAAATAATCATAATTGCCAAAAGAGATTTTCATTGAGACCTGTGAGTGGGTTATAGTTAACTGTCCCTGGGAACAGTTTGGAAATTGGCAGATAGACCTTTAATTATTTGGGAGCATTTACAGCACATAGAATACAAATCCATGTAAACTAAGACCTGTAAGTGGGAGAATTAGCCTACGCCCCATAAAAGACCATAACGCCAAAAAAATTCAGCCATGTTGCAAATGATGAAAAGGGGTTATTTTTTGCATAATTACATAGACACATAGAAGTTGTCAGCAGCTAATAACCTCTTGACCCACCTAGTCTGCCCAGTTTTTCCTGCCTACTGGGCCATCACAGACTCTACTTGATCTCCAGTTGTCTCCTTCCTTTGCCTTACTACCAAGGTCCCCTTGTATCTGTCCCATGCATGCTTGAATCCTCTCAACATTTTGGCTCCCACCACCACCTCCACTGGAAGGCTATTCCAAGCATCCACCACTCTCTCCATGAAGACGTATTTTGTCACATTTCTTCTGAGCTCCCCCCCAACTTCATAGCATGACCCCTTCTCCTTGACCATCCTTATCTATGGAAAATGTTACCTTCCTGTACCTTATTACTACCTTTTAGGTATTTGAATGTTACTATCATATTCCCCTTTCTCTCCTTTCCTCTAGAGAGTACATATTTAGTTCTTTGAGTCTGTCCTTGTAGGGCTTTTGATGCAGGCCCCATTTTGGTACCCTCTTCTGTACCGCTTCCACCTTCCTTCCAGAGGTTGTGCCTGCAGAACTGGACACGGTACTTGAGGTGTGGTCCTAGCAGTGATCTGTACAGGGGTAATATTACCTCCTTCTTCCTACTGCTGATACCCTTCCCTCTGCACCTGAGCATCCTGCTAGACTTCCCCACTGCCTTATCACACTGCTTGGCTACCTTCAGGTCATTACAAATGATTACCCCAGGTCCCTTTCCTGTTCGGTGGATGCCAGTACTTCCCTTTCCAACTGGTACATAGCTTCCGGGTTTCTGTGCCCCAAGTGCATGATTTTTCACTTTTTTGCATTGAAACCCAGCTGCCAAACTCTTGACTATTCTTCCAACTTTTTCAAATTATCCCTCATCTCCCCCATGTGTCTACTCTGTTGCGTATTTTTGTATTATCCACAAAGAAACATACTTTCCCTTCTAGCACGTCTGTGATGTTGCTAATAAAGACATTGAAGAGGATCGGGCCTAGTTCTGAGCCCTGAGGCACCCTGCTGGTCACCTTGCCTTCTCCAGAGTGGACACCATTTACCATCCCCCTCTGACTCCTGTTGCTTAGCCAACTTCTTACCCAGTTTATTACTTTTTGACCCCACTCCCAGACAGGCCAGCTTGTACACCATCAGCCTTCCATGCAGAATGGTTTCAAAGGACTTACTGAAATTCAGGTCGGCCACATCTCAGATCCCCTACCCTGCTCATGCAGTCGAAGAACTCAATCAGATTTGTCTGGCAAGACCTCCCCCTTGTGGAACCATGTTGCCTTGGATCCTGTAATCCATCCGTTTCAAGGTATTCCACAGTCCTTTCCTTCAGTAGTGTTTCCATCACTTTGCCTACTACCGACGTTAGGCTGACAGGTCTGTAATTTCCTGCCTCCTCCCTGTTCCCACTTTTGTGTAGTGGGATCACATCTGCTTTTCTTCTGTCCCTCAGAACCTCCCCTGTTTCTAATGATAAGTTGGACAGAGTTGTTAGAGGTATAGCCAGCACCTTTTTGAGCTTCCTCAGTATCCTGGGGTTCACCCTATCAGTTTCTATTACCTTGTCTATGTTTAATTGTGAGGATTTTCTCCTCTGTAAAAGGACTGGTGTCCACTTCCCTACCATTTTTGTCCTTGTCCCTTATCTTTGGCCTGTCACCTATCCCTTCTTCTGTAACTACTGAACAAAAGTATTTGTTTGATACGTCTGCCTCCTTTTGGTCCTCCTCCTCCTCACAAACTCTTTATTCCCCTTTTATCCTTACTATGCCCCCTTTGGTCTTCCACTTCTAGCTTATATACATATATATATCTAAAGAAAGTTTTATCTCCTTCTTTTACTGATTGGGAAATATTCTCCTCTGTTTGTGCCTTTGTGTTTCTCCTGGTAGTTTCTTTATCCTCCTCCTTCTGTACCTTTTTGTACTTTCTAAATACTAGTTGGTTTTTTTTGGCTTTTAATTTTTCTGCTACATCTTTAGAGAACCATAATGGTATATTTTTTCTCTTGCCCTTGTTAACCTGTCTGACACAAAGATTTGTTGCATTTTCAATGACCCCTTTATTTTTGAGTATAGTTCCTCAATTTCATCCAGATCCTCTACTTCTGAGACATTCTCCCATCTTCCAAAAATCGGCCCTCCTGAAGTCTTAGTGCGGCTCAGTTCTGACCCAGTCCTTATATTGAGCCTCACTGTACAGTGATCGCTAGACCCCAGATTGTCACCCACTGTGATGTCAGCAACAATATCCCCTTTCTGTCAGTTCCAAGTCCATCATCACCCTTTCATGAGTGGGTTCCTTAACTAGTTGCCTGAGAAATGCCCCTTGCAGGGAGTCTAGGATATCACTACTTCAGACTGTTGCTGTAGCAGGTAGGCTTCAATCCACGTCTGGTAGATTGAAGTCCCCCAACGGTAACACCTCCCCCTTGCATGCCATCCTTTAGATGGCTTCCATCATGTCCTAATCCACCTCTCCCCCATGTGCTGGAGGTCTGTAGATCACTCCTATGTGAACAGGGCCCCCCTTGCATGTTTCCAGGGTGAACCACAATACCTCAGCTCCTTCCTGCTCTCCCTGTATTTCCATGGCTTTTATTTTGTCCCTAACATAAAGAGCCGCTCATCCCCCTTTTCTACCTACCCTGTCTTTTCTGAACAGAATATACCCTGGTATGGCCACTTCCCAATCCTGGTTTTCATTGCACCAGGACTCGATAATTTCAACCATGTCCAGGTCTGCTTCTGCCATGGTGGCCTCTTGGTCTGCAATCTTGTTGCTTGTTTTCTTCCCCAAGAGCTGGGCTTAACAGAAACAGACAAATCCTGCAAGCTTGGAATAAAGTCAAAACATTTATTTAAATAAAAGCACAGCAAACAACATTCTGCCTGCCATATACCAGCACAAGTTTTATGCACAACAGTGTTTTTCCAAGGCCTTAAAAATAAACAAAAATGTAATAGGGCAAACCTTAAAATTAGATCCCACATAAAAAATAAATGTTACTGCTTGATTGATTGGGCAGTGATCTTGATTCCATGTTGAAGTATGCAGATGTTATGAATAAAAAGGAAGATTAGAAGATTAATAACATAAAATGTATCTGAAAATGATGTTTTCCAAGCCAGATGAAGGGGCATTGGGATTGGAGGATATAAGTTTGACTGACAAAAAAAAAAACATGTTTTCCCAAAGTTTCCCTGAGGTGAAGAGCTCTTTAAGTATACGCGAGCTTTCTTCAGACCTCATTTATATTCACCATACAACGGTTAAAGAACAATAAATCCTTCACTGTGTCATTAACAGTTACAGGCTTCAGTTTGACATCTCTGTTTGGTAGGAGTCTCGACTTTAGTTCAGCTTCTGTTACTCAAGTTGTGCCTTCAGCTGGTACAAATTCAAAGATAAGCACGCATTGGAATCCTGGCGTCTTAATGAAAAATGACTTTTTTTTTTAACCTGGGATATATTTCTAAGGAAGCACTTCACAAAACAGACACAGTTTTCTCTAGGGATGACATCTGCTTCTCATGGCATGGTATCTTTTTAGATTTTAATAGATTTGATGAATGGATTGTGTCTAATGAAGGATACTGAGTTTTTGCTGTAGGCAACAAACATAAAAAAAATGTCGGCAAGACCATGGTGTTATACTAAAGAATATCGTAGTGAAGCAGGTCACTAATAGCTTGAACCTCCTTAGAGGACTACTGCATTGTGTCATTTATTTATTTATTTATTAACAAGATTTACCAGATAAGCATACTGATTGGGAAATCCACTCATTTCCAGATGCGACCTGGGTGTTACACAACATAACAGTGCTAAAATTACATTTGGTACAGTAGGTATCGTTGCCGTGAAAACAGATGTATATAGTACATACTTAGGTACAACAGGCTCAAACATGGGTGAGACAAAAGTCCAAAGATGTTACGACTGACTGTGGTAGATGCCATTTTTAAAAATACTATTTCCCATTCTGTTGTTGGCCTTTTAGTAAACTCAGTAATTGTTTTGTTGATTTACACGCTGGTGTCAAGTGTCATTTTATTACTGTACTAGGAGGTTTATGCTCCTGTCAGCTAAAAAGTTCTCAGGATGCAACTTGACAGCAAGAAGAACACTTGACAACTGCATTCCTGCAGTTCTAAACAGTGTTTTTGTTTAACCAGGAGTGGTTAAACAATTGAACAAAAAAAATTGACTAAACTAGCCCTACTATGAGAGTATAAATCAGAAATACTCTGTAAAGTTACCGAAAGGCCAGAAAATGTGAACAATAGCAGAATATGAACTACTGTAGTAGTTCAAAAATCAGCTTCTAAAGAAAGTGCAGACTTGCAGAATAAATACATTTCCTCCTTTAAGGTGACCTTTTCCACATGTCTGCACATGTCCCCTGTACATCCACCCCCCCCCCATTCCAGAGCAATGCTCTTTGTTAAAACAAATTAGTAAGTGTTATATTGCTTTTTTCACTTAATCTTTAAATATAGCCTTTATACCTCTACACATCCAAAAGTAGATTTGATCCTCTGCAATTAAAAGTAATACCTTACTTCAGAACCTGGAAGATGAATATTGCCAGAAAAAATAAAGGTGAGCTTTCAAGGTAAGCTATTAAGCCTTCACTACAGCAAGAATCTAACTGTTAACAGCGGAATAAATTATGTAAAATAAGGACGGCATCTACTAGTCAAACATCTGAGAGAGTCGGGGACCGCTCTTGAAATGTCTGCCTTTGAAGGATTGTTACTTCAAAGGGAGGCTGATCAAAGCCTGCAGCAACTCCCATAGGACCCAGGAATATATGCAGAAAGGGACTTTTACACCCAATACCAAAAATGAATGTGTTGAGCTGTTTGGTGTCTGGTTGATATAATCGCTGCTACATCCAAAATATCTTAATTTTGCAGTGACAGCTCAACACTATTCCCAGATGTTGCTAAATATTTCATAGCGGAGTCTGAGGTGCTCAAATATAGATGAAAGTGTTAATTCTAATTAGGGAGACATGCAATTCAGCAAGTGTCCTAATTAAGCCTCTCGACAGAAAATTCAATTAAATAGCTTCATAACCTCCCATTAGGAACACAATGTATGTTGTTATGTGTGTCTTTTCATTCTTTTCTAAATATTTCTATTTAACTGCTAATTTTACTTTCCTGTCACCAAGAGCTCTGTCTATTAAATAATAAGACAGCAAATAATACCATGTCGTACACTGAATCAGGCAGTTCTGCTTCCTATCTCTTTGTTCGTTTCAAGTTATGCTGATTATTCTACGCTATAAATCTTGGCATCCTTTTTTTTAGCCAATCAGGGCTACATATTCCATTTTTCATATAAATGTTCATCCTGCTTGTCTGACCCCCTTGGTTGGGTTATTTTAGCTACCCACCAACCCTAGTACCTCCCTAACTGCTCAGGTCAGAGGCGGGGAGAATCCCTCTCTCCCACATGGGGCAGGATGCAGTAGTGCAATGGTAAGAGGTATTGGGTACCATCGTACTGGCCATTGACATTTTCCTCCAAATGTTCCATACTTATTCTTGTTTCTGTTAATGACAATGTAATCAAACAATGCTGCCATCCAGTAGTAAATTGTGCTTATGTTTATGAAGGACAATCAGATGAGCTGTGCAATGTTACTGCATTTAAGAATATACTTGATAATGACATGGGGGGGAATTCACCTTATCAGGGTACAACTGGTGAGAATCAACAGGCAAGTTACAAAGGCATTCACCTCCTTGTGCTGGAACCATTATGGTGCTACTATGTTACTTTGTCTATGAAGACTTCCCTCTTTACAACAGTTAAAGCGTTTTTGTAAAATGTGTAATAAGATTGTAACTGTCTATAAGCAGATAGAACAGTAAAGTTTCCTGAACAGAACATTTTTTTTCCCAGTGACCTTTGAACCCACCTACCTATTTTAGTGTCACATGCAGCCTAGTATTGTCCTTGTATGCCTGTTGCACTCCTCCCCCAGTAGCGGAGGTAGCTCCCTAGGCCTCCCCTGGGGTGGGTTGCTGCAGGGATGCTCCATGGCACCAAGCCCCCTTAAGGGTGGCAGCATGTTCCCCAGTTAGCCGCCCAGATGCCAGCCTCCAGAGTTGGTTCCCAAAACTGGGCTGTTGGCATGGCAACATGACACAATGCCACTGTGTCATCAGGCAACATAGGATTATTTCCAAACCTTCCAGATACTCTTGCAAACAAAAAAGGTGCCCACCACTTACTAATTACCCACACCTGTGTGTTATAGGAGGAGGAAGAGAGTAATTTAATCAGCTTAACAACTGTCACAAATTTCAGATTTCTTGGGTTGCAATGGCTGCAAAGAACATGATCATAAGACCCTGGCAACGTCTGTATTTCATTAATGGTAAACATTTAGGAGCATCTGGACACCCCACTTGCCCAGCAGCCTGTGGATGACTCGGGTTTGGGAACAAACTAGCTGCACTGTGTCAGGGGGTCACGCTAGGCTAAGACAGCTGTTGCATGGCAGGGCATCCTGGCCGAGAAGAAGGACTGGTGGCACGTTCGGCTATGAAAGTGACCCCTGCAGCCGGGCCAAATACCTTGTTCCTGCTACAGCGGGATGCTGTGCATGGGAAGGCTAACATAGATGTATATTGCCTATGTGTATATAGAATACATGTATGCAAAATGTGACTGTAATGAAACTGTGTCTTAGCTACTGTACTTAAGTAATACTGTCTAGCTCTTACCTTCTAATTGTGACCGGATCCTCCCTTGCATTTCTACTGGAAACCATTGTAAATGAGTCCTTGACTCAATGTATCTGAGTCTCACAAATAATATTATTATATATACACAGGTATACATGCATGCATACACAATCAATCAATCAATCAAAATCTTTATTTAACCAGGCGATCACCATTGAGCAGTGCTCATTTTCGAGGTGGACCTGGATTTGTCAACAAAAGCATTATACACAGGATACAACAAAATACAGTGGCCCAGATATTTAAATGGGTTGCACATGCGCCCTAGTGCGATATTCAAAGGGGCAAGTTGCTCTGGGAAAATCCCGATGCGGGGTGCATTGGTAATGTAATACAGCGGCGCAAATAATGCGAGGCGTGCCCATGCATGTGCCCGGCACATCCGATATTCAGCCTGGGATGTGTGGTGCATATGCTGGCACAACCTTGATGTGCACCACATACAGGGGCATAATGTTGAGCCGGTAGAAAGGAGGAACAACCCATGGCCACCCATAGGTGGGCTGCTGCATTGCAGGGTGCAACACAGCTCCCGCCAGCCGTGGGTGGCCACCCGCACAGGAGGGACACCGTCCGCATGCAACCACACCCTCCCCGGTGGTCCAGTGGATCCCCCCTCTCTGACATGCCCAATCTCGGGCAACCATATGCCAGTATAGCACCCGGTGTGCTAGTGTTCTCCCCTCCCTCTTGAGTGGCCCGATCGTGGGCAGTAGTGATGCAAAGTCCTATACCCAGTAGGCTAGTATTCCCCCCTCCATCCAGTCTGCCCGATCACGGCCAGTAGTACCCCAAAACCCTACACCAGCTGGTGCAGATGTCCCCCCATTCCACCTGATTGCAGGCACATGATAGAAACAGTAAACCTGGTGGCCCCGTGGACCCCCATCCCACCCACAGAGGACCCAGCCACCCAACTCCACCCCCATCATCAGCAGGCTGCAGCACCCCCACCGCATACTGCCCGACCACCTGCTGAATGACAGCGTACAGCATGTGCTGTATACCTAGTTGTCCACACTGTGGACCAATGGGCATACAGACCATACTGTACTACACAGGCATGGTTATGTCTCATACTGTACACTGTCATTCGTTGGGCGGCTGGGCAGTATGTGGTCGTGCTGCCACCACAATGATGGAAGGGGAGCTGTGGCTGGGTCCTGTGGTGATGGAGGGGTCCACTGGGCCACTAGGTTTACTATTTCTATCACATGCCCGTGATCGGGCAGGATGGGGGCATCTGCACCAGCTGCTATAGGGCTTTGGGGTACTACTGGCCATGATTGGGCAGACTGGACAGAGGGAGGAATACTAGCCCACCGGGTATAGGGCTTTGCATCACTACTGCCCATGATCAGGCCACTCATGAAGGAGGAGGGAACACTAGCACACCAGGTGCTATACTGGCATATGGTTGCCCATGATCGGGCATGTCAGAGGGAGGGGGGATACCACTGGACTACCTGGTAGCCATATCTGCTACGGGAGCCCATGTTCGGGCATACAGGTGGGAGGGGCACTAGTGCACCAGGAACACAGCAACTGCTGCAGGCAGCTCTGAGGGGTACCAGGTGCATTTCGCCAGGCTGTTCTATACAACACATGCAAATGGGCCATATGACATGCTAATGGCCCAATTTGTGCCATTCATATATTATGTCCCCATCTGCATGCCTGCTTCTGAATATCGCTGGTGATGCGCACAGCGCAACTGCATTTGTGCTGGAACATTCCCGGTCCTCCCTGTCGGTGTGATACGGCGGTGCATTCTACTTGTGTCACGCGCATTCTGTGCAATATTCAATGGTGATGCACCACGGCACATCACCTTTGAATATCACCCTGTCCTGGCCCCGGTGCAGCTCGGCTGTGCTGCGCCTCCACTTGCACCATTGTCTGGCGCAGTTTGACTATCTGGCCCGGTATGTACAATAAGTATCAGCATGATCGCACTGACAGTGATATATACAGTATATATAGGTCAGGAGATACAGCAGGTTTTAAATAGGACACAATTGTGCATGTATGTAAATAATACACAAGTCAAAGGACACACCAAATTATAAACAAAACACAATGTAAAATAATATATAGTGTTCCAGTATAAGGGACAAGTATCACATTGCTAGACTAGTCTGTGACTTTTAGAAGGGAGGGATTTGAGATGGTCCGTGTTACCAGCAGGATAAAGGCAGGGGGCAGAGGGAAGGGAATAGCCAAGAAAGCATAACGTATAGACAGCCACAGGAGCTGGAGATTAGATGGTTCAGACCTAGTGAAGGTACGAAGGGATAAAAGATGGAAGAAGGGGCTGGAATTTAGGGCTGGATCCAGGGTCAATGGAGTGTGGACAAGATAGATGTGGAAAAAGGAAGAAGGGGAGTGGGAAAGATCCAATTGTTAGATACGACCAACCCTATAACAGCAGTAACTCGGAGTGCACTGAGATTTATTAGAAAGTCATGGGTCAGGGGAAACAGGCACAGGACTCCTTGTTATGATGTAAATATAGTGATTTAAAAGCTGCTAAGCTGATGGGGTGGGTTAGTTTCAAGATCTTTTGCACAAACAGTATACATGCATACCTATATACATGCAGTTTATACATAAAGAAAAACATACATACAATGAAATTAATTGGGATTTCACAGTGATATCTTGAGATATAGTTAAACATACTACTATTTCTCATTGGCTGCCACTGCACATACTCACATATATACAGTCTCACAGACAGATATGCAGACATAGGCATACATACTCACATACAGACAATCACACAGACAGTTATACAGACATAGGCACACATACTCACATACATACAGTCACATAGACAGATATACAGACATAGGCACACATACTCACATGCATACAGTCACACAGACAGATATACAGACATAGGCACACATACACACAGTCACACAGACAGATATACAGATATAGGATCACATACTCACATACATACAGTCACACAGACAGATATACAGACATAGGTACACATACATACATACAGTCACACAGACAGATATACAGACAGAGGCACACATACATACATACAGTCACACAGACAGATATACAGAC
Organism: Neoceratodus forsteri; assembly: GCA_016271365.2. Classification (NCBI taxonomy): domain Eukaryota; kingdom Metazoa; phylum Chordata; order Ceratodontiformes; family Ceratodontidae; genus Neoceratodus; species Neoceratodus forsteri. Next base: position 19,066,674 of record CM057458.1, on the reverse strand, counting down.
AGGCACACATACTCACATACATACATACAGTCACACAGACAGATATACAGACAGGCACACATACTCACATACATACAGTCACACAGACTGATATACAGACAGAGGCACACATACTCACACACATACAGTCACACAGACAGATATACAGACATAGGATCACATACTCACATACAGTCACACAGACAGATATACAGACATAGGCACACATACTCACATACATACAGTCACATAGACAGATATACAGAGGCACACATACATACAGTCACACAGACAGATATACAGACATAGGCACACATACTCACATACATTCAGTCACACAGACAGATATACAGACATAGGCACACATACTCACATACATACAGTCACACAGGCAGATATACAGACATAGGCACACATACTCACATACATACAGTCACACAGACAGATATACAGACATAGGCACACATACATACATACAGTCACACAGACAGATATACAGACATAGGCACACATACTCACATACATACAGTCATACAGACAGATATACAGACATAGGATCACATACATACAGTCACACACACAGCTATACAGACATAAGCACGCATACTCACATACATACAGTGACACAGACAGATATACAGACATAGACACACATACACACATACATACAGTCACACAGACAGATATACAGACAGGCACACATACTCACATACATACATACAGTCACACAGACAGATATACAGACATGCACACATACTCACATACATACAGTCACATAGACAGAGATACAGACATAGGCACACATACTCACATACATACAGTCATACAGACAGATATACAGACATAGGATCACATACATACAGTCACACACACAGCTATACAGACATAGGCACGCATACTCACATACATACAGTGGCACAGACAGATATACAGACATAGACACACATACACACATACATACAGTCACACAGACAGATATACAGACAGGCACACATACTCACATACATACAGTCACACAGATAGATATACAGACATAGACACGCATACACACATACATACAGTCACACAGACAGATATACAGACACAGACACACATACACACATATATACATTACATAAATACTCACATACATACAATCATACAGATAGATAAACAGACATAGGCATACATACATATGTACATTACATAAATACACATATACATACAGAAGAACATGGGAAATAAACCTGGCTGCTGTCTCCATGATGGCTGGGATTCCTTCAGCCTGACCCGGATATATCCCGGTGAACAAAGTATACCCCTGCAATGACGGACAGCTGGCTGTGATTTAAAATGTACTTATATATAATAATTAGTAGTGCCCAGAATGGAGAAAATGTTGGCAAGCATGATGCACAACTTGACAACTGTTAATACTTGATATGGAAGTCTAATGGATTTTCTGCCTATGCAACACAGAGATAAAGGTGAAAATGGGAATTATTTTGATATGTACAGTAAACTGCAATGTGTTGCTCACATATGTTACTATATAAATTTGATTTGTATTTAGAAATTTTATGATACACATTACCATTTATTGTTTACTGTGATGATGTTGTTTCTTTTAATAAAATATCTGAAAAAAGGTGTCCCATGCCAGCAGGTGGCATAGTGTGCTTCTAAATAGGTGTTTCTCTGATTTTCTGGCTTCTGAAATGTTTTGATATTAAATTCCAGTTCCATATTTTTATAAACAGAAATCTTCAACATGGTTTTCTAAAATATTTATACTGTGGCCCAGATATTCAAAAGAGTTGAGCCATGCGCAATAGGGTTGTGCCTGCGCAAGTCTGAAATGCGCCATTCTGCGATATTCAGGAGGAGGAAGTTGCGCCCCTGAAATCATGCTGAGCAACAGCGCAATGATAATAAAGGCATGCGCAACCAAAGGGGGAGGAACCATGCATAAATTGCACAGCCCGATATTCAGCTCGGGCCATGCAGAGTTATGCAGGTGCAACCCCTACCTGCGCCTGCACAAAGTTGAGCTGAAAAAAAAAGGAACAAGTCGAGGGCCACCCACAGGTGAGCTGCCACATTGCAGGGCGCAACACAGCAGCTGTCACCTGTGGGTGGTCCTTGACCTGTTCCCGCCGCACCTGGCAGCGCCTGTACCCGATCGTTGGCAGAAGTGTCCCCCACCCCCAGTAGCCCAATCATGGGCAGAACAGTATCCCCGAGTAGCCCGATTGCGGGCAGAACAGTGCCACCCAAGTAGCCTGATCTCAGGCATAACTCCCAAGTAGCGATCATGGCGCCAGCAACAGACCCCATTAGCCCGATCACGGGCATCAGATTCCCCAAAGCCCAATATCCCTGGTGGTCCAGTGGACCGAACAGAGCCCGATCGCATTGAATATCGCCCTGGCCACACCCCTGCACAACTATTTTAAGCGGCGCAGGGGCTTGCGCCACAAAATGGCGCAGTTTAAATATCTGGGCCTGTGTGTACAGTTGCTGTGTCTCCGGATTATCAAACACCTTCTGATGCCCTTTGTGTCCCCAAACTGCATGCAGTAGGTGCAGTTTCACTCTGCAGTTTCCTCTCCCCAAAGAACTCAAATGGACACTCTTGTGAGCTTAAGAGTCTCTGTAACTGTACAAAAAAGCATCAACAGAGACAGTCACTGTAACTGTACATAAAAACATCAACACAGACAGTCACTGTAAATGTACATAAAAACATAAACAGAGACAGTCACTGTAACCGTACATAAAAACATAAACAGAGACAGTCACTGTAACTGTACATAAAAACATCAGCACAGTCACTGTAACTGTACATAAAAACATAAACAGAGACAGTCCCTGTAACTGTACATAAAAACATAAAAGGAGACAGTCACTGTAATTGTACATAGAAAAATCAACAGAGACAGTCACTGTAACTGTACATAAAAGCATCAACACAGACAGTCACTGTAACTGTACATAAAAACATAGACAGTCACTGTAACTGTACATAAAAACATAAATGAAGACAGTTACTGTAACTGTACATAAAAGCAACAACAGATGCAGTCACTGTAACTGTACATAAAAGCAAACAGAGACAGTCACTGTAACTGTACATAAAAACATAAATGGAGACAGGCACTGTAACTGTACATAAAAACATGAACAAAGACAGTCACTGTAACTGTACATAAAAACATAAACAGAGAATGTCACTGTAACTGTACATAAAAACATCAAGAGAGTCACTGTAATTGTACATACAAACATCAACAGAGACAGTCACTGTAACTGTACAAAAAAACATTAACACAGACAGTCACTGTAATTGTACATTAAAACATAGTCACTGTAACTGTACATAAAAACATCAACAGAGACAGTCACTGTAACTGTACATAAAAACATCAACACAGACAGTCACTGTAACTGTACATAAAAACATAGACAGTCACTGTAACGTACATAAAACATAAATGAAGACAGTCACTGTAACTGTACATAAAAACAAACAGAGACAGTCACTGGAATTGTACATAAAAACATCAACAGAGACAGTCACTGTAACTGTACATAAAAACATAGACAGTCACTGTAACTGTACATAAAAACATAAATGAAGACAGTCACTGTAACTGTACATAAAAACAAACAGAGACAGTCACTGCAATTGTACATAAAAACATCAACAGAGACAGTCACTGTAACTGTACATAAAAACAAAGAGAGACAATCACTGTAACTGTACATAAAAGCACAAACAGAGACAGTCACTGTAACTGTACCTAAAAACATAAACAGAGACAGAGGGATGGGAACGACATTGTGGAACCACACAATTTTCTTCATCCTGGATGATTTCCTTTTCTAGCCCGGGAAAGGTTCAACATGACCATGCTCCTCTCAGTCCCTGACTTAATCTGGGGAAGAACAGTGAGTATGAAAGGAAATGCAGTTTTACCATTGGAGCTTTGGAACATGTCCGCTGCTGATCAGGCATGCAGCGGGGTGAATCCATCTGTCCTAAACTGTTTCAAACACAGCACTGCAGGCTTTATCCCTACCCGTCACCCGTCAGGGCAGAGAGTGGCAACTTAAAAACAAGCATTTGTCAATGCCGAATGTTTGCTTGCTGGCATTGGCAGTGGTAATGTAGAAGTTACAGAGCTGCGTAATAGGAATGGCAGTGAAGTACTGAACTGAAGCCAACCCCACCACCACCCTGCAGAGAGTGACAGGCATTGGGGTGTGCATTTGGGTCGTCAGGCATAACGGCCTCGCCATTTCACCACACCCCACCCTGCAGACACTGACAAGTGTCACGGTGTTCCTTGGGGTCTTTGGCCCTTATGAGCACCCCATTTCATTAGGAAATGCAGTGAGATGGGTGCGATATAGGAGAATGGGGTGAACTTTGGGGCTGAAGGGTCCAAGGCATACCTCGATGCCTCTCACTGGCTGCAGGGTGTGGAATGGTATGAGCATTACAGGCAAGAATCCCAAGTCACACCCCTGATGCCTGTCATTCTCTACAGGGTTGGGCGTTATGGTTGGAAACCCTAATACCTCAGGCATTCGTTGGTGTTTTCACTCCAAATTTTCAACATGTTTTTTGTGACCCCACCTCATGAACAGGGGAATATCAGTTTGTTAGCGAAGCTGCTTATGCACAGCGACTACGGCATTTAGCACCACAGGTGCAAAACATTCGAACAGGATGTAAAAATGACAGCTGTACTGTTCATGGGGAGGTGTAAAAATGGCAATGTTGCAAATCTGCAGTAAAAATATTTAAAAAATGGTGAAGTCATGAGTACATAGAAACTGTGCAACGACACCCAGTAATATAATTAGGTTGGGGATATTTTACAGCAGATTGTCAACTCAGGTATTTTGGTGCCTCCGATCATGAACAGTGTCACTGTGATTTTCTTTATCTGTGCCCGAACAATGATTTCCCACAGCGACCATGCATCTCAGCACTGAAGTGTGAAACACACTTCAGCCATGTTGTGAAGCGTGACAGCTGTACTGTTCATAAGGAAATGTGAAAAAATGCCACTGGTGAAAATCTGGACTGAAAATATTACAAAGTCATGAACTTACGAGGGTGCATGGAAACTGAGCATTGCTCACTCGTAACACAGTCATTTTATGGACTTTTGTCACCAAATTTTCAACATAGCCATTTAAGACCTCTGCTCATGAACAGTGTAACTGTGATTTTCTTAATCTGTCCTAAACATTGCTTTCGCACACCAACAGCACCATTGTGCGCTACATGTGTGAAAACACATTTTGGGCGACATATGAAAAATGGCAGCTGTACTGTTCATAAGGAAGTGTAATAAAATGGCAATGTTGAAAATCTGGAGTGAAAATATTAAATTTGCAAACTTACGAGCATGCATAGGAACTGCGCAACGCACGCTCGTAAAACAGTCATTTTTAGGGATTTTTTCACCAAATTTTCAACATAGCCATTTTAAGACCTCTGCTCATGAACAGTGTCACTGTGATTTTCTTAATGTGTCCCATACATTGATTTTGCACATACTGCGCCATTGTGCACTACATGGGAGGAAACACATTTTGGGCAAGATGTGAAAAATGACAGCTATATTGCTCATAAGGAGGTGCGGTAAAATGGCAATGTTGAAAATCTGGAGTGAAAATATTGAAAATTCGCGAACTTATGAGTGTGCGTAGGAACTGCGCAATGCACCCTCGTAAAACAGTCATTTTTAGGAATTTTTTCACCAAATTTTCAACATAGCCACTTTAAGACCTTTGCTCATGAACAGTGTCACTGTGACATCTTAATTTGTCCCGTACATTGATTTCGCACACCAACTATGCCATTGTGCGCTACATGGGCGGAAACACATTTTGGGTGAGATGTGAAAAATGACAGCTGCACTGCTCATAAGAAGGTGTGGTAAAATGGCAATGTTGAAAATCTGGAGTGGAAATATTGAAATTTCGTGAACTTACGAGCCTGTGTAGGAACTGCGCAACGCACGCTCGTAAAACAGTCATTTTTAGGAATGTTTTCACCAAATTTTCAACATAGCCATTTTAAGACCTCTGCTCATGAACAGTGTCACTGTGATTTTCTTAATTTGTCCCGTACATTGATTTCGCACACAGACTGCGCCATTCTGCGCTACATGAAGGAAACACATTTTGGGTGAGATGTGAAAAATGACAGCTGTACTACTCATAAGAAGGTGTGGTAAAATGGCAATGTTGAAAATCTGGAGTGGAAATATTGAAATTTGTGAACTTACGAGCCTGCGTAGGAACTGCATAACGCTATTTAAAACAGTCATTTTAGTTTTGGCACATATTCACAACATGGGATTTTGGACCCTTCATGAATGATGTCACTGTCATGGTGGTATTCATGCCCAAAGGGTGATTTTGCAGTCACTGCACAGTCACTGTGCGAAATCACCCTTCGGGCCCGAATAACGCCATGACAGTGATATCATTCATGAGAAGGGGTCCCAAAAACCCCATGTTGAAAATTTGGTGCAAAAATTCCCAAAAATGCCTGAGATATGCAATAAAGTTGAAACCCCACTATGTAACCCATTATACAGCTTACCGGCATTTCCTCAGTTCGCGGTCGGCTTTGAAGAGTGCAGACGTGTTCCCGGTCCACCGAAGATCGTCGCCCGGAGTCCGGAGGTAAGTATGGGGTGAGGGGGTGTGGGAGGTGGGTGCTCAGTGGGTGGGTGCGGGTTGTGGGAGGGGTTGGGAGATGCGCGGCGGGACAGTTTTATTTTACAGGTTAAAAAAAGACGTCGGGGATGTTTGCCACGCTGGGGTGGTCTCCCAGCGTGGCACAAGGACTGGGGGCGTTCAGCCGATGGGGATTGGGCACCCCTGGCCGCCAAAGGACTAGTGCTTGCCACGCTGGGTGGCTCTCAGCGTGGCACCCTACAACTGGGGGGTGGGGGCCAGCTCTCAGCAACTGGGGGGCGCAGCTCAGCCGACAGGGATTGGGCACCCGTCAGCTATACAGTACAGGGAGACGCCGTCTGTCTGTGCATGGGGGGGAGCTGCGCGTGAGCAGCTGATGTCTTATGGTGCTCACTCAGGTGTAGCTCCCCTTTCGAGTGTATGCCACTGCATTTGGAGCCTGTCATAGACAGCTCCAAAATGCATTGGCTTACAGGGGCCCCGCCTGCCAGCCCACTGACTGAATTGGAGGAGGAGGTGACACACCTCCGAAATCTCCGATGACGGCACTATGTTTCTTGCACATGCATTCAAGCAAACATAATGATGCCAGGAAAGGGCATTATACGCTTATCTATGTAATTAAGCAAATAAGTTTGCCCTTAAATTTTAAAATCTTTCCACACACAAACACATGTACACATATGTGCAAATACTGTACATACATACACGTGCAAATAAATACATTCCTCATTCATACATACACACACACAAACACACTTGTACACACACACACACTGTACATACATACACATGCAAATGAACATACATACCTTCATACAAACATAAACACACATGCACACATATGTTGTACAAACCTACTCATGCATATAAACATACATACCTACATGCATAAACACACATACAGACATGCACACATATACTGCACATACATACATACTTACATACATATACAAACACAAATGCACACATACACACACAGTCATATACTGTACACACATACATACCACATTGGTCTGGGGCTTGAGGGACATCTTCAAGATGGCGGTAGAGTGTGAGCTGCCTGAGGACTGAGTTTTTATCTGAGAGGCTATAAGTTATATTTTGAATGCTGTTTTGCAGATAGAAGGGTTTTTAAGTAGTTTATACTTTTCCTACGAAAGACAGCATTTTCTTTTAAAATTGATCTCCCGTTTCGATCTGTCGGGACGCATTGGGATTACATGGGGTGAGCCAATGATTTAATATTCAAGCATGCATGGGACAGTCATAAGGCAATTCTAGGGGGTGGGGGTAGGAAGAAGTAGGCTGCTGGTTAACTAGGATCTGCAGCTTATCCATCAGGTAGGGAAATGGGCAGACTGGGTGGGCCAAGCGGTCCTTATCTGCCGTCAAATTCTATGTTTCTATGTTTCTATGTTTCTAATATCAGCACCCACTGGCTTTGTTGCTGTCCGGATTTTGTGGGATTGTATCTGAAGATTTGGATTATTCCTGAGCCAACGAACGAAAGTACGGACTGGGCTGCAAGAAGTGCTTTACCGTGAGGAAGTCTGGCCATTTATAGTGGCTTCTGGTGCGGTAAGAGTGCAGCCAGTGGATGCTTCATGGGTTCTCTTAGTGTATAGCAGCGGCTGGGAAGTGTGTCGGGAGGGGGGGGCCCCTCTAATGTCCTTGGGGCTAGGTGGTGAGCCAGTCTCTTACGACCAAATGGGAGTCACTCAGCGACTCTGAGGGGAGTCTGGGGCTGTGCTGAGATCTCTTAAGTCTCCTGTAGATCGCGCTGTGAGGCCTCCCTCCGGGGGTTGTAGTTGTGGGCCATGGGAGGCTGGCTACCAGGGCCTAGAAGTGATTTCATCTGGAGGGGGAGTCCCCTCTGGTCCCTGTTTTTACACACTTCTAGTGCGCTGTAGTAATGGAGAACCCAGTACTATTAGATTATCGATCTGCCAAGACCTCTATATAAGAAAATCAGTATGGCTCTGGATATGATCTGATCATGGAATTTGACTGTTGAGTTTGTTGATAAATTCCTGGAGATCTGATGCAACAGACCTTGGATTTGCTACAGTGGTTATGGATTTTATAACGTGTTACTTTTTCTCATTACCTGAGTTATATTTTCCTTAAAGTCTGGTGAAAGCAGAGCTAAGGATCGAGAAATTTACTGCTGGACATTTGTAACGGACTTTGGATTTTGTTACAGTGATTATGGATTGATTTTCATGATGTGTTTTCTTTCTCTCTTTTATTATTTGATAATTTTGTTTTCTTTTTTCTTTTATTACTTTAGTTACTTATTTCCTAGGTTCCGGTGAGAGCAGAACCTGAGATTAAGAAGTATTGGTATTTTTCTCAGGGGAGGTGAGAGCATTCCTGGGCTATTTAATTTCCCATCTGGTTTTAATGATTTGATTTTTGAACTGTTAGGTAATTTTTCTAAAGGTCTGTGGAATTAGATTTGTGTACTTTGAAGAACTCTAGTAGTAATTAGGTGTAATTTTAGGCTCAGATTGTCTGATTGAGTTTGTGTGGAATGTGTCGCTTGTCTACCCCCACAGTTATGCGCTACTCACCCTCTGTCCTTCATACCCTTTGCCCTTTCTTCACTCCTCCTCTCAATTTGTTGTTTACCAGTGCTGTAGAATGCTTGGTATTGCACGTAGGAGATGGAGGAAGGTGGGGGATGGCGAACAGCGGAGGGTGGGTGAGCGGGGTCATCCTATCGGGGTGGTGGGAGTCAAGAGACGCCCTGGGGCGAAATGGAACTCAGAACTTGGTCCTCCATGCCTGGTCTCCATACCCAAGGGCACGACTGAATTAAATTGGCAGGTGGTTTGGGAGGTACGAGGGGTTCGTCCAACTCGGGCGATGTTATGCAATGTCAGGTCAGTCAAAAACAAAACAGCAATTATTGCTGATCTTGTTGAAACAGTTGACCTGGCTTGCATCACTGAGAACTGGCTGGACAAGAATTCTGGCCCCATTTTGGAAGCTTTAGTTCTGGCCGAGTACTAGGTGATACACTGCCTGAGATGGGACCGTGGGGGGAGTGGGGGTTGTGATCTGTTTCAAGACCGAATTTAACCTCACAAGTGTACTGATTGAGGAAACTGAGTCATTTGAGTGTGCCGTTGTAGTAGGTGCAGGTTGTCGGATCGTTCTTGTCTATCATCCACCCGATGACGAGAAACATTTCCTTCAGGAAGTGGAGGACTTCGTCATCGACATGGCATTTGAGTCACCCAGACTGATGGTTCTGGGTGACTTTAATGCCTGGGTCAATGACAAACTCTCACAATTTGGTCAGCACTTTCTCCAGTTGATGTCATCTCTGGGCCTGACACAGGTGGTTACCACTGCTACCCATAAACACGGTCATTCCCTTGACTTAGTCTTCCTCCTAGGGATCGAAACTTCTGACTTGGAGGTGGAACCAGTTGGGTGGTCCGATCACTGCATCATGGGATTTAGTTTTTTATACCCCCCCCCCCGGTAGGTCTACCCCTTCGGAGATGGTTAAACACTGCCCTTTACGAGATATAAGTTCTCAGAGCCTAATGGCGGTACTTGACCTATCGTCCCCCTCGTTTACCAGCAATGATCCTGAGACTCTTGTGACAGCATATAACTTGGCCGTCTCAACAGCTTTGGATTCCATTGCCCCCATCCGAGTTCGCCCTTTCTCCCTTCGCCCTCGAACTCCCTGGCTTGATGGGACTTTGAGGGAGTTGTGTAGATTAGGTCAAATGTTAGATCTTTGCTGGCGGAAGTCCACTCTTGATGCCAACTGCCTTAGATTGATGGACCATTATCAAATCTATCAAGCTGCAATCTCCAGTAAGAAGGCAGAATTCCTGTCCAGGGGAGATTGCAGCCACTTAGAATCGACCAGTTCAGCTTTTTCGTACCGTGGACAGACTGTGCAACCCAGCCTGTCTACAGGTGCGGAAAGCTTTTTTGAAATTAGAGTGCGATGAAATTGCTTGATTCTTTGCTAATAAGGTGGCCGACATCAGGGTGGTACTCCAGACGGCACACTCTATGGGCATTGCCATTGCTAATGATCCGTGCGAGGTCACTACACCTCGATTGTCTTGGAGTACCTTTTGCCGCCCGGAGTTCATGTATGTCATGCGGATTATCCAGAGTGTGCACCCTATGTGCTGTAGTTTGGATCCTGGACTTACTTCCCTAATTTTGGAATGTATTGATGTTATCAGTCCAGTCCTGGCAGGGATTGTCTGGTGCTTCCTGGAGTCTGGAGAGTTTCCTTGCTCTCCGGAAGAGGCGGTAGAGACACCTTTCTTGAAAAAAAGCTTCCTTGGACCCAGACTGCCATGCAAACTACAGACCTATCTCTAACCTTCCCTTTGTTGGAAAGGTGATTGAGAAAGTAGTGGCTGCGCAACTGGAGGACCATTTGACCATCCATGACATCTATGAACCACTCCAGTCTGGTTTTCATAAGAGACACAGTACCGAGACAGCGCTGGTTCGGGTGCTCAGTGATCTCCTGATGGCAAGAGATCAGAAGAACCATTCCATCTTGGTTCTTCTAGATCTCTCTTCAGCATTTGACACTGTGGAACATGAGGTATTGTTGGGCCGTCTAAGGTTCATCTGTGGACTGTTGTCGGGAACAGTCTTCAGGTGGTTTACGTCATTCCTCATGGGTAGAACACAGAGAGTGGTGTCTGGGGTTTGTTCCACAGACCCTACTTCTCTGTCATGTGGGGTTCCTCAGGGCTCTGTTCTTTCACCCATGTTGTTTGCGGTGTACATGCTGCCCTTCGGAGACATTGTAAGAAGGTATGGGCTGAGGTTTCACTGCTATGCTGATGATACCCAGCTCTACCTATCTTTTGCACCCAACCAGAATGGAGCTGTATTGGTCTTTAATAACTGTCCGAAAGAAATCCAAGACTGGATGGATTCCAGTTGGCTGAAGTTGAACTCGGACAAAACTGAGGTGTTGGCCATGGAACCTGGTCGTCGGATAGAGGGGTCAGGGGAAGGTTTGCCCTTGGGAATTTTTCTTGGTAGCACCTCACTCCCGACCTCCAAACGGGTGCATAACCTGCAGGTAATTTTTGACGAAGGGCTGACCTTGCATTCACAGGTGTCGGCTGTTGTCAAAACTTCCTTTTACCATCTTAGGAATATCGCCAGGATTAGGCATCTGGTTTCGTCCAATGACCTTCCTACATTGATCCACGCCTTTGTTTCCTCGCACTTAAATTATTGCAACGTCCTTTACCTAGAGCTTTCTGGGGTAGAAATCCACTGATTGCAGCTAGTACAGAATGCAGTGGCCCAGCATTTGATGGGATCTTCGCGATCTTGCCATATTTCGCCAGTGCTGCGCGAACTGCACTGGCTGCCAATACAGTGGCGGATCACCTATAAAGTTGATTTGCTGACATTTAAAACCCTGCACAGACTGGGCCCAGACTACCTGAAAGAGCTTCTGATTTCCTACTGCCCCGGACGATTGCTCCACTCGGCCAGCGAGGGGTTGCTAGAGATTTCAAGGGTATATTTAAATCTTCTGGGGCAAGAGCTTTTGAATTTGCAGCCCCTACCCTTTGAAATTCTCTACCCTGTTGGATTTGGGAGTGCACAACTGTGGAGGCATTCAAACAATCATTAAAAATGTATTTGTGGCTTCAAGCTTTTAATAACTGAGCCTCTTGTTTTAGTTTGTGGAGATCTGTTTGATTTTATTGAAGCGTGTTATACTTTATATTGGTATTGCTGTTTTAAAATGTGAGGCGCCTTGGCTTTGGATAAGGCGCCATACAAATACATTTTTATTATTGTTATTATTCCAGCATACATACATACTTATATACACAAACATGCACACATGCTCTCACATATTGAATATACATGCATACATACAGTACATACATGAACACACGAGCATAAGGACACACGTGCAGTACATACATACTGCACATTCATATACAATCCCATTCATGCATACATGCATACATATGTACATACATGCATCATATACATATACACATACACCCACACCCACATTCATTCATTTGTACATACGTGCTCACATCCTGTACATACAGACAGACATACACGCACTCTCATATAAATAGACAAAAACCCTCTGTGTAAAAGCAATGTAGCAGTGGTAACTCTGGAAGGGCGTTGGCTTTAAAGCGAGGTTTCAAAGAAATATAATTTTACACATACCCCCAAAATGCAAAGCATCATGGGAAGCATATGTAGATCACCATGAAATTATTCAGGCTGGTTCTACTTTAAGCAGGAGGGAATGGAGCCAAACAAATGGATATATGTCCTCTACCTAGATTTCAGCAAAACCTTCAGCTCCTTCCCACATGGTAGGTTGGTAAAGAAACTGGGTGACCTGGTAGGGGATAAGATAATGAGGTGGGTAAAAAATTGGTTAGGTGGGATGGCTGAGAGGTTAGTCCTAATTAGAGAGCCCTCAGAGGTAAAGAAAGTCATGAGCATGGCGCCCCAGTGACCGGTTTAAGGACCGTCTCTCTTTAACATATTTGCATGTGACACAGGGGAGGGGTACGGAGTTAGACAAGGCTCTTTGCAGATGACACCAAGATCTGTGATATAGTAGACACCAAGGAGGGGGCAAGGGCCATAACAAAGTATTTGGAAACACCGGTGGGATGGTCATGGGAAGGCAGCAGAAAGGCAGTGTGAAAAGTGCAAGGTAATGCACATAGGGGCCATGTAACCTAAAATGGAATACAGGACGGGAGTGGTAGTAGCAGAGAGCACAGCAGAAGAAATGGATCTGGGGTGATAATAATGGGGCACTTACACACATCGGTGCTGTGTAATAGTACTGTTGGAAAGGCGAATCAGATGCTGGGATACACCATGGGAATCATGAGCAGACAGAGGGAATATAAGGGTCATCAAAGGGAGTAAACCCTGGAAAGGGATTAAGTCCTGGTTTAGGAAATTTGCTATTAGTGTTAGACAATGTCCATCCTAAAATTCCATCAGTGTTTCATTCTAGGATGACTTGTATTATTTAACATGCAGCCTGCACCAAGTTCTCATTTATCACTTAACCTGGAATTTGTATTGGATGTTCATGCCATGACCAAGGTTTCATCATGGGAATGTTTATATTTATTTTTTATTCTATGATTTTTAAAATGCTTTTACTTGCTACATATTTATTGTATCTTTTTTACATATGGAACATTGTTCTAAATGTTTTAAAATGCCTAGGACCTCATTGTAAATTAGTTGTAACTCAATCGAGAACATCCTAATTCATAAGGGAGTGAGATGGAGAAGGGAGGGGTGGGGCAGCTAGTGGGATGACAAAGGGGTGGGGCAGCTGCAAACTAGGGGTTGGCTGCACACTTGAGCAGACTTAGATAGACCGGGTGGTCTGTTTCTGCTGGCACATTCATATGTTTGTATATAAATTTTTATACGAATAAAACATTTTACTACTACTATGACTAGGTAATACTGCCCCTTTATAGATCCTAGGTGTGACTGAAGCAAGAGTCCTGTGTGTAGTTATGGTGCCCAGATTTGTGGAAGGAAAGGGTTATGCTGATGGAAGTGCAGAAATTACCTACAAAATGATACTGGGGGCAGCAACGGAGGCCTAATGATAAGTGCATGGGGATCTCAATATGTATGTGCTGGAGAACAGGAGGAAGAGGGGAGACATGTTTGAGAAATTCAAGTATGTCAGCAGGATAAACAAGGTGTACAGCAGTGAGTTGTTCAAAATGAGCAGTAACACAGGCATGAGGGGAAACACCATGAAATTTGCAGGGGTGGGGGCCAAAAGAATGTCCAGAAGTACTTTTTCATGGAAAGAATGGTGGCAGACTGGAACAAACTTCCAGAAGAAAGAAGTCATGAGACAGTAGAGGTTTCAAAAGGTGGTGAAACAGGTATGTGGGAAAGGTATGTCGGGGTAGTTGGGAGAGGGAAGGAAAGAAATGAGAACAGATGGGGCCCAGTCCCATAACTAGGCAGGCTTGGGCAGACTAGCTGGCTGATACACCTTTATCTGCTGACATTGTCTAGATTTCTGCGATCAGGTGTGCCGCTGGGAATATAGAGCACATATAGTCAGTATCAGGTACAGCAGACCCATCTCAGGGAATTTGATGCTCTAAAGTGAACATCGTTTTTTTTATTTCCTTTTGTTCTTGCATAATTATTTTTTTTGGGGGGGAGGGCGGTATTATTATATCATTTGAAAATCAGCCAGGCCAGACACCAGAGATAATATAGTAACTGGCATGGAGTTTAAGGAGAGAGTATTGGAAGGAATACTCTTTGAGGTCAGCAATGAATATATATGCACATACACACATGTACATGCATACATCTGCATGTATACATGCATACATACATACATAGCATATATACCTACATACATAAAATACATATTGTACACACACATACATAGATCTGTAGATATATATGCATGAATAAATACATATACATACACATCTACAAAAATATACACACTCATAAAAACACATTCATAAAAATGTGCACATATATACTACACATATATGCACACATACACATATATCTGCATACATAAATGCATACTGTACACATGTATTCATAGACATAATATACCTATTCATAAATACATACACATGTGTACGTGCATACATATATGGTATACATACATAAACACTGTACATGCACATACATATAAATGCATACATACACACATATATATGTATCCATACACACAGGCACAAATATACATGTATCCATACAGTCACATAGGTAAACGTGCATGCACGCAAACACACATATGCACATATGTATATACATACAGATGCATACGGTCATCTACCTATACACACATGCATGCATACATACATAGACTAACACATACAAATGTAAACATACACATTCATAAAGACATGCACATGTGTTCACATGTATAAATATTTAATATTGATAAACTTATACATAAAATAACAAACAAAAACCGCACCAAGATAATATTTTTTATCATTATTATTATTATTACTTACATGAATACCTGACTGGGTGCTCATTTTTCTGGACTTATTTAAACATATACATAGATACACACAAACATACACCCTTATATGTATATACACTCATGCAAATGTATAAATACATAAACACACAAACATGCATATTCATATACACATAAACTTGCACATATATTATATATATGCATATGCATACATATCTATATAGGCCTATATACATACAAACAAAAATACACACATTCAAACATGCACACACATATACAGTGGTGTCCCCCAGGATGAAACCCACTTTTAGAGCAGGAGGCAGTATAGTGCAGTGGTTTAAGGCTCTGAGCTGCAGACCTGGGTTTAAATCCCACAGCCCCCACTTGGATACTGTGTGACCCTGAGCAAGTCACTTAACTTCCTTGTGCTCCCAGGTCACATTTGTAAACAAGCTTTCAGCTTAGTGTGTCTCTCCTGGTAAAAAACATAAAAGCAATCTGCAGAATGCTGCAGCAGACCTACTGAATACTGTGATGTAATTTCAATGGCAATTAGTCCCTTTTGCCATGCAGGAAACTGTGGCATTCCCTTCACCCTGGCAGTGTCACATTTTCCTGAATGACAAAAGGGACTAATTGCCATTGAAATTACATTGCTTTATTCAGTGGCTCTGCTGCAGCATTCTGCAGAGTGCTGAAAAATGCTGCAGAATTGGGTTTCATCCTGGGGAACGCCACTGTACATAAGAATATACAGTACATGCATACACACATACATACACGTGTAAGCATTCATACAAAGATACAAACCAACATACCCGTACATCCATATGTGTCCAGGCTGTGGCCTCCCTCCTACGTTTGGCCCAATATGCAGATGGCACCGTTTGCATTGCTCACAACCTTCGACCATGCTATGCCTGAACCTTCTAATTGTAACCAGATCCTGCCTTTTTACTGGAAACATTATAAATGAGTCCTTGACTCAATGGTGTATCTGATTCTCACAAATAAAATTATTATATACATACATACAGTAAGCAAGCCCATATATACTTTGAAATTAATTGGCATTTTACAGATATATCTAGATATAGGTAGACATATCACTACTTATTATTGACTGCCACTATACATATTCACATATATACAGTCACATACACAAACACACAAACACACACAGGGAGGCAGTATAGCGCAGTGGTTTAAGGCTCTGAGCTGCAAATCTAAAGACATGAGTTTGAATCCCACAGCCCCTGCTTGTATACTGTGTGACCCTGAGCAAGTTACCTAACTTTCCTGTGCTCGTAGGTTGCACCTGTAAATAAGCTTTCACCTTAATGTGTCTCACCTGGTTAAACAACTGGGGAAAAAAAAACATAGGCACACATAAAAATGTACAATCACACATATATACACACGTGCATATTCATATATGTACAATCACACCTACATATGTACAAACATATACATACAAACATAAATACATGCATTCACACATATATATATATATACATACATGCATGACACATATATACATGCATGCTTAAATTTATACACTCATGCATATACACATACAGGTATACAGGTACACACATACAGTATTCTATGGGCCCAGATTAATGTAGAAGTGTGCACTTGCACTCAGCCCCATACAGGTTGGCCCCCTTCCCGAGACATTAATATTTTTATTTCTATGTTTTTGATGCTGTTTTTTAATGGTGGGCTCATGCCTAGGTAATGATTTTTTTTTTTTGTTTTATTGGGGGGGGGGGGTTACAGTGTGCGCCTGCATGGGTACGATGAGGTGAGAGTGCATTGCATGCATTTTGCTCAGCCAGCTTGTTGGAGCCACCACTGAACAACTATTTTTTAACGACTCTGTCCTCTCTGCTCCTTGGCTCACTCTCAGTCACACACCACACCAGATCAGAGACTAGGCCACTCTGCTTACCCAGCCACCACTCTGTTCAATCAATCAATCAATCAATCAAGTCTTTATTTAACCAGGTGTTCATCGTTGAGCAGAAGCTCATTTGCAAGATGGACCTGGGTGGAGCATGAACAATTGTATATACAGGTCAACACAGGTATTTACAAGGCAATACAGATAATACTCTTTACAGAGAGGAAGAAAAAGAAGTAGATATGTACATAGAATTATACAGATATTGTACAGATTACAGGGTATTTACATACATAGAAGTGTCTATAAGAAGATAAAGCAGGTTATCTAAGGTTGCAGGAGGAAGTAATGGAAGAAAAAAAAAATATACACCAGGTAGAGGCGAAGTTGGGGGGAAGGGAGGGAGTTAGGGGGAGAAAGGCTAGGAGGGCACAGTGCATAGAGAGAAGTTGGTAAAATGGGATGTAGGGAAGGTGGATGGAGAAAAGGAGTATGTGTGAGCCCCGGGATTGAATGCTATAAAGTATGGGGCATGGTAGGATGTCACAACCCAGGGGTAGTGAGCTCCTATCCGAGGTTGGGAAAAGAAGGTTAAGGGGATGGACGGGCCTAGTGTTGATAAGACAGGTGGATAAGAGAGAGAACAGTCAAGCTTGTGAGGAGCAAGCTGTGGGGTCAGTACTTAAAAGTGGGTCTAGGCGTGGCTGTATACCAGAGTAGACACCGGTGCTGGGTCTGAGTGAGTAAAGCCGTTACATACTTCTCTAATTGTACAGAAATAAAGCATCTTGAAGGCATTCATACTGATTAGAGTGCTTAATTTGAGGGTTTTTTTGTAGATCGTTCCATAAGGTAGGTAGCACGAAGCTTATGGCTGCCCTGCTGAAGCGGAATTTTGCTTTGGGTACTTTAAGTGTAATGGCTGAGTAACTTCTTAACGCATATTTCCCAATTATACTTGGGGAAGACAGCAGGAGATACAGTAAGGCAGCTTATTAGAGATGGCTGTATAGGTCCAGAGAGCGGCGTTTCTGTGGCGCCTGAACTTTAGTGATGTCCACCCCACTGCTGCATGTAGGGTGCAGTGATGCGTGTCGAAGGGAAGTCCCGTTATAAACCTCAGTGCTCGATGGTAGAGTGTGTCCAGTTTAGCCATGTAAGAGTTGGGGCATTGGCTGTACAGGAAGTCAGCGTAATCAACCAATAATAGGAAACTGGATTGGATCAGTTGTTTCTTGGCATCTCTGGTGAGAAACTGGTTGATTCTAAAAAACAGGCCAAGCCTTTGCCGAAGTCGTTTTAGCAAGTCCACGATATGTTCAATGAAGGAGAGTCTTTGGTCTAGCCAAACTCCCAGATACTTGAATTTTGTAACAAATTCTAGTTTTTCACCTAGAACTGTGGTAATTTGGGGAACTCTCCCACTGGACACAGGGTTAGCTGTACAGATGAAAGGGGAGAGGACCATCGCTTTAGTTTTCTTGTCTTCTGCCTGTTCTCCCAGTGATTGGCTGAAATTCTACTCATTGTCACATCAGTGAGTCACATTTAGCCTGTTATACAGTATCCACAGTGCCATCTGAGAGATGGAGACTGACGACGGACAAACTGACTATGGGCATCTTTTAAAAAAAAAAATGTCTGAACAGAGCCAGAGTGTGTCCTGGCCCAAGGTGTCCATCTGGACTGTGACACTGGACCAGTGGAATTTAATTTTACATTGAGGCTCATCCTGTCATGCTGCGCACTGATTACCTAGTCATTTTAGTCACTTGGTGGCCGGGGTCAGCTCAGTGGGTACTCATGTGTTGACGGAGGCAGGTCCATGCAGTGTCAATGTATTGTGGTTCTGCAGAGTGTGATCATGATTGGATAGCAATAGTAGTATAGGCCATTGACTCATCTTGGGCCACAAGGACTGGAATTGGAGTAGTCAAGGAAAAAAAACTCTCTGTGGTGCCTGGAGGAGATGAGAGAGGCCAATTGGAGGAGACTTGGGTCTGGGTCTGAGTACCTGACAGTAGTCACTTCTTGGTGTTAGAAATGGGATCTGATCGATGAATATCTCAGCTGTACCTGATCAGGTTTATGAGGTTCATCTTCCATGTTGGGGGAGGGAGGGAGGTTGTTGGGGTAAAAGGGAACTGTGGGGAGGGAGATGATGTGTTTGTTTCTATGCCATGTGATTTTTGTAGGTGATGTGAGGGGGGCAGTTTATATATATTTTGTTATACCTTATTCCTTTTTTTTTTATTTATTGACATACCCATGGACTGAACTGGATGTTGTTACTGTAACTGTATTCCTTTGTTAATATTAAATACAGTTTACTTAATTGCAAAAAAAAAAAAAAAGAAATGGGATCTGATCATTGGAGACACTTGGATGTAAGGGACAGAACTGTCAAGCGAGCCTCCCTGACAGCCATGAAGTTAAATCTCTCCAAAATGGAAGCCTCTTTGGAATGCCATAGCATTTATTTAAGCAATAAGGCACAACATGGTGTGGGTTATGGGGAATTTACCCACACCTTGTGTAGTGTGTCACGAGGCACAGCCAAGTGATTTAACCACACAAGAAGTGGGCAAATCACCCAATGACTCATACCCTGGAGTGTCTTATTGTGATTATACAATGGACTCATGTGTAAAATACATTTAAAATGTGTTTATGTTTTTCATAAATGCCATTCTTCAACCGTGGGTTATGCAGGATTTACCAACAGTCATGTGACATGTTTTGACCAATGAGGTTACAGGATTTTCACACACCATTGTATAATCTGTTGTTTGTGTTCATAAAGTGGTCTCTTCTGAGGTCTCTGAGCAGATGATCAGGGATTTCTTGACCACTTCCTTCACAAAAGCAATAGCTCCTGACAAGAAAACTGATTGTGGACCTACACTAATGTCTTTATTTATAATTAGTAGTTAGGGGTTGGAGAACTAGTTTGAGGATATATCTGTATACCCACCCCAGGATGCCTTGGTTCAGACTGGACCATCTGCATCACAGTTTGAGAGAATCAAGCCAATCTGGATCTGAATCAGAGCTGGACCACTAAGGGATTGCCACGGCTCAGAATCAAGGTACCTAGAACTGAGGTGGGCTGACTGATTTTTGCAAGTCACTCGGGTTAAAATCCTGGAGATCCAGGTCAGAATGGAAGCCAGTTTACAACAACCAGGGATATCCCACACTAGGGATGTTAATCTAAATAATTATAGTATGGTGGGGTGGAAGGAATGAAAAGGGACTTGGCAAGGTTGGAGGAATGGTTAAATATGTGGCAGCTCAGATTCAATGCAAAGAAGTGCAAGGTAATGCATCTGGGAAACAAAAACCCAGGGGAAGAGTACACAATGGGGGGTGAGTTAATAACAACAACAAAAATCAAAAGAGACCTAGGAGTAATTATATCAGATGACCTAAAGGTGGGCAAGCAATGTGAGAAGGCAGTAAGAAGGGCTGGGGGGATACTGGGATGCATATGGACAGGCATCAACAGTAGAAAACAGGAAGTTGTTATCCTTCTCTACAGACAGTTAGTGAAACTCCATCTGGAGTACTGATTGCAATTCTGGAGACCCCATCTCTGCAAAGACATAGACAGAGTGGAGGGTGTTCAGAGGAGGGCAACCAAAATGGTACAAGGTCTGCACCAGAAGACATACGAGGAGAGACTAAAGCAGCTTAATACGTATACCTTTGAGGAAAGGAGGGAGAGGGGGGACATGATAGAAACTTTCAAGTATCTCAAGGGAATTTACAAGGTACAAGAGGGTAATATCTTTCAGAAGAAGAGATGTGCAAGAACAAGGGGGCACAATCTGAAGATAGAGGGGGGATGGCTCAGTGGTAATGTTAGAAAGTATTTTTTCACAGATAGGGTGGTGGATGCATGGAACAGCCTTCCTGAGGAGGTTGTGGAGTCAGGAACAGTGGAAGAATTCAAGACTGCATGGGACAGGCATAAGGCAATTCTAGTGGGGGGTAGGAGGAAGTAAGCTGTTGATTAACTAGAATCTGCAGCTTATACATCAGGTAGGAACATGGGCAGACTGGGTAGGCCAAGCAGTCCTTATCTACCATCAAATTCTATATTTCTATGTTTCTATAGTATGTTTTTCTTAACTTCTTACTTTCAGCATATTTTTGAAATTTGGAAGAACTGCTTTTTTTTTCTTTTTCAATATTGCATCTTCCTCTGGACAACACAACACAGAAAAATCTCCCTTTTATTTTAGTATTCACAAGGCATCTGCATACAAGTCTTTATCTACATTTCTTTTCCCTGCGGTGGTGATGGCTCTTTTCAGTAACTACTGGTCAGTGCATTTCTGATTCTCTCTGAACAGCCATTTACATATCAAAGGCAAGCTATGAGTAAACAGTCTTTATGGTTCCATCTGCCACTCCCTCCTGTGTGGAGATCTGAAAACAAGGAATTGCATGCCCTACAGAGAAACTTCCATCCATCAGGTTTGCTAGAAGAGGTATCATTTGCCATTCAGTTGTAATTAATATTTAATTGCACAAGTTGAGCTCACCGGCAATTTCAGCTTTTTCCTTCAGCAGATGGTAACTTGCTGATTTGTTTAAAAAAAAAAAGCCAGATAATGAAATAGGAGGTGGCTGAATTCAAAAGCAGTCTGCTAATGTGTTTCCCCAACCTGGTGCAGGAATGTGATTTGAATCCCTCAGTCAGTAAGAGGTCAGTAATATCATGTAATTTATCTAAAGGACTTTTGAATGCAAGGTCCCTGCAATATATATTATCAGCAGAATCTATGCAAATCATATGCACCTTCCATGTTCAGTATGGCAAGTGCGTGAATAGTACTGTTATAAGTGGACAGAAAAGCCAGCATTTAAACTTTAGGCCTTGAAAACAGACAGGTAGCTAAAAGAAAACAAACTCTGGTCAGAGCCAGCATAGCTGCTATGCTGCATTAATCGGGCATTGACTACTTAAAATGATCAATGTTATGAGTGTTCGTTGGAACATTTCAGTGTACACTCATAACTTTGTTAATTTTCTTACCTCATCAATCAGGGACAAGGCTTCAAAAAATCAGGGACAAACACCCCAAATCAGGGACACAGTACTTCAGAGACTTGAGCTAACATTAAACAAGGCATGTTGGCTGATGCTGGGTGCTGACCGGCTCATGCATCCCTGCATACTGTACTCTCAGTCTGTCATACTCCTGCTACGGGACAGAACCAAGCTACAAACATAAGTCCTAGATAAAGAAGCACTATTAGGCCTCACACTCCCTGGC
The DNA here is from genome assembly GCA_016271365.2 of Neoceratodus forsteri. Classification (NCBI taxonomy): domain Eukaryota; kingdom Metazoa; phylum Chordata; order Ceratodontiformes; family Ceratodontidae; genus Neoceratodus; species Neoceratodus forsteri. Next base: position 19,043,783 of record CM057458.1, on the reverse strand, counting down.
ATACATCAGCTGCTAGAGCTATCCCTGAACTCCTACTTTACTAAATCTGTGACCAGGAACAACCTAAAAATACCCTTCCGAAAAACAACATTAGCAATGTGAGCCTTTGCAGTAAGAGCTCCACAATGGCTAAATGAGCTTCCAGAAACCATCCTAAGCATTAACAAAATCAGCCAGTTCACAAAGCAGCTCAGAACCTAAATCACCCGTTGGCACCTGCCTATGCCCCTGACCTATCCCATTCCACTTGCATGAAATGTTATATTTTAAGCTTCCTGTGTCCCCTAACTTGCCAAAATTGCTATAGGTAAAATTGGGAGGCTACACACCTTTTTACACCTGTTGGTTTTGCCCTACTATGCACAAAGCTGTTTCTGCTGCTTGAAAGCTGTAACTTATCCTATGTGATCTATGTACTCGTGTGTGTGACTTTTAACCCTTGTGTGCCACAGTATTTGGTGAGCATCCCTACCCACTCTACTATGCAGAGTACTCATCAATTCCAACCTAACACCAAAGAAACCATCTCTCTGAGGCAAAAATTATGTTAACTCACTACAGTCTTAGAGTAATTATGCAATGATTTATTTCCAGATCGAGAGGACACTAAAACCCCAGTGCTTTGATGCAGGGCAAGTCTTTTTCAGGGGTTGTTACAGGCAATCATGCAAATATTTATATTATAATTCTTAACCGAACATCAGTTAACAGTTAATGCCCATGTAGAATCTACCAGCACCAGAGAATGAGCACACACTTTAACTACATTTAAAATCCTCATTAAATCAAAAACATCATCATGATTAACTAATCAGGAGCATTTGCAGGAAAGCTCAGAGAGGCAAAAAGCCTAATTAATAACAAGGCTTAGTGTTTCAAATAATAAAATAATTTAAAGGTTTCTCATTTTCTCATGGAGTTTCTGCTACTCCTAAAAACCTCCAATTAATTCATATTTGAAATAGCTGTCCCTAGTGCTCCACCTTACTGAGAAGATAAAAAAAGCAGTCAGAACCCTGTGACAGGGAACTCCTGCCACTCTTGAGGACCGACCTTTTCTTCAATCTGTTGCAACTGTTCTTCTATTTCTTAGCCTAAACTATCTTTTACAATTTCTAGTCCATAAGGTTGGCCACCTATGGGCACCCACTTCCCTTTCTTGACTGTGCTATGGTGTCCTCTTTAATTTTCTTTTCCCTTTCAGGTCCTCATACAGGGAAGTTCTTGTGGTGACCTCCAAGCAAATGTAAAACAGGCTATGTTCCTCATTGTTGGATTTAGTATGCAATAGCACTATGTCATAAAATACCTTGATGTATATACCTTATGTTTATGAAACCTGTAAATGGTTAAAATACCATGGCACTAGGTGTTTTTGATAATGGTAAAAAGTACTAGGTGACAATTATAGAAATTAAAGTAGTTGTGCTATTTAAAATGCATGTAAATTGCTGTAAACTGAACAAGTCTGAAATGTCATGTTGATTTGCATATATCCCATGATGCTTTGCATTATGGAAATATGTATGATGTATTTCTTTGAAACTTGATTTGTTGCCAGTGCCCTTTGGGGTAACTTGTTTTTCTGTGTTTCTGCATTGAGGTTCTTTGTCTATAGCTTGTTTTTTTTTCTTTTTGAGCCCTCACTACCCAAGCAAACAAGGCCAACACAGAGATGAAGGGTTTTCACTGAAAAGTGGTTAGATCAGAGATCAGTTATCAGCAGGTTCTGTCTAAGTGCGGAGAAAGGACATACATAGCCTGTTGCTGCAAACTGATGTACTGAAGAAGGAATGTGACATTACTGAAGCTTATTTCCCGTATTTTAAATAAACATCACACAGCGATTGTGTGTTGAACTTGAAGTCTGGTCCATCTGTTATCCCACAACCCCTCCACAAACACAGCAGCAGCAAAATATTCCACTAAGATGTTTACAATAAACCAGACTTAGTTTGGAAAATTGCCAGCCAAAGGAACAAGAGTTAGCATAATGATGTAGAAAGTCCCATGCAGAATGATGGCAACCAACAATAAGTTAGACATAAAAATTGATTATAGCACAAGTGGCGCACCACAGTACCTTGATGAGACTTTATATGTCTGAAATACATTAAACCATGTGATAAAGCAAATAGAACACGAAGGGAAAAATGGAGTTGAAACAATAATTTATGGAATGAAGTAAAAGAACTGCAACTATGGGTAAGGTATGGAGCACAATAAATAAATACATTTTTAATTAAATTACATTTTTTTATTTTTAATTGGAAGGGGAGATAACAGTTATGTAAACCAAATGCGACAGCTGCAGTGGAAACATCCCAGAGCCACTCACAAAAATCTAAATAAAGTAACTAAAAAAACAAGCATTTGTCAATGCTGAATGTTGCTTGCTTGTATGTGCTGTTTAGGTATTTGGAAGTGATAGTTCCATGCCTTCCTCCCAAGACATCCACTGTGTCTTTCTGTTAAGTATTCTGAGAAGAGTGGGAGGGGCAAGGGCCGCAGCAGTACAGTAAATTGCCAAGAGGGTGAAGAGGTGGACAATAGTCCATTCAAAGGCAAAAGAGTCCTGCAGGAGCTCACTAAATTGAAGGTGGACAAAGCTATGGAACCAGATGGCATATGCCCAAGGATATTAAGAGAACTGCGAAGGGAGATAGCAGTACCTCTGGCAGCCATGTTCACTGAGTCATTCAACATGAATGAATTGGAGGAGGGCACATGTGGTCCCTCTACACAAGTCCGGCAGCAAGGAGGCAGGGAACAATAGGCCGTTCAGCCTCACCTCAGTAGTGGGGAAGATCATGGAGGCATTGCTTAAAGAAAGGATAGTGGGGCATCTAGAAGGCATCAGAGCCCAGGACCATAGACAACATGGATTCACAGTGGGGAAATCATGTCAGATAAATCTGGTTGATTTATTTGACTGGGTGACAAAGGAAGTGAATCAGGGTGGGGCAGTGGACAACGCTTACCTTGATTTCAGCAAAGCCTTTGACACCATCCCGTATAGGAGGCTGATAAACTAGCTGGGTAGGCTGGGCATGTGGGAAAGGGTGGTAAACTGGGTTAGAAACTGGCTAACAGACAGGAGGCAGAGAGTGGTGGTAAATGGTTTGCAGTCTAGGGAGAAGGGGTGACCAGTGGAGTGCTGCAGGGATCGATCCTGGGGCCAGTCCTGTTCAATGTCTTCATTAATAACATTGCAGAATGTCTGAAGGGAATTTTTTCACCAAATTTTCAACATAGCCATTTTAAGACCTCTGCTCATGAACAATCAATCAATCAATCAATCAATCAAAATCTTGTCACTGTGATTTTCTTAATCTGTCCCAAACATTGATTGCGCACACCGAATGCGCCATTGTGCACTACATGCGCGGAAACACATTTTGGGCAACGTGAAAAATGACATCTGTACTGCTCATAAGGAGGTGTGGTAAAATGGCAATGTCGAAAATCTGGAGTGCAAATATTAAAAATTTGCGAACTTCACGAGTGTGCGTAGGAACTGCGCAACGCACGCTCTTAAAATAGTCATTTTTAGAATTTTTACCAAATTTTCAAAATAGCCATTTTAAGACCTCTGCTCATGGACGGTGTCACTGTGATTTTCTTAATGTGTCCCATACATTAATTTCGCACACCGACTGTGTAATTGTGCGCTACATGGACGGAAACATGTTTTGGGTGAGATATGAAAAATGACAGCTGTACTGCTCATAAGGAGGTGTGGTTAAATGGCAATGTTGAACATCTGGATTGAAAATATTGAAAATTCACGAACTTACGAGCGTGTGTAGGATCAGCGCAACAAATGCTCATAAAACAGTCATTTTGGGGAATTTTTTCACCAAGTTTTTAACTAGCCATTTTAACATATCTGCTCATGAACAGTGTCACTGTGATTTTCTTAATGTGTCCCATACATTGATTTCGCACACTAACTCTGCCATTGTGCGCTACATGCGCGGAAACACATTTTGGACAAGATGTGAAAAATGACAGCTGTACTTCTCACAAGGAGGTGTGGTAAAATGGCAATGTTGAAAATCTGGAGTGAAAATATTGAAAATGCACAAACTTGTGAGCGTGCGTAAGAGCTGTGCAACATGTGCTCCTAAAACAGTCATTTTTGGGAATTTTTTCACCAAATTTTCAACATAGCCATTTTAAGACCTCTGCTCATAAACAGTGTCACTGCAATTTTCTTAATTTGTCCCTACATTGATTTACGCACACCGACTAAGCCATTGTGTGCTACATATCGGAAACACCTTTTAGGTGAAATGTGAAAAATGACAGCTGTATACTGCTCATAAGGAGATGTGGTAAAATGGCAGTGTTGAAAATCCAGGTACCAAATATAAAAATTTGCGAACATAGCGTCGTAGAAACTGCATACATCACACTACATAAAACAGTCATTTTTGGAATTTTTCACCAAATTTGCAACATAGGCTTTTTGAGAGGCCACCTTATGAACACTGGCACTGTTGTTTCATTAATTGGTCCTGAAAGATGATTTTGTGCAGTTACTGTGAAATCACCCTTCAAGCCCGATTAACGCCATGACAGTGACAGAATTCATGAGGATGGGTCCCAAAAACCCCATGTTGAAAATGTGGTGTCAAAATTGCAAAAAATGCCTGAGATATGCAGCAAAGTTGAAAAAACCCTGTCTATCCCATTACACAGCTTACCGGCATTTCCTCAGTTCGCGGTCGGCTTTGAAGAGTGCAGACATGTTCCCGGTCCACCGAAGATTGTCACGCCGAGGTCTGGAGGTAAATATGGGGTGAGGGGGGTGTGGGGAAACAGGGTGCGCAGTGGTGGGTGCGGGGTTATGGGGGGGTCAGAGAGAAGCGCCGAGGGACAGTTTTTGTATTTACAGGTTTATTTTTTTTTAATAAGATGACAAGGGACGTTTGCCACACTGGGGTGGGCTCCCAGCATGTCAGCTGGAAGGCTGTTTGGGGGGGCTGGAGCCGAGGGGATTGGGCACACCGTCGGGCGTAACAAATTTTGCCACATTGGGGTGGGCTCCCAGAGTGGCACCTGGAAGCTTTGGAGGTAGAGCCGACGTGGGGATTGGGCACCTCTGGCCGGGCCAGACAGTGTGTGTGTGTGGGAGGGAGAAGGTGCATGAGCATGCAGTATGCGTGTGTGTGTGTGTGTGTGTGTGTGTGTGTGCGCGTGCGTGCGTGCGTGTGTGTGTATGGAGGGGAGGAACTCTGCTCACTGAAGCGGAGCTCTCCTTTTCAACTGTACGACCACTGCATTTTCAACTGCTGTCATAGACAGCTGCAGCAGTGATTGGAGAACTGGGGCCAAGCCTGCAAACACACTGACTGCATTGGAAGAGGACTGCCACACCTCCGAAAACTCGGGTGATGGCACTATGTTTCTTGCACATGCGTGCAAGCAACATAAACACTAATGAAGATTGTTGAGAAAAGTGCATGCGTAGTATTAATAAGTAGTGAACTGCTCGATGCTGAAGCCAAAATAAAGTAACAAGGCAGGGGACTGTATAACTACAGCTAATATTAAATAGATCAGAGTACATCACAGAACACCACTGAATATGACAACGGAGGCTGCCAGATGAAAGATACACCCCACACAAGAATAAAGGGACTGCATTCAGTGATATAACTTGGTATTGTCCATCAAAGACAAAGCCAAGGAAATACTAAATGAATAAACTTACAAATTTTATAAGTGGTAAAACCTCCAAATGAAAAGTAAATTCTAAATACAGTATGCACAAAGCTAGAAAGAGTATTAAATACAGCCATATACGATCATAAATATCCAAACTCTTTATCCAGAAAGCATGGATGTAGGTTAAAATAAAGGAGTAAAGCATGACAGGGTATGTGTCGAGCTGGGTTAATGTCACACCTTGTGTGGTTGGGTATGAGGCTACAGGCCGAGTGCATTCAACACCTGATAGTGACATTATCCCAGCACAACACACCACCTGGAGTGCATTATTCTTATTATACAATGGCTCCTGAGTAAAATAACAATGAAAAAGGTGAGAAACTACATTCACAAGTGTGTTGTTTCTTTTTGGTTTTTTTTTTCCAAAGGGTAGGTATACTTTTTGAAAAAATAGTGCTGATTCACAATGTTGCCCAGTAGGTGGAGCTGCTGTTTCTGTGGGTCTCTAGAGTCCTACACTAAGAGCTCTCTCTCTCTCTCTCCGTTTTTTTCATCCTGGTGTCACTGTAGGTCTCTACTATCCCACACTAAAATGTCTCGCTGTTTTGCCTTCCTTGATCTCTATGCTGCTGGCCTGTGGAAGTGGTTTTCTTTCTTGTTTTTCTCTCTGTCCATGTGGAAAGCCATCCCCCCACCCCCAATTTTGAAATTGTGGTATTGTGGCTGTCATTCTTCTGATAAAGTTTGTCTGCATTTTGTAGCAGGACAATGAAAAGAAACATAACACTAATAGAAATACTGATTAGTTTCCTTTTTTAGATTAATGTTCGAAGCCGCACCTCAGGCTGCCCACCTTGCTCATTTGAGTAAGTGCCTTTTTCAGTTATTAAGTCACGCAGCCAGCTGCTCACCGCACCGCGCTCATTGTTTACAGTGCTATTCTTCGTGTTGTTATCCTGTTACAGCTGTTGTGTGTTTTGTACCGGGAGATAAAACGTGAAGAATAGCTATAGAAAGAGTGGTAACTGAAAAGTACTGTGATGTTAGGTGGACTCGGTGTGTTTAGGGGACCAGGAAGTGCCAATGCCAAGCTGACGGGGGAGCGCTGAAGTCGATCGCAGGGACGGCTGCGGACTGATTTTTTTTAACATTGAATGTGGTCATGAGTGTGCTGGGACTAGATCCATAATGTTATGCTGGGATAACATCATAGGTCTAGCCCTGGACTGACCAATCAGAGGCCAGCATCCCTTCTTGCCATTGTATAATTGCAGTTCAATAAAGCATATGGCATGGAGGAATCATACTAAGACCAGACTAACATGAGATATGTAAATGTTTCTCTAAATCGATCATTACAAGGATTTATAAAAGACAAATCCAGGCAGAAATTCATTCTGAATATTTTATTCTTTAGTAACCAGGTAAGGCCAACTGGGCACAAGGGCCTGTTTTAAGGGGCGACTTGGGAGCACTGGGCAGTTAAGTGACTTGCTCAGAGTCACACAGTATGCAAGTGGAGGTTGTGAGAATCAAACCAAGGTCTGATCTGCTGGATGTACCAAGCTCGTTCACAGCTTGTTACTCTAACCTCTAGGCTATACTGCCAGCCCTAATAAAGTAATAAAGATTAATAGTGTTTGCATAAATAGTATAACAACAAGGTGGAACGGCCATACAACAAATTACCAAAATAGAATGTAACTAAATGTTGAAATCAAGATTTATTACAAAAGTTTGTAAAAGACAGGCCCAGGCAGAAGTTCATTTGACATACAACGAATATCTAGTATAGTATGTAACAGATGTTTGAAGTCTGAATTTATTACAAGGGTTTGTAGCAGAAAAAAAACAGACAGACATTCATTCAGAATAAACAATGATAATGTAATAATAATCAGAAAAAAATGTAATAAGTGAATATTAAAGTAACCGCCCATAAAGTAAAGGCAAAAGCAATGTGAGTGCTATAGGAATGGAATAATATCTCATTTCATTAAGTCTCGATGGATACATTTGTAATGTAAAAATATATTCTAATTCTTCTTGTAATAACAGTTTAATTATGTCACCTCCATGCAATGTTATCTGTACCTGTTTAATGCCCATAAAAGTGAAATCATTCAAATTGCTATTATGATATCAAGCAAAATGAACCTGAGCTGTATATCTGGTGCCACTGTTATAATGGAACACTTATGTTGCCACATGCATTTACATAATGGATGAATACATAGATACATAGAATTTGACAGCAAAAAAGAACCACCTGGCCCATCTAGTCTGCCCATTTTTCTTACCTTTTACTTACGCTGAAGACTGTAGATGATCTGTGGCTTTCCCCCTCTTCCCTGTCTCTAGGGTTCTCTTATGTCTGTTCCACACATTTTTGAATTCCTCCACCATTTTTGCCCCACCACCCCTGTGGGGAGCTGTTCCAAGCATCCACCACCCTTTATGTAAAAAAGTACTTCCTCACATTACCCCTGATTCTACCTTCCACCAACTTCATGTCACGTCCCCTAGTTCTTGTCTATCCTCTTTTCTGAGAGATGCTACCTCCCTGTACCCTATTTATCCTTTTAAGGTATTTGAACGTCTTTATCATGTCCCCTCTCCCTCTCTTCATCTCCAGTGAATACATATTGACTTCTGGTGCAGCCTCTGTACCATTTTTGTAGCCCTTCTTTGGACTGCCTCCACTTTGTCTATCTCCTTCCTGAGATGGGGCCTCCAGCACTGGACGCTGTACTCCAGATGAGGCCTCACCAATGATCTGTACAGTGGCGTCACCACCTCCTTTCTTCTGCTGGTGATGCCTCTCCCTATGCACCCCAACATCTGCCCATTTTTCTTACCTTTTATTTACGCTGAAGACTGTAGATGATCTGTGGCTTTCCCCCTCTTCCCTGTCTCTAGGGTTCTCTTATGTCTGTTCCACACATTTTTGAATTCCTCCACCATTTTTGCCCCACCACCCCTGTGGGGAGCTGTTCCAAGCATCCACCACCCTTTATGTAAAAAAGTACTTCCTCACATTACCCCTGATTCTACCTTCCACCAACTTCATGTCACGTCCCCTAGTTCTTGTCTATCCTCTTTTCTGAGAGATGCTACCTCCCTGTACCTTATTTATCCTTTTAAGGTATTTGAACGTCTTTATCATGTCCCCTCTCCCTCTCTTCATCTCCAGTGAATACATATTGACTTCTGGTGCAGCCTCTGTACCATTTTTGTAGCCCTTCTTTGGACTGCCTCCACTTTGTCTATCTCCTTCCTGAGATGGGGCCTCTGTACTCTGGACGCTGTACTCCAGATGAGGCCTCACCAATGATCTGTACAGTGGCGTCACCACCTCCTTTGTTCTGCTGGTGATGCCTCTCCCTATGCACCCCAACATCTTGCCCTTCTAACCACCTTATCACACTGTCCGGCCAGCTTTAGGACCCCGGATATAATCACCCCTAGCTCCCTCTCCTGTTGGGTAGCCGACAGTACCCCACACACACACATATACACTGAGTACTCCGCCTTCTGGTTCCCGAGTCCTAAATGCATCATTTTATACTTGTTTTGCATTGAATCTCAGCTGCTGTACATTTGACTATTCCTCCAGCTTGCCCAGGTCCCTTCTCATTCTTTCCAACACCACCTCCCCCCCCCCCACACACACTGTCTGGTGACCCTGTTCCGCTATGTCGCTTTTTTTTTCCAATTATTAAACCAGGTGAGACACACTAATCTGAAAGCTTACTTATTAAGACATTAAAGAGAACTGGGCCTAGTACTGATCCCTGAGGCACCCTGCTGGTCACCTCTCTCTCTGTGGACTGAACCCCGTTCACTACCACCCTTTCTGTCCTACCGCTCAACCAATTTCTAGCCCAGTTTACCACCCTGGGTCCGACTCCCAGGCTGCTCAGCTTGCTCATCAGCCTTTTATGTGGGACAGTGTCGAAGGCCTTGCTAAAATCCAGGTAGGCCTCATCCACCTCTCCTCCCTGATCTACCTCCTTTGTTACCCAGTCAAAGAAATCTATCAGGTTTGTTCGGCAAGACCTGCCTGCTGTGAAACCATGCTGTCTCGGATCCTGCTGTCTGCTGGATTCATGGTATGTCACAATCTTTTCCTTGAGTAATGATTCCATCAGTTCCCTGCCACTGAGGTTAGGCTGACTGGCCTGTAGTTTCCAGACTCCTCCCTACTTCCGCTCTTATGGAGAGGGACAACGTTTGCCCTTCTCCAGTCTGCCAGAACTACACCTGTTTCTAAAGATTTGTTGAACAAGGCTGCCAGTGGTGCTGCTAGCTCCTTTCTAAGTTCCTTTAGAATTCTGGGATGTTTTCTGTCTGGCCCCATTGCCTTGTCTACGTTCAATGTTTCCTGTTTCTTTAGGACTCCCTCTTCTGTAAATGGACTGGTATCTACTCTCCACCCCTTGGTACTTCTTACATCCTGTAGCTGTGGTACCTCCCCTTTCCTTCTCTTTCTACTGTGAACACTGAACAAAAGTAATTGTTCAGGATTTCTGCTTTTTCCTGGTTCCCTTCTTCCAACCTCCACTCCCCTTCCAGTTTTAGTCTCACAATCCTACCCCTGTTTTTTTCTCTTTTCTCCAATGTATCTAAAAAGATCTTGTCTCCTTTTTTAATTGCCATGGCTATTCTTTCCTCGGCCTGTGCTTTGGCTTTTCTGACTGCTTTTTCTACCTCCTTTAGGTTTTCCAGATACATTCTTCTGTCTTCCTCCCTCTGTGTTTCTTTGCATTTTCTGAATGTTAACCTTTTTTCCCTTATACGGGCAGACTGGAAGGGCCTGGCAGTCCTTATCTTCCATCAGTTACTACATTACTATGTTACCCACCCTGCCACCTCATTTGAGAACCAGAGTGTTTTTTTCTCTTTGTTTTACTTATGTGACCAACGCAAAGGCTTGTGGCTTCCATTATGGCTCCCTTAAGATGTGCCTATTGCTCCTCTACATCCCCCTTGCCCACCCTTCCCTCTAGGGCTTTCTTCAGATATATCCCTAGTTTTCCAAAATCAACCCTTCTGAAATCCAGGACCCTTGCCTTTGTGTGGCCGGATTCCGCCACTGTCCTCACGTTAAACCACATGTGCCATGCAGTGATCGCAGGACCCCAGGTGACTCCCCACTTCAACAGCCATAACTCTCCCCATTGGTGAACACCAGGTAGAATACTGCTCCCTCACGGGTGTGTTTTACCACTAGCTGCCTGAGTCCCACCTCCTGAAGAGCTTACAGGATGTCTCTGTTCCTTGCTATGGCTGCAGTGTGGGTGCTCTAATTGACATCTGACAAACTGAAGTCTCCCATCAGCAGTATTTCCCCCTTTGCTGCCATTTTGTGTTTGATTTCCGCCAGCGTACTGTCCAACTCCTCCCCCTGTGATGGAGGTCTGTAGATCACACCTGCTCAAATGGCAGTACCATTCCCTGTTTCCAGCATGACCCACAGTGCCTTTGCTTCCTCCCTTATGCCTTGTACTTCTGTAGCTTTCATTTCCTCCCTAATGTAGATAGCCACTCCTCCTTTCATTTTTCCTACCCTATCTTTCTGGAATAGAGCATACCCTGGCACAGTTATGTCCCAGTCATGGTTCCCTGTGTACCATGACTCGGTAACAGCAACATTGTCCAGGTCTGCCTTGGACATCAAGGCCATTAGTTCTGAGATTTTATTTGCCAGGCTGTGGGTGTTAGTGCACATGGCTTTCCACGTTCTGTTACCACTGTTTATTACTTTTCCTTCCTTTACCTCATGTTTTTCCTCTAGTTCTTTCCCAGTAGGCATACTGCTGTGTTTTGCTTCTGTTTAGGTTAGTTGACATCCCTCTGTGTTCCTGCGAGTCCTTCTTTGTATTATGTGGTTAATTTCTGTTTTGGGGGGAGTTATGGCTAAGTTCCTATCTTCTAAAATGTCTTTGATTGGGTCCTTTGCCTCAAGCTTCCCCTCTCCTAGTTTAAATGCCCAATGCTGATGTCAAATGTTTGACCCAGTGCTCGTACTTCATCCTTTGTTAAGTGCAGTCCATCAAACTTGAAGAATTTCCTGTCCCAGAAGTCTCCCCACACACCAGCAAACATGACCTAAACCAGTACAGACCCATATACATCCTCCCTGCAGCATAACCTAAACCAGTACAGACCCATATACATCCTCCCTGCAGCATGACCTAAACCAGTATAGGCCCCTATCCATCCTCCCTGCAGCATGACCTAAACCAGTACAGACCCATATACATCCTCCCTGCAGCATGACCTAATCAGGATAGACCCATATCCATCCTCCCTACAGCATGACCTAAACCAGTATAGGCCCCTATCCACCCTCCCTGCAGCATGACCTAAACCAGTATAGACCCATATCCATCCTCCCTGCAGAATGACCTAAACCAGCATAGAGCCATACCCATCCCCAATGCTCTAAGTTTCTTGAGAAATGCAGCCATTCAAAGGTACTGATTACCTCATCCAGCATCCTCTTCTCTCATTCTTGCAATCCAGCTTTAGGATGGGGCATTGCACTGTCTGTGCCATACTCATTGTCACCAATGATTTGTACTCAGCTGGGGATGATAGTCCCCTTACAGGGGCCAAGTTCTTAGACCTCTCCAAGGCCTTTGATTTGGTGGGTCTTACACTTTTTTCACAGAAACTCAGGAATCTAGATCTCAGCTTAACATCCATCGAGTGGCTCAAGAACTTGCTGAGCGTCTGAACCCAATTAGTGTCCGTACAAGATATTAAAATGGTTCTAGTGGACATTAACATTCATTCATTTGGACATTCCATGGAGGAGGAGTACCAGAACACAGGGGCATGCAATGAAGCTTGGGGGGGGGGAGGGGGGTTAAGAGGAATATAAGAAAATACTTCTTCAGAGAAAGGGTGATGGACACCTGGAACAGCCTGCAAGAAGAGGTAGTGGGGGCAAAGGCAGTGGGGAACTCCAAGCATGTGTGGGATAGGTACATGGGCATAATAGAGGAAATCAAGGAGGGAGGGACTTCTGTGACTAAATAGGGTCCAGGGTGCAGAAATAGGCAGGGAAAATAGAGCAGATTGGTTAGGCCTACTGCTCATTTTTTGCTAACAAATTCTATGTTACTATGTTTCTCTTAAGATGGGAGTTCAGCTCATAGTTCTCTACTCGGATCTCTACTTTTCTTCATTTTTGTAAATGATCTCCCAAGACATGGGGAGTTGTCATCTTCATGTGTATGCAGGTACTGTAGGGGATACGATCAGTGCATCATCCACATCCCATGTCAAGACAGTCCTCCAATCTGACTTCAATATGATCTACTTCTGGTTCTCTGTCATCTGATCATAAATGCACTGAAAACGAAGGCAATGGTGAAGTATTTGGCTCACTAAGTGTGTTGACTGTTGAGGCATTCAGGAGAACCTGTCAACATCAAGACACTAGATGGTGACACAATGGAGCAGATCGATGTTTTTACATATCCGGGGGTATGGCTTGATTCTTCATTCTTATACAGCAAAGACACAGATGACATCTTAGCCACTATGGGGCCGAACATCAGCTTTCTCTTCAGGACCAAGCATTCCTCAGTGCACACATGGGGAAACAGGTGGTCTCCCACTATCTGCTGCCAACCATTAACTATAGGGACATCATATACAGACCAATTAATTTTTATCTATCTATCTATCTGTCTGTCTGTCTGTCTATCTATCTATCTAGCTATCTATTTATTTATTTACTTATTTATGTTTTTTGGTGGCCGGGTAGGCAAGCTGATCCAAAGGGCCATTTTCAGTTGCGACCCGGGCCGTACAGTGGCAGACAAATCAAGGTTGAAGCAATAGGCACAGGTTACATTACAGAAGGAGCAATATACACTGAATAGCATGAAATCAACAGCAATGAAACATTACACATCAAATCTAACACACAAGTTTCATAACAAATACAAGAGTGCATGCCTGGGTCTCGGATACATGGTTGATCACATGTGGAGAGGTCACATCGTAGATCCACACATCACTTGATCAACTCTTCTAGCTCTACATCATCTATATAACAATGTATTCAGGTCTATATTCTCGTGTGATTTTACCACCCGTCACTGTACTCTTTGTGAGAAACTTAACTTGCCAAGTCCCTCAGGCAGACATGACTTTCACTGTTTTTCTTTGTTTTACAACTGTGTATATTGGAGACTCCCTGACTTTCTATAAACTTACTTTATACAATCGAGACCAGCCTACTCACTCCATCCATCTACAGCATCCCATGTTTCAGCTCCCAGAATGAAGAAGATGGTGGTTCAAAGGCATTTGTATGTTCTACCCTGGATTCCTGGAACAAGCTCCTCTCTCATTTTAGGAATATCTCTAGCCAAGCATTCAAAACCAGTCTCTCCCACCACCTTTGAACCCCTTGTACCTGTCTTAGTGTTGCCCACACCTTGATATAGTACAGGATGCATTTAAGTCCCAATTATCCTTACTGTTGTTAGTCCACCTACAGTATGTCATCCTGTACTTAATTATGTTTTGTGTATTTTTTTGCTTCTACGTTTTATTTCTTCTTAGTATCTGTATATTGTATGTAAGTGTTTTTTCCACTGTGCCAAATTGTATTCCTTCCTGCTGCTGTCTTCCCTGGGACCACTATGAAAATGAGATGTTGCATCTCATGAGGTTATCCTGGTTTGAAACATTTCAGATATCTAAATAAATAAATATTGAGACAGGGCACCTCAAGCAGATAAATCAAACTCTGGATTGGTGGTCGTGTTCACATGCCCCCAATCAGAATCTCATCAGACTTTGTTTCTCGCCTACTACACCGAGAACAAATGTCCCCTAACCTCAGTGCCCTCTATCAAGCATTAGTCTGTACTTTAATAATGCTCCATCGCACAGTGCTTTAAAATGGTTGGGGGCTGGCTGCAATCAAATTCATTGGCTACAATACAGGTCATTCTGATGAAATATGTGGTTTTAAATAATTTTTCATTTGAATTCAATTCTGTCTGTTTTGGCTTTTTTTTTTAGTTTTCTGCCATAGTCCTGTAGCCTTTACAACAGGTAAAGATGGGTCAGCTGTGGAGAAAACCACATTAATCTTTTTATTTCATCATTTTGAAAGATGTGTGTACAACTGAACACTTTCAGCAGGAAGAATTGCAATCTGGAAGGTACACAAAAAAAGAATTATAGCTCTTTGATTTAGTGGGTGCAAAAACCTTAACTACTTTTTTTCTCAAGCTTTGCTTCCAATGCATTGTGTTTGACAGGCACACAAAAAACTCCAAAGAGAAAGCCTGACTTTGTCCAATCAGTTTTCTCAGAGCCATTGAAGTGCGGTGCACTGAGCCTCTCCTCTGTGCTTTGATGACTGCCCCCTGCCACACAGGTTATCATTTCTGCACTAAAGATCTCACTTGGCATTATTTGTCTTTTCTTCTCACCAAACAAGCCACCTGCTAAATTAGAAACCCTCAATCTCCGTCTCCCTCCAGTGGCCGGCCGAATCAATACTATAATAGATGTTGTCCCTGTAGACTGCCTTCTTCTTTTGACACCACAATCAGCCAAACAAATCTACACTGCTCAGGTCTCTCTGTTGTTAAGCTCAGTTCCATAACATCACTGACCTGATGGCACCTTGCTTCCTCAAACGGTATTGTGTTCTCTTTCTGAATTAACCCCGGGGTGAGCACCTCATTCCGAGATAAAGCCCTGCTATGACAGACACTCCGTGTTTGTATTGTACATGTCTTGATTACAACTGATAGAATGACACTTCTCTGTTTCATTTCTTCCCTTTCTCTCTTCCACCCGCTGTAATGGTTTAGTAATTCACCTTATCTGGAATCCTTTGGACTCTGTCGTTTCTAATAAAATAGCAGGCCATGATGCACAAATATTTTTCCCCTATCTCCAGTTTTCCTTTTCATTCCTTTTCAGTCTATTCCTTTGTCTCAACTTTGCAGGTGGTCCACTGCTTTATTTATCACTGTAACTTCTCTTTGCGTGATTGGTATTGTAATCCCGCTCTAATCTGGGGTTACTGTGATGGTCAGGATGGTTCCCACCCCTTTTAAGAGGATTTCCTCACTAGGTTTGGTCCCAGGGGTGTAAAGGAAGAACCAAGGAAAACCCAAGAGGGAAGCCGAAGAGACAGAGAAAGACAGTCTGAAGAAGGACTTATAGGGGGTCTCCCTCAAAGGGGCTGCCCAGTGGGCCATGGAGTCTGATCCAGTCCAGGAGGAGGGCAAGCACAGGTCAGTCACAGCTGTAACAAGAACATCTACATAGGTCTACTGCAGGAGGCCCTCATGTTAGTGAAGCAACCTGGAGCAATCCTCCCTGTACCCAAAGAAGATGCAGAGTACATTGATAGGTAGGGAAGTTAGACATGGTTATTGATACTCTACATGGGTCTGTCACTTGTCTGAGTATTGCGATTCAATGCTAAGAAGTGCAAGGTAATGCACCTGGGAAACAACAACCCAGGGGAAGAGTACACAATGGGGGGTGAGATACTAACAACAACAAAAATGGAAAGGGACCTGGGGATAGTCATATCAGATGACCTAAAGGTGGGCAAGCAATGTGAGAGGGCAGCAAGGAGGGCTGGGGGGATACTGGGATGCATAGGGAGAGGCATCACCAGTAGAAAACAGGAAGTTATTATCCCTCTGTACAGACAGTTGGTGAGACCCCATCTGGAGTACTGCGTGCAGTTCTGGAGACCCAATCTCCGCAAAGACATAGACAGGATGGAGGCTGTCCAGAGGAGGGCAACTAAAATGGTGCAGGGTCTGCACCAGAAGACATATGAAGAGAGTCTTAAGGAGCTGAATATGTATAGCCTCGAGGAAAGGAGGGGAGGGGGTTGAGAGTAGAAACTTTAAGTACCTCAAGGGAATCAACAAAGTCCAAGAGGGTAACATCTTTCAAAAAAAAAGGGTGTGCAAGAACAAGGGGGCACAATTTGAAGATAGAAGGGGGGCGGCTCAGAGGTAATTTAAGGAAGTATTTTTTCACAGAGAGGGTTTTGGATGCGTGGAACAGCCTTCCGGAGGAGGTTGTGGAGTCAAAAACAGTGGTGGAATTCAAGCATGCATGGGACAGACATAAGGCCATTCTAGGGGGTGGGGCTAGGAAGAAGTAGGCTGCTGGTTAACTAGGATCTGCAGCTTATCCATTAGGTAGGAAATGGGCAGACTGTGTGGGCCAAGCGGTCCTTATCTGCCGTCAAAATCTATGTTTCTATGTTTCTATGAGTACTTGTTGGCAATTTGGATAAATGGTGGTGAGAAAATGTTAAATAAATTATCATTTTACCACAATAGTATCTGTGAGTGTGCTACCTTTCCTTGCTTTTTGTTCCATGAAAGGTAACTTCCACTAGTGGTCTCCATAGGGCTGTAGGGCTGGGGTCAACAGGCAGTGCTTATTGAGTTGGGGGGCCTACATATGATATTATAGGTTAAGAGGGGCTTATTGTACACCAGAAAGAACTTGCCAGACATGGGGGTGGTGGTAACTGGTCCCACTAAGAGGGCAGAGTCTGTTGTGGCTAGTTGCTGGTTCACAGCCACTTTTAGTATGGAGGGGGGTGCAAGCATTCCTATGGAGGCTGGAGGTCAGAAAGGCCCACTCTGGTTTGTCAGTGATAACCTGGGGGTTCTATGTACAGAGGGGAATGTCAACTCTGATGTTGTCAATCTATGGATGCAGTGTTTCTGAGACACCTGTGGGGTATATCCTAAGTGCCAGGGTAGCCATGAGGCATGAATGATTTAGGGAGGGATGGAGTTCCTGCATGGCAATTCCCCAACCATTTTCCCATCTGCTACCTCCAGGAGAGTAAGCAGTTCCTAGATGATAAAGGTTCAAAGTTGTGAATGACTATTACAGTATGCACTGCAAGCCCATTGGTCCACAGTGTGGACCAATGAGCTTGCAACACATACTGTAAGCTGTCAGTCGGCAGGCAGCCACGGAGGTATGTGGGTGGGTATGCTGCCCTCCAATGATCCGAGGAGGGGCTGGGTGGGCTGGGGGTCCTGTGAGGGGGGTGGAGGATGGGAGGTGCCACTGGACTACCAGGGAATTTATTGATGCATTATGACGATGATCGGGGTTATGGGCAGGGAGGGAGTTACCACTAGAATACCAGGGATAGGAAAATAAACATAGCAGCAGTGATCGGGGTTACAAGTGGGGAGGGGGGAACCACTAGACTACCAGGGATAGGAAAATAAACATAACGATGGTAGTCAGGGTTACAGGCAGGGAAGGGGGTACCACTAGACTACCATGGAATTAAACAGTGTTATTCTGGGTGACTGGGGTTACGGGATGGGGAAGGGGTACTACTGGACCACCAGGGAATATTGTGGGTGCTTCTATATGGTGTTCAGTGGGGTGGATGCCACCCAATGCTGGCAGCTGCTGGGTTGCTCATTGCATTACAGCAGCTCGTCTGTGGGTGGCTTCTACTTGAGCATCTTTTTCCATGCACACCTTTGTGCTCAGGTATGCAGCACATCTCCAGGTTGGGCCGGCATATGCAGCGCACATCTCGGCTGAATATCGAGATGTGCCACATATGCATGGGCACTCCCCCTGGAGATGCAACGTATACATTATCTTTGCACTGCGGTGCATCAGGAATTGCGCTGCACAATTCCCCCTTTTGCATATTGGCCCCGGGTGCATTTCTGGGGTTGCTCTGGTGCAACTCCTTTGAATACCTAGCCCGGTATATACAATATATACAAAATGTGCAGAACATGTATATGTATATACATATACAATATTTGCAAAATATGCAGTGAACAAGAAGGATTAAGCAATGAGGGAGAAGACAGAGAGTAAGACAAGAGGAGAAGGAAAGCCAGGTGAAGAGTTAGAGTATAAGGTAAGGGCCTGCAGGCATGGAGGAAGCGAGTCAACAGGAAAGAGGAAGACAACATTTGTATATTTATTTCAGATCCCTTATCCCTCCTGGTGATCTGGCCACACTGGTACATGTGTTTGTGACCTCCAGGCTAGACTACTGTAACAAACTATACCTTGGGATTAGAGGGGACATACTGCGATGCCTGCAGCTGCTGCAGAACGCAGCTGCCTGGTTCCTTAGTGCCTTTCAAGATCATGCCATATTTCTCCGGAGCCATGGGATCTGCACTGGTTGCAGATGAAGTGGCATATCTCTGTTAAAGTGGCTTTGATAACTTACAAAGCCCTACACAGGCTAAGCCCCTTCACCCAGCTCACCCACTCTGCTCCACCAGAGAGGGCCTTCCGGTGGTTCCTAGGGCTAAACTGAAGACCTCTGTGGACTGGACTTTCAAGGTAGCAGGCTCAACCCTTTGGAATTCTCTACCCAGAGCCATGAGTGAGGTCCCCTCGGTGAAAGCCTTTAAGAAGGGTTTGAAAACATATCTGTTTCTACAAGCATTTGGGGATTATTAGTAACATCATATTTCAGCACATCCTAAATTGTCAATGTTTTTTTTTAATGTTGTTGTTTAAGATACATATATACTGTAGCTATGTATTTGATATTTATTTCTGTGGTTGTAATCTAGCTGATTAACTGTATTTATGGTTTTATGTATAATTGTTATATTGTAATGGCTCCCTGGCCTGGAAGGGTGCCACAAACAAGTAACGACTACTACTACTACTACATCTGAGAAGTGTTGCAGTCAGGCAGTTGCATATCCACAGACAGAAAGTGACATCTTGAGGGGAAGTGCAAAACGAGAGGCACAATTTGAAATCTGTGCAAATCTAGCTGTCTGATGTCTTGACAACCTGTAGCTCTGCAAAGAAAAGTATATGCTACCCTATCATCTATATATTTTTTAAGTAAACAAACTAGAAGTCCGTTCTTATGATTTTGGTGTTCATTACATTTTGAATGAGTCATTTAAAAAATACCAGTGTCACTGAGCGACTTTTCATTGACAAGTCATTGACGCAGTCTGGAGCAGTTTCTGCTGCTGTTGTGTCTTGCATCGACGCTGCATGCTTTACTGTATACTAAATAACTATTTTTTTTAATACTAAATAGTGAACAATGTTTTCAATGGGCTAAGCCAATTCATATTCATCAGAATAAATGGACGGTTATTATGGCATTCGCATGCTCATCTTGACGGAACTGAGTGCAAGCGCACTACCTCATGGGCTCTCATTCTGTGTGTGGGTGGGCTGAACAGTTCCGCAAATATGGCAGCTGTTTGTCGGTTAGCGTGGAGCCGCTAGCAAAGCACTCCTCTCTCTTTATCATTATTATTTTTCGTATATCTCTGGTTGATTCTATTTTTACAGTTTAGAAAAGCTGTATTGGTTGATCCTGCTGTTCGCCGGCTTTGGGAAATACTGAGTGTGAGCAGGAATGGGATCGTGGCTGACTGCCTATAGCATTAGTTATGCGCAATTTGAAGTTCAAAAAAAAAAAAAGAAAGAACAAAATGCTCAGCTGGAGAGGGAGGGACAGAGAGAGAGATGTGCATGTATGTGTATGTGCATATGTATGTGTGTGTTGTGTTTTACTATGGTCACAGACGTCAGGCAGGAAACAATTGCTCACCAGCAGTTCTACAGAATAAACCATGTGGTAGTGTGCATACTCAAACTGAATATACATCTTTGATGTGGGATGCTTTAATAAACCCCTCGCACTTTGCTTACGGGGTTTAGCATCCCACACCTCGGGTGTGTATTAAATTCTCGTAATGCACACTACCCCATGCACTATTCTCTACATAATTCTACATGAGACAATATTAAAAGCAAATTCTGCAGTAGAAAAATTTAAACCCATTTGTATGCTTTTTTGCATTCTGGGTCACTGAGTCTGTCTCCCATGTGCCACATGATGCACGCTTTAGGCGATCCTGGTTCCTACACATTTTATTGAGATATCCATGGCTCATTCTAAATGTTATTTCTGAATCAAGCACATGTATTGTTCTATATTATGGGCAAATGTGAACTAGTCAGTCTGCTAAACTTACAGAAGCCACCCCCATCTACCAACCCTAGTCACCCCCCCAAACTCACACATACACACAATCACAAAATGGGACATTTATATAGTTGTCCCTTATGTCCCCTTATGTCCAGCGTTCCCTGCTCCCTCAATTTCCAATCTGTCCTGCTCTCCTGATCACCAGCCTGTCTTGTTCATGAACTCCCTAGCATCCAATGACCCCCCCACTAGTAAAACATCCCTCATCCTGTCCACGGCCAAGTCCACTCTACAACACTTCCAACTCTCCCCACACTATCCTCATACTATCCTCCATAGGCACCCCCAGCCTGACAGTGATTGGTACAGTCCCTCCACGGCCTGCTACCATCCGATTGATTGAGTATAATCTTGATCAGATACCGTCAGTTCATATTTGTAAGTACAAACTGCCATTCAGATGGCAGGCAGCCATGGAGTTGTGAGGAGGGACTCTGCCAGTCGCCATGGGATGAAGGGTGTGTTTACGGTGGATAGTAGTCAGTGTGGGGGAGAGTCAGAAGTTTTGTGGAGTGGACTTGGCAGAGGATGAGATGGGGGATGTTTTACTGCGGGGGATGGGACACTGGGTGCCACACATTTCATGAGCAAGGCAGACTGGCAATTGGAGGAGCAGGACAGACTGGCGATAAGGGAGTGGGGTACACTGGACAGAAAGGACTATAAATGTCCCATTTTCAATTATGTGTATGTATGGGGGAGAGATGACTAGGACTGCTAGAAGGGGGGGCATGGTAACTGACTTGACATTGGACTGGATGGAGGGGTCTATTATACAGTACTTCTCCCAGTTTAGCAGATTGAATAGTTCACTTTTGTCAGTAATATAACTAAATTAGTGTGTGTGATTCAGAAAAAGAAAAACATTTTGGATGAGTACTGGATATCTGAATAACATGTATAGGAACCAGGATTAGCTAATGCATGCGTCATGCAACCACTGAAACAGAGCCGCATATCGGAGACAGACTCAGTGACTCAGGATGGAAAAAAAATAGTTAAAAAAGAAGTTATGCAGCACATTGCACAATGTGTCCTGTTTAAAACAAATCCTCACCAAATAGTGAAACACAAACAGACTGCTCCAGGTAAATAGAGCCATGGCTTCCCCCCAATGCACCTCTTTCAGTCCGCACTTCCGAGAATGGTGCTGCACTTCCTGTGAGTTCCTGAAAAATGGAAAATCTGTAAAAATAGTCTATGCTCTTATGCTCACAAGTACACAGATATAGCAACCGAGACTATATTATAAGCAGGCAATATAGTTTTCTAGTTATATAAACAGTTTTGATAGTCTTCTTTGACTTGGTGACAAAGTAATTAGACAAGGGCCATGCTGTGGATCTTCTCTACTTTGACTTCAGCAAGGCTTTTGACTCGGTACTTCAAAAATAATTGCTCCAGAAGATGGGAGACCTAGGTGCAGCTAAACCCATAGTGAACTGGGTGGGTAACTGGTTAGAGGGGAGGTAGCAAAGGGTGGTGATTAGTATGGTTAAATCAGAGGAGAGGGAGGTTATGAGCAGGGTTCCACAGGGATCAGTCCTGGGTCTGGTCCTCTTCAATCTGTTCATTAGTGAAACTGGTGAGGGAATCCTGGGCAGCTTGTGTCTCTTCACTGATGACACAAAACTATGTGGGAGAATGGATAGTGATGAGGGAATAAGGGAAATGCAGAGAGTCCTACAAAAGCTAGAGGGGTGGTCAGAGGTCTATCAGTTAAAATTCAATGCTGAAAAGTGCAAGTTAATGCACTTAGGGAAAAAGAATCACAGGACAAAGTACTGGATGGTAGGAGAGCAACTTAGTACTTCAGATGAGGAATGGGATCTAGGAGTTTTTATTAGCAATTCATTTAAGCAATCAAGGCAGTGCATCAAGGCCTATAGCAAGGCTAACAAGATGTTGGGATGTATCGGTAGGGGTATTGATTGCAGAAGAAAAGAAGCAGCAATACTTCCCCTCTACAAATCCCTGGTTCCCACCATCAGTGGGCAGCTCAATCCACCCACATACCACCATGGTTGCCCGCCGACAAGAGCTGCCTGTAAATAACAGGGTACAGTACACACTGCAAGCCCATTGGTCAACAGGGTCCACCAATGGGCTTCCAGGTGTACAGTAACTGTCATTCACAGACAGCTCCATCAGCGGGCAGCCATGGTGGTATGTGGGTGGGTTGAGCTATCCACCGACGGTGGGAACATGCTGGGATGGAGGGAGTGGGGTGGGGTGAGGATGCCTGAGTGGGTGAGGGATCCACTGCACTACCGGGGGTCTTTGGCATTGCTGTCATCGTTGCGATTGGATCAGGGTAGGGAGGGGGGGTTCTTCTAGAAAACAGAGGATGTTGCTGCATTGCATTCCATTTTACCAGGGATGCAGGCAGGGAGGGGGTTCTACTTGGGCACCAGGGATCTCTCCGAGCCCTGTTTCTTCGGGGATTCGGGCAGGGAGACCACTGGACCACCAGGTATACTTTGTGGATCATACACAGACTTCGATCTGGCAGGGAAAGGATGGGGGAGTTCAATTTGACTGCCAGGGATTGAGGATGAGTCGTGCCTTACAAGGTTGTGGGCAGAGAAGTTGGGCACAGTTGTGTACCAGGAATGCCTGGTGATGTACTGTCTGTACAGGGATATGGTGGGGGGGGGATGCTGGACTGCCTGGGTAGGCAGGCTGCCATGTTACTGTCTGCAGTATGACTGCCTGCCTGCGGGTGGACACCCACTTACGACTACTTGTTGTAGACTTACCTTTTGGAGGCACATCTCGGGACTTGCTCCAGAGATGCGCCTCCACAGTGGGTTGTAAATGGAGCCGTGCACCATGTGCATGGGCACGCCCCCTACACAACCCCTCCAGATGCACTGCATAACATTATGGGTGGTGTGTGGCGCATCCCTGCCCTTACTGACTCATGCTACTGCATAAGTCAGGGATGCTCCCGCACAACTCGTATGCACTGGTGTGCATCCCTTTTTAGAATCCTGCCCCCAAATTCTAATTTAGTCTACTGTCTCTGTACTACCAGTATCAAACTTACTGGTTTGTAAAGCACTTTGGGATGTAGTGTGTATAAGTAGCACTACTGTATATAAATCCAAATTCTACTTTATTCCAAGTCTCTGTACTACTAGTATGTAACTCGTTGTTTTGTAAAGCACTTTGGGATATAGTGTGTATAAGCAGCACTACTGTATATAAATCCAAATTCTACTTTATTCTACAGGCTCTGTACTACCAATACCAATTTTAAATGAGTTTTACTCAATGGTCTAACCCATTTAATAAAAATGAAAATGAATATGTAACTCATTGTTTTGTAAAGCACTTTGGGATATAGTGTGTATAAATATCACAATATAAATCTAAATTCTAATTTATTCTGCACTATCTGTACTACCCGTATCTAGCTCATTGCATTGTAAAGCACTTTGGGATCTAGTGTGTATAAGCGGCACTATATACTGTTAAACTTAGAAATAGACACATAGACAATGGTGGCAGAAAAAGACTGATGGTCCATCAGTCTGCCTGAGGTTCCTACCTAACCCTGGGACCTATTGTCCATACAGGGTTCTAGCCCTCCCTCTCCACCTCCTGTTGCCCTCACAGTTAATGTTGCCCCATATAACCATTTTTTTAATTGTATTTATTTATTTCTTTGTTAACCGGGTAAGTGTGCTGATCCAATGGACTGTTATCAGTCACAACTTGGGCCACAAGGTGGCACCAACATAGTTCAACAGCCGTAAATGTATATAGACAGTAGTAGCTATTACACAGCGATGGACAATAGACAAAGGTCAAAACATGAGTCAAACATGGCTGTACAAAACCTCAGTATGCGGTCAATAGGGGTACAATGTAAAGTGAGCTGAGCCAGCGGAAACAACTCAGATTACAGAGGATAAATGGTACAAAAATGACAAGCAGTAACTTTTATAATTAGAAGCAAAACATCTGTTTCTCCTGAACTGGCTGACAGACTAATAGACAGACTTGATAAGAAGACCTTGTAGGTCAGGGAGAAAGGAAACCACTATACCCTTCATGCTGTCCCAGCCTTGCTTGATACCATAATTGGTTTTGGCACCCACCACCTCAGCCAGTAGACTGTTCCATGGTTCTATGGCCCTTTCTGTGAAATAATACTTTTTCATATCCCTCTTGAACTTCCCTCCTGCCAGTTTCCACTCTTGCCCTCGAACTGTTATTCATGCTAAATAATTCACCGCAGTGCACCTTGCTTAATCCTTTCTGGAACTTGAAGGTCTCTGTCATATCTCCCTTCTACCACCTGGTCTCCAGCGAGTGCATTTTCAGAGCCTTGAGGTGCTCCTCGTCAGACCTGTCCTGTTGGCCCTGACTCATCTTTGTACCCCTTGCACCGTCTGCAACATGTCTTTATCTTTCCTGAGGTGAGGACTCCACATCTTGGCACAATACTGCAGATGAGGCTTCACCAGCGATTTATTATGAAGCAGTATTACTTATTTTCTTGAGTTCTTGTTCCCTAGGTGCATCACCTTGCACTTTGTGGTGTTGAACTTCAACTGCCAAACCCTGGACCACCTCTCTAATCTTTATATGTCACTCTGCATTTCCCTGATTCCCTCATCACTATACAACCTCTCACAGAGCTTAGTGTCATCTGCAAAGAAACACAAGCTGCCCAGGATTCCTTCTCCAATGTATCTGATGAACATGTTGAAGAGGACCAAGCCTATAAGAGATCCCTGTGGTACTCTGCTCGTGACCTTCCTCTCTCCTGATTTGACCCCATTAACCTCAACCCTCTGCTGCCTCCCCTTTAGCCAGTTACCCATCCATCTTACTATGTCCCTAGCCATACCCAGATCATCCATCTTCTTCAGCAATCACCTGCAAGGCATTGAGTCGAAAGCCTTGCTGAAGTCAAAGTAGAACAGATCCACCGCATGGCCCCTATCCAATGCTCTTATCACCCAATCAAAGAAAACTATCAGGTTGGTCTGACAAGACCTCCCTGCCACAAAATCATGTTGTTTATTATCCTGGAGGCCATTTCTTTCCAGGTAGTCCATGAGGTCCTCTTTGACCAGTGATCCTAATTCTAACCCTAACCCTAAATCCAAATTTTATTCTACAGTCCCTGCACTGCAACCATTTCACTTGCTGTCTTGTAAATTGATTTGGGTTACAATGTGTATGAAAGATGCTACAGTATATAAATCCAAATTCAGATTTATTCTACAGTCTGTGTACTACCGGGTATCTAACTCATGGCATTGTAAAGCACTTTGGGTTACAGTCTGTAAGAAAATCTCTATATAAATCTGAATTATATTCTATGCTACAGCACAGTCCCTCCACTATAAGTATTAAACTCATTGCTTTATAAATTATGTTGGATTATAGTGAGTGTGGAAGCTGCTACAGGTTATAAATCCAAATTCTAATCTATTCTACAGCCCCCATACTACCTGTGTTCAACTTATTGTGTTGTAAAGCACTTTGGGTTACATAATGCATATGAAAGGTTCAATATAGATCTTAATTCTATTGTATTCTGAAGTCCCCGTACTACCAGAATCCAACTAATTGCTTAGAAAGGTGCTATATGAAGCCAAATTCTACTCTATTAATAAAAAATTTGAAAGGTAAGGAGTGGACATGGTGATGTTTCATGTGATAAAACTCCATTTGGGCCAAACTTTTCAGCCTCTAATCAGCACCTCAAATGTTCAGAGAGGTTCTTTTTCGTACCTCATTTTGAGATGAGTAAATGGCTTCCATTTGTTATTTTAATTACAATTTAAATATGCACAAATTTCTGACCTGTATTTAAAACAAATCAAACAATTTTATTGGGAGGAGATCTGTTCTAATCTAAGTTTAAAAAAAACATACAATACTCTAAATTGGGTGGGTGTTACTTGTTGAAGTGATGATCTAACTCTCTGAACCATGTCTCGTTTATTACATTCATTGGAAAGTTTTGGGTGGTTATCAATGCCTCTCTCCAGGTTAAAATCTCTAGGTAATCTCTCTGTTCACAAGCCATGCTCTAACCACTAGACCACACTGTTTCCTATAAAAATAAACACAATTGGCTAGACTCAAGGGGGTTAATTTTCTTCATGCCGCTCGAGGGTGAGGAGCTTTGTCAGCAAGAACATCCTGCGTGTACCCACGATGTGCCACTGAGACGCTGTACACGACTGACATGTGATTGGACTCAATTTGACTCCTATCAAAGGCTCTGGGGGGGGGGGTCTGTCCAACTGATGGGACAGACATATCACTGGTGACAAAGGAGAACAATTTGTTCAAAGAAGGATGATTGAGACTTTTGAGTACTCGAAAAGGGATAAACAGGGTGGATAGGAAGTGGCTCTTTAAAGCAGCAGTATTACATAATCAGGAAGCGATCCGTCACCAGTTGTAGAGCTACAGAAAATATGGTGGCTTCCCCAGCTGCCTATCTTTTACTGCTGTTGTCAACACGGTTGGTGGCAGAAGTGTACACAAAAACAAAGGGAAACCGAGCAAATTATCGGGTGATAGTACAATGCCGATGGGAAAGATTACCAGGGAAATGCTCAACAGAGTACAGGGAATAAACTGTCGAAAAGGCACAGATTTTTTTTTACCTAGTACTGCTGCTTTAAGCTAAGTGGCAACAGAAACACGAGGGGACACAGTCTAAAGTTGTGGGGTTTAGGAGGGAGGCTAGGAAGCAGTTCTTCATGGAGATGATATTGGCTAGTTAGAATACACTGCCAAAAGAGGTGGTCTCATTGAAGATTCATTCATTCATTCATTCATTTATTTATGTTTTTGCTAACCCGATAAGTGCACTGATCCAGAGGACCATTTTCAGTCACGACCTGGGCCACGGGGTGACGATACAGTGAGAAACGTCTGCAGACAATAAGTGACATTATGGTAACCAGTTATGGACAGTAGAATAAATACAGACATAAATTACTATTTACATTTAGGTCTGGTAGATATAAAGATATAAAGAAGGAAACTACAGGCAGCAAGTGCAGAGGAGAGAGTAGATTTAGCATTTGCATTCAATGAACCATATGGTACTCAGTAGATTTATGCAATTACACACAAATGTACATAGGTAATCGGTCAGTTTACACTAAGGTAATAGTCAAACTGCAACAGTTTTTCTGGGGGGGGGAGACCTAGATGACCTATAGTGTACAAGCATTTACAGATAAAAGAAATGGGCGATACAGGCTTAGTGGACAGCTTCAAGATAGGGTGGGATAGAATTAAGGGGAAAGTAAGGGTCATTGGAGGGGCGAATGAAAGGATGGGAGGACTGGGGGGAGCAGGGTCAGTGGCTTATGCTGTGGACCCTGCAATACAAGCAGACTAGATAGACCACAAGGCCTGATTCTGCTGGCTTCTTCATCTATTTATATGTTTGTAAGGGAAACTGATGTTACACAACCGAGGAGAGGTTCGATCAGTATATAAGGGCTGCAGTCAGTGTAAAATAATGTGGAGGAATGGCAGCAGCAGTGCACTCTAGTGGTGAAAGGCTGACACTAATGGAAAGTTAGAGGTAAGGACTGACCTACTTTATCCATCTTTAAGACTTTTTTCTTTAGCTGAATGGTTAGCAGTGCTACTTTAGGGACTCGGCAGGGTCCCCCACCACCACCCGGTTTGATTTCCCACCTGGTTTGATACCCAGAATGGGCTTTATGTGAGTCTGTAGAGAGTATTGGTCAGGTATAATATTGGCTCATAGAACACCTATCCAGTCTGCCCTGACTATCCTACTCTGAAACCTGCTGCTTAGACAGGGTTTTTTGCCCCTCTTCCTCCCAGCCCCCTGCCTCACCACTACTCCCTTGGTAACTATTAAGCCCTTAAAGCAGCAGCATTCGTCAGTCACCATATAGTATTTTTCAGCAATAATGCTTTTCTAGCAAAGACATTAACGTAACCACATTTCTTTTCGTTTTCTTATGTTCCGGATAAAGTTTTTAAAATGTCCTATTCCCTTGTAATGCCCACCATGAAACAATTAAATATATCGGTGTGGTGCTGTGCTGTTTACCATCAGAAACGTGTGGTCGCACCATCCTAATACAGCTACAGTATGAATCTAGCACGTTATAGTCAACAGATAACTTCGGCGGAAGAGATTTATTTTCAATTGTGAGTGGCGACCATCTTTAATGAAGTGAGCCATTAATTACAAAATTAGCTATGAAAGCTATTTTAAAACTGAGAAAGTTAAAAATACACTGAGGATAAATTTAAGGATTTCAGAAATATATTTTCCCTAAACAACTATATGATAACAGTTTTCGATAACAAATACTACTGCTTTGAGGCTGGTCCAGCCTTGCTTGAAACCTCCAATGGTTTTGGTGCGCACTACCTCTGCCAGCTCTGTCAGTCATTAAGAGCTTTGCCTGCAGCAGCGTGATTAGAGCTGCTACCTTTGGGATGGGGAGAAGGGAAGGAAGAGTCCCAGGAATCCCGGTTTGAATCCCAGAAAGGGCTTTACGTGAGTCTGTAGAGAGGAACAGTCAGTTAAAACATTGGCTCATAGAACACAGACTGAATGACTAACATCCTTGTGAGCTTAAGCCAACGTGATTAAAGGGAGAACACTGAAATGGTCTGGCATGAACTTCATAGCCTAATACATATGTTTGATGTTTCCCCTCTCATACTTGAAATGTTTAACTGGTTTTCCTCTTAAAGCAGAAGATCATGTTAGTTGGGGAAGTTTTCACTGCATCATTTTTAAGCAGCCCTCTGTATTCCTGAACAGTCTTCATTCTCTGCAGCAATATGTTTTGTTCATCAAACCATTTTTAAATTTGCATTCCTTATTAGTTCTGTAATTAGTGTGGATCCACAATCAAGATGTCAGGCCCCCTCCCCCTTTCCTGAAGTCTGTCTTCAGCTCTGTCATGGGACCACTGCATTCTGATTATACATTTGTCTGAGTGGCGTGAGAAAACGTTTATGGTGATTGACAGTGTAGTACCCCCCTTCCCCGACCTACTTAGTTTTTGCAAAGTGACTCAGACAAGGAAATGCAATCTTTTCAAAACTTCAGTCCATACCCATCAACTGCTCCATATTATGAGGGACATCCCTCATTTTAGCCCTCAGAATTGCTCTGTCCCACATCTCCTCCTACATGGAAAAGGTATTGCCGACACAGAGAAGGCACTGCAGACTCCAATTTCAAAGCCAAAATATAATGTTCTAATATGCTGACTCTATACTCAAGTTAGTGCACATACTTTAAAATAACTAGTTTCTGTAGTGTTCTGAACTTGTAGTTCTATGTTTGATAATGTGTCCCACATTCCGAGGGCCAGTGTGCCGCATTTTAAATATCTGTGTCCTACAATAATGTGACAAACGTTTGAGAGGTATGCTTCAATCACACTTTTCTTGGGAACCTGGAAAGGACAGGATTTTGTTGAATGATGTGGCGCCCTTGTGTTTTTGTTTGTTCTATCATCTGAGCAGGTTATTTCCTTGCATTTTATCATGAATTGCTGCTTTAAAGGGACACTATCAGTTTTTGACTACATTTCATGATTCCTGTAATGTTTAAGCCTTTTGACAGAACTATACAAAGCAATTACTTGCATTACATAGCAAACACATATATTTTCATTTAATCAGTATTTTTCACCAAAAATAACTTTCAGTCACCTCAAATTTATCCCCTACAGCTGCTCCTTCCCACACACTCCTAAGAGAGCTGTGGTGCTGAATCCAGCCCAACTCGTGCATGAAGAAGTTTGGCAATTATTATGCAATGTAAAGTAAGTGGCTTGTTTTATAAAAGGAATTGCACTGATTTCAGCAGTACTGCTCATTTCCAAGGGCTATTTCATATAGAAGTTTCTGTTTGAAAAGTGAAATCAGGACTCAACACTTACGCACATGCGCTGCATTCCAATATCACTTTTAAAGTAGAGATTTCTATATGAACTAGCCCTCAGTTTGAAAAACGAGTGGTACTGCTGAAATCAATGTAGATCCTTTGGTGGCACGTAATGTTAGTGACTCCAGAACGACGAGTACCACTTTCAGAGAGGGAATGACAGTGGCGATGGAACGGCAACATATGTTTTACCCCCTTCCCGAGGTGCTATGACCTTGGAGTTGGTTATTTAAGTAGGGGGGTAAAGCCTCCCACAACAGGGATTGTGGGGAGGAAGCCCCCCTTCAAAAAAACAGTCACCGTTTGGGTCGTCATCAGCATTGCTTCGCGATTACGGACTCACTGTTCTGGAGTCACTAATATCACACAGAACTGATCCTTTTATAAGACAAACTATATGTTACATGCCACAGAAACTGCCGAACTCGTTCACACACGTTTGGCTGGATTCAGCACCATAGCTGTGTCGGGGATGCATGAGAAGGTGTGGCTTGCAGCAATAAGGTCGGCATGACTAAATGTAATTTTTAGGTGAAAAATACTGATTGAATGAAAACAATATAAATTTGTCATGTTATGCAAGCAATTACTTTGTAGAGCTCTGTTAAACAGTACCACCATTACAGGGGTCATGAAAAGTGGTCAAAAAGCTGACAGTGTCTCTTTAACTTTCAGTTACTTCATCGCCACTGATGCTGCATACAGCAGGCTTAGAAATGCTGTGAAATAAATAGGCTCACACCACTGACTGACACGGCAATAATTAGCTGTCTTATGGTGTGGTATGGCAGTCCATTTTAATAACAACATGTGTAAATGTCACTCAAAATATAGTAAATATGTATTGCTCATGGGAAGAAAGCAGGCAGCGTGCTGACGCTTTAGAAGGAAAAATATAATTTGCAATGCTGTAGGGAGAGAGAAAAGGTCTGCCTAATGTCCAGTATTTCTCTATGTGTGCTAAAGCACCCAGGAGATGCTTCAATATTAAAAGCCTTTAAGGAAGTGTTTACTTGCTTTCTAATGGGCAGACGCTTGGTTAGTGTTTCTGCCAGTTTAATTAAGGGCAGCCGAGAGTGTAGATGGGCCATGCCTCACCAAAGGTGACAGCATCATCCTCCCTGCCCGAGGAAGAGAAGCAGGAAATTGAACTAGCAGACGTGAACCGATAACCTATAAATACAGGTTGCCACCCCATGACATTTATCTGCTGATGCCAGTAGGTCTGTGAAGCCTTTTATGAAAACTAAGTACTTTTTTATTTGCCTTTGTAATGCAGTTTTGATCTTACTTTGCAAGGTCATCTGAGTGTATTGAAAAGAAAATGGTCTGAACTCTTAAGGCTGTAACCAACAATCCAGCAAGCTTCCCGACTTACAAATATCTATATACATGCACACATATCACACATGTATGTAATATACACAGGCATATACACACACTTGTACATACACGCACACACAAACATAGACACTTAAGCACAAATGTATAAACATATACACAAACACATATAAACACATTCACACACATACACACACACACCGTATATGTATATATATATATATATATATATATATAGTATACACACATACATACACTCATACAAACATATACATGCACACACATGTACGTACCTACACACACACACATATACACAAACATATAAACACATTCACACACATACACTCACATGTACATACACACACATGTATGCAGTACAGACACACACATACACGTACATAAACACAAACATATATATATATACACACACATATGTATGCAGTACAGACACACACACATACATGTACATAAACACACAAACATATATATACACACACATGAATGTACGTACATACACAAACATATATACACAAACACATACACACATTCACTCACACACACATATGTAGTACACACAAACACACACACATACACACATGTACATACACACACATAAACATATACACACACACATATGTACGTACACACATTATATATACACAAACACATAAAAACACATTTACACACATGAACAGACACACACACACACAAACACACACACACAGACACACACACACACACACTCACACACACCACCAAGCAGGAAAGAGACTTGGGAGAAATCATGTCAGATGTCCTAAAGGTGACCAGGCAGTAGGGAGGGCTAGTGGGATGTTAGAGTGCATAGGGATGGGTATCACTGGCAGAAAGAGGGAAGTGGTGTTGCCCCTGTATAGATCACTGTTAAGACATCATCTAGAGTACTGTGTCCAGTTCTGGAGGCCACATCTCCGGAAGGACACAGAGAGAAGGTGGTCCAGATAGGACGGCAACTAAAATGGTGCAAGGTCTGCATCAAAAGCCCTGTGAGGAGAGACTAAATATGTTCATACTAGAAGAAAGGAGGGAGGAGGATATGATAGAGTCCTTTAAATTCCTCACGGGAGTAAATAAGGCACAGGAGGGGAGTATTTTTCAGAAGAAAAGGTGCTCAAGAAGAAGGGGGCATGTTATGGAACTGGAGGGGGATAGATTCAGGAGAGATGTGAGGAAGTGCTTCTTCACAGAAAGAGTGGTGGATTCCTGGAACAGCCTCTCAGCAGAGATGGTGGGGGCAAAAACAGTGGTGGGGTTCAAGAATGCATAGGATAAGCACAAGGGAATAATATTAGAAAGGAAGGAGGGGAGGGGGGAAAAAAGCTGTAGATTGGGCACAGTCTGTGGTAATTGTGTAGACAGGGAGAAATGGGTAGACTGGATGGGCCAAGTGGTCCTTATCTGCTGTCAAATTCTATGTTTCTTTGTTTCACACATGTGTAAGTAAGGGCCGTGCATCTCCCTGTGTCTAGACGTATATGGTGGTAGTCTCATCAGAGCAGCACCTACTTACATCATAGAACCTGTACCTGCACAATCGCTGCTGCCACCTCAGGCCTTGGGCACTGGAGTAGGGACATCATATGAACATACAAACATATGAAGCAGCCAGCAAAAGAAGGCCATTTGGTTTATCAAGTCTGCTTGTATTGCAGGGTCCAAAACTTGAGCTAATGTACCTACCCTTCCTCCCCACTCCTCTCATCCTCCCTACCCATGATTCTTACCTTCCCCATATGCCTATCCCAGCCTCTCTTAAAGCTGCCCACTGTCTTCAATGAGATGACCTCTTCTGGCAGCACATTCCAAGTGTCCACCACCCTCTCTGTGAAGAAGTGCTTCCTGATCTCCCTTCCAAACCTCCCACCCTCCAGCTTAAGACTGTGCCCCCTTTTGTTATGGTTGTCATTCAGCTTAAAGAGACTCTCCTTATCAACCTTATTTATCCCTTTCAAGTCCTTTTAGCCAATACACTGGGGCACCAATAAGCATGAGCCCACACAAACTGGTTGTACATACTGGAGCAATGGCCAAATCCATCTGCAACCTAAGTTCAACGCAGCATGGATGGCTAGGTGGAAATACAGCTCTTAGAACATACAAACTCAGGGTAGGGCTTTACTTTTCCTTCTATTCGTTAAATGGCAGTCAAGAATCAAAGCCCAGATTCCATCCCCAATGGCTTTTGTATAAAGCTACTTTCCAGTGTGTGTATTAAGGGAGGACTGCACTGGACACGCAATACATTTCTTCCCACAGAAGCTGTGTTGTAAATACTGGCTCCTGGGCCGCTAATGCTCCACCTTTACTGAACCTTTAGTTAACAGTGGCTATTTCTGCATGACACATCGGAGGTGGGTAAGTAGTACTTGTACACAACGAGGGTAAGTACTGTAGTTGTACTTGTAAACATGGAAAGTATGCATCTAGTACATGTACACATGAGAGGTAAATGGTAGTACTTGTACACATTGGAGGTAAGGAAGTAAGCTGTATGTGTACACCAAGGAAGAAGAGTAAACGCTGTACACATGGGAGGTAAGTAGTAGAACTTATACACCTGGGAATGACAGTAAGCAGTACTTGTACACATGGGAGGTAAGTAGTAGAACTTGTACACCTGGGAATGACAGTAAGCAGTACTTGTACATATGGGAGGTAAGTAGTAGAACTTGTGCACATGGCAGGCAGGTAGGAGAGCTTGTACACATGGGAAGCACATAGTAGAAGTTGTACACATGGGAGGTAGGTAGGTCATAGAACTTGTACACATGGGAGGTTGGTAGGTAGTAGCACTTGTACACCTGGGAGGTACAGTAAGTACGCAGTAATTGTGCACACATCAGGTACAATAAGTAAGTAGCAATTGTACACATGGGAGGTCAATAACAGTACTTGTAAACACGAGAGATAAGTAGTGGTAAGAGAACACATGCACGGAAAGTAGTAGTACATGCACACATTGACGATACTGTAAGTAAGTAGTATTTGTGCATATGAGTGGTACAGAAGTAGCATTTTTACATAGGTAGGAAGTACTCGTACACTTGGGAAGTAACTAGAAGTACTTGTACACTTTAAAAGTGAAATAGTAGTACTTGTACACGTAGGAGGGAAGTAGTAGTACTTGTACACATGGGCTGTAATTAAGTGAGTAGTAGTTGTACACATGGGAGGTAAGTAGCAGCACTTGTACACATGGGAAGTAAGTAGCAGCACTTATACACATGAGAGGCAAGCAAGTAGTATTTTTACACATAGGTGGTAAGTAGCAGTACTTGGACACATGGAAGGTAAGCAGTAGTATGTGTACAGATGGTAGGTAAGTCATAGTACTTATACACATGGGAGGCACATAGTAGCACTTGTACACATGGAAGGAAAAATAATAGTATTCATGCACATTGGAGGAAAGTACCATTGGAGGTAGGTAAATAGTACATGCACACATGGTAGGTGCATAAGTAGTATTTTCTATGTATTTGACGTAAGTAGTAGTACTTGTACATATGGGAGGTACAGTAAGTAAGAAATGCTTGCGCACTTGGAAGGTAAATTGGGTACTTGTGTACATGAGAGATAGGTAAGTACTACTTGTACACATGGGAGTTACAGTAATTAAGTATTACTTGTACGTATGGGAGGTAAGTAGTAGTACTTGTAGACATGGGAGATATTTTGTGCTCCGATATCAAAACCGATCATGCTGTGCGAGGTAATGTTCTCCTCTGCATCCATTCTCTCTCTCTCTCTCATTCTCCGATGTACTCCCTCTCAACACATACTGTTAACCCCGCACAGCTGTCCAGACAAGAGCTGATGACATCAGTGGGGGGGTTGCCCGGCTGTCTGTGGCTCTCAGCACTGCAGTCCGTACTGTCACCTTACTCAAGACAGACAGAGACACGCACTCTGTAAACTGAGCACTGCCTCTCCTGATTTAGTGTGCACTCAGTCCCCAGAGATCCACGGGGTGGGTGGGTGAGGAGCTATACAGCGGCATGGGGACAGTCATTAGAACTTAACGTACAGTTATTGTGAACTGTAACATGGGGTAGGGGACACTGTAATGCCACTTGGCTGAACAGCAACATGAACAGCAACATGACACTAATAATATTATGTGACGCTGCTGTATCTCATGCTACTCCAGAGTGGCGTGGGATTTCAATGGCTGCCACTGACTTTCAGTTTCACTCAACAGCCAAGAAGTGCCCACTGGAAACATGGATCATGCCGTCAGGACATTTCACAGCAACTGTGCGTTAAAATGGATTAACGAACGGTCAGCTGCTCTACTGCAGCCAATCACAATCTCCATCTACAGACCCCATGTTATAAATGTTCTTATGGGATGTAAGCTGTAGTACTTGTACACATTTTGAGGTGAGTAGTACTACTTGTAAATAAGGTAACCATTTTAGTTTATGGATAGTAAAACACTGATGCATCGTGACAACAATGTAAGATCTAAGCAAGGAAGCAACTACATCATACAGTTCTAAAATGATCCATGGCACCACTGTGAAACCCAGAAACACCTGCTGAGTTTACGGACTGGCCAGTAAAGCTGGAATAATAACAGCATCTGAACAAGTGTTTGAAACAGTTTCTACAGAAAACCCCGGCTTTCCGGTTAATGCAGTTCTCCTGTGAACCACATTGTACACTCTCCTTGTCAGGTTGAGCAGCCCAGGAAAACGTTCACATATTGATCCATTACCTTATCTGTGGAAGCGAGTACACTACATACTTAATTGTCTCCTTACAGATGTATGGAATTACATATGACTTACAATGAAACGAGCACTGAGCTAATGTAATAGTTTACAGCTTGAAACTGACTTTGTCTCTTTTTAAGAGACAATAAAGTCAAATGGAATAGCATTCAATGCCAGGAACTCCTAAACTCTTTGTGGCTTCCATTCATAATCTGTAAAATTACCCACCCCTGATCAATTCGCATTGATTTTACCTGTCTCTGGTGATCCAACTGTGAAATACTCTCGGTGGAGCTGTCACCCGAATGGAAATAAATTAATTCTAATTGGGTGCATGAGATCCAGCCGTGACAATATCATAGTTTGTTTTCAGCTAATGTTCGGGAAGCTGATGTAATTGCTCACTGCTGAGGACAGGAAAGGTAATTGGAGATACTGCTGTCCTACAGATGGCCTACGGTTTGTATTTTGTAGTGCCGTTCATCAGCGGTCTGTCTTTGAACTGGAGCTGGTCACCTAATGTAAAGCCAGGATTTGAAGAGTAAAGAGGTTAATGGGTTTTAAACCACTGTGTGCAGACACTCTTTGCTCAGATTGGAATATTTTAGATCATGTGTGTGCTATTTGCAGATTTAAAGTAGATGTGCATTCCATCAGGGCTAAACAGACCAGGTATGTTCAGATGATGCACTACTGGAATCTTCATGGATTGGAGAATGCACACCTTGAGCCTTCAGATAGAAACATGGAAACACAGGGTGAGATTTTCCATCACTTGTGTCCATTTTTCAGAAGTGAGTGCAGAATTCTGCCAAGATGTTAGACTACAAAAAATTGGTCTAACTCTCGGGACAGAATTCTGCAGCTGCATCTGGGAAGTGGATGCTAGTCCCGCAGCTGAAGCAGAATTTGCCGTAAACTGTGGGGAACTGTCACATATGAATCCAGATGTCTGTGATTAGGACACCAACATCTGGACACATCTGAGTGGACGAAGCATGCATCTGGAATACAGACGGAAGTTCTGTATCCACAGTTCTAAAAATCCCACCCTTTAAATTTGTCAGCAGAAAAGGACTGTTTGGCATACCCAGTCTGCCCAGAGGTTCTCTGCCAATACTGCCTCCGCAGATCCCAACTGGTCTCCGGCAACCCTCCCTCCACCTTGTTTGTTTTCTATACCCCCTATGCTTATCCCACACATGCTTGAAGCCCCCCCCAAGGTTTTTGTCTCTACCAGTTCTGCTGGCACTCTGTTCTAGGCATCAACCATCCTTTGTGGGAAGAAATATTGCTTCACATCTCTCCTAACCCCCCAGCTTCATCACATGTCACCTGGTCCTTGTCCTGCTGCTCCTTCTCATTTGAAAAAAACATTCCTTCTGCACACTGTTCATGCATGTGAGGTACTTGTAGGTCTCTATCTTGTCACCTCTCCCTCTCCTCTCCTCCAGGGTGTACATGTTGAGATCCCTTAGTCTCACCTCTTAGGGCTTCTCATACAACCTCTGCACCATTTCGGTTGCCCGCCTCTCCCGGTTATGTCATTTCTGAGGTGCAGCCTCCAAAACTGGACACAGAGTTCAGATATCTTGTCAGACTGGATAAGGCACTCCCTGAGGTTTGAGACATCCCGTCGGTTGAGATAGTAGACTCTCTGAACCTTCCAGTATTTTTCCGGACCCAGTGGTGTATTCCCTGACCCTAAGCCGGTATATACAGTATCCTGGCAGATTTGACAGTGCACTGCCCAAACTTTCAGATGCACAAGACAAAAATGTGATGCACACTCATGCCAGCTCTGCCACACGGCAAATATGGTGATGATGATTCAGAGAAAATCCAGGTCAACACCAGCTAAGGGCTGCAGTGTATTTTATTACCAGAAAGAACCAAGTGCAGCCGAAAATAAATCTTACACAACAGGTGTCTCCTACACCAGCATGGCTATAGTGCCCTGATGCACAGGTTGATCTTGGATGCCCTGGCTTTTCACTCCAGAGAGCTTTGTTAGGGGGCCCTGGACTCACTCAGAATCATTGTCAGCAGATTTACAGCACGGCAGATCTTAAATGAGTGCACAACACTTTTTGTTTTGTGTGCATGTAGACTGGGCTGGCCACCCGGATGTGCACTGTGTTCTATACAGGAGCACAGAGCAATTCCTGTGTGTGTGTGTGTGTGTGTGTGTGCTGTCAGAGCCTTTGGGTACCCTGGCAGACTGGGTAGTGTTCCCGCTGAAGCCTTGAATGTCCTGGTTTATAGTGTATGATCAGAGCCTTCTGATACCATGGCAGATTTTGTAGTGTGCCCACTGAGTCATTGAATATCCTGGTGGATTAGATAGTGTACTGTCAGGCCTTTGGATACTCTGGTGGATTGGGGAGGATGCTCCCTGAGCCTTTGAATATCATGGCTAATTGATTAGTGTACTATCAGAGCCTTCAGATATCCTTGTGGATTGGGCAGTGTGACCCTGGAACCTTTGAATATCCTGATGGATATTGTACTGTCAGACTTTGGATACACTGGTGGATTGAGAAGGGTGCTCCCTGAGCCTTTGGATATCTCTGGTTAATTGGATAGTGCACTATCAGAGCCTTCAGATATCCCGTTGGATTGGGTAGTGTGACCCTGGAACCTCTGAATATCCTGATGGATTGGACAGTGTACTGTCAGACTCTTCGGATACTCTGGAGGATTGGGTAGTGTGCTCCCTTCACTTTTGAATATCCTGATGGATTGGATAGTGCACTCCCTGACCTGTGGCACATTGGAGATAAGCTGTGCAAGTAAAGGGGTGACCTCGTTTCAGAGGTCAGTTTTGGCTCCTAGTAATCCAGCAGTCTATGGCATGGAAGACAGTCAGCACCACTGCTTCCTTGTCACAATGGGGGCACCAAAGTTGCCAGTTCCACTGCAACCCCAACTGTGAGCCATAGGAGATGGTGCAGGTGCTTGTATCCTCCATCCCCTCCACATTGGTGCTGCACATGCACTATCACTCCCAGTGCAACCTCTGTTGTGAGCCATTGGAGATGGTGCAGATGCTCAAATCCTCCATCCTCTCCACATTGGTGCTGTACATGCACTACTGGTCCTACTGTAACCCCTGTTGTGAGCCACTGGTGATGGTGCAGATGTTCGCATCCTCCATCCTCTCCACATTGGTGCTGTACATGCACTGCTAGTCCTATTATAACCCCTGTTGTGAGCCCTGGAGAGGGCACAGATGTTTGCATCCTACATCTCCTCCACATTGGTGCTATACATGCACTACCACTCCCATAGCGGCCCCTGTTTTGAGCCATGTAAGAAGGTGCAGATGCTCACATTCTCCATCATCTCCGCACTGGTGATGTACATGCACTGCTGCTCCGACTGTGATCCTTGTTCTGAGAATGGAAGGGGTGCAGATGCTTGCATCCTCCATCCCCGCCAAAATGGTGCCGTACATGCACTACTGCTACCACTGCAACCACTGTTGTCAGCCATGAGAGATGATGCAGATGCTCGCATCCTCCATCCCCTCCACAGCGGTGCCACACATTCACTACTGGCATGACTGCAAACCTGTTGTGAGCCATAGGAAATGGTGCAGATGCTCGCATCCTCCATTCTTTCCATATTGGTGCTGTATATGCACTACTGCTTCCACTATGACTCCTGTTGTGAACAATGGAAGATGGTGCAGATGCTTGCATCCTCCATCCCCTCTACATTGGTGCTGTACATGCACTACCACTCCTATTGTGAC
This sequence comes from Neoceratodus forsteri, assembly GCA_016271365.2. Taxonomy (NCBI): domain Eukaryota; kingdom Metazoa; phylum Chordata; order Ceratodontiformes; family Ceratodontidae; genus Neoceratodus; species Neoceratodus forsteri. The sequence continues at coordinate 19,003,257 of CM057458.1, read as the reverse complement.
CCTTGTTGTGAGCCATGGAAAGGGTGTAAATGCTTGCATCCACCATCCCCTCCAAAATTGTGCCATACATGCACTACTGCTCCCACTGTGACCCTTGTTGTGAGCCATGGAAAGGGTGTAAATGCTTGCATCCTCCATCCCCTCCACATTGATGCTGTACATGCACTGCTGCTACTACTATGACCCCTGTTGTCAGCCGTGGGAGATGGTGCAGATGCTCAAATCTTCCATCCCCTCCACATTGGTGCTGTACATGCGCTACCGCTTCCACTGCGACCCCTTTTGTGAGCCATGGGAGATGGTGCAGATACTTGCATTATCCATCCCCTCCACACTGCTGCTGTACATGCACTACTACTCCTACTGTGAACCTTGTTGTGAGCCCTGGACATGGCTCAGATGGTCGCATCCTCCATCCCCTCCACATTGGTGCTGTACATGCACTACTGCTCCCAATATGACCCTTGTTGTGAGCCATGGAGACGGTGTAGATGCTCGCATCCTCTATCCCCTCCAAAATGGTGCTGCACATGCATTACCGTTCCCACTGAGACCCCTGTTGTGAGCCATGGGAGATGGTGCAGATACTCAAATCCTCCATCCCCTCTATATTGGTGCTATACATGCACTGCTGCTCCCACTGTGAACCCTGTTCTGAGCCACTGCAGATGGTGCGGATGCTCACATCCTTCAGCTCCCCCCCCCCCACATTGGTGCTGCACATGCACTACCACTCCCACTGCGATCCCTGTTGTGAGCCATGGGAGATGATGCAGATGCTTGCATCATCTATCCCCTCCACAATGGTGCTCCACATGCACTACTGGTCTGACTGCAACCCCTGTTGTCAGCCAGTGGAGATGGTGCAGATGCTCGCATCCTCCATCCCTTCAAAATTGATGCTGTACATGCACTACAGCTCCCACTGTGGCCCCTGTTGTGAGCCATAGGAGATGGTGCAGATGCTCACATCCTTCAACCCCTACACATTGGTACTGCACATGCACTACTGCTCCCACTGCAACCCCTGTAGTGAGCCATGGGAGATGGTTCAGATGCTTGCATCCTCCATCCCCTCCATATTGGTGTTCTATGAGCACTACTGTTCCCACTGCAACCCCATTTGAGAGCCATGTGAGATGGTGCAGAAGCTCGCATCCTTCATCCCCGTCCACATTGGTGCTGTACGTGCACTACTGTTCCCAATGCGACCCTTGTTGTGAGCCATGGAGACGGTGTAGATGCTCGCATCCTCTATCCCCTCCAAAATGGTGCCGCACATGCACTACCGCTCCCACTGAGACCCCTGTTGTGAGCCATGGGAGATGGTGCAGATGCTCGCATCCTCCAACCCCTACACATTGGTATTGCACATGCACTACTGCTCCCACAGCAACCCCTGTTGTGAGGCAAAGGAGATGGTGTTCTACATGTACTACTGCTCCCACTGCAATGCCTTTTGAGAGCCATGGGAGATGGTGCAGCTGCTCGCATCCTCCATCCCCTCCACATTGGTGCAGCACATGCACAACTACTCCCAGTGCAACTCCTGTTGTGAGCCATGGGAAATGGTGCAGGTGTTCGCATCCTTCATCCCCTCCACAATGGTGCTGCACATGCACTACTGGTCCAACTGCAACCCCTGTTGTGAACCATTGGAGATGGTTTATTTATTTATTGGAATTTTGGAAACAACCTTTGAGTAAGAACTCTTTTACAAAGGGTCCACATCCGTTAAACAGTACAAAGACAGACAGACATTGAATTCACAGTACAAATACAGACATAGTTGAAATATCAGAACAGAAAGTAACATAAAACATAGAAAACATCAAAGAGTTTCTTATGAGCTTCATTAAGGGCTTAATACTAAGTGCAGTATACTATAAGGAAGTATATGTGAGAGAGAGAGAGAGGAAAATGTAGGATATTGAGAGGGTGGTTAGTGAATGGAGCGTGGGAATTGAGCAGCCCAGAAGAAGCATTGCCACATAGCATTCCAGCTTTGGAGCGGAGGATCTGGGGATGGTACATGTGAAAGTGTGAGGTAAGGTGGGAGAAGGTGGTTTAGAGGGGGGGGGAGGGGGAAGAGTGCCATACATGCACTACCACTCCGACTGCTGCCCCTTTTGTGGGCCATGGGAAACGGTGCACATGCTTGCATCCTCCATCCCCTCCACATTGGTGCTGCACGTGCACTACTTCTCCCACTGCAAACCCCTGTTGTGAGCCATGGGAGATGGTGCAGAGGCTCACATCCTTCATCCCTTCCACACTGGTGCTGCACATGCACTACTGGTCCCATTACAACCCTGTTGTCAGCCACTGGAGATGGTGCAGATGTTGACATCCTCCATCCCCTCCACATTGGTGCTGTACATACACTACTGCTCCCACTGCGACCCCTGTGGTGAGCCGTGGGCAATGGTGCAGATGCTCGCATCCGCCATCTCCTTCACATTGGTGCTGCACATGCTCTGCTGGTTCCATTGTGACCCCAGCTGTCAGCCACTGGAGATGGTGCAGATGTTCGCATCCTCCTTCCGCTCCACATTGCTGCTATATGTGCCCTACCACTCCAACTGCAACCCTTGTTGTGAGCCATGGAGAGATTGCAGATGCTCACATCCTCCATCCCCTCCACATTGGTGCTGTACATGCACTACTGCTCCCACTACGACCCTTGTTGTGAGCCATGGAGAGATTGCAGATGCTCGCATCCTCCATCCCCTCCACATTGGTGTTGTACATGCACTACTGCTCCCACTACGACCCTTGTTGTGAGCCATGGAGAGTGTGCAGATGTTTGCATCCTCTATCCCCTCCAAAATGGTGCTGTACATGCACTACTGCTCTCATTGAGACCCCTATTGTGAGCCACGGAAGACGGTGCAGATGCTTGCATGCTTCGTCCACTCCACATTGGTGCTGCACATGAACTACCGCTCTCACTGCGACCCTTGTTGTGATCCATGGACATGGTGCAGATGTTCATATCCTCCACCTCCTCCTCCACATTGCTGCTGTATATGCACTGCCACTCTCACTGCAACCCCTGTTGTGAGCCATGGACATGGTGCAGATGTTCATATCCTCCACCTCCTCCTCCACATTGCTGCTGTATATGCACTGCCACTCCTACTCAGACTCTGTTGTGAGCTATGGACATGGTGCAGATGCTTGCACCCTCTATCCCCTCCGCATTGGTGCTGTACATACACTACTGCTCCTAATGCGACCCCAGTTGTGAGCTATGGTTGATGGTGCAGATACTCGCATCCTCTATCCCCTCCACGTTGGTGCTGCACATGTACTACTGTTTCCACTGCGACCCCTGTTGTGAGCCTTTAGAGATGGTGCAGATGCTTGCATGCTTCATCCACTCCACATTGGTGCTGCACATGAACTACCGCTCTCACTGCGACCCCTGTTGTGAGCCATGGAAGATGGTGCAGATGTTCATATCCTCCACCTCCTCCTCCACATTGCTGCTGTATATGCACTGCCACTCCTACTGCGACCCCTGTTGTGAGCCATGGACATGGTGCAGATGTTCATATCCTCCACCTCCTCCTCCTCCACATTGCTGCTGTATATGCACTGCCACTCCTACTGCGACCCTTGTTGTGAGCCATGGACACGGTGCAGATGTTCATATCCTCCACCTCCTCCTCCACATTGCTGCTGTATATGCACTGCCACTCCTACTCACGACCCTTGTTGTGAGCCATGGACATGGTGCAGATGTTCATATCCTCCACCTCCTCCTCCACATTGCTGCTGTATATGCACTGCCACTCCTTCTGCGACCCCTGTTGTGAGCCATGGACATGGTGCAGATGCTTGCACCCTCTATCCCCTCCACATTGCTGCTGTATATGCACTGCCACTCCTACTGCGACCCTTGTTGTGAGCCATGGACATGGTGCAGATGTTCATATCCTCCACCTCCTCCTCCACATTGCTGCTGTATATGCACTGCCACTCTCACTGCAACCCCTGTTGTGAGCCATGGACATGGTGCAGATGTTCATATCCTCCACCTCCTCCTCCACATTGCTGCTGTATATGCACTGCCACTCCTACTGCGACCCCTGTTGTGAGCCATGGACATGGTGCAGATGTTCATATCCTCCACCTCCTCCTCCACATTGCTGCTGTATATGCACTGCCACTCCTACTGCGACCCCTGTTGTGAGCCATGGACACGGTGCAGATGTTCATATCCTCCACCTCCTCCTCCACATTGCTGCTGTATATGCACTGCCACTCCTACTGCGACCCCTGTTGTGAGCCATGGACATGGTGCAGATGCTTGCACCCTCTATCCCCTCCGCATTGGTGCTGTACATACACTACTGCTCCTAATGCGACCCCAGTTGTGAGCTATGGTTGATGGTGCAGATACTCGCATCCTCTATCCCCTCCACGTTGGTGCTGCACATGTACTACTGTTTCCACTGCGACCCCTGTTGTGAGCCTTTAGAGATGGTGCAGATGCTTGCATGCTTCATCCACTCCACATTGGTGCTGCACATGAACTACCGCTCCTCATGCGACTCCCTGTTGTGAGCAGCTGGAAGATGGGCAGATGTTCATATCCTCCACCTCCTCCTCCACATTGCTGCTGTATATGCACTGCCACTCCTACTGCGACCCCTGTTGTGAGCCATGGACATGGTGCAGATGTTCATATCCTCCACCTCCTCCTCCTCCACATTGCTGCTGTATATGCACTGCCACTCCTACTGCGACCCTTGTTGTGAGCCATGGACACGGTGCAGATGTTCATATCCTCCACCTCCTCCTCCACATTGCTGCTGTATATGCACTGCCACTCCTACTGCGACCCTTGTTGTGAGCCATGGACATGGTGCAGATGTTCATATCCTCCACCTCCTCCTCCACATTGCTGCTGTATATGCACTGCCACTCCTACTGCGACCCCTGTTGTGAGCCATGGACATGGTGCAGATGCTTGCACCCTCTATCCCCTCCACATTGCTGCTGTATATGCACTGCCACCCTACTGCGACCCTTGTTGTGAGCCATGGACATGGTGCAGATGTTCATATCCTCCACCTCCTCCTCCACATTGCTGCTGTATATGCACTGCCACTCTACTGCAACCCTGTTGTGAGCTATGGACATGGTGCAGATGTTCATATCCTCCACCTCCTCCTCCACATTGCTGCTGTATATGCACTGCCACTCCTACTGCGACCCCTGTTGTGAGCCATGGACATGGTGCAGATGTTCATATCCTCCACCTCCTCCTCCACATTGCTGCTGTATATGCACTGCCACTCCTACTGCGACCCCTGTTGTGAGCCATGGACACGGTGCAGATGTTCATATCCTCCACCTCCTCCTCCACATTGCTGCTGTATGCACTGCCACTCTACTGCGACCCCTGTTGTGAGCCATGGACATGGTGCAGATGCTTGCACCCTCTATCCCCTCCGCATTGGTGCTGTACATACACTACTGCTCCTAATGCGACCCCAGTTGTGAGCCATGGTTGATGGTGCAGATACTCGCATCCTCTATCCCCTCCTCATTGGTGCTGCACATGTACTACTGTCTCCACTGCGACCCCTGTTGTGAGCCTTTAGAGATGGTGCAGATGCTCGCATCATTCATCCCTTTCACATTGGTGCTGCACATGCACTCCCTCTCCAGCTGTGACCCCTGTTGTGAGCCATGGGAGATGTTGCAAATGCTCGCATCCTCTATCCCTTCCACAATGGTGCTGCACATGCACTAGTGGTCTGACTGCAACCCTGTTGTGAGCCATTTGAGATAGTGCAGATGTTTACATCCTACATTCCCTCCACATTGTTGCTGTACATGCACTACTGCTCCCACTGTGACCCCTGTTGTGAGCCATGCAGAGGGTGCACATAATCGCATCCTCCATCCCCTCCACATTGGTGCTGCATATCCACTACTGATCCTACCATGATCCCTGTTGTGAGCCATGGAGATAATGCAGATGTTCACATCTTCAATCCCCTCCACATTGGTGCTGCACATGCACTATTGGTCTCACTGCAACCCCTGTTATGAGCCATTGGAGACTGTGCAGATGCTTGTAACTTCCCTTCCTCTCCGCCACACTGGTGCTGTGCATGCACTACTACTCCCGCTACAAGCCCCTTTGTGAGCCATGGGAGAGCATGGAGAATGCTCACATCCTCCATCCCCTTCACATTGCTGCTGCACATGGACTACTATTCCCACTGAGTCCCCTGTTGTGAGCCATGGGAGATGGTGCAGATGCTTGCATCCTCCATCCCCTCCACAGTGCTGCTCTACATACACTGCTGCTCCTACTGCTACCCCAGTTGTGAGGCATTGGAGATGGTGATGATGGTCGCATCCTCCATCTCCTCCATAATTGTGCTGTACATGTACTACTGCTCCCACACCAGCCCCTGTTGTGAGCCATGGGAGATGGTGTACATGCTCGCATTCTCCATCCCCTCCACATTGGTGCTGTATATGCACCCCCAGTCGCACTGCAGTGCCTGTTCTGAGCCATGGGAAATGGTGCAGGTGCTTGAATATTCCATCCCATCTACATTGGTGCTGTACATGCACTACCGCTCCTACTGAGACCCCTGTTGTGAGCCATGGGAAATAGTGCAGGTGCTTAAATCCTCCATCTCCTCTACATTGGTGCTGTACATGCACTGCTGCTCTCACTGCGACCGATGTTGTGAGCCATGGAGAGGGTGCAGATGCTCGTATCCTCCATTCCCTACACATTGGTGCTACACATGCACTACTGGTACCACTGTGACCCCTTTTGTGAGCCATTGGAGATGGTGCTGATATTCACATCCTCCATCCCCTCCATATTGGTGCTGTACATGTGCTACCGCTCCCACAGCAGCCCCTGTTGTGAGCAATGGGAGATGGTGTACATGCTCGCATCCTCCAACCCCTCCACCTTGGTGCTGTATATGCATTCCCAGTCCACTGCAACTCCTGTTCTGAGCCATGGGAAATGGTGCAGGTGCCTAAATCCTCCATCCCCTCTACATTGGGGCTGCACATGCATTACTGGTACCACTGCAACCCATGTGGTAAGCAATGGGAGATGGTGCAGATGCTCGTATCCTCCATCCCCTCCATATTGGTGCTACACATGCAGTACTGGTACCACTGTGAACCCTTTTGTGAGCCATTGGAGATGGTGCTGATATTCACATCCTCCATCCCCTCCATATTGGTGCTGTACATGCGCTACCGCTCCCACAGCAGCCCCTGTTGTGAGCCATTGGAGATGGTGCTGATATTCACATCCACCATCCCCTCCACATTGTTGCTGTACATGCACTACTGCTCCCACTGTGACCAATGTTTAAAGCCATGCAGATGGTGCAGATACTTGCATCCTCATCCCCTCCAAATTGATGCTGCACATGTACTACCGCTCCTACTGTGACCGTTGTTGTGAGCCATAGAGAGGGTGCAGATGATCTCGCATGCTCCATTCCCTCTAAATTGTTGCTGTATATGCACTACTGCTCCTACTGTGACCCCTGTTGGTAGCCATGGGAAATTGTGCAAATACCCGCATCCTCCATCCCCTCCACATGGGTACTATACATGCACTACCACTCCCACTGCAACCCTTGTTGTGTGTCATGGGAGATGGTGCAGATGCTTGCATCCTCCATCCCCTCCACATTGGTTCTGCACATGCACTACTGCTCCCACTGCAACCCCAGTTATGAGCCATGGGGAGATGGTGCAGATGTTTGCATACTCCGTCTTCTCTGCCTTTTTGTTGGACATGCACTACTGCTCCCACTGCATCCATGTTGTGAGCTATGGAGAGGGAGCAGATACTCACATCCTCCATCCCCTCCACACTGGTGCAGCACATGCACTACCGCTCCAACTTTGACCCTTGTTGTGAGTCATGGAGAGGGTGCAGATGCTCACATCCTCCTTCCCCTCTGCATTGGTGCTGCACATGCACTACTGGTCCCACAGCAACCCATGTTGTGAGCTATTGGAGATGGTGCAGATGCTCACATCCTTCATCCCTCTACATTGGTGCTGTACATGCACTACTACTCCTACTGCGACTCCTGTTGTGAGCAATGGGAGACTGTGCAGATGCTTGCATCCTCCATCCCTTCCACATTGGTGCTGTATAAGCACTATTGCTCCCACTGTGACCCCTGTTGTGAGCATTTGGAAATGGTGCAGATGCTCGCATCCTCCATCCCCTCCACACTGGTGCTGCACATGCACTACTGGTTCCACTGTGACCCCTGTTTTGAGCTATGAGAGATGGTGCATGTGCTTTCATCCTCCATCACCCCCTCATTGGTGCTGCACATGCACTACTGCTCCCACTGCAACCCCTGTTGTGAGCCATAGGAGATGTTGCAGATGCTTGCATCCTCCTTCTCCTCCACCTTTGTGCTGCACATGCACTACCACTTCGACTGCGACCCCCTGTTGTAAGCCATGAAAGACTGTGCAGCTGCTCACATCCTGCACGCACTACTGTTCCCAATGCGATCCCTGTTGTAAGCCATAAAAGACTGTGCAGATGTTCGCATCCTACATGCCTACTGCTCCCACTGTGACCACTGTTGTGAGCCATAGAGATGGAGCAGATGCTCGCCTCTTCCATCCCCTCCACATTAGTGCTTCACATGCACTACTGCTCCCACTGTGACCCTTGCTGTGAGCCATGGGAGATGGTGCAGATGCTTGCATCCCTCATCCTCTCCACACTGGTGCTGCAGATGCACTACTGCTCCCACTGCGACCCCTGTTGTGAGCCATAGGAGATGGTGCAGGTGCTTGCATCGCCATTCCCTCCACATTGGTGCTGCACATGCATTACTGGACCCTCTGCGATCCCTGTTGTTAGTCATGGGAGTGATGCAGATGCTTGCGTTCTCCATCCCCTCCACATTGGTACTTCGCATGCACTACTGGTCCCACTGTGACCCTTGTTGTGTGCCATAGAGATGGTGCAGATGCTCGCATCCTCCATCCCCTCCACATTGGTATTGCACATGCACTGGTGCAGTTGGGATTCAAGTTGGATGGCGGGGGAGGGAGCAAAAAGAGGGAGCAATGGGTAGCTTCAGTTTTTGTCATGCACATAGGGAAGAGAAACCCTGAAGCTACCTATTGGTTGGGAGGGGAGTTGCTGGCAGTCACAAGGGAAGAAAGAGACTTGGGCATCATCATCACAGATGATATGAAATCATCCAAGCAGACCACTAAAGCAGTAGGTAAGGCTAGAGGGATGCTGGGATGTATTAGTAGGGGTATCACAAGTCATAAGAGGGAGGTAATAATCCCTCTTTACAAGACACTGGTTAGGCCCCATCTGGAGTATTGCATGCAGTACTGGAGGCCGCACCTGCACAAGAACATTAAAAAATGAGTCAGTCCAGACAAGGGCAATCAAAATTTTGCTGGGATTGCATCAGAAAACATATGAGGACAGATTAATGGAGCTTAATATGTATACCCTAGAGCAAAGGAGGGATAGAGGTGATATGATTGAAACACTTAAACACCTTAAGGGCATTAACAAGGTGAAAGAGTCTAACATGTTTACATATAAGAAAAATAGCAGGACTGGAGGACACAGCATGAGATTAGAGGGAGGCTGATTAAGGGGTGATGTGAGGAAGTTCTTTTTCACAGAAAGGGTGGTGGATGCATGGACCGGCCTACCTCAGGAAGTAGTGGATATGAATACAGTGCAGGGCTTCAAACAGGCATGGGATCTGCATAAGGGAGCAATACAGATGAGTATGAATAGATAGGCCATTCACAGAGCAAAGGCCTATGGCACATTCACAAGGTTTAAAAAAATGCAGACTGGATGGGCCTTGCAGTCTCTATCTGCCGTTAATTTCTATGTTTCTATGTCACGGTTTTGTCATACTGCAGCATTCTGAAAAATACAGGGAGAGAAGAACTCCTTGCCAACAGTATAATGGAAGTTCTGAATAAAAGTGTACAGAATAAACTGTCAGATCTAGCTGGGCTGTAATAACAGAAAGCAGGAGATGACTCTTTTCATCTTTTTAATCCATCCTTCATCAAACACGTAGCACTCAGTCACAAAGATTCTGTAGGACACTGAGGGACCATGTGGAGGAGGGAATTCAACTTAGAAAGTAAAAACATTGACTGTTCTCTTCAACTCTCCATACTGCCCTCTGGAAGTCATGGTAAAATGATAAACATGGAGTGCGGACTCTAACCTGTGAGACTCCCCCCCCCTCCCGAATTTCTCAAATATGTTTTACCAGATCTGGGACCCTGTCATACCTGGGCCTAGCACACTTCAAGCCTTGATGGAAGTGCGTTGGCACATTCAGGTCCTCTCCAGCAGACCTCCCCCTACCAGATGAGGACCAGGAGAGGCCGGATGCCCCATGTGGCGTTATGGAGGTTGGTGAACGTGGTTAGAGATGGGAGGTAGACGGTGACAGCCAGAGGGCTGCATGGAAGGAGGCAATAGATACAATTTAAAAAAAAGTGGTTTTGACATTCCTATTATTAAATAAAATTTAATTAGCATGTATCTAATATTCAGAGTTATGAACCTAACTATATTAATGAAGAGATTTGAAAATGAGCATCTATGAGTACCTGGGGGGGGGGTCTAAACAGGATGGAAAGAGGGTCACCCAGTCCCAGTTTAAGCCAGCATCTTGGTCACTGTATTTTCTTTTTTTAGTGCTTTCTTTGATGATCAACTGCATTTCATCCTCAGACTTTATTTCCACAGCCTTCAAAGGAAAAAAAAGGGTTGCAGTGTAAAAGTTCATTCATCCCACACAAGTTTTGGAGTTAATAATAACTGGAAGCATCTGTTCTGTCAGACATCATTTCACTGCTTTTATTGCAGAACATGACTGAGCATTTCAATGACCTGGATTTTCAATTAAATGCCAACTGTTTCTTGATTTTTACAATCTATGTTCCCAGACAACTCCAGCTGTTCTGCAGCATCTCATTTTCTGCAGAGTCCAACGTCAGTCCAGTTTTATAGTTGGGAGGGGCTCAAGGCCCCTGTATAGGTCAAGTGACATGTTCAAGATCATGCAGTGAGCTACATGCGGTGGTCAGGTGAGAGCTGAACCTCAGGCCTCCAGTTTCCTAATTTTGTACTGTTATGGCCTGTCACATTTCCAACTTAACACTCCAACTGTGCTGGCCTAAAGTACTCCAGGGCCCTGTTCTTAAACTCGGCTCAAAATGGGTCGTTTGTGCAGGGAAAATCGTTCATCCCACAAACCTATGATGTTTAAGAAGTGGTAGAAGACTCAGGGACGGAGCCCCCACCCTTTAACTGTCTCAAGTGAAAATGCTTATTCAGATAATGGCTACCACAATCTCCCTGGCATGCCCCTGCAAACAGGAACTGTGCAAATTAATTACTTTTGAAATATCAGTACAAAGCGACCAGCTTCACCTTTTACTTCAGCTTCTCATAGTTGACAGCTGGGCTGCAAATTGTGATCTGCTTCCTACTAACTGGCGTGGGCCATCGTATCCCGTGATGTACGCTCTGCTGGCAAAGGCATCCTGTTGCGTACCAAAAAAGATTAACCCCTGGTGGTCAAGTGTCTCCCCCATGAAGCATAAGTAGTCAGAGATGGTGTTAAGAACAAGAAAACCAAGTGGAGGCTTGAGACACCAGCAAAGAAGGGTTAATGGAAGTAGAAAGCACAGGACGTGGGGATGTGATTGAGACCTTTAATAACGTGAGAGGAATAAACAAGACAGGCATGGAGGGACTGTTCAAGGGGAAGGTGGGGAGAGATACTCGGGGTCCTGACATGAGATTGGAGGGTGGGAGGTTTAGGAGGGACATGAGGAGGCATTTCTCTACAGAAAGGGTGGTAGCAGAGTGGAACGCACTACCTGTGGAGGCGGATGTTACCACGTTTTGAATGTGGGGTGTGGAAGAAATGAGGAGACAGGATGGTGGGAGTGGTGTAGTGGGCATCTCAAGTATTTATGCTTGGGATACCATTAGGCCTAAAACCAGTTTTATAGTACTTACCAGTCATCTCCCACCCTTACCCCAACATCAAGAAAAAGGTGGTCTCCCCCAGTTAAATACTCAATCACTTCAGCAACCCAGGTCATCACACACACCTCTCCCTAAAATTACCATCTCAGGTGGTGTTCCTGAAGATGTAATTCCCATTCCCTCACCCCCATTCAACTGACCCTGAGATCCAGGTACCCTCATCCCCCAGTCTCCTGCTTCTCTTTAGGTTCACAGTAGCAGGTACAGCAGACAGCAAGCAACATATCAGCCTTGTCCAACTGCCCCAAACATAATATAAGTTCATTTGAATTGCCCAGAGCCTCTTCTGCTGTTAAAAGTTGGCCCCTATGCATTAAGGGGCAGGGATCCAGGGCATGTAGGCAACCCTACGTCTGAATGCTGTATACCAGAGGTCCCGTGGACCCCTGCACACATTCACAGAAGGGACTTATGTCCCTTCCACACAGGATCTCCTGGCTGATCATGCAGCTACATGCATGGCCAGTGCGGGGTGTGCTCAGGCTCTGCAAGATTCACAGGAGTGTGGCGTGCCAAGCAAGAGGGTATAGGATATGGTAGCAGGGACCCTGCTGTATCTTCTGCATGCCCCTTCACTTTACACCTGCCGGGTGTGCTGAGATGGGGAATCTCCCACCGTGCTACCTCTACCCTCTGGGCTGACAGGGAAGGCTGGGGTAGCCATTTTGTCACTCTCTCATCATTTTCCAAAACAGGCATCCCATGTTGTCCCAGAACCTGCCACTTAATGCAGAGCAGAGCTCCAGTATGGGACTAGGTTGGGTATCTGGTTAGATGCCCACCTGTCTTCTCTGATCCACTCCCACAGAGCAGTGCACTTGGAAGTGGGGGCAGAGCTGCAGGAAGGCACCATGTGGTAGTGTGCATTAGTGTATGCCATGCCCCAGATGCCTGTCCATGGGTGTGGCGCTGAGAGGGCCAGGTACGTGTTTCTAGGCCAACTCAACACATATTCGAAAATAGCACCGTGGAAATAGTACTAGCAGAAACAGCCATCATTGAAAGAATTTCTGGATAGTATGCATTAATATATAGTTAATCCTAAAATTGTTTTTATATTGTGGTCAAAGATGGGTCAGTATTGAATTAAAACAAAATCTGGTTGGAGTCAAAATGGCTTCTATTACATTAACTTGAGAAGGGATATAGAAACAAACATATACAGTACATTACCTGGGCCCCTACTTTCATTGCCAGTTCCACCGTGAACATTGTGTATCCCTTAGCCTTTCCCCTCTCACTCATCTTCTGCCTTGTCTTTCCATTATTCTCCCTTCCTGAGGACAGGTTCCCCTGCCACCACTTTTACTATTCAGCTCCTCATCCATTCCATCCCATGATTTCCTTTCCACTAACATCCTCTACCACTCCTTCAATAATCTGCCACTTCCCAGTACCATTTCCCATGCCCAGTATTTCCTGATAGCTCCTGTCTACCCTCTTTTCCCTAGAACATGTCTCCTTACCACACCCACACAGATTCATTGCTCCCCCCTTTCCACCACTGGCTTCCCTGGCACTACTTCCTCCACCACCTACATGTGCTAGTTCCACACTACCTGGACCCTTTTTTCCACCTCTTTCTACAACCACCTCCTTGTTTAATCTGGCTACTGCAGGACCAGTATCTTGGACTACTACACTGGTTTGAAAAAATAGGGGGAGTAGCTCAATGCTAATGATTACTTGGATCAGGGCTTGTGTGACATCTACTCAGGTTTGAGAGTATATCAGGACCTGACGTCAGCTGACTGGAACTTTTTTATCGACTTTTTTTATCACCATTATGCCTATCTCATGACGGTGCCATGCCCCAGCTCCTGATCAAAGTGTCCTTCAACTTACGGTGGTACCTCCCTCAGCCATGACTGCTTGACCTCCAGCTTACCAGTTTCCACATACCCTTCCTCCTGTGTACTCCAGTACTGGCATACAGGCTCATAAAGCAATTGAAAATGGGGGGCCTGTTTTTCCACTTGTCCACTGAGCATGGATGGTGGCAGACCTTTTTGTCATTCTGTCTCCAGAGGTGATTCCCCACCCACTCAGTTTTGTCCCCGACCCCCTCCATCTTCTTAAGCACATTTGTTTCCCTGTCAGTCTAATGGACTTACAATTCCAGTTGCCACATTTTCATATCTCATCATGTCGATGGTATTTTGTTCACAGGCCACCTCCTCTCCCAATCAATTTCTGTTGGACAGCATTTTCTCATCAGGGGATGTGGAGCCACCTACTGGTCTTCATGATTCTGAGAGTATTTTGATGTCATCTGGGTTGCTGGCCAAGGCGGTGAGTGGAGGGTCCTCGACAGTCACCGTCTCGCTCTACCACAGTTGGTGTATTCTTTTGTTTGGCGGCACGGGGATTAGTGGTTTGGGTGTTGAGTGGGTGAAGGGAGGGGATGTGATATTATTTCTTGGCTGGGGCTGGCAGGAGTGGTGGAGGTGGGATTTGGTGTTGCTGAGCGGGTGAGGGCTGGTGTATTTTGTTGATTATTTCTTCGTGGCTGGGAGTGGGACTGGGGCCGCTTATTGAGTGGGTGGTTGTGGGGGATGAGGGTCGATCATGTTTGGGGCTGGCTTAGGAGGAGGGGATAGAGTGCTAGAAGAGAACATGGGATGGGAACATGCTTTAAAGACTTTTGAGGATTTTTTAAATAACCTATAAAGCACTGCAAATTGTTAGCGAAGTGCAAGTCTATTACATCATTTGGCACCTTGCTACCAATTCGCTACCAAAGCAAAACTTCACACCACTCCTAGAAGCAACCCCACCACACACACACACACACACACACACACACACACACACACACACTTACTTCACTGTTTGTGCAGAACATTTGTTCTGATGAAAACAAGTCACCCTGAACTTGGTTGCCTTGGCAGGAACTCAGTCCAAGCCATACCTTCTCAGTTTGGCTCAACAGCTCAGAGCTTTTTTGTTCTGAAAATAAAAATCTATTTCTTTTAACCTTCTTCACCACATTCATGTACCTTTTGGGGCAACCCCCCCCAAAAACATCTCCCTTCAGTTGACAATAGCTGATTGGGAGGTGATGGGCGGAAAGCTCAGTAGTTCTGTCCTTTTTCAGGGCTCGCTCAGTGGCTACCGTTACCACTGGAGGGTGTCACTATGTCAGCAGTTGAGTGATGACATGCATTGATGAGTTCCACGCTGTACACATATACAGAAGTCTTGCAGGCAGTAATATGCCATAGCAGGTCATACAATGTATCTCTTCATTCATAGATGCATTGCTATCCTGTTGCTTATTACTACAGTATCTACAAGATCACATGTGTACAGCGCCAAACTCTTCAGTGTGCTGCTTAACTACTGACACGGTGACACATTGCAAGGGAACAGGGCAACTGAGCTAGCCTGGAACAGAAGTAAAGGAGCATTAAGCTTGCTGCCTATCCGGCCCTGCCTCAAGCAGCTATTGGCAACCAGGGAAGTGAGCAGCAAAATGCTTCAGGGCCTCTTGCCCCAAAAGATGGAGGTGGACAGGATAGCAAGAGGGAGGGAGTCTAAACTAAAGGTGTGTCGAAAGGAAGGGGAGCAGATCAGTTGGTTTTACTATTACAGACAGCAAGTGCACAAGTGCGTCCATTGATCAGAAGGTGGCCATCCGAGGAGGAGGGTGGGTTATACTAGTTGCCTTCCTCCATGCATAGATGGCCATTTTGTATCAAGGTTAAGCAGTGGAAAGCTTGGACCTCTAAAAGTGTCTCCAGGTAATAGTGAGTTAAAATTAGGTATTGGGGTGGGGGGGAGAAAAGTGGGAGCAAGATGCTGTTATGGTTGGATGGGGCGGAGGACATTTCTGTCTTTTTTTAACACTACAGGTACTTTTATAATGTATAAAGATGACACCGGCCATGAAAGCAGGCAGGTTGTGCCAGCCCCCTTCCTCCATTAGGATTTGGAGCTGAGTAAAAGAGGGTGGCAGCACAGTGCTGCTAAGGCGGGGGGCATTTGAAACAATTGTTTTAATTCACTACAAGGGCATTTTTACATGCATAAAAACGTCAGCCAGTTGTGGAGGTGGGTGAGATGTGCAGTCGCCCATTGTGGGATTCCCTGTTTATCACTCCTTCTCCCTTCTTCTCCCTATACCCCCCACCCTTTCTTCCTGAACTCTCCATGTACATACTGTATAATAATGTATATTGACAATATTTTTTTCTCTTAGCCTTTTGCATGTTTGCCTGTATAGACCTTGCCTACTACTGTACTATGTTTCACGTCCTTTTCCACATTGCATTCCTTGTTTGTACACCCATCTTTTTCCTTTGCATATTGTTTACTTTTATGTGCATTTGTCCAGCTCCACCTTGCAAATGAGCTCGCTCAATGGTGGTTCACCTGGTAAAATAAAGATTGAGTGAGTGATTTTATAGTTCAATTAATTAGAACAGCTTTTCAATGCTGGAGGGAGGAAAGTTGTCTTGGCTACTGAGAGGGTAGATGGATATGGGTTACATTTTGTTGTTGGGTTTTGGGCTGCAGAGGAAGATGGGGGGTGCTTTTTTTCCTTTCCTTTTTAAAGTCTGAACAAAACACTGAATACCCAGATAGTCCCCTTTCCGGATGGGCTCCTCAATATTCAGTATCCCTACTATTTGTGGTATTTGGGAAATAATATACGGCCCCTGCACAGCCCTAATGACAACTAGATTTGACATGGACTTAAGAGTATTTAAAAAACTACCATTTTGTACTTCCACGGGGTGTCTATTGATATAATTAACCATGAGGGCAAAGCACAGCAGAGCTATTGTTTTTGTATAATAATACTTAGGTCAATCACCAATTGGATCTCTCACAGATGAATATATTAGTTTTCATGTTAGTAGAATGCTATGTGAATCAAGCCAGAGTTGTTTACCTCAGAATGCTGAGGAAGAGTACAAAAAAGTCATATTGCAGAAGAAAACACACTTGAGAGGTCAGAGACAAAGGCTGTAGAGGTTATTAAGTTGTCAGGACAATCCAGGCAAGTAGAAGATCACACTAGTCACAGTGTAAATAAATCAAGCAGCATTCTGGTAAAAGTAGTTATCTGAGCAATACTGCTCTATTTGTTGTAAAGTGCAAAAAACTACAGTTCCCAAAAGCACATGCATCCCATAACCGAGGCTCCCCCCACCCCTGACTATAGTCAGCTGCTCAAGCACTACCACCAGGCCTCCATTTGGTGGCAGCCAAGAGCAAAGTCAACTCATCACCCCAATATGGGAGGGGAGCGATGCCGAGTGGCCTCAGCCCAGTCCCAGCCCTCCCCCTGCCAATCCCCAGTGACCCAAACTCATTCTTGAAATCAGGTCTCCAGCATGGAGAGGTAAGATGTAAGTGCCTTAGTTCTCTGCACCACCAGGCCATTTGAAGTTATGGGGTTTTGAAACTTTCAAAAGTTCCTGCTCTTGTTCCATGTCCGCATGAACAAATTAAATATCTTGGTACAGTGCTGTCCTGTTTACCATCAGAATCATGTGGCAACACCTTCCTAATACATCTACAGTATGAATCTAGTATGTACGTTCAACAGGTAACCTCAACAGAAGGGATTTTTAAAAATTGCAAATGACAGCCATGTTTAATGATGCAAGTCATTAATTAAAAAATTAGTTATAACAGCTGTTTTAAAAATATCTGAGAAAATTAAAAATACATGGAAGCTGAATCTATGGATGCCAGAAATATATTTTTGTCAAGAAACTATATGATGAAATTTGTTGCCGGTTAATGAATACTGCTACTTAAAAAAAAAACAACACATAGAAGCATAAACATAGGAACAGAGAATTTGACAGTAGATAAGGATCACTTGGCCCATCCAGTCTGCCCATTTCTTCTTATCTACACTGTTACATAAGACTGTGCCCGATCTACAGCTCTTTCTCCCTCCCCTCCTTCCTTTCCACTGTGATTCCCTTGTGCTTATCCCATGCATTCTTGAACCCCACCACTGTTTTTGTCCCCATCTTCTCCATTGGAAGGCTGCTCCAGGAATCCTCCACTCTTTCTGTGAAGAAATACTTCCTCATATCTTTTCTGAATCTATCCCCCTCCAGCTTCATAGCATGCCCCCTTCTTCTTGAGCACTTTTTCTTCTGAAAAATAATGCCCTCCTGTGCCTTATTTATGCCTGCAAGGAATTTAAAGGTATCTATCATATCCCCCTTCTCCCTCCTCTGTTCCAGGGTGTACACATTGAGGTTCTTTTGCCTCCCCTCATATGGCTTTTGATGCAGACCCTGCACCATTTTAATTGCCTTCCTCTGAACTGCCTCCAGTCTGTCTATGTCCTTCCACAGTTGTGTTCTCCAGAAATGGACACAATACTCTAGGCGGGGTCTTGTCAGCGATCTATACAGAGGCAATGCCACCTCCCTCTTTCTGCTTGTGATAGCCCTCCATATGCACCACATATCCCACTTGCCCTCCCTACTGCCCTGTCACACTGACTGGCCACCTTTAGCTCATCCGATATGATTACCCCCGGGTTTCCTTCTGCTTGGTGATCATCAATATCACTCCACCCATTGTGTACTGTGCCTCTGAGTTTCTGTGCCCTAAATGGCATAGGAGACAGTATAGCGCAGTGGTTTAAGACTCTGAGCTGCAAACCTAGAGACCTGGGTTTGAATACCACAGCCCCCACTTGCATACTGTGTGACACTAAGCAAGTTACTTAACTTCCTTGTGCTCCCAGGTCGCACCTGTAAACAAGCTTTCCGCTTAGTGTGTCTCTCCTGGTTAACAAAATAAAATGTATTTTGCACTTTTTTGCATTGAAACCCAGCTGCCATACCCTTGACCACGTCTCTAGTTTTCTCAGATATCTGCTCATCCTTCCCATCCCCCCTGGAGTATCCACTTTATTGCAGAGTTTGGTGTCATCCACAAAGAGAAAGACCTTCCCTTCAAGCTTTTTTGCAATGTCACCCGGTCCAAGCACTGATCCCTGGGTCACCCCATTGGTCACCCTCCCTTAGTTGGGGTGAATTTCATTTACCACCACCCTCTGTCGCCTATCCCCTAACCAATTTTTTATCCAGTTTACCTCCTTTGGACCCACTCCTAAGCTACCCAGCTTGCTTACTAGTCTCATATGTGGAACAGTGCTGAACACCTTACTGAAAAATAGGCCACATCCATCGCTCCACCAAGATCTAGTTCTTTGGTCACCCAGTTAAAGAAATCTATCAGATTCATTGACTTGACCTCTCCCTTGTAAAACCATGCTGCCTTGGGTCTTGTAACCCAATGGATTCAAGACACTATACAATCCTTTCCTTCAGCAGTGATTCCATTAACTTTCCCACCACCAATGTCAAGCTGACTGGCCTGGTATTGCCAGCCTCCTCCCTGCTACGACCTTTGTGTAGGGGGATTACATCTGCCCTTCTCCAGTCCTCCAAAAGCACTTCTGTTTCCAGTGAGCTATTAAATAGAACTGTCAGAAGTGTAGCCAGTATTTCTCTGAGGTCTCTCAATACCCTTGGATGCAACCCATCTGGCCCTATTGCTTTGTCCACCTTCAGCTTAGCAAGTCACTTCAGGACTCTCCCTCCTAAAAAGGACAGGTGTCCACCTCCCTCCCTCTCTCCAAAGCTTTTGTTACTTTTTTTTTGGCCACTCCCCTTAGAAACATAGAAACTGATGACAGATAAGGACCGATAGGTCCACTCAGTTTGCCCATTTTCCCTACCTACTGCAAAAACTTCAGACCTTACTTGATCCTCGTCCTTGTCCTCTTTCTTATTGCTAGGGCTCCCCGATGCCTATCCCATGCATTTTTTAATTTGCCTACTGAATTTCCCCCATCCCCTCTTCTGGGAGTCTGTTCCATGCATCCACCACCTTTTCTGTAAAGAAATACATTGCCCCTTAGTCTACCCCCTTCCAGCCTCATGTCATGATCCCTTGTTCTAGAACATTTCTTTTTCTGAAAGATGCTACCTCCTCTACCATATCTGTGCCCTTGAGGCATTTGAAGGTCTCTTTTATATCCCCCTTCCATCTCCTCTCCTCTCCTCTCCTCTCCTCCAGGGTATACATATTGAATTCCTCCAGTGTCTTCCAATATGACTTTTGGTGCAGGCCCTTCTGTGATCACTGAACAAAAGTATTTGTTCAGGATGTCTGCCTTTTCCTGCCCCCCCTTCTGCACAGTTCCCCTCTTCCCTTTTTAACCTTACAGTCCCACCCCTGGTCCTCCTGTTTTCACTTACATATAAAAAACATGTCTTGTTACCTTGTGTTACCTCCTGGGTTATTCTCTCCTTAGACTGTGCCTTGCGCTCCTTACTGCTTTACATGCTTCTCTCTGTTTCCCCTGATACACCTCCCTGTCTTCCTCCCTCTGCATCTCCTTATACAGCACCTTCTGAATGCTACACTTTTAGCTTCTAGTGTCCTGGCTACTAAGTTATCACCATGGGAACACATAGCATAAGAGACCCTGTTGATATAAGTGTTTCATGCACTACAGAATTAGCAATTTTGATTGGATAAAACTAATAGACTTTGATTGGACAAAACTAATCACAGGATGTATAATGAGTTACTGTAGATTCAGAGAGAAGTCCCAGTATATCTGGATATAACAGGAACTGTCCATTCATATACGGTATCTAGATATTTACTGGAGACATACCTCTGGCCTCCAGCCTACTACTACAGGCTACACAAATCGGATATGTACTCTGTCACCTACAGGAAACTAAGGGGGGACTTGGGTTATGTGTACAAAGCCTTTAAAGGAAAACTACACCCCTCATATCTTCTAAATGTTATGTGTTTCCATGTCAGCAAACAACTCTTTTCATGTAGCTGTTAAAGATGTATGCAACTGCTTCAGTCTGTTTTCACACTTCATACTAGGCCCTGTTACTGTCCTGGGAGGGTCCATTTCGTGGTTGTTGAGATCTCATTGTCCCTAAGAGCTGCATTAGCATATGAGAACATGACGTTTAATCAACCTTTAAACTCCCCAGTGTGCCTGTCTGCTTAATTAGTCTTAAAAGAAACAAGCTGCGAGAAGGTGTGAAATACCACATTTACCTTCAGTGAGTTTTACAAGCTATCTGAGTTATAATGCAGGTTTTTTCCCTTTAAACTCCATTCAGTTTCCAGAGAGTATTTGCAGGGTATTTGTTTCTTCAGCATAGAGATACATGATATAAATGGTTGATCTGACATCATGTTCTCATATGCTAATGCAGTTCTCATGGACAATGAGATTTCAACAACCATGAAGGTTATAGGAGACTTCAACATGCCAGATACAGATTGGTCAATACCAGCAGGAACATCCACCAGAATTAGACACATAGTGGATTCCCTGCAGGGAGAGGGACTCATCAAATAACTGGTACAACAACCCACAAGAGACAGGGCTATCCTAGATCTAGTACTGACTAACAGGGAAAGGATCACAGATCTCCAGGTAGAAGGTCACATGGGGGCCAGTGACCATCACATGGTATGGTTCAGTTTGGCCATGAGAACTAAATCATCCCATTCCAAGGCAAAAATATGGGACTTCAGAGGAGCTGAATTTGATAAGATGGCCAGCAGAATTAAGCTAGCCCTGGCAAGAAGAAATACAGGTGAGGGGGTACAGGCAACGTGGGCAAGCATTAAGGATGCAATACTTGAAGCAAAATCCCATTGTGTTATGGAGAAAAGCAAAAGAAGGAAGAAACCACTTTGGTTCTCAAAAACAGTAGCAGAAAATATCAGAGCCAAAAGGCTGGCCTTCAGGAAGTATAAGGGAACACAGTGGGATGAAGATAGAGAGGCATACCAAACATCCCTAAGGGAAGCACGGAAGACAGTAAGGCAGGAAAAGGCCCAAACTGAGGAAATACTAGCACAAACAGTAAAAGAAGGGGACAAGACTTTCTATAGATACATTAGTGAAAGTTGAAAGTCCAGAGGGGGTATTGCTAAGATCAAAGGGGATAAGGGGGAGTGTGTGGAGGAGGACCAAGGAAAAGCATCTATCCTAAATAGATACTTCTGCTCAGTATTTACTGAGGAGATGGTAGGGCAGAGCCAACAGCCCAGCATCATGGACACAGGGGGGAAGGAGGTGTGCACAAGTCCCTTCACAAAAGAAAGGGTCCTACAAGAGCTCGCCAAGCAGAGTGTGCACAAGGCAATGGGACCCAATGGCATACATCCCAGGGTACTAAAGGAGCTAAGGGTGGAACTAGCAGAGCCATTAGCAGAACTTTTTAGTGAGTCTCTGAGCACAGGAGAGGTACCAGAAGACTGGAGAAGGGCTCATGTGATCCCATTCCACAAGAGTGGCAGCAGGGAGGAGGCAGGGAACTATAGAGACCAGTCAGTCTTACCTTAGTAGTGGGCAGGATTATGGAGGCACTCCTTAAGGAAAGGATAGTGCAACACCTGGAATCCATAGGAGCACAGGATCCAACAGCATGGGTTTACAACAGGAAGGTCCTGTCAAACTAATCTCATGGATTTCTTTGACTGGGAAACCAGAGTGGTGGACCAAGGGGCTGCAGTTTGATGTCGCCTACTTTGACATCAGAAAAGCTTTCGATACTGTTCCACATAGAAGATTGATTAATAAGCTGGGTAGGCTGGGGATGGGTCAGAGGTTGGTCAACAGGGTGGCAAACTGGTTGGCAGGCAGAAAACAGAGAGTGGTGGAAAACAGTATACAGTCAGAAGAGATGCAAGTCACAAGTGGGGTACCTCAGAGTCAGTTCTGGGGCCAGTCCTGTTCAATATCCTCATCAGTGACATTGCAGATGGACTGGGGGGCAAGGATTGTCTGTCTGCAGATGGCACCAAGATCTACAACAGAGTAGATGACCCAGATGGGGTGGGCAGAATAAGAAGAGATCTGGAAAAACTGGCAAAATGGTCAGAACAGTGGCAACTGGGGTTTAATGCAAAGAAGTGCAAGATCATGTACATAGGGAAGAGAAACCCGGAAGCTACCTATAGATTGGGAGGGGAGTTGCTGGCACTCACAAGGGAAGAAAGAGACTTGGGCATCATCATCACAGATGACCTGAAATCATCCAAGCAGATCACTAAAGCAGTAGATAAGACTAGAGGGATGTTGGGGTGTATTAGTAGGGGTATCACAAGTCATAAGAGGGAGGTAATAATCCCTCTTTGCAGTACTGGAGGCTGCACCTGCACAAGGCCATTAACAAAATGGGGGCAGTCCAGAGAAGGGCAACCAAAATGGTGCAGGGACTACATCAGAAAACATATGAGGACAGATTAACAGAGCACAATATGTATACCCTAAAGCAAAGGAGGAAGAGAAGTATTATTATTGAAACTTTCAAACACCTTAAGGGCATTAACAAGGTCAAAGAGTCTAACATGTTTTAGCATAAGAAAAACAGCAGGACAAGAGGACACAGCATGAGATTAGAGGGAGGCCGATTAAGCGATAATATGAAGAAGTTCTTTTTCACAGAAATGGTGGTGGATGCATGGAATGGCCTACCTCAGGAAGTGGTGGATATGATATGAATACAGTGCAGGGCTTCAAACAGGCATGGGAAAGGCATAAGGGAGCAATACAGATGAGTATGAATAGATAGACCATTGACAGAGTAAAGGCTTAAGGCACATTTATAAGGTAGAAAAAATGGGCAAACTAGATAGGCCTTGCAGTCCTTATCTGCCATCAACTTCTATGTTTCTATGAAATGGACCTTCCCAGGACAGTAACAGGGCCTAGAATGGAGTGCGAAAACAGACTGAAGCAGTTGCATACATCTTTAACAGCTACATGAAAAGAGTTATCTGTTGACATGAAAACAAATAACATTTCGAAGATATGAGGGTGTAGTATTTCTTTAATAATGAAGGTCTGTCTGTAACATCGGGGCTTAATAGTAGGGATGATAACAGGAGCATAAGGTCACGTGGAGTGCAGCTAAGTGGGGAAACTTGCAAAACTAACAAAACAGCACAATGGTTCAGTCAAAGGGTGGTGGGGCTATGGAACTCGCTACCGGACAGAGTGGTATATAGTGATTCGATGGCACAGTTTAAAATAGATTTAGATAATTACATGGGGAAGGAGCGGGGTAACACAGTACCACTGACATGGGACGAGTCATTAAGAGCTAGATCTCCGATTGACCTGTAATTTACTATGAAACTATATACTAAACAATTTTGTGTAAATCTCATTATGACCAAGGCAACTGGACAGGACTGACATGTAGCTCTGTCTCTTCTGAGGCTAGCCACTTACTGAAGAGTCAGCAAAGGACTCGGAGGCCAGGAAATTACCGAGGATGTAGTGCTAACTGTCCTGGCTAGGAGTATGGTTTACATGGACTGTCATTACTACCATCTGTCCCTGTCCTGGCTCTCAAGCTTTACTTCAGAGGTTTTTCTTCTTTGCAGGGTAGCATACATGTAACAAGGAAAAGCAAGATTTTTTCTTCAATGTGAAGCATGTGCTCCCAAGCAGACCTGAGCAACATGTCCTGCCCCCCCACAGCACCCGTCACCAGTAAGCCAGTCCACAGACCTTCCAGTTGTCCCCTGGCCTGCCATGGATTGATGCAGTAGGCCTTGATCACATGATGTGGGTACCCCAAACCCAGGACCTCTGGGAGCCACCGCTCCAAGAATATAGCAACATTACCACCTTCTGGTGCCCTCTGGGATACCCAATATATGAATATTGGGGGCCCGGACAGTATTCTCCAACTGTTCTAGTCTCATTATGTTTGCTTGTACTTATGTACAAAATGCAATGCTGTAAAGTTGAAAGGGAGAGCTACACTTCAGTGAGCAACGATAAGATATTGCGTGCTCATGCGTGCCTCCCACACACACATGCACACGCACTCATATTGCGTGCTCATGCGCCCCCCCACACACACACTGTATAGATGATGGGGGTGCCCAATCCTCCATCAGCTGTGCTGTGCCCCCCAACAGAGTTCCAGGTGCCACACTGGGAGCCCACCCCAGCGTGGCAGCAGTCTGTATGGCCGACGAGGGTACCCAATCCCCCATCCGCTCCACTGTTCCCCCCCCAAGAGATTATCGGGTACCACGCTGGGAGCCCACCTCAGCATAGCAACAGTTACAAAGGCAGACGGAGGTGCCCAATCCCCTATCAGTTCCATGGCCCCTGCAAACAGCCTTCCAGCTGCCACACTGGGAGCCCACCCCAGCATGGCACAAGTCCTGTGTTGTCTTCCTAAAAAAAAAAAAACCTGAAAGAAAAAACCTTCCCTTGCTGACTGTCCTGAGCCCATTCCCCCCACTCGCGCCCACCCTCTGCACACTCTGCCTCCCCACACCCCCACCTCACTCCATATTTACCTCTGGAGCTCAGCCCAATGATCTTCGGTGGACCTGGAACATGTCTAAACTCTTCAAAGCTGACCGCGAACTGAGGAAATGCCGGTAAACTGTATAATGGAATAAATAGGTTTTTTTCAACTTTAGTGCATATTTCAGGCATTTTGGGGAATGTTTTCACCAAATTTTCAACATGGGGTTTTTGGGGACCCCACCTCATGAATTCTGTCAATGTCATGGCATTAATCGGCCCAGAAAGGTGATTTCACGGTTACTGTATGGAACCACCTTTCAGGACCAATTTAAGAAATGACAGTCGCAATTCATGAGGTAGGCCCCCAAAAACCCTATGTTGAAAATTTGGTGAAGAAATTCCCAAAAATTACTGTTTTACGAGCATGCGTTGCGCTGTTCTTATGTATGCTCGTAAGTTCGCAAATTTTCAGTATTTCACTCCAGATTTTCAACATTGCCATTGTACCAAACCTCCTTATGAGCAGTACAGCTGTTATTTTTCACATCTCGACCAAAATGAGTTTCCCGCCCATGTAGCGCACAATGGCACAGTTGGTGTGCGAAATCAATGTTTGGAACAGATTAAGAAAATCACAGTGACACTGTTCATGAGCAGAGGTGTTAAAATGACTATGTTCAAAATTTGGTGAAAAAAGTTCATAAAATGACTGTGTTACGAGCGACCATTGCGCAGTTTCCACACACCTTCATACTTCATGAATTTCTAATATTTTCAGTCCAGATTTTCACCAGTGGCATTTTTCCACACTTCTTTAGGAACAGTACAGCTGTCATTTTTCTCACCATGGCTTAAATGTGTTTTTGCACTTCCAGTGCAGAAATGCACGGTCGCTGTGGGAAATCACTGTTTGGGACAGATTAAGAAAATTACAGTGACACTGTTCATGAGCAGAGGTTCCAAAATCCCTGTGTTGACAATCTGCTGTAAAAAATCCCCAAACTAATTGCATTACAGGTGTGCGTTGCGCATTTTCTACGCATGCTCATGACTTCACCAGTTTTTTTAATATTTTCACTGCAGAATTTCAATATTGCCATTTTTTGTACCTTCCCATGAACAGTACACCTGTCATTTTTCACATCCTGTTCGAAATGTGTTTTCGTACCTGTGGTGCCAAATGGCGAAGTCACTGTGCGAAATCAGCTTTAGGGCTAACAAACTCATATTGCCACTGTTCATAAGGTAGGGGTCACAAAATACCCATGTTGAAAATTTGGAGTGAAAATGCCAATGAATGCCTGAGGCATTAGGGTTTCCAACCATAACGCCCCAGCCTGTAGAGATTGACAGGCATAAGGGGTGTGACTTGGGATTCTCGCCTGTAATGCTCATACCATTCCACACCCTGCAGGCAGTGAGAGGCATCGAGGTATGCCTTGGAGTCTCCAGCCCCAAAGTTCACCCCATTCTCCTATATCGCACCCATCTCACCATATTTCCTGATGGAATGGGCTGAGCACAATGGCCAAAGACCCCAAGGCACACCGTGACACTTGTCGGTGTCTGTAGGGTGGGGTGTGGTGAAATGGCGTGACTGTTATGCCTGATGACCCAAAGGCACACCCCAATGCCTGTCACTCTCTGCAGGGTGGTGGTGGGGTTGGCTTCAGTTCAATACTTCACTGCCATTCCTATTATGCAGCTCTCTAACTCCTACACTACCAATGCCAATGCCAGCAAGCAAACATTCGGCATTGACAAATGCTTGTTTTTAATAAGAACTGTTCATTCAATGATGATGCAATGGCAGACAAGACTTTGCCCCTCATCAAGGCTAAATCCACCGAAGTGCTCAGCAGTCCCTCCACTCGATTTTCTACTAAAGTCAGCTGCTTTGAATATGAGTCCAGTTTTTTTTCTCTATTCATTGATTAAACTGTGCGAGCAATTGAAAAGTGTGATGCAGGCTGTTGTGTGTGATCAGCAAGTTACTGTCAGGTGGGAGCTGTTGTAGATCACTGCTTTTACCAGATTGCAGGTTGGGGTTATCAGCCTTACTCGCCCTCCTTCAGGTGCAACATCTCCAAACTTTCCAGATCATGTATAGCAGCAACGTCTTATCTACTGTGCAGTCAACTTGTTTCTAAAAAATAAAAAATATATTTAGGATTCTAACCAAAAAAGAGCTCCTAGAATGAGAAGAGTCACTCAGAAGCGCTTCTGCTGGGCTGTTAGGCACCCCTCTCCCGCAAGATCTGTTTTTAATGAGCCCATGCTGCGATTTGTCTGTCAGTCCATTATTTATTACATTAGTCAGAAGATTTTCCTTTCTCAAGGTTTTCCATCATTTTCCTAGGTATGGATGTCAAATGTGTAGGACTATAATAGCAGCCAGCATAGCCCAGTGGTTATGGTGCAGGACTCTGATGCAGCAGATCTAGGTTTGAATCTTGGTTCCCTCTAATAGCACCTTATCTAAACATTTGGTTGGGAAGGGAGTTGCTGGCAATCACAAGGGAAGAAAGAGAGGTGAGCATCATCATCACAGATGACCTGAAATCATCCAAGCAGACCACTAAAGCAGTAGGTAAGGCTAGCGGGTATGTTGGGGTGTATTAGTAGGGGTATCACAAGTCAGAAGAGGGAGGTAATAATCCCTCTTTACAAGACAATGGTTAGGCCCCATCTGGAGTACTGTGTGCAGTACTGGAGACAACACCTGCACAAGAACATTAACAAAATAGGGTCAGTCCAGAGAAGGGCAACTAAAATGGTGCAGGGACTGCATCAGAAAACATATGAGGACAGATTAACGAAGCTCAATATGTATACCCTAGAGCAAAGGAGGGAGAGAGGTGATATGATCGAAACATTCAAACATCTTAAGGGCATTAACAAGGTGAAAGAGTCTAACATTTAAATATAAGAAAAATAGCAGTCCAAGAGGGCACAGCATGAGATTATAGGCAGTCTGAGTAAGGGATAATATGAGGAAGTTCTTTTTCACAGAAAAGGTGGTGGATGCATGGAACAGCCTATCTCAGGAAGTGTTGGATATGAATACAGTGCAGGGCTTCAAACAGGCATGGGATAGGCATAAGGGAGCAATGCAGATGAGTATGAATAGATAGGCCACTGACAGAGCAAAGGCCGATGGCACATTCATAAGGTAGAAAAAATGGGCAGACTGGCTGAGCCTTGTGGTCCTTATCTGCCGTCAGCTTCTATGTTTCTATAAGGTTCCACTTTGGATCGTTAACCTTTTCTAAATATTAGCAGCACTGCAGCTTTTTTCCAGTTACCTGGTACCCCACCTGAGAGATATGAGAGATTAAATAACCTGGCAAATGGGTCTGATATTAATTCCAGCAATTTTTGGTGCAGCTGATCTGTCCCTGCAGGTTTTTTAGATTTTACATTTTGTATTAATGTGATTTTCTCATCAGTACTAAATGGGTCTTGTTTTATATTATTACTGATGGCTTTTTCTGTTGTATGTACAATATTACTGTTGTTATTCCTTTGCTGCCTTTACTAGCATTTATTTTGGGATAATTTGTTAGAGTAGTTTGTTCATATATTAGCCCAACCAATCTGTTGGTCTGACTTTCATTATTTATGTAATTTAAGAACGTCTTTTAATTATTTTTTAAGTGGGCAATTTTAAACACTATTTTCCCTCCTTCCTCCTTAATTACTTTCTTGGTCTTTTTTAGATGGTAGCAAAAAGTCTGGCCGCTCAGTAAAAAGAGAAAATAGACCTCTATGCTAGGTCTTGTTAAAAAGCATTTTATTAAATACAGACAGCAGCACCACCAATCACAAATGTTTCACGTCGCTCTGATGCTTTTCCAAAGTGTGAGCATCATGCATCGATAGTTCATACTTAAGCAGCTCCTTAAAGGGATACTGCTCTTTTAATACTAAAGTGCTTAGCAATTATGAAAGTGCACATGACTGTGTTTTAATCAAGCTGCTGAGGATGGTGCAATATGTTTGTTTTTAAATTGGTTCGGCACCTTGGTTTTGGAAAGGTGCCTTAAAAATAAAGTTTTATTATTATTAATAAGAACAATCACACAACATGCAGAATATATACATATCTAAGACAAATGATTAAATAAATAAGAAAAACACACAAAATGACCCCCTATCACAGCATAATCACTAAATTCAATCATAAATTTATAATCACTATGCACAAAAAGATATAATACTAAAGACTGCATTCAGTCCCTTGATTTTTTGTGCTCCTAATAAATATTGCCACTTGTTTTCCACCTGAAGTAATTTTATTATCTAAGTCCCCCGGATAGTCAGACTATTTTTTCCAATCCCATGATTTTAAAATATGACTACTGCCCTTGCTCATCACATGAACAGCGAGTGCATTTGCAGTGTCTCCGTTAGAAATCCTCCCTAAGTGCTTAGCCATTCTATTGTTAAGTAGTCTCTTTGTCTTGCTGACATAAAAGTTCTGGCAAGTACAGGCTGGCACATAAACAATGTTTGTAGAGGAACAGTTAATGAAATGTCTGTAGATACATTCTTTTCCAGCAATAGGATGTTTAAAAACAGTACCCATTTGAAGATGAGCACAAAAGACACAGTTGCCACAGAGAAAAGTCTCACCTGGCAGACTTGGATAAGGGTCTTGTACGGGAGCACTCTACAGATTGCAGGGCACCGTATCTACTATATTTGGTCTTTTTTATTTCCTCTTTGTACAGTAAATGCTTACACTGGCCCCAGATTGATCCTTTTCCCCCTTTATGTTAACATTTAACCTTCCTCCATATTTGTTTTCATTCTCTGCTTGGATACCACATTGCCATTGTCGCCTTGCTGTTATTTTGCATTTTTCCTGGTACATATGTTTGCTCTAATCATAACAGTTGTGATTTAAACAAGTTCCAGCATTCTTCTATACAAGTGTTACCCATTAACTGTTCCCAATCCAATTTCTTAAGATCTTTTTTGATTTCACTGAACTCACTTTGTTGCAATTTTGTGCCAAGCATTGTTTGTGCGTTACTTTTAATTTCCATTCAGTCGTGCGTGGTGAGTAAGAGAAATACAAGAACTGGCAAAATATAGCACTGTTACCCCACTACCCTTAATGTGCTTTAGGCAAGCATGGAGGTTACTGCAGTGTAGTTAGACACAGCTTCCCCAATGTATGACATCACATGGTTCTCTAAAATGGTGGCGCTGTAGTAGCAACATTACAGACTTAGTCAGGTATACTTTTAGACTGCTGTCAGCTACAGGTGAGCCCAATACTTCATTTATAGGATCGTGTCATGTAACTTAAATCTATAGGGGCCACTGGCGTTTACACTGTATATGTTTCCCTTCATGAATAAATACGTCTGCATCACAACATGATTTTTGTCCTTTAAAGAGCTAGTGGCATCAAAATTAGTCTGCAGAAAATGTTATTAATTTTAAAAAGAAGTCAGTTGTAACTTGTTGTTTCTGGAACTGTTTTTCTTTGTCAATTTGGACAAGGCAAGGCAAATTTTATTTCTATGATGCCCATTCCTGGAGGCTCAGGGTGCCTTACAATTAAAAACATACAAGCGTAATACAGAAATATAATTAATATAACCACATATGAACACACGTAAAATCATAATTCTAAAAATAAATACTTAACTCAAATTCAAGGCTAGAATGCCAGTCTAAAATCAATTATAAGTATAAAATAACAGATTCACAGGATCAAATCTCAAAGTCCGGGAAGGCTAGTGAGAAGGGGTGTGCCTTGAGATGGCTCTTAAAAACCTTGACAGAAGGGGCCTCCCTGACAGACGGTGGAAAGTGGAACAGCCTGCCAGAGGAAGTGGTGGGGACTAAAACAATCGCGGGATTTAAGAATGCCTGGGATAGACATAAGGGAATTCTAGAGGTCAGGGGTAAGGGGCACTAGACTTCTAGAAACATAGAAACATAGAATTTGACGGCAGATAAGGACCGCTTAGCCCATCCAGTCTGCCCATTTCCCTACCTAATGGATAAGCTGCAGATCCTACTTCTTTCTACCCCCACCCCCTAGAATTGCCTTTTGACTGTCCCATGCATGCTTGAATTCCTCCACTGTTTTTGACTCCACAACCTCCTCCAGAAGGCCGTTCCATGCATCCACAACCCACTCTGTGAAAAATACTTTAAATTACCTCTGAGCCGCTCTATCTTCAAATTCAGTTTCTTGTTCTTGCACACTTTTTTTTGAAAGATGCTGCCTCTTGGACTTTGTTGATTCCCTTGAGGTACTTGAAAGTTTCTATCATGTCCCTGCTCTCTCTCCTTCCTCGAGGCTATACATATTAAGCTTCTTAAGTCTCTCTTCATATGTCTTCCGGTACAGACCCTGCACCATTTTAGTTGCCCTCCTCTGGACAGCTTCCATCCTGTCTATGTCTTTGCGCAGACTGGGTCTCCAGAACTGCATGCAGTACTACAGATGGGGTCTGACCAGCTGTCTGTACAGAGGGATAATAACTTCCTGTTTTCTACTGGTGATGCCTCTCCCTATGCATCCCAGTATCCCCCCAGCCCTCCTTCCTGCCCTCTCACATTGCTTGCCCACCTTTAGGTCATCTGATATGACTACCCCCAGGTCCCTTTCCATTTTTTAGTATCTCACCCCCCATTGTGTACTCTTCCCCTGGGTTTTTGTTTCCCAGGTGCATTACCTTGCACTTCTTAGCATTGAATCTAAGCTGCCATACATTTGACCATTCCTCTAACCTTGCCAAGTCCCTTCTCATCCTCTCCACCCCACCTTGTGCATCAACTCTGTTGCAGATATTTGTGTCATCTGCAAAGAGACCTACTTTTCCTTCCAGTCCCTCTGCAATGTCGCTTATAAAGACATTGAAGAGGACCGGTCCTAATACTGAACCCAGCAGTACCCCACTAGTAACCTCCATTTCTTCAGAGTGGACTCCATTTACTATTACTCTCTGTGTCCTATTCTCCAGCCAATTCTTTACCCAGGCTGTCATCTTGGGACCCACTCCCAGGCTGGCTAACTTGTATATTAATCTTGTGTGTGGGACTGTGTCAAATGCCTTGCTAAAGTCTAGGTAGGCCATGTCCACAGCCCCTCCCTGACCTACTACTTTGGTCACCCAGTCAAAGAAATCTATCAGATTCTGTCTGGCATGACCTTCCCACTGTGGATCCATGCTGCCTTGGGTTCTGTGCCCCTCTAGCCTCTAGATACTTGACAATTCTTTCCTTCAGAAGTGATTCCATCATTTTCCCTATCACTGAGGTTAAACTAACAGGTCTGTAGTTTCCTGCTTCTGTCTTGCTCCCACTTTTGTGAAGGGGAATCACATCTGCCCTCCTCCAGTCCTCGGGTACCACCCCATCCTCCCATGATTTGTTAAAGAGGGTAGTCAGTGGTGTCACTAGTTCTACCCTTAGTTCTTTTAGAATTCTGGCATGAATCCCATCAGGCCCCATTGCTTTGTCCACCTTCAGTTTTAAGAGTTCTTTCAGAACCCTTTCTTCTGTAAATGGGCTGGTATCAACTTCTGTATCAGACTGTTTCTACTGTTTGTT
Organism: Neoceratodus forsteri; assembly: GCA_016271365.2. NCBI lineage: Eukaryota > Metazoa > Chordata > Ceratodontiformes > Ceratodontidae > Neoceratodus > Neoceratodus forsteri. Next base: position 18,970,264 of record CM057458.1, on the reverse strand, counting down.
TTAGGTACCTCCCTCTTCATTTGTAAATACTGAGCAAAAATATTTGTTTTGTATCTCTGCCTTTTCACAGTCACCCTCTGCCCACCCTCCCTCCCCTTTATTAAGCCTCACTATCCCTCCCTTGGTCTTCCTTCGCTCCCTAATGTACCTATAGAAGGTTTTATCCTCCTTCTTAACTGAGTTGGCTGTCTTTTCCTCGGTTTGGGCCTTTGCTGTTCTGACTGCCTTCCCAGCTTCCTTTTGCTTTAACTGATACAGTTCTCTGTCCTGCTCCTTCTGTGATTCCTTGTACTTCCTGAATGTTTTCTTTTTCTCTTGAACCTTCACTACCACTTCCTTTGAGAACCATAGTGGTTTCTTACATCCTTTCATTTTGTTTATTTGCTTCACACAAAGGCTTGTTACCTCTGTGATGGCAGTTTTTATTATTCCCCACTGTTCTTCCACACCTCCTTCTTGCCCATTTGCTAGTGCATTCCTTAGGCACTCACCCATTTTGGCAAAGTCAGCCCTCCTAAAGTCCAGTACTTTTGCCTTTGTATGGCTTGACTCTATTGCTGTGTTTATTGTGAACCATACTGTTCGATGGTCACTAGTTCCCAGATGGCTACCCACTTCTACATCTGTGATCCTCTCTCCATCTCCATTTGAGAGAACCAGGTCTAAGATTGCTCCCTCTTGAGTGGGCTCCAATACTAGTTGTCTAAGGCATGCCTGCTGTAGGGCATCAAGAATAACCCTACTCTTCGAAGTGGCTGCTGCAACTGCACTCCAGTTAACATCTGGCATATTCAGATAACCCGTCAGCAATATCTCCCCTTTTTCTGCCATTCTAAGTATACTTTCTTTCATTTCCTTGTCCATTTTCTCCCCCTGAGAAGGGGGTCTATATACAACCCCTGTGCAGATTGTGGTGCCATTGCCTGTCTCCAAATTTACCCACAGTGCTTCTTCTCCTCCTCCCTGTTTACCCTTATGTTCTGTTGCTTTGGTTCCTTACCTTATGTAAAGAGCTACTCCTCCTCCTCTTTTACCCTCCCTGTCCCTCCTGTAGATAGTGTATCCTGGTATGTTTACATCCCAGTCATGGTTTTGTGTGTACCATGTTTCTGTGACTGCCACGATATCCAGATGTTCCTCCTCCATCAAGGCCACTAATTCAGGAAGCTTGTTACTCAGACTACGAGCATTGGTACTCATTGCTCTCCATTTTTTGATGGCTTTACCTTCTGTTGCAGCCATCCCCCACTGACCTTTCTACCTCGATCTTTTTCTCATTTAGTACCCTGTTTTGTAGGTAGAGGCTGGGATTTTCCCGCTGCTTATCAGTGCCTCCCCCCTTGACTAGTTTAAAAGTTTGCCATGAAGCATTTAAACAAATTGCTCAAAAGACTTGTTCCCTTCCTGGACAGATGCAGACCATCCTGTCAGTACAGGCTGGTGACCCTCCAGGTGGAACCCCAGTTCCCAATGAAGCCAAACCCCTGTGCTCCACACCATTTTTTCAACCATTCATTAAACTGCATGGTGCAAAGTACCCTCACCTAGAAAAATGTAAAGGGAACTTACAAGCTTAAATGGCAGACTGGGTGGGCCATAGGCCCTTATCTGCCAACAATGCTATGAATCAATGTAAAGGAATTCCATAGGATGGTTAGCAGTGACACTAAATGCCCCATTGCCAGATGTTTTCAACCTCATCCATGAAATAGTCAGGAGGCCCCAAGCTTAGGAATGGAGGGAGTCAACCGGGGTGGCCAGCATTAGGAAGTCAGACAGATAATCGGGGCCTAGTCCATGTAGGGCCTTAAAGGTGAATAATCCAACCTTGAAGATAACCCTCCACCTGACCTGCAGCCACTGCAGTTCATGCAGCAGCAGAGTGATGTGACAAGACCTGGGAAGGCCTGTCAACATCCTGGCAGCCACGTTCTGCACCAGCTGCAGTCGGCAGTGGGTACCTCCAAAGACCTCAAAGTATAGGGCATTGCTGTAATCAATCCTGGATGTGACAAAGGCATGAATCAAAGTAGGGAGGTGATCAGGCAGAACTAGGGATTTAATCCTGGCAATGTTCCTGAGATGGCAAAAGCCACTGTGGACAATGGATGACACCTGAGGCTCAAATGTCAATCTGTCATCCAGGAACATGCCAATATATCATACCCTAGAGGAGGCCTTCAATGGTGTATTCCCAAGAAAAATACCTTTAGCTGCACTGGAGGCACTCCTATCACACTGATGGCCTGGTTTCCCTCCAAAGACCTCTGTCTTATCGGGATTGAGTCGCAACCAGCTAGAGGACATCTAGTCATTAATTCCAGAAAGGCATTTATTTAGCATATCCACAGCATCAGATGTCTCGGCGGCAAAGGATAAGTACAACTGGGTACAATTTGCTCATTGTACATAGAAACATAGAAACATAGACTTTGACGGCAGATAAGGACCGCTAGGCCCATCTAGTCTGTCCATTTCCCTACCTACAGGATAGGCCGCAGATCCTAGTTAACCAACAGCCTATATCTTCCTGCCCCCCACAAGAATTGCCTTATGTCTGTCCCATGCATTCTTGAATTCTCCCACAGTTTTAGAGCCCACAACTTCCTCAGGAAGGCTGTTCCATGCATCCACTACCCTCTGTGAAATAATACTTCCTCACATTGCCCCTGAACCGCCCTCCTTCTATCTTTAAATTGTGTCCCTTGTTCTTGCAAGTCTTTTTTCTGAAAGATGCTACCCTCTTGGACTTTGTTGATTCCCTTGAGGTACTTGAAAGTTTCTATCATGTCCCCCCTCTCCCTTCTTTCCTCAAGGGTATACATATTAAGCTTCTTTAGTTTCTCCTCATACGGCTTCTCTTGCAGACCCTGCACCATTTTAGTTGCCCTCCTCTGGACTGCCTCTATCCTGTCTATGCCCTTGCGGAGATGGGGTCTCCAGAACTGGACACAGTATTCCAGATGGGGTCTCACCAATTGTCTGTACAGAGGGATAACAACTTCCTGTTTTCTGCTGCTGATGCTTCTCCCTATACATCCCAGTATACCCCCGGCCCTCCCTACTGCCTTCTCACATTGCTTGCTAACCTTAAGGTCATTTGATATGATTACCCCCAGGTCCCTTTCCTGTTTTGTTGTTGTTACTACCTCCCCACCCATTGTGTATTCTTCCCCTGGGTTCTTGTTTCCCAGGTGCAATATTTTGTACTTTTTTGCATTGAATCCAAGCTGCCATACGTCTGACCATTCCTCCAACCTTGCCAAGTCCCTTTTCATCCTTTCCACGCCTCCTTGTGTATCAACCCTGTTGCAGATCTTTGTGTCATCTGCAAAAAAGCATACTTTTCCTTCCAGTCCCTCAGCAATGCCACTGATGAAGACATTAAAAAGGACTGGACCCAATACTGAACCCTGCGGTACCCCACTAGTAACCGCCCTTTCTTCAGAGTGGACTCCATTTACAATTACCTTCTGTGTCCTGTTGTCCAGCCAATGTTTTACCAGGCTACCACCCTGGGACCCACTCCCAGGCTGGTAATTTGACTAGTAATCTTTTGTGGGACTGTGTCAAATGCCTTGCTAAAGTCTAGGTAGGCTATGTCCACAGCCCCTCCTGGTCAACTACTTTGGTCACCCAGTCAAAGAAATCTATTAGATCTGGCCTGACATGACCTTCCCGCTGTGAACCCATGCTGCCTTGGATCCTGTGCTCCACTGACCTCTAGGTACTCAACTATTCTTTCCTTCAGAAGTGACTCCATCACTTTCCCTACCACAGAGGTCAGACTGACAGGTCTGTAGTTTCCTGCCTCTGTCTTGGTCCCACTTTTGTGAAGGGGAATCACATCTGCCTTCCTCCAGTCCTCAGGTACCACACCATCCTCCCATGATTTATTAAAAAGAGTAGCCAGTGGTTTCACTAGTTCCTTCCTTAATTCTTTTAGAATTCTGGGGTGAATTCCATCAGGACCCATTGCTTTGTCCACCTTCAGTTTTAGGAGTTCTTGCAGAACCTTTCTTCTGTGAAAGGACTGGGATCGACCCCCTTATCAAGAGTGCTTCTGTTAATTGGATTAGGCACTTCCCCCTCCTCTTTTGTGAATACTGAGCAGAAATATTCGTTCAGTATTCCTGCTTTTTCACTGTCCCCCTCTGCCCACCCACCGTTCATTCTATTCAGCCTCACTATCCCTCCCTTTGTCTTTCTACGCTCACTGATGTACCTATAAAAGGTTTTATCCTCCTTCTTAACTGAGTTGGCTATCTTTTCCTCAGTTTGGACCTTTTATATTCTGACTTCCTCCTGCTTCTTTCTGCCTTAACTGGTACGGCTCTCTGTCCTGCTCCTTCTGTGTTTCCTTATACTTCTGGAATGCTATCTTTTCTTCCTGACTTTCACAGCCACCTCTCTTGAGAACCATAGTGGCTTTTTCTTTCATTTTGATTTGTTTATTTGCTTCACACAAAGGCTTGTTGCCTCTGTGATGGCAGTTTTGATAATTCCCATTGTTGCTCCACCCTCCTTCTAGCCTGTTTGCTAGTGCTTTCTGAGGCACTCTCCCATCTTGCCAAAGTCAGCCCTCCTAAGTCCAGTACCCTCACTTTTGTATGGCTTGACTGTAGCTGAGTTTAACGTGAACCACACTGTTTGATGGTCACTTGTCCCCAGATGGCAACCTCACTTCTAGATCTGAGATCCTCTCACTGTCCCCATTTGAGAGTACGAGGTCTAAGATTGCCCTCACGAGTGGGTTCCAAACTAGTTGTTCAATGCCTGCCACCTGTGGGTGTCAAGAATGGCCCTGTTTTGATGTGGCTGCAAATGTGCTCCAGTTAACATCTGGCATATTCAGGTCTCCCATCAACAGTATCTCCCCTTTCTCTGCCATTCTAAGAATGCCTTCCATCATATCCTTGTCCATTCCTTCCCCTGACATGGGGGTCTGTACACAAGCCCTGTGTGGATTGTGGTGCCCTTTCCAGTCTCCAAGGTGACCCACAGTGCCTCCTCTCCTCCCTGTTTACTCTTTTGTTCAGTTGCTTTTATCCCTTCCTTTACATAGAGAGCTACTCCTCCCCCTCTTCTCCCCTGCCTGTCTCTCCTGTAGGTTAGTGTACCCTGGTGTTAACATCCCAGTCATGGTTCTCTGTGTACCATGTTTCTGTGACTGCTACGATATCCAGGCATCCTCTTCCATTAAGGCCACCAGCTCAGGGAGCTTGTTGCCCAGACTACGGGCATTGGTACTATTACCCTCCATTTCCTGATGGCCTTACCCTTTTGCCCCATCCCTGTCCTTCTTGCCTTTGTCACTTTCTCCATTTACCCTTCCTTCTCCCTATTGACACCTCCATGTTGGTGTTTGCCACACTTACTACCGTGATTGTTTGGGGGGGGCTAGGATTTTCCTGCTCCTTTCCAGTGCCTCCCCCCTTGGCTAGTTTAAAAGCTTGCCAATGAAGCATTTAAACCTACCACCTAGGATCCTGGTTCCCCTCCCGGACAGATGCAGTCCATCATGCCAGTATAGGCTTGCATCACTCCAGGTGGACCCCCAGTCCCCAATGAAGCCAAATCCCTGAGCTCCACACCTGTTTTTCAACCACTGATTGAATTCCATCGTATGGAACACCCTAGCCTCTCCTATGCAGTAGATGGGTAGCACCTCCAAGAAGTGTTACCGTCGTAGTTACTTGACTCAAGGCCCTCCCTAATTCCACAAACTCTTCCGCACTTCTAATCCTTTCTAGCCAGGTCATTTGTCCTTGAGTGGACAATGACATCCAGCTCCTCACCTGTGCAGCTGCTCACGCAATCCTGAGGATTCGCCCTGTCCCCTCCAAGCCATGGCACCAGGCAGGCACCTTACCTCCCTCTCCCTTCCTTGCCCAGTTCTACCTTCCTAACAATGGAGTCCCCACCAGGAGTTGTTTCCTTCCCTGCAGGGTCCTCCTGCCACCCTCCTGGGTCTTCTTTGTGGAGGTTCCCAGCATCCTCCTTGGTCTCCACTGTAGGTGCCTCCATAGAGGAACCACACTTTGCCAGAATGGCATAGGAATTGTGGAGAGGTACAACTGGAGGATGTGCCTCTGTTCCACCACCCCACCCTCCCTGAGTCCACTGTGGTCCAACCGCTCCTCTTTCTTGGCAACCTCTGAGGCAACGGCAGTGGCACTGGTGGTCCCTGGATGGAAGAGGAGGTCCCACAAATCCTGGCCAACTCAGCCTGGAGATGAGCAACCTTCTTCCTCAGCCCAGAGAGGTGCCTGCAGATGGGACAACACCGCATCCTCCAGAACATCTCCCGGAAGACTGCTGCTCCACAGCCACTGCATTGCACCACTCCAATCATGTCTTATTTCTGGTCCCTTAACTGTTTGCAATCCTTACTCTTTCCTCTGTTTTTTTTTTCTCTCCTTACTTTCTGCCTGTGTGCCCTTTAAGCTCCTGATTGTCCTGTTCTGAGACAAGAATATCCTATATTTCTCAGTAGACCACTTACTTGTTCAGAGGCAGACCTCCAGCAGCTAGAGGGGCCGGAGAGCTACTCTTGCCCTTCTAGGATGGTGGGTCCTTGGTGGTTCTGTGATCACTCACTTCCTGCCCCTAAACAGGAAGTTCCTGTTGTCAGTCAAATCCTGTGCCTATAAAAATAGAACTAGCTTTGGGTGGGGGGCTGGAGGGGAGGGAAGGAAGGCAATATAGTCCGAGCAGAGAAGTTCAGTCACACAGCAGTCCTTTCTTCTGGTGTCTTCTGCCAAGCTATTAGCAGAAACTTTCTAAGGCAGTCTTTAAATGTAGCTTCCTTCTAGCTAAGCCACTCCCCCTACTTACCAGATCTTTCTACAAGTAATTTAAACCTCACAGCAGTTAAGTCTTTTCAGTCACCTGAGATTTACACCTAGATGACTTTTCAGTTACCCATTCAGTTCAGTTAACCCAAACACACACTTTTTTTGTCTTGTTTTGTATGTTAGTTTTTTTACCCTAAATTAAAGGTCCAAATACAAAAGTTCTTCTACTTTAGTCCCAGCAGAGAAGTTCAGTCACACAGCAGTCCTTTCTCCTGGTGTCTTCTGCCAAGCTATTAGCAGAATCTTTCTAAGGCAGTCTTTAAATGTAGCTTCCTTCTAGCTAAGCCACTCCCCCTCATTTCTACATTATAGTATTAGGTGTGCTGTGTAAAGCATTACTTTTACCTGGAAACGGACATATCTAGTTCTGTTTCTCGTCATACCTCATCATCACCATGACCTTATGTATTGTGACATCACAAGTGACCAGTCCTGCAGTAGGTCATTGGCTATTTTGGTCAGTTGTGATGTCACAGACAGTGAGATCATGGTGCCAATGAGGCATGGGGAGAAATAGCACTAGCTATGTCAGCCTCCAGGTAGATTATTGTTTACACATCACACCAGGCATTAGCAAGTAGGAAATCTTCTAATTAACAAAATGGAAAAGAAAAAGAAACTTCTGATATAAGATTAGTTCACATCTGCTAAAAATTAATATTCATTTTAGGCAACAAACTAGCACTTTAAAGTTCATTTTGTTTTGACGGTGATCTGGAGGCGCTGAGGTCAAAATCTTGACCTCAGCTTGTGGCATTAAAACAGTTCCATTGCAACAGACTGCGATGACAAAAGCAAAGGGTTATGATCTCGGCTTCAGAATAGCATCAGAACAAATTAAACTGTTCAGGACAAGGGTGACATTTTTCTACACTGGCTGGGACTAGTACTTGGGAAGGGGAAGGGGAGAATAGTTTCAAGCTCATCTGCAAAATGGCAATACAGAAAAAAACATTTCAGACCTAGTTAGTGTCCTTCTTCTGCACTCAGGTCATTACAAGGGGCAAGTATTAGAGCAAGCAGCTTCATCTTCCACTGCTAATGAGAAACCAGTCCGAATTATTTGTTAATTCTGTGCTAGTGGTGTGTACGGCCCAAATATTATTTTTGCAAATACCACAAATAGGGCCTCGAGTGCTCGGGAGTGAACACACGAGTATTTTTGGTTGTTGGTGTGTAGCCCTATAAGGAGCTCTGACTCCTTAGATCTACATGGCCTGAAAGAGGAAACCTCTGTGCCCTTGGATGGATCAGCTAGTCTGGTCTAGTTCTAAAGGGGAGGAGCCAACTAGCTGTAGCTGGAGAGCAGCAGCAGTTCCATGACTTTGAAGGGAGCTATCATCCTGACACTTGGGGGTTGCTTCACTAATGTTCTGAGAATTCTGCAGGCCTCGCATGCACCGAACATATGGTGCATGGGGCTTGCTGTATGCCCTGGCCGGTGATCAGGATTCTTGATCCCGTGCCCTGATTGCTGTAAGTTAGACCAGCTTTTTCTGGTTTAACTTGTGGCAGTTTTGGGTACCCTTTTATGGGGCTTGCACCAAATATTTGACACAAGCTGCCATAAATTGGAGAAAGTGTTGCAAATGCGCTCGATCACATTGAATCCAGCACAGTTTGCAGCAAAGCGTTTGGTGCAGCTGTGGAAAAATGGGCTCGATGCAGAGCTTAATGCAAGCCCTGCATTGCAATTTGTGAGTCGGGCCCTAGGTGTTTGGGAGCCCTTCAAGTGCTCCTGACTCCAGAGAGTGGGACTGCCCAAACCCTTTGGAATAGTGGTGGCTGCTGCGATCAAAGAGCCCCAGTGGTGGTAACCCCTTGGGAAAAATGAAATATAAGGCTGAGAGAGAAATCTGCTTCAGTGAGAGGGAAAAAATGAAATGGAGACCGAACTGTCAGTGCTGAGGTGAACTGTATTTTTACTGAAATAAATGAATGTTGTAAGCACCCCTTGGTATTACTCTTCCTGAAGCCAGGTAAGATGAGGAGGAGTGCTTTCAGCCATGTGTGAGAGATTTGGCCTTGGGAACCTCTACCCATGGGGGCCAGCACTTGGGAGAGAGTTGGAGGCAGTACCTGCAGCAACAGGAACACGGGGGTGACTGCCTCTCTGTGCCCACTCTAAATTTAGGGGCAATCCCCATAAGTTTCAGCCCTTCATGTCTCTGCAGTATAGCTGGTAGAGTATTTTTCATATCTAAGGGCTCATATCTGGCTGTTGTAAGCCCATATGTAGGTGGATGCATGTGAACACAGATCAAGGCTACTGTGGCCCCTTTGTTGTCAGGCAGTGATCAAAGGGTACTGGGTCAATGAATGGAAGAAAGGTTGGAGTCTGCAGGCAGCACTTATGAGCCCAATAAGGCCCCTTGCTGTTTCATTAAGTCTGCCAGAGTGGAAGTTTCTGGGATACAAGTGAAGTAAGTTTACCCCTTCAGGAGACCCCCTGCAGGTGAACATTGGACATTTTAGAAATTCAGAGTTGGGTTACAGCCTAACCCCTGTGGATATCGGTCACAAGTATGACAGCAGATCAAGGGAAGACCATTACAGAATGATAAAGCCACATCTGAGCATGGTGTCACTATGAGAGATTTCAGAGTTGTCACTGAATTGCTTACTGTCCCTGAACTGATTCTGCACTGCTACAGTGGTGTTATAAGAGGACTGTATGTTTAGAGACCCAGGATGTACCTCCCCAGTGGGAACAAGGAATCTGAAATGGGACTTTGAATTTGACTTTGCAATTGGACAGGGGAAAAATCATAGTATTTATTTATTTATTTATTTGAATTATGGTGACTGGGTAAGCCCACAGAGATGAGATGTCCCTTTTTCAGGGGCGACCTGGAATTAGTTACATGCAGTAAATAACAGAGGAATTATACGTAGTTATACAGACATATACAAACATTTCTATATGCATACAGTCATATGCAAATGAGGGAATTAGTTACAGGTAATAGCAATGAGCAAATACATTCAAGTCTCTATAATAGCTATGAATAAATACTTGCAAACATCTATGAAGTAGGTGAAATAGTAATTCTATATTACCAAATATAATGAGGTAGGTGCTCCTGCAAGTAGTTAGGGTAAGGCGTTCAATAACTGGTTATTGAGCAGGCTGTGATGCTAGAGCCTGCAGAGTTTTAGAAGAATGAAGAGGGTGCAGGGATAAAAGAGTTAGAGGAAGCACCTACAAGTAATGTGAAAACATGCATGCTTACCTGGAAGTTCTCTACTCATGAGTCGGACATTAAATGGATCCAATTTTAGTCTTTACCGCCCTCCCCCCATCTGGATCTTCTGTTATTGTTTGGGGTCTGTTGTGTTCCTCAACCTCCTCTCTTTGCCACTCTGCACCACCCTGATAGTGTTCATGCACCGACAGGGAGGTCATCCCATTCCCAGAAGATCTACTAAGTACAAGTTATTGTTTGTACATTCCCCTTCCCAGTGATTCCATTTGTTTACCCCTAGACATGGGGAGGGGGTTACATGTGATATTAGGGAATTTTTCATTTGGGATCAGAAAAAAAATGTAGAAATGGCAAGGCAAGTCAAGATAAGATATTTTTTTAATTTTTATTTAGCTATTTATTTCTGCTCCCTTGGCTCCGGTCAGCTGGAACATCCCGACCGACCTCCCAGCCCACACATCCGACTTCAGGCCACCTCCTCAATTCCTCCATGGCTTGCCCCCCCCATGGTGGGGTGGTGAGGAGCCTACCCCCCTTAGTTTCTACTCACCGGGAAGGATCCAGACGAGGAGATGCCATTCGGGGTTGGGCCGCTGAGGTCAGATGCTCATGCTGCCCAACCGGGAACCATTTTTCACGTTTCCATCCACCTAGGAGAGTGGCATGCAATGACACTGATGGAGGGTGCATGCACCCATCCTCACAAGCTCCCTCAAGGCATCTTCCCCATCTCCACCCCTTTTCTGCAGCATTGGCGTGCTGCTCCCCAGCCTCCGCTAGGGGACGGTCATGGACTGACCACTGATGTCCCCCTCCCTGGAGAAGGTGAGTAGTCCTACAGATGCTCAATCCTTCTCCACCTCTACCAACCCCCAGTGACCCATGCTCATTCCTGAGCAAGGGTCGCCGGCATGGCACAAGGGTAAGCGGCCAGCGCCACCGCCTTCAGCACCACTAGACAGGCTAAGATAAGATGATTTTTTTTATAAAAAGCCCTATCCCAGGGACTCTGAAAAATTTACTATGAAAATATTAAAAAAAACTTATATCCTTGCCACGGTGATTCAGTCTCTCTCACATCATCAAGAACAATGTGCTCTGTCCCATTCAGTTCACACGGACTGCCTGACATCACAAACTGTGGAGCAGCAACTCCTATAGAATTTTGTAAGAGGTGATGGAACTGAGTTCCTGTGGATTCTTGTCCAATTTAACTGCCGTGAATAACCAAGTTTCTAGGCTGCCAAATACAAAAACTTGCTGAGTATTCAAAAAAGGTCTGCACATACAGTACTCCTTCTCCAAGCACTGCTTTGATGGGTTATTATAAATCATTACAGGGATTTCAGCCAATCAGCATGCAGAGCTATTGTACCTCTTATTCTGTGTACAGTGTACTCTTGGGAAGAAGGGGGCAAGAGGGAGCACTCAGCTTCAGCACCAGGGAGGAGTACATCAAACAAAAACTAAAAAAAGAAAAGACTCAAAACTTATTTTAAATCACTTGAGCTAAACTTAAGTGATTTATAATCAGATAATAGGGCCTGCAAGGGATGTCGCTTATAGCTAGGATCTGCAGCTTATCCAATAGGTAGTAAATAATAATAATAAGTTTTTATTTAAGAGCAAATCACTATGTATCAAAGCGCTGTACAAAAAATGAGACAGACAATTTAAAATCAGTAAGAGATCTAAAAATATAAAACACTCCAATCTGATTAAAATCATAGTAAATTATGTTACCAATTTAGGTACATTCAGGAAAAGCAATCTTGTAAAGATGTGTCTATAAAGTGGTTTTAAAGCTCTCCACTCTCCGGGACTCATTTTCAACAAGGTATTGAATTCCACAGGGTGGGGGCTACGAATGCAAATGCCCGAGCTCCAGAAGTTTTCAACCTTATCCTGGGAATCTCCAGCAATCCCTTGTTGGCTGAGTGGAGCAGTCAGAGGAGACAGTAGAGAATCAGAAGATCTTGCAGATAACTCAGATCTTGTTCATGTGGGGCTTTGTAGGTCAGCAAGCTGACCTTGAAGGTGATCCACCATTGAACTGGCAGCCAGTGCATTTCGCGTAGCATAGGTGTAATGTGACTGGATTGAGTAGATCCAGACAAGAGCCTGGCTGCAGGATTCTGCACCAGCTGCAAGTAGTGGATATCAGCCCCTGGAAGCCCTAGGTATAGTGAGTTAATATAGTCAAGGCGCAAAGTCACAAAGGCATGGATCAATGTTGGCAGATCACTGGATGGAACAAGATGCTTAATCCTGGTGATGTTCCTCAGATGATAGAAAGAGGACTTGACCACAGCCGACACCTGAAAATGAAGTGTCAGTCCATCAAGTACCACCCCCAGATTCGCACCTGTTCAGAGGTCAGCAACTGTGAACCCCCAAGCCAGAGCCCTGAGGGACATCCCACCGTTGATCCCTCTATCCGGGCAACCCGGTTCCACCACCAACACCTCCGTCTTGTCAGAATTGAGCTTCAACCAGCTGGTATTCATCCAGTCCTGGATTTCCACGAGGCAATTGTTAAACACTGAGAGCACACTATCCTGGTCTGGCACAAAGGACAGGTAGAGCTGACTATCATCTGCATAGCAATGAAAACTCACCCCATACCATCTCACAATGTCTTCCAATGGCAGCATATACACCGCGAACAACATTGAGGACAGCATAAAGCCCTGCGGGACCCCACATGGCAGAGAGAATGGCTCAGAGGAACAAGTCCCTGGTAGGAAAAAGGGCAGACTAGGTGGGCCAGGCAGTCCTTATCCACCATCAAAGTCTATGTTTCTAAGAGACTCCTCTTGTACAATTTCGGCAGACAGAACCGCTCCGTTTGCTTCATGGTCCTCGTGCCCAAACCTCACACTAAGAGTTTCCTATACCATAAGACACATCCCTTGGAGACCCTAATAACTTATGACTGCTTGTTCTTAGCATTCTGCTTCTGTACGCAATGTATGAGGACACAGTGAACATATACGATAGTGTACGGGTAACCATACACTGCAGGCCTATTCTGCCACTGAGTGGATACAGTGCTGACTGATGACCTTGAGAGCGAAGCTTGAGAGGTTCCCAAGTCAGCATTGAATCCACGAGCTGCAAGAATAGCCAAGTAGTGTATGGGTAACTATACACTGTTCTATATAGTGTATGGTGACTGCAAAATAAAAAATAAACACTCACTTTTCCACATTTCACATCGGCTCTGCCTACTGCCCTTGATTAACAACTGCTGGCCAGAACACATGCGTGTCACTCTCCCACAGCAAGCTACGATGAATCGCAATGTCTGCGGGAGTCCCTTGTATTATGATGTCCTCACTAACGCAGAATGAAAATTTGTTCTGCGTTAGTGATGACGTCTCTACTGCAGCAGAACAACTTTTTGCAGTGTATGGATTTCCATACACAACCGCATTCCACCATACACTACAGTCCAACTTCCTGATTCCACTAAATGAGCTATTCAGAATGCTGTCCATAACAAAAAACTAAAAAAATACAAACGTCTCGCTTTTTTCCCCTTTTTTTATAGTTTCCCTCTCTCTCTTCTTAACTTTCTTATATATCTTTTCTTTCCTATACTCTGTTCTCAATCATTCTTTATTACTCCACAATCCTTTTACAAATGTACTTTTTTCCCTTTTGCAGCATCATATATAATTATGTAACATTTTAATATAAACCGTATCTAATCATACTATCCGCTTTAAGTTCACTACAAATGTCAAGTATATGCTAATTACATGACCTGTATTGTTTACTATATTTTAAACCAAAAGCTCCTTGTATTATTGTAGCAATGTTCTTATTATATGCTGCCTCAATTTCTTTAAAAAAAAAATCCTCACATTGTACTGTACTGTAAGAGGTTTGTCTGTATATCTTGTGAAAAATTAATAAAAAAAGTTTAACTACAAAAAAATACAAACAACGCAGACGGCAGTTCTTCCCATCAATCTTTATTCTGGTAAGTTAAATATGAATCATTTGAAGGGAGGAGTTTCATTTCTGTAAATAGAAAAATTGACAACTGTCAGTTAGCATTCATTTTGTCTCCTAGTTAGCCTTGCAAGCAGTTGTTTACCTCTCTAGCGAATTCAAGGGCCAGTCAGTATCAGTTTTAATTTTAACGTTAGTAAACTTACTGGTCCAGTCTTTCTCTTTGTCTCTCTCGCTCTCTCTCTCTTATATCGCCTCCTACCTTTTCCCACCTTCCAATCCCAACCTGCTGCCTAGTAGGATTGCTGATGTGGGGCTGTGTCAGGTTAGACTGCAAATGTATGAGGCTCAGCAAGTCTGCCAGTCTCACATGAAAGAACAGAGCAGCTGTGGCATGTAACCTTTTCAAACAATTATTAAAAACCAAGCTGAGCTTTGAAAAAAAAAACAAAGCTTGGCAGACTCTTAATTAATCTGCCCCCCAAAGGAAAATTCTCTTAGCCCAGCCCAGTCTTAGCAGACATCTTTCCCTCCCCTTTGACATCAGTTTGTAGCAACACAATAAACCCCATGCAGTTAGACAGCGGTTCTTCTTTGAGCACGTGTCAGTCCCATGCATTTCTTCAAGCATTGCACAGACTCATACTCCCGCATTTCTCCTACAACCCCTCCAGTACCCCCTTCCCTACCTCTCCACACTCCCCTACCTCTCCTGCACTCCACCTGCACCCCCACTCCCTCCTCTCCACACTCCCCACGTCCCAGCGTATGCTAGTGCAGAGGTATTTTCGTTGCTGTGTTTATACAGCTGTACTATGAATAATTGTATCCATCCTGGGATGCATTATATGTATTCTGTAATAGGTATGTGTATGTTGTCAGGTGCTACCAAGTGGTGCCTAAGCGGATACAAATTCTTCACCTCCTTACTTGTTTAGATGCAATATTGTGTTATGCCTCGTCTGTACAGTTTCTCTATTCCATTGTATCTGCATATGTCCTCTAGGTCTTCCAGGACCATCTTGTAAATGAGCTTGCTCAAAGGCATATAGCCTGGTTAAATAAAGTTTGATTCATTGGTTGAGATACCCAAGACTTCTATATGTTGTATTGAAACTTTTCATATTAAAGAATCAATATTACAATATTTAAAAAAAACAATTTAAGATAATATATTCAGTAGTTAGTAATACCAAATATTACTCAGCCCTTTTTTCTTTTCACTTTTCTTCTTTGCTGAACTGAGATACGTGGTTTCAGAGATTTTAAAAGGTCTTGCAACAGTTTGGTGTAGAGGTGCTGTGCTGTTTACCATTAAAATGTATATTAGCACCCTCCTTACACATCCACAGTATAAACCTAGTACACACCGTCAAAAGATCTCAGTGGAAGAGATTCTTAAAAACTGCTGGTGGTGGTCAGACGGCCATATTTATTAATTCGAGTCATTGATCACAAAACGAGCGCACTAGTTTTGTGCGAACCTCCGCTCCCCAAGTGTGACTATGTGAACTTTGACCTATGAACCAGGCAAAGTTTGCCTCAGATCCAATGTCTGGCAGCAGTTCGTATGGTCAAAAAAAAAAATTAACTACCAGGATCAGCCCTCCTCTGGTGACCAGCACTGCTCCCCTACCCCGAGTCGTCTCCCTCTCAAAAGGAAATGAGCAAAAGTGTTCGACATTTCAAATGCAGAGCCACTGTCAGCTTAATGATGGCCATGTCCTGAATGACAAGGCAGAGGCATGTGCCCAAGTGTACAAGGACAACACAGGACACCTAGGAGGAGGAGGAGGAGTCAGCAGCAGCAGAGGCAGCAGCAGCAAAGATAGCGGCTAGAGGCCCATGAAGAAAAAGAGACTAGCCATTAGACACATTGGCATAATATGCCCCATCCAGTTTTGGCAGTCACAGTCTAGCCTACTAAGTTGAATTTATCTACAACAGAAAACAAGCAAAGAGATCAACATTTTAAATGTGTACTTATCATCAGCTAGTGATGGCCATGACCTGAATGGCAAGGCACACTCATGTGCCCAAGGGTACAATGACCACACAGGGCATTTTGGAGGACACACAGAAGCACAGAATTTGCCAGCAGATAAGGATCACTTGGCCCATCCAGTCTGCTCATTTTCCCCTGCTTATGCTTTCACCATAGATCCTACCTGATATCGGCTTATCCACCCCTGTTTCTCAAATAAGATTCCCTTGTTCCTATTTTGGGCATGCTTGAAGCCCAGTGGTGTTTCCACCTCCATTACCTCTGCTGGTAGACCATTCCAGGCACCCTTTCAGTGAAGAAGTACTCCCTCACATCCCTCCTAAATTTAATCCCTTCTAGCTTTGTTGCATGTCTTCTGGTTCTCATGCACCTTCTCATCTGAAAAATACACCCCCTTCCTGTACCTTTTTCAACCCCATGAGGTATTGATAGGTCTCTATCATATCCCCCCTCTCCCTCCATTCTCCCAGGGTGTACATATTGAGATCCATTAGTCTCTTTTCATATGGTTTCTAATGCCCTACACCATTTTATTTGCCCTTCTCTGGGCAGCCTCCACCCTATGTCCTTCTTGAGATGTGGTCTCCAAAACTGGATATAGTACTCCCAGTGGGTCTTATCAATGATCTATGCAATGACAGTGGCAGCACCACCTCCTCCTTCTGCTGCTGATACCCCTCTCTATGCACCCCAGCATCCTAGTGGCCCTACCTACTGCCTTGTCACAGTGCCTCAGCACTCTGAGATCATCAGATATGATTACTCCCAGGTCTCTTTCCTGTTTGGTGACAGTCAATACCTTGCCCCAAAATTATACTCTGTTTCTTGATTTCTGTTCCTGCAGTGCGTGATTTTGCACTTTTTCACATTGTACCCCAACTGCCATATCCTCAACCACTCCTAGAGTTTTCTCGGGTATCTGGACATTCCCTTCACCCCTTTCTGGGGTATCTACCATATTGCAGATTTTGGTGTCAGTTGAAAAGAGGCATACTTTTCCTTCTAGCTCTTTCGCAATGTCACTGATAAAGATATTAAAGAGGACTGGAGCCAGTACTCAGCCCTGAGGTACCCTGCTGGACACTCTCACTTCCCCAAGTGAATTCCATTTACCACCATACTCTATTATCTAGCCATCATCCAGTTTCCTACCCAATTTACCACCTTAGGATATATCCACAAACTGCCCAGTTTTCTAATGAGCCTTCTATGTGTTACACTACAGTGTTGAAGGCTTTGCTAAAGCCTAAGTAGGTAACATGCACCACCCCCTCTAATCTATTTCCTTGGTCACCCAGTTGAAGAAATCAATTAGGTTCATCTGACATGACCTCCCCCCGTGGATCCATGCTGCCTCCGGTCCTGTAACCTGCTCTGTTCAACATACTCCACAATCCTTTCCTTCAAAATAGATTCCATTAGCTTCCCCACCACTGATATCGGTCTGACTGGCCTATGTTTGCAAGCCTTCTCCCTGCTTTTATGCAATGGGACTACATCTGTGCTCTTCCAGTCCTCTGTAACCACTCCTGATTCTGGTGAGTTGTTGAATAGGGCTTTCAGAGATACAGCTGGTACCTCCCTAAGTTTCCTTCACATCATTGGGTATTCCCAACTAGCCCCATAGCTTTGTCCAGTCTCAGATTTGCATATCCTTTCAGTACTCTCTCCCCTGTAAATGGCTGTCTACCCCTCCACCACATTCCTGCTGCTATTATGTGGTCCACACACACACATAACAGAAGTGATTCAGGCAGTAGTGAAGATAGCTACACTAAGACACAATAAAGGAGACAACAGAATAGGCAGCAACCTTTTTTTAGCATAAAGAATAAAAAATGAGAGAACACAGGAGATGGTAAAGCCATTCCAGACTATTACCAACAGCTGAGCCTCAAGTGTCAACCCCTCCTCAAGAATGACTCTCAGACTTTTCCTCCTTGTGGCAACCAAAAGCCCAGAGGAGCTCAGACAGAGCTCTGTCTCCCTCTCAGTAGCTTCCACAACCCCCAGGCCCGGCTCTATTACCAGTACTTCAGTTTTCTTGGGGTTAAGTCTCAACCAGCTCAATGACATCCAGTCTTGGATCTCGTCCAGGCACCTATTTAAGCACATCAACAATACCTAGTATCCCAGGTCAAAAAGATGTAGAGCTGCATATCATGTGCTTAGCAGTGAAACCCTAGCCCATATTGCCTAATGCTGTTACCCAGGGGTAGCATATACCCAACAAACAGCATGGAGGAAAGAAACAAACCCTGAGGTATGCCACAGGACAGAGCCTTCGGGACCAAGGAAAACCTTCCCAAGACTACTCGCTGGGTCCTGCCACTGAGATAGGACTCAAACCAGGAGATGGCTTCACCAGCAAGTCCTACATACTCCCGGAACCAGTCCACTAGTGGCCAATGGTCCACATTGTCAAACGCTGAAGAGAGATCGAGGAGAATGAGAACTGACTGTTCTCCTCTAACTCTCACCCTAAGCAGGTTATTGTGCACCCTAACTAGTGCAGTCTCTGTGCTATGCTATGCCTAGACCTAAAACTAGACTGGAGAGGCTCATAGATGTCTAAGGCAGTCAGTCGTGCCTCAAGCTTTAGCACAACCACCTTCCCAATAATCTTGCACAAAAAAGGGCAGGTAAAAGACAGGTTGGTAATTTGCCAGAACATCTGGGTCAAAAGATGGTTTCTTCAGAAATGGTTCCATCGATGCACTTTTCTGGGCCACCGGGAATACCCCCTCTGACAAGGAGTACCGGACAATCTCAATAAATAATGGACCCCTATGCAGCTCACAAGTTTATATGTTGGGCCTGGATCCAGATTACAAAACACTGTCCGTAGCTCAGAAATGACCTCACTCACCTTTTCTATTGTCACCAGACAACATTCTCCCCATGACCACTGAATGCATCCCAGACTCTTGGGTTCAACCCTGCTGGGCTGTGACGGCCCACTTGGTGGGATTCCAGCCCTAATAGAGGACACCCTGTCTAAGAAGAGCCAAGCAAACTGCTCACACTTTGTGGGCGAATATGCTTGACAGGCTCCAGACAGGCCAGACTGAGAAGCCTGTCCAGAGTCCAGAAGAACCGAGCCTGTCAGTTCATCCCGGCAGAACTCTCCCTAGACAGAAACTCTGCCTTTTTTTGAGTGATTTCCTCTGATACTCCCTCTAGTAAGACTTGAAAGTCATTCTGTCCTCCTGGGCCCTGGATCTTCTTCAAAAATGCTCCAGCCTCCACCCTTTTGGTTTCGTCTCCCTCAGCTCACCATCAAACCACGGCGATCCAAGGCATGAAATCAGTGGGCATACATGAACCAGCACCACCAGATTGAAAGCTGCCACACAGCCCTATTATAGGTGTCCATAGTTTTTTTCTGGTCCCCTGGTGTATGCTGTCAACATATCTGAGGTGTCCAGAACCACCAATTTATGAATATAAAGAAAATAAGACTACTACATTTTGCATCAAAGCAAAAAGAAAAAATCCAAATTAAAATAGATGACAAAGAATTTCTTCAGCAGGTAGATCAGTATACCTACCTAGGTTTAACTTTTGATACGCAAATGTCTTTCAACATACATGTGAACACCCTTTTAGAGAAAGTAAATAAAAAAATAGGTGCCTTACGTTAGGACTACAAAATGCTTAAAGAAGAGTGAACGTAAAATAGTGGCAGAGCAACTAATTATGCCCATACTAACTTGCGGAGAACTTGTATATCGTACAGCAAACAAACAATTAGTGTTGAAATTAGACAAAGTACACTACAATCTAGCAAGATATGTCCTTCGATGTAAATTTAGAACACATCATTGCACACTGCTGTATAATTTGCAGTGGCAATCTTTGGACATTATCTGCATTAGGTCTTGGCAGAGAATAATATATAAATATCACACATATTATCCAAATCATTATGTAAACGCTGTGCTATTTAATAATCAAAAACCAACTGACAAACCTAAAAGATCAGTTCATATAAATAAAATTTATGTTCCCAAAATTTGCAATAAACATGGTGAAAGAACTTTGGTCTTTCAAACTTCAAAATATTGGAATAATTTACCCTTCTCAATACAGACGATATCTTATGACCTATTTATGCAGGAAACAAATAAAATTAGTAATCATAGTTGTGTTTGCATCTAGAGGGTCCCACACTTTGTTGAACATCTCTACCCTGAGATATTAGGTGGTACTTAATTAAATAGTTGGTCATCTTTACTAGTTTGTGTAACTCTATCATATTCATGAGTGAATTAACTTTCATACAGTTTTAGGGACTTATTGTGATCTTAAATCATAATATTTATACGTGTAGATGAATAAGTTTAAAATCTTCTGTCCAGATGGAAATATATAGTAACTGATGTGCCAACTATTGGATAATTTAATGACTATGTGAATTGTAATGTAGATAGATGGAATGTGTACATGTTTTAGTTGTAATGTAAATTACAGGTCTGTCTTGCAAACTGGGTTATAAACCCAAATGACATGTATCCTGTATAAAAATAACATTTTTACTACTACTACTAAGAGTCCCTCTAGCCGAAGCCCTCACAAAGGGTGGAACTGGATTACCTCCACAGGGGTTGGGCTACATAAAGGGGCCCTGAAAGTGAACCTGATGGAGCAGTGATCCCGCCAGCTGATCAGTCTTGAAGCTCCCAGTCCCAAACCTGTGAGAGAATATCAAGTTCAAGGCATGGCTGTGTTGATGGGTCATGGAAGCAAAAACTTGTGCAGTGCCATGGGATTCCATACCCTGCAGAAAATCTTGACCAAAATGTAGGAACTTGTTGTCTACTTAAACATTGAAGTTACCCAGAATATACCATCTTGGTGACTCCAACACTCTGTGACAATGTTTGAGATTTCCTGCAGAAATTTCTCTTTGCACCTCGAAGGGCGATACATGGGGAGGATTCTGCAGCATGTACCCAGAACCCACCCACACACACAGTTACACATTCAAATGATGAGGTGTCCTCCACTGGGTGCACTACCAGGTTCTGCTAAGATCTAAAACAGATGGCCAGTCTCCCAGTGCGATACTTACTCAGGCAGTGTGCTAAGGAAAACCTGGCAGTCACTGCCGACTCCATGATGAGGTCTGCATCATCACCCGGCCAGGTGTCTATAATGCAAGCCAGACTGACAGAGGAAATAAGATCTGCCACATTTGTTGGCTTTTTTCCTCATTGATCTAGCATTGCACAGCACTGCTCAAAGCAGAAGAATGGTGGCAGCCGACCTTCAGCTTCCTGCCCATTTGGTCTAGTAGGATCCCTGGATATGAGGACTAAACACATCTGGCCTCTCTCAAGCTCCCATTTCACCCCAGGGACTTTCCTGGTCCTCACAAGTAGATACTTCCCACCAGCTTAGTGATGGACATGCCCTGAATGACAAGGCTTGGGATGGTACCAGTGGGGACAATTACTTCACCTGAACCGGCACCTTGGAGAAGGAGGAGGAGGTGGAAAATGAGAAGGTGCCAGCAGCAGCAGAGGAGGCTTCTCTTGAGTCTGGATCCTGTTCTTTCATCCAGTGGTAACAATCTCAATAAGTGACATGTTGTGTGGATGCCCTGGTAGATGTTTGGTTATACAGTTACAACGGAGTCCACCAGGATGCAGCACAGTATCACAGGATACTGTGTGCCACAATGGACTAACTACAATTGAAGTTGCCTTGTTTCTTGCAGTAAATTGCAGAATGCTGCAGTATTGCTTTGCATCCTGGCGGGCATCACCATATGTGCTGTGTGGGCCTGACACATTATAGTGTGGTAGACACACAGTGAAGTACATAAAGTAGGCATTACAGCATTGTTCATAGAGATATTTTTGCAAGTACGACACATCTCCATTCTCCATTAGGCCAAACATGATGAGAATAAATGTTCATTCTGAACATTAGTTACTACAAACACACACACTGAGTGGGATTAATGAGATTTTCATGTCAGAAACAAAACAAGAGTTGAACGTTATCGTAATATTTTTGTTGCTTCAATCTGTAATTTGTTGAATGTTAGAAAATGAGCTTTTTATATCCTGGCCTGTGATTGGCTGGTACCCATGCTAGTGGGTTCATTAACTTTCAATAAATGACCACGAAATAAAAAATGGCTGCCCAGTCTGCCTCAATACCAAAGTGGTATCAGTGTACCACTTTAGATTTTCAATTTACCAAAATGTTTTTCCCCTAGTTTAGCGAGTCCC
Organism: Neoceratodus forsteri; assembly: GCA_016271365.2. Classification (NCBI taxonomy): domain Eukaryota; kingdom Metazoa; phylum Chordata; order Ceratodontiformes; family Ceratodontidae; genus Neoceratodus; species Neoceratodus forsteri. The sequence goes on along the minus strand of CM057458.1, from coordinate 18,947,994 downwards.
CCCCTCGCTCACTGAGAGCCACCCCTGCTACCATGACCACCAACTACAGTAGTTAGCCATAACAAGAACAATGTGCCACTCAGAAAGCCACTTAAGCTGTTCTCCCCTTAAAAAAAGTATTTTTTCCCAAGCAACCTGTAGTGCTACCACCGTCACGTGCTTAGCACTACAGCAGAAGTTGATGTGTGCACATCCTCAAACAGAATCCTCTTTTTTTGTTTTCCTTTTTGTGTCTAATTTAAGAAAAAAGGCAAAATACCTCACAGTAGCATCTTATGACCACTAGCCCTTCCAGCCTTCTCCCAACCCCTTCCTCCGATGGACAGCCCACTCTGCAGTCCACAGCATCCATGTCCCGCAGTGGAAAAAGAGAAAGTACCGCTGCTTGATAAGTATTGCAAAGTATCTACTCCTATGGAGAGTGACGTGAGAGCCGAAAAAATGCTCAGCTCACGTTGTCTTCTGTACACTTCCTGGTTTTCCTACAGAGGGTGTAGTGGCTGAAGTTGTACCTGGATTTCACCGCTCCTAATGTCTGCCTTACATTGCAGTGCCCTCTACTGGTTAGCACACCAGTACAGAGACTACTATGCCAAAACCCCCCACAAAAAATCGTCTGTAACCATTTTTTTATAGCGTTACTTTATTTATTTTTTTTGTATGCCTATAAAAAAATGACACACGTAGCCCATTTTCTAAATGTAATAATACCCTCCAGGGTGGGTGGTATTGGGCAATATCAAACCTTCCAGGTGCTATAAGGCCCTCCACCAGCAGTGTCGGGCTTCATTACACCCTTGGGCAGTCTGGTATTGCCCAGTACTGCCCTCCCTGGTGGGTATCATTACTTGCATAATAAAAATATTTTCCGGACTCATGCACCACAAAGCATCTTTGTTGCTGAACTGTGCAATACGTTCATCAGAGAATTACACGTATATACAGCAGTACCACATATTAATTGGAGAACAAAACATTTTACACATTCCAGACTTCAAAAGTGACAGGACACTGATGGTATGATTTTTTTTATCCCAATGAGAGATAAACACAGTAGTAAGACAGCAAATGTTTTTGGCAAGTCCCTACAAAAAAATACCAAAATATGGTTCTGTATCCATATGGCAATTAAAAAAAAAACAACCTTCATGGCTTGGCTCATATCAGCTTGCTAGTTAGTGAAGGAGCCTGAAGGAGAATTCAGAGTCAGGGCTAAGGATGGGGAGGAAGAGAAGGACCAAGCAGGATAGTCCGTGCAGTACAGCAGGCGGTTCTAGAAGACAAATAACAAACAGCACTTAGTGGCGAAAAAATCACTACAGACACACATACTATACTCATACATCTGTGGATGCTTGGGGAATGTGTCACGTTCATTAATATAACCAACAAAGTAACAAACAGTGAGTGTCTGGACTAGTATCAACATGCCGGACCACTAGCCAGGAGGACTCAGGAGATTCAAGAAGTAAAAATTGTGCTCACTCCATGCATTAATTAATAGTGTAACATTTGCACACTATCGAACAGCCTCTAGTTCTGGAAATTACAGAGACAAAGCAACAGACTGCTCATGTCATGAAACTCATGATGAATAAGAACTAGAGTAGTGATACACCGAAAGTACTTTATGTCAGGGCCGAGACAAGATCCAGTTAGCAACAAAACAATTTAATAATACATCCGACCAAAACATATGACTCAAATATGTGAGATGGCAATACAACGCATGTATATGTGATCTCTAGTGGGACTGAGAACAAATATTACTGACAAACAAAGTTGCACTGAAACCACAAAAAAATTTACTTTGTCACAACTGACAGTGTAAAGGTTTTTTATATGCAAATATATGCCTCTCTAGTCATCTGTTGGAATGGGTGAACCAGTTCATTAAAAAATACGAACTGTCTCAAACATAGATACATAGATACTGTCAGCAGATAAGGGCCTATGGACCACCCAGTCTGCCCATTTGAGCTCGTAAGATCACTTTGCCCCTTACCCCTGACCTCCAGGATTCCCTTATGTCTACCCCATGCATTCTTAAATCCCGTGATTGTTTCAGCCCCTGCCACTTCCTCAGGCAGGGGTTCTACCTGTCCACCACCCTTTCTGTGAAGAAATTCTTCCTCACATTTCCTCTGAATCGCCCTCCCTCCAACTTCATTCCATGACGTCTAGTTCTGGAACATCTTTTTTGCTGGAAAATAGCGTTTTCCTGCACCCTGTTCCTACCCGTATGGTACTTGTATGTCTCTATCATATTCCCTCTCTCCCTTCTCTCCTCCAGGGAGTACATATTCAAGTCCTTCAGCCTGTCCTCATAGGACTTGTGATGCAATCTCTGTACCATCTTTGTTGCTCTTCTCTGAACCTTCTCTACCCTGTCTATGTACTTACATAGGTAAGGTCTCCAGAACTGTACAGTGTACTCCAGGTGGGGCCTCACTAGTGTCTTGTATAGTGGAATTATGACCTCCCTTTTCCTGCTGGTGATGCCCCTGCCTATAAATCCCAGAATCCCATTTGCTTTACCTGCTGCTTTGTAGCAGTGTTTTCCTATCTTGAGGTCATCAGAGATGATAATCCCAAGGTCCCTTTCCTGCTTGATGCATGCTGTATCCTCACCCCCAACTGATATGTTGTTCCATGGTTTTTGCACCTCATGTGCATTATTTTGCACTTTTTTGCATTGAATTTCAACTGCCAAACCCCTGACCATTCTTCAAGATTCTGTAGGTTCCTCCTCATTCTGTCTACACCCTCTAGAGTGTCCACTCTGTTACAGAGCTTTGTGTCATCAGTGAACAAGGAACTTCTGCCTTTTAGGCCCTGCGCAATGTCATTGATGAAGGTGTTGAATAGGACCAGTACCAGCACTGATCCCTGAGGCACCCCACTGGTGACTCTTCCCTCTGTGGAGTGACAGCCATTTATCACCACCCTCCGTGTCCTGCCACCCAGCCAATTACCCACCCATTGCACTACTGTCCTGCCCACTCCCATGTTCCCCAGTTTGCTGCTGGTCCAGTGGCATTCACGGTTGCGGTGCTGGACGCCACACCTCACACCATGCCAGCGACCCAGGTTCGGGAACAGACTCAGGCCACCGGGGGTCGGCAGGGGAGATGGTGGATTCAGCATCCCAGGGACTGCTCTCCTCCCTCTGGGGTGGGTAGGGGATGCACGTCATGCTGTAGCAGTGCCTGGTGATGGTCAGGTGCAGCACAAGTTCTGGGGCTTAGATGAGGGGAGAGCACGGCAAGACGTTGGCCTACACACAGAATGTCATTGCACTGCTGGCTCCAGGGAGAAAACAGGAAAAATGGCTCGGTGCAACACAAGCAGCTTGAAGGCCATGCTCCACCCTGCCCGGGAGGACTGTCATGAAGTCGTGCTGAGGGGTCCGGTCTCGGCCTGGCTCAGAGAGGCATGGGGGGCACTGCAGCAGGTTGGGGAGTGGTCGCACCAGTCCCCCATCATGTGAGTGAGCCTGCTGCTCTCCGGGGTGGTGGGAGCCGGCGGCTGGATGCCCCTGCCGGTAGTGCTGCAGTGGCGGATAAATAAGGAGAATAAAAAGAATTCCCAGTTTGTTCAGCAACCTTCTACAGTGTGTACAGTGTGTACAGTGTGCAGCACAGTGTCAAAGGCCTTGCTGAAGTCCAGATAGGCCATGTCCACTGCCCTCCCCTGATCCACCTCCCTAGTCACCCAGTCAAAAAATTCAACGAGGTTGGTCTGGCATGACCTCCCTCTGGTGAAACCATGCTGCCTTGGGTCCTGTAGTCCGTTGGTAACCAAATGTTCCACCAATCTCTCCTTCGGTAGTGCTGCCAAGATCTTCCCCACCACCAAGGTCAGGCTGACTGGTCTGTAGTTCCCTGCTTCCTCTTTGTTCCCATTTTTGTCCATGCCCATGCAGAAGGGTTCATAAACGAACAGCTACCGAACACTTTTGGCTGTTCGGGTCATTTTGGATGGCTGTATTGCACAAATCCAGCACGAGAAGTATGAGAGCACAGGAGGAAATCACAGGAGGGACCAGAGACAAGACTCCGGTTCCTCGTGGTCTGAGCGGGTTGACTGTCTGCCTAAGGTGGCACCTGATTGGGTTTGCTCTAGCAACCCATGTGGAGCTGGTGTAGAGGACCACAGGATGGAGAAGGAGCAGCAGTTTGCACTGGCTGCTCCATGACCGACCATGTGTGCTGCAGAGTAGTTCTTACTTGCTTTTGCCCGTTGGGCAACTCGACTTGTCGATCTCTGAAAAAAAAAGAGAATTACATTTTTTTTCATATTTTTTATTAAAAAAAAAAACAAGAACAGAAACAAGTTAGAAAACATGGGAATGGGGAGGGGATTAGGGGACTGGGTGTGGGAGTTGGGGAGTGCGGATTGTGGAGTAGGGAGAGGAGACTCGGGGAGAGGAGGAGGAAGAGAGACTGGGGCAAGTGTCAAACTGCCAGTTGTTTTTGTTTGGCAGCAGAGTGGGCGAACTGCGCCACCCAGGGCCATTGCCACTCCCAGCCAAGTTAGGCTTTTTGCTGTTTGCTCCCCATCAAGTCAGCTCTCATTTCCTGCCTACGTTCAGGAGGGATTTATTTTTTTTAATTTAATATTTAGTCTACAAGCTTTGGCTCAGTGTCCATTCCATCACATGGAATAATACGAACATACGAATAATCTTTGAAGGAAGGAAAAAGTATTGTGTCAGAGAGGGTTAGGCCAGGTCTCTGAATATCTGTAGGTAGTACTGGCAGCGCCTGCAATAACACACTTAGGCTAGGTGGGTGTGACTGTAAACATTTGTGTGTGTGTGTGTGTGTGTGTGTGTGTGTGTGTAATAAAATCTGCTAGCCAGCCACCAGTGCCACTTCTTGCATACTGTCTGTGTGACCATCCCCCCCCAAGAAGTCAGTCACCTGTAATCTTCCTCTCTGTGCTTCGTGGGGTATTCAAAATCTTGGCTCAGTGGGCAGGACATTCCATCACATCACATGGAATAAATAAAAAATAGTAATCCTTGAAGGAAATGTCCTGTGTCCATCAGAGAGGGAACTTAGGCCAGGGTCCCTGAATCTCTGTAGGTAGCAGCACCTACAGCATTAGCCCTTATAGCCTAGGTGCAGTTTGTGAACTGCTGCTTGGGTGAGTGTGACAGACCTGTGTGTGAAGGTTCCACCGTCAGAACGCGCCCGTCATTGGTGCGCATGGTTTTGAATTCGCCAATCTGTGTTTATGTGGGGGGATGTGCCCCACTCCACCCTGTGGGGACTGTGCCCCCACATCCCCCTAACTAAATATATCAACTACAGGGGGGTGGACCTCAGGGAAGGGGAAGCGAATTCAAAAAGTTGGTGCCGTAATGACAGGCCCACTCAGACTGGCGCACGGATGGCTGGAAAGGGTGTGTGTGAGTTGCTCTGACAGCCACCATCACTTGCGTTTTGACCCTGAACAAGCTGCAGACAGGCATTATGAGTACTCCAAAAAATAGTAAAGCAAAAGCCAGGGGCAAAGGAAGTAAATGTAAAAGTTTGTCAAGAGCCCAGAAAGAAGTGGCCCAAAAAGTAAAGGAAAACAAGCACCACAGTCTGCTGAAAGGGCTGAGCTAAATGCTACTACCATCGATGTGCAGCCTAACTCTCAAAATACTGAAAACTCGGCAAGGGTGGGTGGACTGTCTCTGTTTATGTCAGAAGGGCTCAGCAGGACAGCAAACACATTTTCGAAAGATAGCAGCAAATCATCTAAGAAAAGTGCAAAAGCAAAGAATATTTTAATTGTACATAAAGTTAAAGCACTTACAGGTACAACCTGCAGTGGAGTTGCTCAATTTACAACAATGCATATCGAATAAATCAATCTGTGACTGCAAATGTTAGCTCTGCTGAATCTGATGATGATGATGATGATGATGGTTATGGTGTGACTAAAGATGAAAGCTTTAATATCGATTTCACATTTTAAGAACTGCCTTACTAAAACTATACTCCATAAGTGTAACTGTTTGAAATGTATGCTTGTCAAATTGTTTGTTTGTACTTATATGTTATTGTAACCTGTCTATGACACAGAGCAAGGAGTATCTTGTAATATATGGACAGTTAAAATAATACTATCAAAAAGCATATGAAAAATTTCTTGTAATACGCCGGAGCCAAAGTGATAATACCATCGTTTGTAGGTGATAATAGTATCAATCAGAGTCTGTAATACTATCGTTCTGAGCTCTGAGCAATACTATTATCACAAATCTAAACAACGCAAGCACAAGCGCTCCCACTCCTTTCAATGGTTGCCATGCTCCCCCCCAACTGTCAATCAGACAGCAGCGTGCACACGTTTTGAATCACTCCTCATGATTGGCTGAATTCTGTCTGTGGGTGGACAAAACATTTAAAATAACATGGCGGCCATCTCTCGCTTAGCAAGAGAGTATTTCGCTTTCGCAATATTTTTTTTTTTTTAAACAAAGCCATTTTTTCGGTGGATCCTGCCTTCCCTGCACATCAAAACAACAAAAAGACAGGGCTGCCCATGAAACTTAAACACACTCACTGAAGTACAGAGACAGACGATGGGGGACGGGGGGCAGTTGTTGAACACACACTGAGCAAGTCCTCAGTGCAGCAGTGAACACGCAGTGAGTGAGTCTTCAAAGCAGCAGCGGCTGCACACGTTTAAAATCAGATCCATATATTACAAAAAATAAAAAATAGCTGAGAGTGTTTTACTCGGAAGTAATACCATCTCGAGGTTCTGGGGACAAGGAAACCTCTCGAGCTTCGCCTTTGAGGTTCCTTGTCCCCAGAACCTCTCGATGGTATTACTCCCTTGTAATACACTCTCACCTATCTATTATTCTATTTGTAATATATGGATCATTAAAATAATACTATCCTAAAGCATACACAAAATTCCCTGTAATACACTGCAGCCAAAGTGATAATAGTATCGTTGCCAAGTGATAATACTTGCATTCAGAACTCGTAATACTATCGTTTGAGCTCTGAACGATAGTATTATCACCAAACCAGAACAGCGCAATCTCAAAACCCTCCAATACCGTAGATTTAATGCGTGGTGATGTACCACAAATCACGCCTCCTCATTAGACACAGTGTCTCTGTGGGTGAGCAAAACAGTTCTAAAAAATGGCGTCTGTCTCTCGCTTAGCGAGAGAAAATGATCCATTCGCTCTACTGCCGATTCTTTGCCGCACAACTGTTTTATCCTGCATACAGCAAACACAAAAAAATCAATGAAAGGTAGGACTGTCTAAAAATAAGTCGCCAAGAGAGACACTGAGCGAAGAATGGGCGGGCAGAATAGGGAGGAGGGAGGGTGGGCGGTGGGTGGAGACGGAGAGAGTCACGCCTGAGTCCTCTCACACGGCAGCCTGCCCTGGAGTAACAGCACCTCACAAAACTGCAAAGTAAACTCACATCCATATATTACATAAAAAATAAAGGGCTAGCAGCCCACACTTGGGAATAATACCATCTGAGGTTCTGGGGCAAGGAACCCTTGAGCTTTGCTCTCGAGGTTCTCTTGTCCACAGAACCTCTCGATGGTATTATTCCCTTGTAATAAACACTCGCCTGTTATTCTATTTTTAGCAACATTGCTTAGATCCACGTTTCTGGAACAGACACCTTCCTGATGTGGTTTCTGAGGATATGGAGGAGTTGAACTACAGACAACTTTTGACTGATGCAGTAGATGAGATTTCATTAGGAGGATTAGCAAGCAGTACTACAATGACACCACCTCAAATTCAAAAGACTGCTCCAAAAAACAGTACAGAAGCAGACAATGAAAAGGATAACATTCCGTGCCAGCTGCAGGACACTGAAATTCCACAAGGAGAAAATACATGCTCAGTAGTAAGCATGGTAGATGTCGATCTGTCTGAGCCCAACATTAGTGTTAAGGATGACCCTTTAGCTTTCTGCAAGAGAAAAAATCATGCTGGCCAAAGCTGGCTGCCTTGGCTTGTAAGTATATTGGCTGTCCACCCTCCATTTTCTGTTTTGAACATTTATTTAGCTCTGCTGGGGATGTTGTGAATGATAAGCAAACAAGATTAACACCAGAGAATGGGGAGAAACTAATGTTCTTGAAGGTTAACTTGCCAAACGTTGGCTACATATGTGATGCCAATCTTGAAGAAGATGACACTGGCAGCAGTACCAGTGCTGCATCTGTGGATTAAGTGACACATCAGCTTTACATTTTCAGACTGGACTGGTTAAAAGCAGAGATCTGGGACTTGCCTGCCTTTGGACTGCATCATCATCATCCTGGGGGTAGGTGGGAGGTGCAGCCAGTACATCAAGCCCCCCTTTGAAGGCGTTTTGCCGAGGCGCTAGGGGCTTCCACAGTGGTGCCGAATAAATCAACTATTTGGTTGTTAAAAAGCTCTTTTGAACTGTTCTTTCTCCGTATAGAGTGCATACAGGTCTGGATTTGTAATTTATGTCGAGGGTTTGTCACCTTAATGTATGCGATCCCGTCGTAGCTTTTGAGCGCAGCAATTTGCCTGCTGGATTTCATCACGCCATCATGTTCTGGTGGCAACTGAGACAGACACGAGATCATTTACCTAAATGCCCCTAAGTAAGAATAATTTTTTCTTCTATAACCATTCTGATACATGCTGCTAACTCTGATTTTTCCCCCCAATAGTAGTGGTAGTAGCAGTGGTGAAGCGGTCACTTTGGACTATCTGGTGCTCTTCTTTCACACTGCTTCACATTGTGTTCCATACTTGGACCGGTAGCTATACTAAGACTGACTCAAAAAAAGAGATCTGGGACTTGCCTGCCTTTTGGACCGCATCATCATCATCCTGGGAGTGGGTGGGAGGTGCAGCCAGTACATCACGTCATTGTACTGGTAGCAACTGTGACAGACAAGTTCCTATTCTCATACACACAGTCACTTTCTCATTCTAAGGAGATCACTTACCTAAATGCACATAGTAAATAACCACATTGATAAGTGCTGCTTGCTCTGTTTTTTCCCCTATTAGTAGTGGTAGTAGTAACTAGTAAGAGTGGCAAATTGGTTACTTTCAGACTTCCTGGTGTTCTTCTGTCACATTGCTTCACGTTGCATTCAATACTGAGAGAGAGCCTTTGCTGCTAAACAAAAAATGCACGTGGTGCCTGTAACTGAGAAATAAAACTAATAAATTATACAAAGTGCAATTAAATACACTATCCCCTTTTGCAAAAATCAGACTTGGAGGGAGACTATTTACAAACTAGAGATCTGGTCTTGGACTTTCACATCATCACAGTCACTTTTTCATTTTTATGTTTGCTTGCACGCATGTGCAAGAAACATAGTGCCATCATCCGAGATTTCGGAGGTGTGTCACCTCCTCCTCCAATTCAGTCAGTGTGTTGGCAGGCGCGGCCCCTGTAAGCCAATGCATGCTGGAGCTGTCTATGACAAACTCCAAAATGCAGTGGCATACAGTTGAAAGGGGGAGCTACGCTTCAGTGAGCAGCGATAAGATATCGCCTGCTCATGCGCAGCTCCCACACACACACACACACACACACACAGAAACGCACGCATACTGCGTGCTGCCCCCGCACACACGTATAGCCAACAGGGGTGCCCAATCCCCCGTCGGCTTGTGCTGCGCCCCCAAAGTTTTCCACATGCCACGCTGGGTGCCCACCCCAGTGTGGCAACTATAGAACAGCCGACGGGGTGCCCACTTCCGCCGGCTCCACAGCCCCCAGCCATCCTTGTGCCACGCTGGGAGCCCACCCCAGCGTGGCAAACGTCCCACGCCGTTTTTTTACCTGCAAATAAAACGGTCCCACAGCCTCTCCCAGCCCCTTCCCACAACCCGCACCCACCCACTGCGACCCTGCTCCCCCACACCCCCTCACCCCATACTTACTCCAGAGCTCAGCGCGACGTATCTTCGTGGACCAGGAACACGCTCTGCACTCTTCAAAGCTGACCGCGAACTGAGGAAATGCCGGTAAGCTGTATAATGGGCTAGATAGGATTTTCAACTTTATTGCATATCTCAGGCATTTTTGGAATTTTGCACCAAATTTTCAACATGGGGTTTTGGGACCCTTCTCATGAATGATGTCACTGTCATGGCGTTTATTGCAGTACATCTTCATGTGAAGGTCCCAAAACCCATGTTGAAGATCTGGTGCAAAATTCCAAAATGACTGTTTTATGAGCGTGCGTTGTGCAGTTCCTACGCAGGCTCGTAAGTTCACGAATTTTCAATATTTTCACTCCAGATTTTCAACATTGCCATTTTACCACACCTTCTTATGAGTAGTACAGCTGACATTTTTTACATCTCACCCAAAACGTGTTTCCGTCCAGGTAGCGCACAATGGTGCAGTCGGTGTGCGAAATCAATGTATGGGACAAATTAAGAAAATCACAGTGACACTGTTCAAGAGCAAACATCTTAAAATGGCTATGTTGAAAATTTGGTGAAAAAATTTCACAAAATGACTGTTTTACGAGCGTGCGTTGTACAGTTCCCACGCGACAATTCGTAAGTTTGCGTAATTTAATATTTTCACTCCAGATTTTCAACATTGCCATTTTATTACACTTCCTTATGAACAGTACAGCTGCCATTTTTCATATGTCACCCAAAATGTGTTTTCGCACATGTAGCGCACAATGGTGCTGTTGGTGTGTGAAAGCAATGTTTAGGACATATTAAGAAAATCACAGTTACACTGTTTGTGAGCAGAGGTCTTAAAATGTCTATGTTGAAAATTTGGTGACAAAAGTCCATAAAATGACTGTGTTATGAGTGAGCATTGCGCAGTTTCCATGCACCCTCGTAACTTCATGACTTTGTAATATTTTCAGTCCAGATTTTCACCAGTGGCATTTTTCCACACTTCCTTATGAACAGTACAGCTGTCATTTTTCACAACATGGCTGAAGTGTGTTTCACACTTTCAGTGCAGAGACTGGGTCGCTGTGGGAAATCATTGTTCGCACAGATAAAGAAAATCACAGTGACACTGTTCATGATCGGACGCACTCAAAATGCCTGAGTTGACAATCTGCTGTAAAAATCCCCAACCTAATTATATTACGGGTGTGCTGCACAGTTTCTATGTACGCCGTGACTTCACCATTTTTAAAATATTTTACTGCAGATTTGCAACATTGCGATTTTTACACCTCCCCATGAACAGTACAGCTGTCATTTTTACATCCTGTTCGAATGTTTTTGCACCTGTGATAGCTAATGCCGTAGTCGCTGTGCATAAGCAGCTCGGCTAACAAACTGATATTCCCCTGTTCATGAGGTGGGGTCACAAAAAAAACATGTTGAAAATTTGGAGTGAAAATACCAACGAATGCCTGAGGTATTAGGGTTTCCAACCATAACACCCAATCCTGTAAAGAATGACAGGCATCAGGGGTGTGACTTGGGATTCTTGCCTGTAATGCTCATACCATTCCACATCCTGCAGCCAGTGAGAGGCATTGAGGTATGCCTTGGACTCTTCAGCCACAAAGTTCACCCCATTCTCCTATATCACACCCATCTCACCGTAGTTCCTAATAAAATGGGGTGCACATAAGGGCCAAAGACCCCAAGTAACACCGTGACACTTGTCAGTGTCTGCAGGGTGGGGTGTGGTGAAATGGCGTGGCCGTTATGCCTGACGTCCAAAATGCACACCCCAATGCCTGTCACTTTCTGCAGGGTGGTGGTGGGGTTGGCTTCAGTTCAATACTTCACTGCCATTCCTATTACGCAGCTCTGTAACTTCTACACTACCACTGCCAATGCCAGCAAGCAAACATTCGGCATTGATAAATGCTTGTTTATTATGCAGTCATTTTTGGTAAATGTGCCTTAACCATATTGATCTCAGTGCTGGTAGACTACTTCTGATTTTCCCCTGATTGTAGTAGGTGGGGGTAGTACCAGTCATGAAGTGGTAGCGGTCTGACTGGTTCTCTCTGACTGGCTGCCCTCTGCTCTGGCCTGGTGCTGTTTTTGTATTCCTGGCTTCTTCTTCATTACTTAACTAAGACACTTTCACACAGGTGCCTGTACCTGTTAAGAAATAGAAACACTGCTGTTAATAACTTATACACAGTATTAGTATTACTTTCTTAAATATCAGAAACAGAAGAGCAATTAGAAAGCATTCTCTGGGAGTTGCCTGCCTTTTGACAAAAAAAATCCCACAGATGGTATGTGGTGGGTGGCTGTCAGAGTTGCATGGTTCTCACTAGTGCTTTTACTATTAAACTACAGTATAATGACTGGACAAAATTCTGGGATTTGCCTGCCTTCAGACAAAACCATCATCATCATCATCTTCGAGGTCGGTGTCAGCTGTACATATTACAGCGCTGGCACTTCCATTAAGCTCATCCACAGTCACGTCGTTCACTCGTTCTCATCTCACTAATCATGCTGTTTATTACTGCTAACCAGTGGTTTCATTGTTTTTTTTTCTACAGCTATGTTGATTAAAAGCAGTTTAAAATGATTTTTAACATACAGTTATCATAAAACAATAAAGGTTATAAAAGGTTCAGATAAGGTTTGGTTAGGGATCTAAACCTTTTTTTGCTTATCACAACCTTTTAGAACCTCATACCCTTTTGAGGTTCTCCCATCTCTAGTAATCTGGCATAATTATGTGTTTTGATATAATTATCTTCATCGGTATTTATGGACCACTGTAACATCCAATCCTAGAAAGGCTACTTCTTGTCCTTGCTATAACTTGGCCAAGCGGTCCCTATCTGCTGGCAAATTCTAATTCTAAGTTTTTCATTTACACCAAATTTTTCCTCTCCATCCTCAATATCTGAATTCCCCCACCACCTGGAAATTCATTCTCAAAGGATTCCGCCTGTGTCTCTAGTTGTTCGGATGATGTGCCTGGCCCTGTATCCACCTTGCAGAGGGCCTGGACAGTGCTGCAGTTTGAGAATCCAGAGTAAAGTGACTGATTATTTTGATAAAAATAACATGACCACATTTTGCAGGGACAAGTTAAGGCAACGGTCTCAAACAATTGCCCCCTGCTGCACTGGAAACACATTCAGCGCTGACACTGGAAGATGGACAGCAAAAATATTTTAAAGCAACAGGCAGCAGTACTGGCCACTCTGTGACCATAGTGCTCCAGTACAGCAGGGGCTCTTCCTCAAACTCAGAAGTCTTTGGGTCAGACATTTAACACTACCTATCTGCCAGCAGCTTTTAATCCCATATTCCTTCTCCTCAGGCTCTTCAACAACAAGTTGAAAAAACTTTGCATTTACAGTAGGGTGTTTTTTGGATGTACCTTGGACTGTGGGCTTTGCTAGGTAAAGAGAATGATAGGAATGTCGCCTCTGCATCACATGCACTCCTGCTGCAACTAAGATGACTTATCAAACCGGCAGTCCCATCCACTGCTTTGCTGCTTTACTCGAATTATAAATCTGTAGACTTTGCTAATCAGGATTTTAAGACAGGTCCTTCATCTTTTCATTTTTAGGAAATCATTAATAAGTTGTGGGGGCCCTAAACCAAGATTAAAAGAAAAATGTTTCTCCCAAATTTGCATTGCTTTCTCATTCTTGTGTAAACATAGGGTTATACGACTAGGAGCACATTGAATTGAACTGTCACCCTGGTCAAGGTGAAGCATAAATCTGCATTTCCACATTGAGTCATTCACGTGTTCTGATTCAGCCAAGGGATACCATATACCATAAGGAAACGTGTGGCTCTACACTATACATTTGAATGTGACACTGATTAAGAATTCCCTGTCAGCTCTGCTTTGTGGAAAACTCAAGCCTGATTTCTTCAAGATCTGACTATTGAATTTTGAATGTGACCTATGCATAAGAACTGTGACTTCAGAAGTGTCCTGGAGTACTGGAATCAGGCTCAGATATTGATATTGCCCAAACTGGGGAAAGGCCCCTTGGAATGTGGGTCATACAGACCCATCTCACGCTTAAATGTAGATTTAAATATAGTAGTTGCTGCTCAGAAATCACTTACTAAATGTTGGTTAACCCAACAGGCTCCTTCTATAGAAATTTGGCATAATTTAATCTGTAGTATCTCTCAAATGGAGAAACTCACAGCTAATCTTAATAACTCAGTCAATCAATCAATCAAAATCTTTCTTTAGCCAGGCAAACACCATCAAGCAAGTTCATTTTGGAGATGGACCTGGGCAAGATACATGAACAATACATAAAGATGAATACCAACTTACAGAGTCATTACATAGAGTAGGGATTATGCACAAGAGGTTAATAACAGCACTGGAGTACATTTATAAAACAAGACAGACAGTTAAATATCATGTGCTACCAAACTTGTGCTACAAAAGATACGAACATACGAACATACAAAATTTGCCAGCAGATAAAGGCCTAGAGGTCTATCAAGTCTGCTCGAATGTGCAGCTAGCACCCCTTATTCTGCAGCTGTCCCTCTCTTCCACCCTTCCCCTACATTGACCCTCCCCCTTGTCCTGTTCCATCCCCTTTTGAAGCAGTCCACTGTTCTACTGGATACCACTTCTGCAGGTAATGCATTCCACCCAGCTACTATCCTCTCAGTAAAAAAGTGTCTCCTCATCACCCTCCGGCATTCCTTGGGACCATAAACCACACAGCAGTGCTGGATTAATACAGCATAACCCTATACAACCATGTATACAGAGTTTTCATGAAGCAGTCCTGGATTCAAGTATTGAGTACGTAGTGCAAGGAGGGGCATGGGTAAGGAAGGGGGAGGAGCTCGGGAATGAGAGCATAAGTGCAGGGGTGCCTAAGGGGCTTTAGAGCACCAGAGGCAGGTGGCAATGGTTATAAAGCTAGGTGCAATACACCGGGAACAGGGGCTGAGGGTGACTGTGCCAGGAAGTGTAACATTAGTAGATGCCAGGATGACTCAGAGATGGAGGCTCCAACTTAGATTGGGTGTCTCTATCAGGTGGGATACAAATAGACACAAACACACTGAGTAGTGGGGCAGGAGTACCAGGAATGGAATGTTCCTGACAGGGCTAGAAACTGAATCGGGGGAGCACTGGGAGGCTGTGTCGTCAGGGGAAGCAGTTACAGAATTCTCTGAATGAATGAGAATATAGTGCTCTGAAGGCTGGTAGTTTGATTGGGAATGCCAGTCACAAGGTTTTTTGGAGGTTGTTCCATAGTGCAGGTAGACCATGATTGATGGCAGACCTACCAAAGCATGACTTGAACTTAGGTACTGCAAGTGAGATGTAAGTAGAACTCTTTAGTTCATACTTACCTACTGCATTTAGAAGAAAACAGTCTGAGATATATAGGGGCAGTAATTCAGTAATAGCCCTGTAGCTCCAGAGGGCTACATTTCTCTTTCTTCTGTACCCAAGAGAGGACCAACCTACTGCAGCATAGAGGGAGCAGTGATGAGTAGAATAAGGAAGTCCAGTAATGAATATCAGAGCTCTGTGGTATAGTGTGTCGAGTTTGGCCACAGCAGTGGCAGTGCCAGATCCAGTCTTCGAAATTCTATGGCGCTGACGGGTGGTGTATGTTGGCCGTGATTTACAAATGCCTACACACCATGAAAGGACAGTGTGTAGGCATTCTCGGGACCATAAGCCACAAAGTGCTGCTCTACGCACTCCCCGCACATTCATGAATGGGTGCACTAGGGGGCCCTGTGCACATGATGATTGGCTGGCTGTGGGGTGCCACACCAGGAGTGGGACAGGGGCATGCCAGGGGGTGCACCCTACACAGAGCCCATTCACAAGGACACTGTATGCCATTGGGGGCTTCATGCAGTATGCCGAGGGGGACTAGACTTAGCCATTGCATCCCCCTCATAGTACTGCCGCTGGCTATGGCAGAACATTGCTAGCCCCCTCACCATGCCACTCCAGCATCATGGACTGGAGGGGAGGCTGGGGCAGCCATGTGGGCACTCACCCAGTGTCCCTGCAGGGTCACTGTGTGCAGGTCACAGAAACCCCCACACCACATGGGGCCGGGGATCAACTAGTAGACAGGATATGGGCATCCCATTGGCTGCCCACCCATGTCAGCCATTCTGCCGCCACGTACTAGCACGCTGTGGAGGAGGGTCCATGGATGACAGGTGCACAGTGGCAATTATGAATGGCAGTCACCATGCACCCATCGGCGGCTGTGGAGCCGTCTGGGTAGGTTACGTGCTTTCGTGTGTGAGACCTGCCCCTTAGAGAATCACATCCATTATAATTAAAAAAAAAAAAGATTTTGTACCATAATGCATTATTTGATATATGTAATACAGTTTGAACTTCATTGACTTTTTTATTTTAGAGTTATCAAATTATTTTCTCTCACCTGACAAAGTGATGATTGTTTTAAAATATTTAACATTTTAATCATTTATTTATTCTCTTGTAAGGGGTATCGCCCTTAATGTTTGTTTTAAATTGTCTTTGTTTTATATGTTGTTAATCAAAAATCTTTTAATAAAGAACCAAAGTTAAAAAAAAATGTGGATTTAAATACAAAGACCGGCATTCTGGCTCAACGGCTTCAGAAATACGCAGGAAAAATCATCCACCCAGCTCATACTAGGTTCCTAACAATGTGGATCCACAGGTTACCGAACATTATACCAGTAGGGAGAGCTGAAAAGATGATTATTTTATAATGATGTATCATGAATGACTGTTACCAGTTATGTTCAAAGATCATGTTCAAGCTTCAAACACCATCAATGTGATCACAATTACCAATAATTAAACATCAAAGTGAAATGGTCGCCAATCAAAAACAGTGAAGTTATGGAAATGGTGACTGTGATAAATGATGATCTCATATCATCATGATTTTTCATGACTGCCCATTGGTCAAGATTATAGTAAAAAAAATCAGTTTTTAACCTTTCTGTATACTTTTGGTATTTATCTTGTATTTAGATGTCTTTTTTGTAATGATCATTTATGATAATTTTTCTTTAGAGGCTCTCCGCTGTACTTACTCTGATACACACTTCATACTGTGAGTTAAACAGGTCCATATTGATTTATATAACTCAATTAAGTGGTTCCTTTTATGGTCATGCAGAGTTTCTAAAAAGTACCTTGTTTGTGCTTTAATAGTCTGCAAACTAATATTGGCAATGCAAAATTAATTTAAAAATAGAAATTACCATTGTTTTGGTCTATAAACTGCGCTTTTGAAATATGAAAATTAGGAATGCAAATATGTATACTATACCAGGCATTGCATGTACTCTTCCTAACGGTATTAAAACTTGACTTCACATGATTTACATTATAACTGATAATTTGTCTTTGCTGATATGTGACATTCATATTTTCATAACTGACTTGCAGTCTTATAATATTTAACTATTGTAATCATCAG
Organism: Neoceratodus forsteri; assembly: GCA_016271365.2. Lineage (NCBI taxonomy): Eukaryota > Metazoa > Chordata > Ceratodontiformes > Ceratodontidae > Neoceratodus > Neoceratodus forsteri. The sequence goes on along the minus strand of CM057458.1, from coordinate 18,930,579 downwards.
TGATCATCACTTGATCATCCACAGATCAACTAGAAACATAGAAACATAGACTTTGATGGCAGATAAGGACCGCTTGGCCCACCTAGTCTGCCCATTTCCCTACCTAACGGATAAGCTGCAGATCCTAGTTAACCAACAGCCTACTTCTTCCTACACCCCACCAGAACTGCCTAATGTCTGTCCCATGCATTCTTGAATTCCCCTACTGCTTTTGACCCCACGACCTCCTCAGGAAGGCCTTTCCATGTGTCCACCACACTCTGTGAAAAAATACTTCCTTACATTGCCCCTGAGTTGTCCCCACTCTATCTTCAAATTGTGTCCCCTTGTTCTTGCACATCTCTTTTTCCGAAAGATGCTATGCTCTTGGACTTTGTTGATCCCCTTGAGGTACTTGAAGGTTTCTATCCTGTCCCCCCACTCCCTACTTTCCTCAAGGGTATACATATTAAGCTCCTCTAGTCTCTCTTCATATGGCTTCTGTTGCAGACCCTGCACCATTTTAGTTGCCCTCCTATGGACTGCCTCCATCCTATGTCCTTGCAGAAATTGGATCTCCAGACTGCACGCTGTACTCCAGATGGGGTCTCACCAACTGTCTGTACAGAGGGATAACAACTTCCTGTTTTCTACTGGTGATGTCTCTTCCTGTACAACCCAATATCTCCCCAGCCATCCTTACTGCCTTCTCACATTGTTTGCTTACCTTTAGATAATCTGATATGACTACTCCCAGGTCCCTTTCCCTTGTTGTTGTTGTTAATACCCCCCATTGTGTACTCTTCCCCGGGGTTTTTGTTTCCCAGGTGCATTACTTTGCACTTCTTTGCACTGAATCTAAGCTGTCATACTTTTGACCATTCCTCCAACCTTGCCAAGTCCCTTCTCAACTTTTTCACACACCTCCCTTGTGTATCAACCCTGTTGCAGATATTTGTGTCATCTGCAAAGAGGAATACTTTTCTTTCCAGTCCCTCTGCAATGTCACTTACAAAGACATTAAAAAGGACTGGACCCTGTACTGAACCCTGTGGTACCCCGCTAGAAAACCCCCTTTCTTCAGAGTGGACTCCGTTTACTGTTAACCTCTGTGTCCTGTTATCCACCCATTTTTTTACCAAGACTACTACCCTGGGACCCACTCCCAGGCTGGCTAATTTGTTTATTAATCTTTTGTGTGGGACTGTGTCAAATGCCTTGCTAAAGTCTAGGTAGGCCATATCCACAGCCCCTCCCTGATCTACTACTTTGGTCACCCAGTCAAAGAAATCTATTAGAATCGTCTAACATGACCTTCCCATTGTGAATCCATGCTGCCTTGGGTCCTGTGCCCCACTGGCATCTAGGTACTCAACAATTCTTTCTTTCAGAAGTGATTCCATCATTTTCCCTACCACTGAGGTCAAGCTAACAGGTCTGTAGTTTCCTGCCTCTGCTTTGCTCCCACTTTTGTGAAGGGGAATCACATCCACCCTCCTCCAGTCCTTAGGTACCACACCATATTCTCATGGTTTGTTAAAAAGGGTAGTCAGTGGTGTCACTAGTTACCCCCTTAGTTCTTTTAGAATTCTGGGATGAATCCCATCAAGCCCTATTGCTTTGTCCACCTTCAGTTTTAGGAGTTCTTTCAGAACCTTTTCTTCTGTGAAAGGACTGATATCGGCCCCCCTATCCAGAGTGCTTCTATTGATTGGATTAGGTACCTCCCCCTCCTCTTCTTTTGTGAGTACTGAGCAGAAGTATTCATTCAGTATCCCTGTTTTTTACTGTCCCTCTCTGCCCACCCACCCTCCCCTTTATTAAGCTTCACTATCCCTCCTTTGGTCTTTCTTGCTCCCTAATGTACCTATAAAGGTTTTATCCCTCCTTAACCAAGTTGGCTATCTTTTCCTCAGTTTGGGCCTTTGCTATTCTGACTTCCTTCCCTGCTTTCTTCTGCTTTAACTGGTACAGTTCTCTGTCCTGCTCCTTCTGTGTTTCCTTATACTTCTGGAATGCTATCTTTTTCTCCCTAACCTTCCCTACCACCTCTTTTGAGAACCATAGTGTTTTTTCCTTTCATTTTGATTTGTTTATTTGCTTCACACAAAGGCTTGTTGCCTCTGTGATGGCAGTTTTGATGTTTCCCTATTATTGTTCCTCCACCCCTCCTTCTTGTCTGTTTGCTAGTGCTTTTCTAAGGCACTCTCCCATTTTGACAATGTCAGCCCTTCTAAAGTCCAGTATCCTCACTTTTGTATGGCTTGACTCTACGGCTGTGTTTATCATGAACCACACTATTTGGTGGTCACTTGTTCCCAGATGGCTACTCACTTCTAGATCTGAGACCTCTCTCCATCCCCATTTGAGAGCACCAGGTCTAAGATTGCTCCCTCCTGAGTGGGTTCCAACACTAGCAGTCCGAAGCATGCTCTTTGTAGGGCATCAAGAATGACCCTGCTCTTGGATGTGGCTGCAGCAAAGGTGCTCCAGTTAACATCTGGCATATTCAGGTCTCCCATCAACAGTATCTCCCCTTTTTCTGCCATCCTAAGGATGCCTTCTATCATTTCCTTGTCCATTTCCTCCCCCTGAGATGGGGGTCTGTATACAACCCCCGAGCAGATTGTGGTGCCATTTCCGGTCTCCGGGGTGACCCACAGTGCCTCCTCTCCTCCTTGTTTACCCTTTAGTTCTGTTAGCATAAGATCATCAAAGGAGATTATGCTCTAAGATCATCATCTAGATCATGATTTAATCATCAAACATGAACTTCCAAATCACCAGCTAATGATTATTGATTATTTTGTAAGCTTAAATCAGTATGATGGTTGTTGATGATTAACGATGAATAGTCATGACTGACCTTCACAAACCATGACTGATGCTTTAACAATTCACCTGAGTATAGGGGGCATTTAACCTAACCATCTCCATGGATGCAGAAACAGCATTTGATAGAGTCAATCAGCAATTTCTAAAATACACCATGGAGGAAATGGAATTTGGCCTCAGCAGTCAGAATAAATGGCATTTGTTCAGGTCGGTTCCCCTGGGCAGGTGGACTAGGCAGAGGTGCCCACTGTTCCCTCTATTATTTGCAGTCTGCCTGGATCCACTAGCAGCCAGAGTTTGGCAGGACATGGGGGTCAAAGACATCACAGTAGGGGTCTCGAAGTGCAAGGTATCCTTTTATGCTGATGACTCCATGTTTTCCGTAAGTGAACCAGTAAACACAGCCATGAAATTATTAGACATTTTACGAGAATTCAAGGAAATTTCTGGCAACAAAATTAACTAGTTAAAGTCAGAAGAAACAAGGTTGAGTGGGACATGCCCTCAGGGGTTCAGGGATACATTGCCTTTCAAGTGGGCATCTCGGTGAGGCATCAGATACTTAGGCATCCAAATCATGGGAAACCTAGAAAAGTTATTTGCCCTAAACTGTGGTGAACTGATGGAAGTAATGCACGTAATCTGGCCAGGTGGGCAGTTCTGTCTCTAACATTAGCAGTACAGGTAGATTCCATTAAGATCAACATGCTGTCATGTTATCTATTCCTATTTCAGTCTTTAACCATTCCCATACCAAATAACTACTGGAACAAACCTAACAAGGCTATTATGCATTCTATGTGGAGTTGAAAAGGAGCCAGAATAAGCCATAGAATACTCCCACTGCAACGGGATCAAGGCAGCTTGGCTTTTTACAGGTTTCAAATACTACCAACTAACAGGGCGTATGGCATACAATATGGAGGAGGTGGGCTGAGGGACACCATTCTTTACTTTTCCTTCATGGCAAATCACAAGGGATACTTGGGCCCAAGTACATAAAAGATGGGTGAAGCACACTTTAAAAATATTGGTAAAAGTCCACAGATAAACATCCACCCCAAATTATATAGGTCTTTTGAGAAACTCAAAGATCAGTTTAAACTTGAAAATACAGCCGTGCCGAGATGCATGCAAGTTTGACATTTCATTGCTGAACCAGAAAACACGTTAACGATCCAGGGTCCTCACTGCCCTGGAGGGTTTTTTTGGATTGGTTTACAGTTCTGAATGGAACATTCAGATGCATTTCAGAACTGTATCAGTTGTTTCACAAAGCCAGAAAGAGAAACATAATCTAGGTTAAGGGGAGATGAGAACAAGAAGGGAGAATTCAAATAGTACAGAAAAACTGGGGGGGGGGGGAGAGATTAGAGAGAGGATGGAAGGTGGTATCCTCGTCTACATGAAAGGTGTTCTACTGGAAAATTCTGGTAAGATTCTTTAGAACATGCACATTATGAACTACAAACACAGACCAGTGTTGAGTTTATGTGGAGGCATGGCGTGGGGCCCCTAGCTACATATTCTGGGGATGCTCAGTGATATCAACCTTTTCGGAACAGGTCATATGAGAAATAAACACAGTTCTTGGTATAAAAATAATTGACGAGTTTATGAACTGGATACTAGGCTTTCCATAGACCATGTCTTTAGACCACAAATCAAATCATTGTTTCAAATGTTAACAGCTGCACAAAAATGTGTAACTTCAGGCTGGCTACCTGGGAGCCGACACCTTCTTCCCTTACAGGTTGCCCATGGCATCTTCCCTTCCTTGGTGCCTATGCCCTCACTGGAAGCATGTGCCCCTTTCCCTCCATGGGAACTGAGTCCATGTAATCCATCTCTCCCCCGCCACACACACAGGTAGCCCATGATTTCCCCCCACTTCTTCCGCAGGAGCCTGTGCTCTCCCTCTGTGCTCAGAGCATGTGCCCTCACTCCCACGTCCTCCATCCCTGATGAGGAGCCTGTACCCTGCCTTCCTGCCCAGGAGTCTGTGTAATCCCTTTCATTCCCTTCACCACAAGAGCCTGTATCCACCCATCCATTGCCTCCCTCCTTCTCTCTCTACCCAGGAGCCTATATTCCATCCCATACCCTCCTTCTCTCCCTACCAAGAAGACTGTACCCTCCCTCCTACACACTCCTTCTCTGCCTGCCCAGGAGCCTTGCCCTCCCTCCCAATCCATCAATATCTCCCTCCCTCCCTTCCTGCACAGGAGGCTGTGTCCTTCCTCCCATTCCTTCACTCCCTACTTCTCTGCCCAGGAATCCATGCCCTCCCTCTGATTCCCTCCCTCCCTTCCTCCTTACCCAGAAGAATGTGCTCTCCCTCCCATTCCCTCCCTCCCTATCCAGGAGCGCGTGTCCTCCTTCCCATTCCCTCCCTGCCCACTGGTCTGTGCCATTCCTTCCTGCCTCCCTGCAGAGAAGCCTGTGCTTTCCCTCCCACTCCCCTACTCCCTCCCTCCTTGCCTAGGAGACTGTACCCTCCCTTCAATTCCCTCCATCCCTCCCTTCCCAGGAGCTTGTGTCCTCCCTCCCATACCTTCATTCCCTCCCTCCCTGCTTAGTGGCCCATGCCATCCCTCCCAGTCCCTCACTCCCTGCCTCCCTGTGCAGGAGCCTGTGCACTCCCTCTCATTCCTTCACTCCCTCCCTACCCATGAGTCTGTGCCCTCCCTCCCATTCCCTCACTCCCTCCCTCCCTGCCCAGGAGCCTGTGCCTCCTCCCAATCCCTCACCCTCCCAAACCAGGAACCTGTGCCCTCCCTTCCGTTCTTTCACTCCCTGTCTCCCTGCCCAGGAGCATGTGCCCTCCCTCCCAGACAAGGAGCCTGTGCCCTCCCTCCCATTCCTTTACTCACTGTATCCTTGCCCAGGAACCTGTGCCCTCCCTCCCATTCCTTCACTCCCTGTCTCCTGCCCAGGAGCCTGTGTCATCCCTCCCATTCCCTCACTCCCTCCCAAACCAGGAACCTGTGCCCTCCCTCCCATTCCTTCACTCCCTGTCTCCTGCCCAGGAGCCTGTACTCTCCTCCCATTCACTCCTCCCTCCCTGCCCAGGAGCCTCTGCCCTCCTCCCTCCCATCCACCCTCCTCCTTGCCCAGGACCCTGGGCCCTACTCCATTCCATCACTCCCTCCTTCTCAAGCTAGGAGCCCATTCCTTCACTCACTCCTGCCCAGCAGCCTGTGCCTGCCCTCCCATTCACTCCCTCCCTGCCCAGGAGCCTGTGCCCTTCCTCCCAGTCCCTCACTCACTCCCTGCCCAGCAGCCTGCCCTCTCCCATTTCCTTACTCCCTCCCTTTCTGCCCAGGGGCCTGTGCCCTCCCTCCTCCCAGACCAGGAGCGTGCCCTCTCCACATGCTGAATGAATTTCAGTGCCAAGAAAGCACACAGATGCAAAAAGCAGCTCCAAAGAGGCGGAAGATTTGGCACTCAGCCATCCTTCAAAGCACGACATAGAGAAACATTTCTTTATTGAGTCAGAGTAGATGTCTGAAAAGGCAGTACAGAGACCACCACAGTCAGGTTGGGGCATAGGCAATGCTCCCTAGGAGCACAAAACTGAACTGGGGTGCCCAAAGTGCCCAATCTTGCCCTGTCCCCTGTGTGGCAAACTAAATGTTGGCAGCAGGTGGCAGTCCAGAACAGCACAGCAACAGCTAGGCCGTGGTGCTGGGTGTAGCAGAATAACATCAAGGCAGGCCAGGCTAATACCATGTCCAGCATCAAGATGATGGCAGGAAGAGCCAGACAGTCAGTCAGGCAGAGCTACAGTAGGGAAGAGAACCTCTGATGTCCCATGTCCACACAATGAAGAAGAACACAAGAATCCGGCAGTAACCTGAGGTGAGACTCGAGGAGGAGAACTGAAGGGGACGGGAGCACTTGGATCATGGCCGTCATCATCATTAGGTGTTGGCCTGGCTGTCTAGAATTGGACTGGGGGTCGGAGGTCATTGAGTCCTTGCAGTAAGAGAGGTTAGGGCCTAGAGACAGAGACATACAAGCATGGTCAGCTGGAGGGAGGATGTTGCTTTGGGCTATTGCTGCCTGCGGGTACAGCCTTGTACTTAGTATCACAATGCAGTAAATAATTTAATTAGAATGTAATGTGTAGGGAGGGAGGGAGAGGACTGGCAGGCTTGTGGGGCAATTAAGAGAACCCCAAGTTAATTTTAAGTGGGAATCCCCTGGGCCCTGGGCCCACAGTGCTGACCACATGTATCTTTTTAGGAACAGACTATAAAAATCTCCAAACAACATAAACTTTCACCCTTCGCCCTTCCCTGTCAGACAGCTTTGTCTCTTTAAGAACTACCCAGTATATCTGGAGACTGGAGTAAAAAAAAATTAAAATAGTCACACTCAGTAAGTTTGGCTAGTATGAAAATGGATACACTGGTATAATATGGCGTTGGCTAATATGAAAATGGTTAACTGCCATAATGAATATGTCATTGCTTGCTGTGGTAGGGAGAGGGATAATTTAAAATGGTATTTTTTTTAGAGGGGTGCCATTTGTAAGTTTGCCTAGGGCGCCACATACCCTAAGGCCAACCCTAGTGGAGCTAGTATTGAACAGAACAGAACATGGTTTGTTCAGTTGTACTGTAAGGAGCAGCAGGTTTCATACTGTTGATAAGCACTGGCGTTACAAGAACGCTAAAGAAAAATGTGTGCATAGATTTCGCTTTGTTCTGTCGCCGACCCATCAAAGGATATCTTCATACACTGATGTCAGACTGGCAGAAGCACCAGTCTGAAAGTTAAATGGTGTCATTCAAGAGTCACTGTCAAATACTGATTCATTTGCAGTCTTTATTCCTAGAGAAAGTAGCTAATCAGTACTCACAAAAACCACACCTGTTGCTTAACTAACACAACATGTGACAGGCTGCAGAGAAGCTGTTTATCAGCAGAGGAGAAGACAAAAAGGACCTGACACTTTTTCAGGATGGAAAAAATGCTTAAGATGAAAAATCTCCCTGGTTAATGGGCTACAGTTCCCTGGTTCTATTATCTCTTAATGTAGGATCAAAGCACACCATGGCTAGCTGTCTCTAAGCAGATGAACCATCGATCAAAGCACATGGTGGCTAGCTGTCTCTTTGAAGATTAGCCATTGCTTTGTGTTTATCCAGACAGACATCCCTTTCAATCATTCCTTTTTTCATTCTTCTTCTTGGCCACCAGTCAAAGGATGGCATGGCAAACAAAGCTCTCCCGAGAATCGGTCTTTAAGTTGAAGATTGTTTGTCATCCCCACTCAAATGTGCAGTGGTCAGAGTTTTCTATAGGGGATCTGGCTGTTATAAATGTTCAGTTCATTGGAACACATCATATCTGGGACATAGTTTAGCCTAGGGATTGGAACACAGAACCATGAACTTTGAAACACAGGTGTGAATCCCAGGACCATCACTTAATAGTAATAATAATAAACTTTATTTTTTATGGTGCTTTTCAAATACCAAGGTGCCAGTTTTCCACCTAATGGTTCTCCCCCACTAAATCTGGACTCCTGCTTGTAATTTAGTCTTTGACTGCTGCTAGACCACTGCCGTGAATCTCTTCCAGTCAGGAAGTTCTTGGGCAGGGCTTGACTAGGCGCGATTTTCAAAGCGCTTCATCAGCCAATCTGACCCACATTCCAGCCTCTGACTCTCTGGACCTGATTTCTGTAGAGGGCTTGAGCAAGGGACAGTTTTCTACCTACTGGTTCTTCCACCCCCCTACATCTGGACTACCATAGGCACATACCTGAAAGTGGCAACTGTAACCACCCCACCAGCAGTGCACACATGCTACCAAAGTCAGACGCCAGTGATCCTGAACACATAGTAGAAGTTTCCTGTGTGCCAGTGGCATAGCCATCTGCCCCTGCCAGCATGGCTGTTAGGCATAGCACACAAGGTAGCCAAAGCAGACACCTGGTACCTCACAGTACCCTGCATCTCAGATGCAGGCCATGTGCCCCTGGTACCCTGCAGTATGACCTTCTGTACCATCACCTAGTGCAACCACCCTACATTCCTATACACAGTAATGTCCCCCCATACCTGAACGAGGCATTCATATGTGTTACCACCCAATTGTCCTAGCTACCCCCATACACACAGAGAAAGCAGATGACACGGTAGGCTTCTTAACAGTACAAACTTTATAAATTCCCCAAATGCACTGGCAGCATCATAACAACAGCAGAAACACAAATGACAAATGCATGCACATTATACTGCACAACAGGGGAGGTGTCCCCCTAGGAGTATAGCAGGGAGTCAACTAAGGAATGTGGTCATGTACGACCATGCAAAAAGTGTCCTGCAACACAGCATCCCGGCACATCATCCAGTGACCCACATGTCTCCAATCTCAACATTCACCCCCAATGGGGTGCATTGTAACCTCTGTGCCCATCTGGAAATACTACCAGGGTCCAGCTTGGTACAGGGTATTCTGTAGGCATCCATGGCATCCAATGACTACTTCATCCTGTTACCATCAATGTCTATGAACTGGACACAGTGCTTCATAATGGCCAGCCTCTAGTAGACTGTATCCATGAGGGATCTGGCATGTATGCAGGACTCCAGAAGATGTGGCAGTGTACTGTCCTTCCCCAGAATGTGTTTGGTGTGGAGGATCTTGTCCAGGGATACCTCATACACCCAGTCCTCCATGTACCTCTTGGGCTCATCCCAAAGCACCTCTGGAAGGCAGGAATAGTTCTGAGGGGGGACTTCACCTGCACACATTGGCAATGAACCTCTCAGTCTGAGCCACTCCAGTATAGTACATACAGGGCCCCTCTGTGTATGTCCTAGCTGTATTCACTGTCCCTTCTGGTACCAGGCAAGGTGTGACTTTCCGGTGTCTGTGTCCCCACCATGGACATTGCTTGCATTGGTCCTGCAGTGCCACATCTGCCTGCTCTCAATGCACTGTGTTTCCTGGCCTGTGATCACCTGGATGGCCCACAGAAGACAGTACCACTGCAAAAGTCCTGGCATCCACTAGGCAGTCCTCACTGAGGCTTAAGGGGACACCTGTGTCTCATTCTGGCCTTCACGCCAGTGTTGCTGTTGTGGGGCAGGCCCTAGAGTTATTCCTTCCCTTGGTAGTAGCCACCGAGCCACCTGTGTTATCCAGCCCAGCTGGGGGGGCAGCAGCAGTGTACAAGCCCCTGTGTTGTATGGAGCCATGGGTCCCAGTTGTCTCCATCTGGTACACCATGTACACCATCTGGACATACCCTGAATACAACAGCTGTTATCAGCATTCCCCCAGAGTGCAGAAAACACCCCTGGCTTAGGCATCTGCTCATGATATCAGGGCCTTTGTGGGTGCACGCATCACAGAGATCATGCGTCTTGGTGGCAGGATCGGTGCTTGAATCTCTCAGTATCAGCCATTCCATCATCACCAGGGGGACTCTCATGTCCCATGTGTCTCCTCTCTTGGCCATGTTGACACCCTGCAAACAGAACACACTGATTAGTTCCCATCCCGAGGTATATCGTATCCTGCCTTAACTTGCCTACACAGCAGCTACCACTATACTGAAGCATTAGGTAGAATAGGCCAGGGTCTGTTATGGCATGCTCACATTCCATCATGCATTATGCATGGTGGCTGCATGGTGACCTCCTGTTGGGGTGGATATTCTGGGCCCACTATCCCTCTAACACCTATGACTGTCATGTCATATGCAGTGCACTCACTGGTCCCTCTGTGTCTCCTGGCCCCCTTTCATGCAGCAACATCACCGGACTCTCCTGCAGTCACTATCTCTCAGTGCCCAGACCTGTTCTATGTTGGGCATGGTGCTCACCAGCAGGTATCCACTGCAGGCACAGCTCTGTCACTCGCATCCAGTGTTCTTGCGATATAGAGCTTGTCCCAAGATATATGGACTGCTGCCCGGGGGGGGGTCATTTGAATGTATACCACTTGGGATAGTGGCAAATGTATGGCTCCTGCCTCCTGGCTCTGTTCATCTCCCGATTCACACTGAAGATGTGTGCCCACTAGCACACATCTGCTGTGGCCCCATGCACATCACAACCACATTGGGCAGGCTGGCCAATCACAGGTGGGGGGAGGGGCAGTGACACTCCATGCATACTGATGGGGTATAGCATGCACCTGGGCATGAGTCGCACATCTGCCCAATCACAGTTGCATCCTTTCTGAGTGTTACACGTGGCACAGTCTATCCCACTCACATGCAGGTCAGGGACCTTGATCCGTGGTGTGTGTGTGGCCATGCTGATACCATGCTCAAGGCAGGGGTGCATGGGCTGAACATTTGATAGTACCAGCAACTGATAACATGCAAGGCACTTCCCTTCACTGCACACACCTCCTGTGCCCACATTGGACAGGTGCATCCACTACCACATCTACAGTGTGTGGCCTCACGATCCCTACACCAGCAGGCCATGGGACATCAGCATGGATGTCACATCGCTGGTGTGACACCTATGACTATGGCCCCATACCTGTTGCATGGCACTGTTTCCACGTCAGATCTATGAATATGAATGCCTGTACGTGTGTGCATTGGAGTGCCATGCATCCCTGCCACTGTGGATAACCATATATGGTGGGGTCAAGGGGTCTCCCTCCCATGCCTGCTCATCACACTCTAGTGCACCCCTACACACCACACCATCCCCACATAGGGCATTAGTGAATTCCGTGTGATTTGCACACCTCCGTATCTATCAATATGCCCATTTCAAGCGTAAATCGCAGTATTCATAAATAGAGACCAAAGTTCTTGCCTATTTTCAGTAAAGGTAGCAGTACTAAAAATAGTAGTAGTAGCAGTAGTAGAAGTACAATACTAGTAAAAGTTGTAGAAGTAGTAGTAGTGTAGTTGTAAAAGAGGTAAGAGGCAGAGAAGGAGTAGTAGTAGCAGCAGTAGTTGTAGCAGTAGTAGAACTACAGTAGTATTAGGAGTTGTAGGAATACTAGTAGTGTAGTAGTAGAAGAAGTAAGAGGAGGAGAGGAAGGAGTAGTAGCAGTAGTAGTTGTAGCAGTAACAGTGGCAACAGTAGTAGTAGCAGTAGCAGTAGTAGCCATAGTAGTAGTAACAATAGTAGTAGTAGTAGCAGTAGTAGTTGTAGCAATAGTCATAGTAGTAATAGCAGTAGTAACAGTAATAGTAGCAGTAGTAGTTGTAGCAATAGCAGTAGTAGTAGCAATTACTGCAGTAGTAGCAGCAGCAGTAGTAGTAGCAGTAGCAGTAGCATCAGTAGTAGCAGTATAGTAGTAGCAGTAGTAGTAGCAGTAGTTGTAGTAGCAGTAGTAGTAGCAGTAGCAGTTATAGTAGTAGCAGTAGCAATTGTAGCAGTAGCTTAGGTAGTAACAGTAGTAGCAGTAATAGTAGTAGCAGTAGCATCAGTAGTAGCAGTATAGTAGTAGCAGTAGCAGTAATAGTAGTAGCAGTAGCAGTTGTAGCAGTAGCTGTGGTAGTAGCAGTAATAGTAGCAGTAGTAGCTGTTGCAGTAGTAGTTGTAGTAGTTGTAGCAGTAGCAATAGTAGTATAATAGTTGAAGTTGTAGGAGTAGTAGCACAGTAGTAGAAGAAGTCAGAGGAGGAGAAGGAGTATCAGCAGTAAACGGAGGAGTATAAGGAGGAGAATGAATAGCAGTAGCAGTAAATTATGTTAATTAAGGAATGAACCATTGCGAACATAGCTCATTTTAATTCTGTCCTGTTATAGACAGTCAAGTTTCAGATGCTACAAATAAAGTTACACACATAGTAGTATACTACATAGTATATGTGTGGCTACCTGTATGGCAGAGGATCAGCTACAAAGTCCTTTAACTGACTTTCAATTTCCCAAGTGGACTGGACCCTTACTACTTTCATGAGCTCCTCCTGATTCTCCTCCCCCCAACACACACACATACACTAGAGCTTCATGTCCCACAGATGGTGGGCTGCTGATTATCTCCCGATCTCTCCTGACTAAAACTTGCTGCTGATAGTTGACTTGACTTGTCTTGTTCAGTTGTAGGCCTGATACTTTGGAATGCACTCCCAACTGCCTGACCCAAATTCCTTGCGCTCTTTTCAATAAATGTCTGTCACTGTCCATTTGCAGCAACCTTTCCCATCTCAGTCTAAGTAGCCATCATTGGCCCTGTTCACCTATACGATCTGGCCATGTTCTGCATAAGCAACAATTTAAGTAGTGTTATCCTTCTGCATTTTTAGATATTTTGCATTTTGGCTTGCCTTTTATGTACCATTGTATAATTTCAGAGTTTTTCTGGTTTGTACAATATATATCCTTCCGCCTCTCCCCATCTGATCTAGCTTTCACATCCTCCCTTCTAACCTTTCTTTCTCCCTCCTGCTCTTACCGGTCTCTGACCTTCTACTCCTCGCTGCCCTTAACATACACAGTTTGATATGTACTTGGCATTGCATGTTTGCCCTTTTTGCACAATCTACTGTTTTGACCAACTCTTTCTACTGTATTTAATTCATTTTTTGCCCAGGTGCTGCATTGATCTATAACATCTTGTATATTTTATCTGCTAAAGGCCTGTGCTTGGTTTCACGATTTGTAGTCTTATTCACTGCACAATTACACCTTTACTTCCATTGTTACTGCGTACCTTCTGTTTCTCGTCGCACCTGGAAACCAGCCTTGTTTCAGTGTGCCTTTCCCGGTTACCAAATTTCAAATGAATAAATTAATATTGTAGCACAGTACTTGCCTTTGGGGAAGGCAGAGCGTAAATCGAAAATCTACTATACAGTGGCCTGACTCCAAACGTGCAACTTATTTGCAGGAGTGAAGGGGTGGGACCATAATACATGAGTGGCGAATCCACAAGCGAGTTATGAAAGCCCTACCCCCTCACAAATGCAAATAAATTGCATGTTTAGAGTCTGGCCGTTGTACATTTTATGTACTGTATACAATATATATGCTTTTTGTCTTTTTTCTGTCTTGCATATGTTATGCTGAAGGGTGCGCTTCTCCCCCAACCCTACTCTGTAGACCTATGTCTTTTGTTTTTCTGGTAAAGCTTGGTGATATGCCCTTTCCCTGCTCTGAATACATACTTACTTTTGGTTTCTTGTAGAGTTTGCTGAAGTGTGTGCCCCATCCTCAAACTCTGTATACATATTTCCTTTTGTTTTTGATTTACAGCTTAGTAATGTGTGCTCCCCTCCCCCACTCGATGCTGTATACATACTGCCTTTTGCGTTTCTTATAGAACTTCATAATGGGTGCCCCCCCCCCACAAAACTACATACTGCCTTTTGTTTTTTCTTGTAGAACCTGGGAATGTGCTAGCCCTTCCCACACACTATATATATATATATATATATATATATACTACCCTTTTTAGGGCTGCAGTGGGCATAGCCCAGCAGTCCTTTTACGATTGTTTAGAAAAAGAACTCTGCATCCCTTCCAAATGAACAACATGTAGGACTTGTGTCACAGTCGCCTCCACATCTGTGAAGCAGTCTGCCCATGTTGTCCCTACCGACAGGCAGCATTGCACTATTTCACAGTGCCGGCAATCACAGCGGAACACAGCACACTCTTTCATGTCCAAGATGGCTGCCGCAGAGTGGTCCGTGTTCTGCCGTAACTGATGGCACTTACTCTTTTTTTTAATATTATAAATGTTCCGCCCCCACCCAACCCTCCCTCCCTCTCAGTCAGCATCCACCCCCCCCCCAAAAAACAAAACTGTAACTCTGGGGGTTCCCAATCCCTCAGTGTCACTATCAGGGATCCTCAGTCATTTTTCTTTTTTTTTGTGACACTGGGGGTGCCCAGCTCGCAGTATCGAGATCCAACCCCCACACCCACCCAGAAACATAATAGTGACACTGGGGGATGCTCGGTCTCCCAGTGTCATGATCTGACACCCCCTCCCAAAAAAACATTACACTGACACTGAGGGTGCCAAACCCCCAGTGTCGCATACCTGTACAAAGAAAACCATCCATCGATGTCTTGTGTCCACTTTTTTCCCCTGCAGAAAGAAAACCATCTTTCATTGTCTTTTGCGCTGTTATTGTGAACCCCTCACCCCAAACCCTTACTTACCTACAGGGAGATCCAGTGCCATCTGTCACAAATGCACTCTCAGGTCAGGCCCTCTGCCCCCACAGTGCCAACCTCAGAGTGCAATTGTGTGAACAGGTAACAGATAGGGTAACCCTCCTGTCTGCTTTTGGGTCCGAATCACCTTTAGTCTCAAGTTCTAGGGGGATTCAAACTGTGAACATTATGCTAGCATACTCAAATGTACAGGCTCAGATAATATTCTCTTCGGGGATGCAATATATCTTTCGCCTAAGGGCACCTAACCAGGTATCCGAAATCAACCCTTTTAACTCTGTAAGAGACCTTAGGTATATTCTTGCCTTTTTTTCTCAAGCTCAGTAACACCATCAAGCTGTTGAACAATTGACAGACTTAACCACCTATACGTCAGATGCAAAAAAAGAACTGGCAGACACCCAGGCAGTCTTTCAAAGAAAAGGCACTTTACTAAAAGGTGATAAAAATATGAAAAATATAAATACAGAACAATATGTATTGAAGAGCTCACAATCACATAAAATAACAAGGGAAGGTTACAAAACAAAACTACTACCACAATACATTTAGACCTTTGCTGTCTAAGGTATTACCTCTGGAAGTGCTTAAGTTAGATCAGAGAACTTGGAGTCCCAAAATAATATGACATATTCCCCAGTTACAAGGATACATTTCAACCCCATGTCCCCACCCTCTTGGTAAGTCATCTAGCTCCTCCTTTTCAGAATTAAAAATTCCAAATATGATTTTCTAGCAGGAGGTATGTTAAATAATGTCACATCAGAAAGAAAAGCACTTCCTAAATATGACTCCTTAAGTAAACATTTTCTCTTTGATTGTGTGTGGTTCCTGTTTCCAAGGCAGATCAAAGGGTTTTACAGCTTTTAACACCATGTTGGTATCAATGGCCTGTTCCTCTTAAAATGTCATAAACGTTTATTAGGCTCATCCTCTGGCACACTCATAAAGTTACATTTGGTTTTCAACTTCAAAGCAGTAACAGGCCATAAAAGATAAGAAAATGCCCTCTGGAAGGAAGGTAATACATTAACTGGTTACTGGTCAGTTTACATATCCTGTAGCTTCACTGAAACCTGGGGTGGAGGGGTCACCCATGGAAGCACAGGCAGTCTTATGTGAGACAATCACATACTATATTTTTATTTTACAAATATCATACAATAATCATAACCAGCTGGTCAAGCATCACACCATCATCTTCTCAGGACCGCAGACACATCTTTACTCTTCTAAGCTGGACCATGAACAGAAGAAACAGGTATGCCATTCAATGTATTTCAATGGGGTTTCTTGACTGCCGGCACTTATTTATCTTTTTTTTTTATATTATAAACACTTCCCCCACCCAACCCTCCTTCTCAGTCAGCACCCTTCCCCAAACATAACTGGGACACTGGGGGTGCCCAATCCCCCAGTGTCATGATCGGGGATCCTCGGTCATTTCTTTTTTTTTGTGTGTGTGACACTGGGGGTGCCCAACCTCCAGTGTCAGGATCCGACCTCACACCTGCCTAGAAACATAATAGTGACACTGGGGGTGCCCAATCCCCCAGTGTCACAATCCACCTCCCCAAAAAGAAGCATTACAGTGACACTGAGGGTTCCCAACCCCACAGTGTCACATACCTATAAAAAGGAAACCGTTCATCAATGACTTGTGTCCCCTTTTTTTCTCTGCAAAAAGAAAACTGTCCATTGATGTCTTTTGCACCCTTATTGTGAACCCCCTACCCCCAAACCCTTACTTACTCAAGGGGAGATCCAGTGCCGTCATCTTCTCAGGACAGCAGACATGTCTTCACTCTTCAAAACCAGACCATGAACTGAGGAAACAGGTATGCCATTCAATGTATTTCAATGGGGTTTTGAACTTAGTGGCATAACTTGTTTAAATTGGTGGGGTGATGCAGGGTTTATCACTATGTACTCAGGTGAATTTGTTCCTGAGTTCTCTGTTATAATATTATGCAACACTCTCACCATGGTTTCCTCCAAAATGTGGGCATTTCCAAATTTTTTGTTTCCCTTTAACTGCTCTATTGCTTCTACCTTCTTTGGGGCAATAATTTCTAAACCAATTACTTCTCTCTTGGGAAGAATAAAAGTGAACAGGGAGTTAACAACCACTGGTAATTACCGTGAGTGTGCCTTGAATTTACACTGCACCTTATTGTAGGCACTTTTGAGAGAATTTGTTTTTGCACTAATAAAGGTATAATGCAATTACTGCTGGTGCCAGTCTTTTCTGTTTTTATTTGGTTACCAACCACAACATTGTGATCTGACATTCCCATAGGGAATGATATCTGGGGTTTCTGATACCATTCTTCCAAATTAGTTAAAAACAGGTCCAAGTTATTAGTTCCTCTTGTTGGAGCCTAGACCAACTGCTTTAATCCATGGTATAACCTCAACAACTCTACTGCCAATTTGTTGAAATCCTTCCCTCACTACAATCCCTGAAACTGGGTGTTGGGTTTTTATCTTGTCCAAAGTGAATTTCAAATAATTACACATCTTCGTATTATCATTTCCTAGGGGTTGATAAATTAATCCCACAGTTAGTGGTATTACCCCATGAAGGACTGTCTGCAACTCTTTTCTTACCCATAGTGATTCTAACTTATTGACCTCCCATTCTTTTTCTTTCTTTTTTTTCATCAAGCTTTTTGGCCACTGGGGTCACTTCTGCCTGCTTCAGGCTCATTCCAGCATATCCAGTCCCAGCTGCCACTCCTCTGACTGTCCCTCTGGTGGGATTCCAAATGGGGAAGGACCTGAAGGTGCCAGTGCCATCATTCCTGGCTGGTGGTGCACTGAGTTTTTTCTCCGTGGCCCCCCTCCCTGGTGCTCTGGCATGGGACGTGTATCCCCACATGTCTACTCAGATGCACATATCAAAGTTCCACTGGGGGGACACAAGCTCCCTTGGCCCACTGCAGGGGTCACTTTGGTGCTGGAATCAGGGCACCCTCCTTCTCCTAGCTTGGAGCGCTGCCACATAGCAGTGCTACCCCATCCCTCTGCTGCCTGACTGACTTGCTGGGTCTGATTCCGAACCTGGGCCTCTGCATGGAAGCACATAATGCCTCCGCTGGGCCACTGGATGGTGCTATCCTTATATTCATCTAGCCTGTTTCACCATCAGCTCCTTATGCATATAACAAATGACATCCCCACCTTTCTTATTTTCTTGATACCTCCTCATAATGTCAAAACCTTCCACAAATATCTGTTTATCTGCTACATTATCCATACACCAAGTTTCAGTTAAACCAGTTACCCCATTTAAATTTTGACTAGATACTGTTGTCAATTTATCTGTTTTTACTAATGAATTCATGTTTGTGTTCATAAATTTTGGTAATGTATATCTTTTACAGTCCACACTTACCAAATTTCAATAAATAAATAAATCAATTTTCTGCAGTTACACTCTTTTTCCCATTAGCAATATGTTCCCTTTCTTTCCACTGTCTCCACATTTTTAGTGCTGTACGGGGCGTAGCCCTGCAGTCCTTTTATGATCACTGAGAAAAAGAATGCCACATTCCTTCTGAATGAACAACATGTTGGATTGTGGCACAGTCGCCTTCTTGTTTGTGAAGCAGTCCACACATGTTGCCCCTGCCACCTGCAGCACTGCACTATTGCACAGTTCCCACAGTCATGGTGGAACACAGCACACTCAGTTGTGTCCAAGATGGCCACTGTACTGTACTGCGCATGTGCTAGCAGTCGCATATGGGCAGTAGTATGCAGTGGCCATCTTGGTCACAGTGGAGTGGGCCATGTTCCGCCGTGACCGCCGGCACTTATTTATTTATATATATTTTTGTTACATCATAGAAATTCCCCCAACCTGATCCTCCCTCTCAGCATCCACCACCCCACCCCAGAAACATATAAATGACACTGGGAGTGCCTAAACCCTCAATGTCACAATTTCCCTCAGAATATACCACCCCAGAAACATGGAAATGACACTGAAGGTGCCCAATCCCCCAGTGTCGCGATCAGGGCTCACCGGTCTTCTTTTTCTCTGACACTGGGGGTGCCCAGTCCCCCAGTGTCACAGTCGGGGGTCATCAGTCTTATTTTTTTTTCACCTGTTAAAAAACAACAAAGAACGGTTCATCCATGTTTTCCCCCATATAACTGTGACACTGGGGGTGCCCAGTCCCCAGTGTCATGATTGGGGATCATCCGTCTCTTTTTCCTTTTCCACCTGGAAAAAAAATGGTCCATCGATGTCTTTTCCAGCCATTCCTTCCCCCCATCCAACCTTCCCACTGAGCATCCACCACTCTGCACCCCCCACCAAGCTCTTACTTATCCATCAGGGTCCAGCACAGTAATCCTCTCTGGACCACAGACACGTCTTCAAAGCTGGATCGTGAACTGAAGACACAGGTATGCAGTTCAATGTATTTCAATGAGATCTTGGAGGTGGCAACAAAAATGTTAACCCAAGTGATGGCATTATTTGGATTTCAAAACAGAATGTTGAAATGTGTGACATTAGGTATTTGTTGACTGGGTTTGTTTACATTTCTAGTACCAACCAGCACTTCTCCTGCTTCCAGAATATTAGAGTACAACTCTGCAAGCCACTTAAATTTCCAAATATAAAATACTGCTGTTCAAAGCAGAATTGTTTGAACTTATTTGAATTTGGTTTGAATGTATTCATTGCGCTAGTCTGTAATGATTTTTTTGCTGTTCTAAATTGCAAACCACATTTGAATAACTAAATTCAATGGCTCAAACCTGTCTGAATTTTCTCAGATTATTTTGGGGGCCCAACTGTTTTTTTCATCTGTTTGAAAAGAATCAAACCGAGGAAGTTTGGGGGGGCAGTTTTTTCACCTTTTGTTCTAGTTTAAATTTAGGTTTAGATTTTGACTTTGCCGTCCTGTTTCCAGGTCACATGTGAAACAACTCACTTGCACCAGGTATCCCTGTTCTGCACCAGGGCTGAAGTCCCACTCAAGATGGTGCCCGTCATCCCCGTATCCCTAACAATCTTCCCTTTTCCAAGTTAGGTGTTGTTCTTCCCTTCCCTTCTCCTGTGACAGTCCAGTTTTTAAACTAATGTTTGTTTAGTGATTCTTGTAGGAAGATGTTGTGTAATGGACCCCAGATATCTCAACTTTTTTTCCTAATGGTGATGTTGAATGATCCACTCTCAGCCTGATGCAACTCACGATGTTTCTGATCCAGCTGGGACACTGGGGGTGCCTAATCCCCCAGTGTCATGATTGAGGAACATCAGTTTCTTTTTTTTTTCACCTGTAAAAAAAAACAGTCCAGCAATGTCTTTTGTGACCATTCCTTATCCCACCTGACCCTCTTACTGAGCATCCACCGGCTCACACACGCCCAACCCTTACTTACCCATCAGGGGTCCAACGGCGCAATCCTCTGTGGACCACAGACACAGCCACGCTCTTCAAAGCTGCACCAGGAACTAAAGACACAGGTATGCGGTTCAATGTATTTCAGTGGGGTTTTGAACTTAGTGCCATAACTTAGGCATTTTTACATATTTGTGGCCCAAATTTTCAACATACCTTCTTTGGGACCCCACCTCACGAACAATGTCACTGTCATTAGGCAGATCTGTCCTGAAAGGTGATTTCATGGTCCCTGCAAAAAAAATCACCTTTTGGGCAGGAGTTGAAAACTTTTTCTGCCCTTGTTCATGAGGTGGGGTCATAAGAAGGCTATGTTGAAAATTTGCTGTAAAAATATTGAAAAACAACAAAGTTATGAGCCTACATTGACTTCTGCGAATGCAAGCTCATAAATTTGGTACTTTTCCATATTTTTACCTCAAATTTAAATTTACAACTTAGTTATATCTTTACAGCACCTCATGATTTTGATAGCTGTCATTTTTCAAATCCCGTCCCAAAATGTTTTCTTATATCGCAAAAGATGATTTTGCGGTCCCTGCATGAAATCACCTTTTGTACACCAGTTGAAAATGTTCTCTGCTCTTGTTCATGAGGTGGGGTCATAAGACAGCTATGTTGAAAGTTTGGTGCAAAAATATTAAAAAACAACCAAGTTATGAGCCCACGTAGAATTTTATGAATGCAGGTTCGTAACTTTGGTAATTTTCAATATTTTTATTCCAAATTTACAACATAGCCATATCTTTACAGCACCTCATGAATGCGGCAGCTGGCAGTTTTCATCCTGGCCAATATGTTTTTTTTACACCCCGGAAGGTGATTTTGCGATCCCTGCGCGAAATCTTTCACCAGGAGATGAAAATGTTCTCTGCCCTTGTTAATGAGGTGGGGTCATAAGAAGGATATGTTGGAAATTTGGTGTAAAAACATTACAAAACAAAAAAAATTGTGAACCTATGTTGATTTTTTGTGAACCACAGGCTCGTAAGT
The DNA here is from genome assembly GCA_016271365.2 of Neoceratodus forsteri. NCBI lineage: Eukaryota > Metazoa > Chordata > Ceratodontiformes > Ceratodontidae > Neoceratodus > Neoceratodus forsteri. The sequence goes on along the minus strand of CM057458.1, from coordinate 18,909,228 downwards.
TTGGTAATATTCAATATTTTACCCCAATTTTCCACATAACCTTATCTTTACAGCACCTCATGAATATGAATATCAGTGAACCAACCAGGTTAAGGAATACCCTTGACCTTGTGCTGGCAAATGGGTAGTTTGTGAGAGAACTTACTGTGGAAGAACCAATGTCAGGGAGTGACCACCACTCAACATGGCTCACATTGGATATGGGCAAGGAAGGAGTGGAATCTGGCATAAGAGTGCTGGACTTCAAGAGGGCCGACTTTGGGAGGATGGGGGAAGTGGTAAAAGGGTACCTGGCCAGAATTCAACCTAGTATGGGCACTAACCCGAGGTAGGAGCTCATAAAGCTGGGGAGAGTGGAGGCAACCAGAACCTGCAGCAAGGCCCACAGCAACAAGGCTAGGGCTAAGAAACTGAGCTGGATGAGCAAGGAGGTCATGGAAAAGGTAAGGAGGAAAAGAGCTGCCTTTAGGAGGTACGAGAAAACAGAGAGGGGGAGGACAAGGAGGAGTACCTGACAGAATTGAAGGATGTGACATGGGCAGTAAGGGGAGCCAAGGCATCTACGGAGCTCGGGCTGGCACAAGGCATTAAGAAGGGGAGAAGGACTTCTTTAGGTACATCAGGGAGAAAAGGAGCTGTAAGGAACACATAGTAAGGATTAGGAAGGGGGGGTTGGGTGGAAGCAGGGTGCGATAAGGCAGAAGTGCTAAATGATTACTTCTGCTTGGTATTTACTAAGGAGAAGAGGGGCGTGATACCCAAGGGGGGAGGAATGGCAGAAACAGGGGGAAGGGGTGACAGAATGGGAAATCAAGGAGGGCAGAGTTCAGGAGAGTTTGAATGCACTGAGGGTGGACAAGGTGCCAGGCCCGGATGGCATCCACCCCAAGCTACTGAAGGAGCTGGCAGGGGTCCTTGTGGGACCTTTGACAGACCTATTTAATGCCTCACTACACTCAGGGTGTGTACCTCAGGACTGGAGGATGGCTCATGTGGTGTCCCTCTACAAAAGTGGCCCCAAGGATGAACTGGGGAACTACAGACTGGTGAGCCTCACATCCATCGTGGGTAAGCTGATGGAGACTATCCTGAAGGAGAGGCTGGTGGCCCTCCTAGAGGCCAAAGGACTACAGGACTGCAGACAGCATTGCTTCATACGTGGCAGATCCTGCCAAACAAACCTGGTGGAGTTCTATGACTGAGTAACTAGGCAACTGGACAGGGGATGTCCTGTTTTTGGACTTCAGTAAGGCATTTGACTCAGTGCCACATGGGAGGCTGGGAAGTTAGTTAGAAGGCACAGTGGTGGGGTCAAAGCTGGTGAGATGGGTAGGGAACTGGCTTCAGGGAAGGCAATAGAGGGTGGTGGTGGGTGGGGAGCTCTCACACACCCAAGGGTAGTGACGAGTGGTGTTCCACAGGGCTCGGTGTTGGGACCAGTGTTGTTTGGGACATTCATTGCAGACATATCACTGGACATCAAGAGCAAGATCAGTCTGTTTGCTGATGGTACCAAGATGGGAGCAGTAGTGGACAACCTAGGGGGTAGCAGAGGTTGCAGGATGATCAGGCAAAGCTTGAAACCTGGTCAGACACCTGGCAACTAGGGTTTAATGCCAAAAAGTGCAAGGTACTGCATTTTGGGGTGAAGAACCCAAGCAGGAGTTACTAGCTGGGGAAGTGCAGCTAGCCCAGACAGAGGAGGAGAAAGATCTGGGGGTGCTCATTACAGGGTCAATGAACAATTCGGCACAATGTAGGAAGGCAGCTGCAAAGGCCAACAAAATGCTGGGTTGCATTGCAAGTCGTATATATGCTTGAGGAGGGAGAAGGTGATTCTGCCACTGTGTAGGTCATTAGTTAGACCGCACCTGGAGTACTACATGCAGTACTGGTGCCCGTATCTGAAGAGAGACATTAAGTTACTGGAGAGGATGCAGCACAGGGCAACAAAGATGATCAAGGGGCTGGGGGACTTATCATACGAGAGGAGGCTGAGGGAGTTGAACAAGTATTCTCTGGAGGAGAAAAGGGACAGGAGGGATATGATTGAAACCTTTAAGTACATGAAAGGAATAAACAAGACAGGTACAGAGGGGCTGTTCAAAGTAAGGGAGGGGAGGGACACCAGGGGCCATGATATGAGATGGGAGGGAGGAAGGTTTAGGAGAGAGATGAGACACTTTTTTACAGAGAGGGTGGTAGCTGAATGGAATGCGTTACCTGCAGAAGTGGTATCCAGTAAAACAGTGGACTGCTTCAAAAGGGGATGGGATAGGACAAGTGGGAGGGTCAATGGAGGGGAAGGGTGGAAGGGAGGGGCAGCTGCAGAATAAGGGGTGCTAGCTGCACATTTGTGTAGACTTGATAGACCTCTAGGCCTTTATCTGCTGGCAAATTTCATATCTTCGTATGACAGCTGCCAATTTTCAACTCCTGCCCAAAATGTGTTTTTGCATCCCAAAAATGTATTTTGCAGTCCCTGTGCAAAAAAAAAAAAAACACCTTTAAGCTAGGAGTAGAACATTTTGTCTGCCCATCCTCAAGAGGCAGGGTCATAACAAGGCTATGTTGAAAATGCGGTGTAAAAATATTACAAACCAATGCATTTGTGAGCCTATAATACATTTTACAAAAGCACGCTTGTAACTTTGGTAATTTACAATCTTTTTACCCCAGATTCCTTGGCTGCAGCTCTATCAGCTCTGACCAGAGTTTTTTTTTTTTTTTTTTAGTAGAGCTTGGTAATGTGCTCCCCCTCCTCCCACACTATATACATACTGCCTTTTGTTTTTTTTTGTAGAGCTTGGTAATGTGCTCCCCGCTCCTCCCGCACAATATACATACTGCTTTTTGTTTTTGTTGTAGAGCTTGGTATGGTGCTTCCCCTCCCCCGACACTATATACATACTGCCTTTTGTTTTTGTTGTGGAGCTTGGTAATGTGCTTACCCCTCCCCCCACACTATATACGTACTGCCATTTGTTTTTGTGGTAGAGTTTAGTAATATATTTGCCCACACTATATACATGTACTGTCTTTTGTTTTGTTGTGGAGCTTGGTAATGTGCTCTCCTCCCCACACTATATACATACTGCCTTTTGTTTTTGTTGTGGAGCTTGGTAATGTGCTTACCCCTCCCCCCACACTATATACGTACTGCCATTTGTTTTTGTGGTAGAGCTTAGTAATATATTTGCCCCACACTATATACGTACTGCCCTTTGTTTTTGTTGTGGAGCTTGGTAATGTGCTCGCCCCTCCCCCCACACTATATACATACTGCCTTTTGTTTTTGTTGTAGAGCTTGGTAATGTGCTCGCCCCTCCCCCCCACACACACACACTATATACATACTGCCTTTTGTTTTTGTTGTAGAGCTTGGTAATGTGCTCGCCCCTCCCCCCACACTATATACATACTGCCTTTTGGGGTTTTTTTTTGTTTTTTTTTTACTTTTTTTTTATCCCCTCCTACCTGCCCTTGGTGCCCACTCCTTCAGGCCATTCATCCCATGCCAGCCTCCTCTGCTCAGGATCTGCCCCTAGAGTGCCTTCTCCTTCTGCCCCCGACTGCACAGCGGTTTCTGTCCTGGATTTGGTGGCTTGGATGACTCAGAACAGTTGTCATCTAGGACCACCGGGGGTGTTTTTCCATTTTTCTGTTGTCCCTTACCCCTAATCCTCAGAGATGCCGGTGTGAGGACATACATCCAGAGAGGTGACGTGCTGATGCACGTCTCTCCCAAGCGCCCGACAGTGTCTCCCCTCCCCAACTCCGATGATCCCATGTTTCCACCGGCTCTCTTAGGGCATCAGGTGCATACAGCACCCCTGGTATCCCACCCCAGAGGGAGGACAGCATCCGTTGGGATGCTCAATCCTCCCTCACCCAGCTGACTCAAGTCCGTTCAATAACTTGGGTCGCCGGCGTAGTGCGAGGTGTGGTGTCCAGCACCTCAACCCTCAGCGCCACCGGGCTGGCCCATATGTAGTGCCTTTTGTTTTTGTTGTAGAGCATGGTAATGTGCTTGCCCCTCCCCCCACACTATATACATACTGCCTTTTGTTTTTGTTGTAGAGCATGGTAATGTGCTCGCCCCTCCCCCCACACTATATACATACTGCCTTTTGTTTTTGTTGTGGAGCTTGGTAATGTGCTCGCCCTCCCCACACTATATACATACTGCCTTTTGTTTTTGTTGTAGAGCTTGGTAATGTGCTCACCCCCACACACACACATATACATACTGTCTTTTGTTTTGCTGTAGAGCTTGGTAATGTGCCCCCACACATACAAACACTATATACATACTGTCTTTTGTTTTTGCTGTAGAGCTTGGTAATGTGCTCCCCCACACACACACACACGCTATATAAATACTGCCTTTTGTTTTGTTGTAGAGCTTGGTAATGTGCTCACCCCCCACACACACACACACACACACTATATACATACTGTCTTTTGTTTTGCTGTAGAGCTTGGTAATGTGCTCCCACCCCCCACACACACACACACTATATACATACTGTCTTTTGTTTTTGTTCTAGAGCTTGGTAATGTGCTCGCCCCCCACACACACACACTATATACGTACTGTCTTTTGTTTTGCTGTAGAGCTTGGTAATGTGCTCACCCTCCCCCACACTATATACATACTGCCTTTTGTTTTGCTGTAGAGCTTGGTAATATGCTCACCCTCCCCCACACTATATACATACTGCCTTTTGTTTTGTTGTAGAGCTTGGTAGTGTCCCCCACACTATATACATACTGTCTTTTGTTTTTGCTGTAGAGCTTGGTAATGTGCTTGCCCAGCCCCCACTGTACTACTTATACTGACTCGTTTATTTTATTTGTGCAGTTACTTACAGATCACAATTGGTATGAGAAAGATCTGTAGCTAAGAGCTGGAGGTGCAACCATGAGTGACATCGAGCATGCTTTCATGGCATTTTTGTAGTACTTGTTGTGCAGTCCTAAGTGGATTTCTTTGGGCTTGTTATGGCCAAGAATAATGTTTGTTTATCTAATGAGCTTGGATTTTGTGTTTAAAAACAGGAATAAAATAAATGTGGTGGAGAAAAGGGGATATGTGGGGGGGCATGGCAGTGGAAGTCGGATTTTCAGGTTGAACATAGCATCAGGATTGATTACCGTTTTCAGAGAGCTGAGTGTCTGATTGGTTGGTTTGACCTGTCAATCAGGTTGACTGACAGCACTACAGACTGATGACACATCCAAGTGGAAAATAAATGACCCAAGTGGGAAATAAATTATTTCTACAATTGGTCATTTATTTCCACAATGGACCTGTAGGCATTGAAAATAAATTAATTTTGTGCTGTTTAAATCTACATAAGTTTTACACTTAAATATACATAACTGTGGTGGGTATAAACAGAGACAAATAAATCTTGTTATCTAGACCTGCCGACATACATGAAAATAAACATTTATATTTATCTATAAAAAATAAATGTTTATTTCCATTTATTTATGTCATCAACAATTAGCCATTCAAGAGTACTTGTTTATTTATATTAACAATAGGTATTTGGTTTGTATAAATCAATTGTTACACTTGCCCTGACTGTATAATCAGATTAATTTTCACTCGTACCTCCAAGTCTAATAGTACACTTGTGGCTACACCATACATGGGTAAACAGACTTGGAGGGACTCATGAAAACAAACGTGATTATACAATCAGGGCAAGGGTCTGATTAATGAATGTGCATGCAGAAGAGATCACGTTGGCTGCTATAGGACTCATCCATACATTTTGACATGGCACAGAAAAAAGACCTGTCTTGACCAGGGTGTAATTCACAGTGTCAGACATGTTCTCAACTTGAAAATATAACCTGAGGTTATAAAAGTGTTTCAATTTGCAAGAACTTTGTCCATATTACATTAAGTAAGGCATGCTGTGCAAGACCCAGGGCATCCTGTTAGGCTTCCACATATTATAAATTTGTAAGTTGTCACATCTTTAAAGGCTTGCTCTGTAATGTGCTGAATATGCCACCTGATATTAAAATGTAGAGTATTCTGACAAGTAAAACACTTTTTAAGGCCAGCTTACAAGCGTGTGAGATGAGGTGAATTCCTTATAATGTTAATTCCTGTCTAGTTAGAATTTTGTTGTAGTACAGTGCTTTGTATACTCGTGTGATAATGGAAACATTACTAAATGCGTGGCTGCTGCTGATATTAGCTCCCATCATTTAAATGCTCGTTGCTGCTTTCAAAAGCTATGCATCACAGCAATCAAGATCTGAATACTTCCAGCGAACCCTTGACAGCTCACCTAAGACAAGGTCATTTAATGGGCTTTATATCACAGAACCACGGTGCGTGAGCATGTTAGGTATGGGCCGTGTCACTTTACCGAAGGTTTATAGGAGTCTTACCTCCGTGTTTGATGGAACTCATAGCGTCTGGCAAGGTTACATCATTGTGGCAGTTTATCAGCTCTCTGGAAGCCCGTCTATCAAAGTACATGGTTTGTGGCCGAGCACATAAGAGAATGCACAAGATGAAAGTCAAACAGTGAGAATAATACTATGCTAGTAAGCAAAACAAATCTTGCAACAGACATTTGACTCTGCCATTCTAAGGAAACTTTGAAGAAAAGGGAAGATGTGTGACAGGGTAGTGTTTTCAGACACCCCCATGTGATGAAAAAGATAATGCATACAAACTCACAATTGATGGAAATACAGACCCTATGCGGACATAATTACACGATAACATATTAAAGAGAACTTTATGTAGTAGATGTGGTACTGACTATGAATACGACTATGACTATGAATACGTGGCAGTCAACTTACTTGTAGTCATGTTGTAAGCAATTTATAGCCTTTGTAGTTCCCTGTCCTGCTCAGTCCGAAGCACTTTAAACTTTAGGTCCCTGTCGAATAGTGTCTTTTGCCTTGAGTCTGACTAAAGATGGCAGCGTACTCTCGGCTCCCTAAGTCTATGTCAGTCTTATTTCATAACAAGAATACTACAGTGATGATGAGGTAAACAAAGGAATTTTCAGATACAGCATCTGTACAGCCAGTAGGTAAGCCCTCTTTCAGTTTTTTAATAAAGAAAGAAACGACACAGTCATGCTGAGTTTGTTGGGTCTTCTCTAGACAGTGACACACTCAGCCCATCTGCATTGTTTACAGCTAGCTATCATCCCTGTGACTCACTGACATTGCTGAGGAAGTGGATCCACAGCCAAAAAAAAGAAAGTAAGAAAGAACAATCATTTGTCAATGCCGAATGTTTGCTTGCTGGCGTTGGCATTGGTAGTGTAGGAGTTAGAGAGCTGCATAATAGGAATGGCAGTGAAGTATTGAACTGAAGCCAACCCCACCACCACCCTGCAGAGACTGACAGGCATTGGGGTGTGCCTTTGGGTCATCAAGCATAACGGCCACGCCATTTCAGCACACCCCATCCTGCAGACACTGACAAGTGTCACGGTGTTCCTTGGGGTCTTTGGCCCTTATGCTCACCCCAGTCCATCAGGAAATACGGTGAGATGGGTCCTGTATAGGAGAATGGAGTGAACTTTGGGGCTGAAGAGTCCAAGGCACACCTCGATGCCTCTCACTGGCTGCAGGGTGTGAAATGGTATGAGCATTATAGGTGAGAATCCCAAGTCACACCCCTGATGCCTGTCAATCTCTACAGGCTGGGGCGTTATGGTTGGAAACCCTAACGTCTCAGGCATTCGTTGGCATTTTCACTCCAAATTTTCAACATGGGTTTTTTGTGACCCCACCTTATGAATAGTGGCAATATAAGTTTGTTAGCCAAAAGCTGATTTCACACAGTGACTACGCCATTTGGCACCACAGGTGCGAAAACACATTTCAAACAGGATGTGAAAAATGACAGCTGTACTGTTCATGGGGAGGTACAAAAAATGGCAATGTTGAAATTCTGCAGTGAAAATATTAAAAAAACTGGTGAAGTCACGAGCGTGTGTAGAAATTGCACAACACACACCTGTAATGCAATTAGTTTGGGGATTTTTTACAGCAGATTGTCAACACAGGCATTTTGGAACCTCCACTCTTGAACAGTGTCACTGTGATTTTTTTAATCTGTCCCGAACAGTGATTTCCCACAGGGACCACGCATTTCTGCACTGGAAGTGCGAAAACACATTTCTGCCATGGTGTGAAAAATGACAGCTGTACTGTTCATAAGGAAGTGTGGAAAAATGCCATTGGTGAAAATCCGGCCTGAAAATATTAGAAATCCATGAAGTTACAAGGGTGTGTAGAAACTGCGCAATGATCGCTCGTAACACAGTCATTTTATGGACTTTTTTCACCAGATTTTTAACATAGCCATTTTAACACCTCTGCTCATGAACAGTGTCACTGTGATTTTTTTAATCTGTCCCAAACATTGATTTTGCAGACACCGATCATGCCTATTGTGCACTACATGGGCGGAAACACATTTTGGGTGAGTTGTGAAAATGACAGCTGTACTGCTCATAAGGAGGTGTGGTAAAATGGCAATGTTGAAAGTCTGAGTGAAAATATTGAAAATTCGCGAACTTACAGTGCGTGAGGAACAGCGCAACGCATGCTAGTAAAACAGTCATTTTTGGGAATTTTTTCACCAAATTTTTAACATAGCCATTTTAGCACCTCTGCTCATGAACAGTGTCACTGTGATTTTCTTAATCTGTCCCGAACATTGATTTCACACACCAACTGCACCATTGTGCGCTACATGCGCGGAAACACATTTTGGGCATGATGTGAGAAATGACAACTATACTGTTCATAAGGAGGTGCGGTAAAATGGCAATGCTGAAAATCTGGAGTGAACATGTTGAAAATTCACAAACTTACGAGCGTGCGTAGGAACAGTGCAACGCATGCTCATGAAACAGTCATTTTTGGGATTTTTTTCACCAAATTTTCAACATAGCTTTGGGGTCCTACCTCATAAACTGTGACATGGTCATTTCGTAAATCGGTCCCGAAAGGTGGTTCCACGCAGTGACCGCAAAATCACCTTTCGGGGCCGATTAATGCCATGACAGTGCAAGAATTCATGAGGTGGGGTCCCAAAAACCGCATGTTGAAAATTAGATGAAAAAATTCCCCAAAATGCCCGAGATATGCACTAAAGTTGAAAAAACCCTATTTATTACATTATACAGCTTACCGGCATTTCCTCAGTTCACGGCCAGTTTTGAAGAGTGCAGACGTGTTCCCAGTCCACGAAGACCATCGCGCCCGGACTCTTGAGGTAAGTATGAGGTGAGGTAGGGGTGTGGGGAGGTGGATGCACAGAGGGTGGGTGTGGGTGGGGAGGGTCAGGACAGTCAGTGAGGAAGGTTTTTTCTTTCAGTTTTTTTTTTACTTAGACGGCGCGGGACTTGTGCCATGCTGGGGTGGCTCCAGCGTGGCAGCTGGAAGGCTGTTTGAGGGGCGATGGAGCCGGCGAGGATTAGGCACCCCATTGGCCATAGGAACTGTTGCCATGCTGGGGTAGGCTCCAGCGCGGCACCCGCGATCGCCTCTTTGGGTGGACAGTGGAGCCGACGGGGAATTGGGCACCCCGTCGGCCACATGATAGACTGCTGCCACACTGGGGTGGGTTCCCAGCTGGCATCTGGAGCTCTGTTGGGGAGCGCAAGAAGCCAGCGAGGATTGAGCACCCCCATCGACTGCTACAATGTGTGTGCGTGGGGGCACACTTAGAGCACACAATATGTCCCAATGCGTGTGTGCATGTGTGTGTGTGTGTGTGTGTGTGGAGGCACGCATGAGCACGCTGATATCTTATCGCTGCTCACTGAAGTGTAGCTCTCCCTTTCAACTGTACGGCACTGCATTTTCAAATGTTGCCATAGACAGCTGCAGCATTCATTGGCGAACGGTGGCCGCGCCTGCAAACACACTGACTAAATTAGAAGACAGGTGCCACACCTCTGAAAACTCAGATGATGGCACTATGTTTCTTGCACATGCATGCAAGCAAACATAAAAAGCTTGCAAGATAGTTTGCCTCACAGCAGAAAAGTGCTTCACATTCCAGGCACCAGGGGCTGGAAATACAGGCTGGGATTGCAAACTGTTGCCCATCCCCTGCTAGCAAAATGAACAAAGCAGCAGCAACATTATTCCAGGACATAACCCCTTCTTAGCTCAGGGTATTAAATAAATTGTTTAGCAGTTTTACACGTGAAACTACTAATCAACTGTAAAAATGCATAGCACTTGGCAGAGAATGGTTAGCAAAATTTAAAAATATATATAATTTTATTAATTTTATCTACTGTGCCATAGACTCACTGGAAAAAAAATGATTAGCAGTTTACTGCTACACATTTTTGGAATTGCCCAGCATTACCTCCTGTTTTGCATAGTGTTTTGTTATGTTATACCAGCTATTTAAAACCCTATAGCTGAGGATCGAACTGCTACAGGGCTACCCAATTACTGTATAATTTGAACAGATACTGTCATCTTTTGGAAGAGGCTGAGAAGAACACAACAGTGCAAAGTGCAAGGAGAAAAAAAAAACTAGTGCCTGCGGTGCAGCGATAGTGCTACCGCTTGCTCAACTGATGATCTGGGTTCGAAAGTGAGCCTAGGTCATTGGAGGGCCAGCTGGGGAGAGGACAGCTGAGCATTTGAGGGATACGGCATACCGTTGTTACAGTGAATCAAGAACAGCAAAACAAATACAGAGACAGCTTTAGAGTGAGAGCCTTTGGAGTGATAGGGACTGTATGGCAACAGGTTAAAATATCAACAGGTGTAGCTGTCTGTGCCAACTGCAACATGTGTGGAGTGTGGAACGATGCCGTTGGAGTTTGTTTCAAGTGCCAGCGCATCCAGGAGAAGGTATGGGGATAGCTCTGAGCTCTTGCTGGAAATTATTGAACAGTAAGACATATGGAGCAGAAGTGATTACCTGATGGGCATAGATCTGACCCTTGCAGTGCAGATGTGATGGCATTGCTAATGTATGTTGCGATACTGAATCCAAACATAGTGCTTGATGTGTAGGTGGTGGTGAGATGTTCTAATAGCAGGGTCTGTACCTCATGTGGAAGTTCGCACAGTGAATAAAAGGCACTTCAGCATGACATGTGTGCCGTTTGTCAATTTCATTTGTGTTGCTATTTGTGCAGCCTGAGGTATTGCTGTTACCTCCGATGTCTGTGTGACATGGAGTTGGTTAATTTTAGTATGGGGGTGCTGGGGCAGACCCCCAGCATGGGGGTGTTTGGGGAAGGTGCATCCCCTACTTTGTGTGGTCAGTTTGTACTGTCATTTTTCAGTGTTTTGGTGGTCAGTGTGGTGTTGTGTAGCTTAATGGACGTCAGGGTTATGGTGTCACTGTTGGGGATGTCAATGTAATTCTTGTTGAACTGGAGTGGTGGAACCGAGGGATGCTCACCTTCTCTGGGGAGGGAGGGAGGGAGGGAGGGAGGGAGGTGGATGGCCTCCGGTGCATCACCTCCATCTGGGTGGCCTCAGGTGGAAGTGCAGCTGGAACCATGGATATGGGAGGGGATGTCAACAGCATGAAACTCTGGCATCAGGAAGGCCTCCCAGCATCAGGGGAGGGACAGAAAATGGAAAATCCCTCCACTGCACAGGATGCCATTCATCACTCGTTGCAGGCTCTGCACCGTTGACTGGATTCTCCACTTCACCACCTGAGACTTCAACTCCACCAGGGGAGTTTACATGACAAGGTCTCTGGTGACCCTTCCCACAGGGCAGTTATCCATGGGCCAACATGCGAGGTGCAGGTAAGTCTCAGGGATGACGGGTGTTGAGGCTGGGTGGATAGACCAGATGGGGGCAAGCGGAGTAGCAGGGCAAAGAGCATAGTAAATTAAATAAAGACATCCTAGCACAGGCAGTTAAAACAAGACTATTACACTTTAGTTCTTACCTTAGAAACTGATTAGTATTATCAGTCATGAATATTCTTAATATTCAGGCAGATTGGATGGGCTTTTGGACTTCTTCCACCAACAGTATAAATGTACTTCTGTTTCTATGATCATCATACAGAGCAGCTGATAAATAAGATTACAGAAGTTGTCAGCCATCTTGTTTCCTTCGCTGACACCACTGTTTGGGCATGAATAAGTAATGTTAAAATCCATGTCACTGAGAGCTGATTAGCAGCAAAATTGCTGCATACATCAAAATAAAGGCCACAGAGAAGTAGACAAACAAAATAGTCTCCCAGATAAATCCTAAGTAGCTACTTGAAGACCTTCGGTCTCATGGAGTCTCATTTCATTTTACAGATCCTAAACCATGAGTATTTATAACATACTAACATACTAAAAGCCAGCAGAATAGGCCTGTCAGTCTTTCATGTCTGCTCGGTATCCAGCCCTTAGCGGGCACTTTCCTCCCCCCCTTGTCCCTGTGAGGGTCAATCTTGGCTTCAGTACCCCCATGCATCTGTCCCACCCTATCTTGAAGGCTTCCACAGTGTATTGCTAGACTAGGCTCCCGGGCAATATATTCCATGGCTGTACCACCCTCTGTGAAGTAATGCCTTCTACGTTCTCCCCTATAGGTTCCCCTCTCCAGTTTCCATTTATGCCCTCTGGTTTTGCCCCTTTGCTTTAGCCTGAACATTTCTTTGGCTCCACCCCTGTTAATCCCTTTCACATATTTGAAAACCTCAATCATGTCCCCCCTATCTCTCCTCTCCTCCAGTGAGTACAGCCCAAGGTCTTGCAGGCTGTCCTCATAGGTACTATCCCCCATGCCCCGGATCATCCTGGTTGCCCTCCTCTGGACCCTCTCCAACAGTACTATGTCCTTCTTAAGGTGCGGCCTCCAGAACTGCATGCAATACTCAAGGTGCGGCCTTACCAAGGAATTGTACAGAGGTAGGATCATCTCACTCCTGGAGATTATTCCCCAGGCTATGCAGCCCAGTAACTTGTTTGCCTTTGCAGCCATTCTTCTGCAGTTCTCACTGTTGTTCATTTTGGTGTCTACCACCACCCCGAGGTCCCTTTCTCCCATAGTGGCTTGCAGTGGAACCCCTCCCAAGGTATAAACATGCCCTGGGTTTCTAACCCCCAGATGCAACACCCTACACTTCTCCGGGTTAAATCTCAGCCTCCACCTCCTTGCCCAATCCTCCAGGGTGTCCAGATCCCTCTAGACTGCCACCCTTGCTTCCTCTTCATCGGCCAATGCTCCCAACTTAGAGTCATCCACAAAGAGGCTCATCCTACTCCTAACTCCTGTCCCTATATTGGAGACATAGGCATTGAACAGGAGTGGACCCAGTACCGACCCCTGGGGCACCCCACTGATGACCTTCCTAGGGGAGGAGACAGTCCCTCTCACCACCACCCTCTGTGTTCTATCTGTAAGCCAGTTTCCCATGCATCTAAGCAACTGTCTTCCCACCCCCATCACCCCCAACTGTGCCAACAACCTGAAGTGGGGAACCGAGTCGAACGCCTTACTAAAATCTAGATACAAGACGTCCACTGGACTCTGTCTGTCCAGGGTCCCTGTCACCCAGTCATAGAAATCTATGAGGTTGGTCTGGCACGATCTCCCTGGGATGAAACCATACTGCTTTTCATCCATGTGTCCCAGCCTATCCAATTTCCTCCCGAGTATCCCTGTGATGAAGCCCTCCATTAGTTTGCCTACCACTAACGTTAAGCTGACAGGCCTGTAATTTCCCATCTCCTCCCTAGACCCCCCCTTTGTAGATGGGCACCACATGAGCCACCCTCCAATCCTGGGGACCCTTCCTGTCTGGAGGGAAGCACTGAACAGCCCAGCTAGTGGAGCTGCTAGTTCGTCCGCCAACTCCTTCAGTACCCTGGGATGCAGCCCATCCGGTCCTGGTGCCTTGTCAGTTTTTAGCGCCCGTAGGGCCTTCCTCACGCTGCCTCTGTGATTTCCCCCTTCCTAGCCCTCCCTTCAGAAAAAAACCCGTCCTCTTCTGGGCCTGGCCCGCCTGGTGCCCCGGCCCCTTCGATCCTCTCATCTCCCTATGCCCTATCCTCTCTGTAGCCTCCCCCCCATTTTCTGATTTAATGCAGTCAATGTCTCCCTCCCTTAAAACCGAGGAAAAATACTTATTCAGTACCTCTGCCTGCTCCCCCGCCTCCTGAGCCCATCCACCCCCAGTCCTAATCCTGGGGATCTGTGCTCTCCCCTTCCTCTTTTCCCCAATGTATCTATAAAAACCCTTTCTCCCCCTTCGTATATCCTTAGCCAGGTTGTACTCCATCCTCGCCTTCGATCCCCTCACCACCCTTGTGACCCTTCTAGCCGACAGCTCGTATTCCCCTCTCTCCCATTCTCCCCTGGAATGCTTAAAACGTGTGTAGGCAGCCTTCTTACCTCTTACCACCTCTTGCACCTCCCTGGTCCACCAGCATGGCTTACTGGCCCTGCCATTTTTGCTCTTTACCCTTGCACACAAGCTAGTAGCCTCCTGTACCCCTTTTTTAATGACCTCCCACAAACTATCTACATCCATGTCTGGCCTGGTCTGGCTCAAGCTCCCCCTCAGTATCCTGACCATGCCCACAAAATCTGCCCCCCTGAAATACATTACCACCATATTTGAGCAGTTTTCTTCCCCCCCTAGGCACAGCATAAACCAGACCGTGTCATGGTTCCCTCCTGCCAGCGGGCTACCCACCTCCAGATCCCTTATCCAGTCGCTGTCTGCAAGGACAATGTCCAGTATCCTCACCCCCCCAGTAGGCTCCCCCACCTGTTGGACCAGAAAGGCATCCTGAAACACATCCATCAGCCTCTGCTCCCTGGCCACCGCTGATGTCATGGTGCCCCAGTCTGCCCCCGGCATATTCAGGTCCCCCATGACCACCACCCTGCCCTTTCCCTGGTCACAGTGCCCCTTGATGTGCTCTACCAGTTTTCCCTTCAGATCCTCATCCATTGCGGGCGGTCTGTAAACCACCCGTACTTTTAATCTTTTTCCTTCCCCCGATTGTAGGGCTACTCAAATAGCTTCCACTCCCCCCCACCTCTGCCACTCCACTAACCAATATTCCGTCCTTGACTATCAATGCTACACCTCCTTCTCTATCCACTTCTCTATCCCTCCTGAATATTTTATAACCCTCCAAATTTAGGTCCCAATCATTTTTCTGGGAGGCCCATGTTTCCGTAATCAAGCCTGACATTTCTGTAATTGGTGGCAGATCTACTTTTAACACATCAGCTTTATAAATATGTCCAAGTTGCTATAAGGATGTTACTCAGCCTATGTGCATTATATAATTACTGGTGCTATAATTCTGTTACTTAGTCCACATTCCTATTTACTGGTGCTATAATTCTGTTACTCAGTCCACATACCTATTTACTGGTGCTATAATTCTGTTACTCAGTCCACATATCTATTTACTGGTGCTAAAAATCTGTTACTCAGTCCACATGTCTATGTACTGGTACTATAATTCTGTTACACAGTCCACATGTCTATTTACTAGTGCTATAACTCTGTTACTCAGTCCACATATCTATTTACTGGTGCTATAACTCTGTTACTCAGTCCACATGTTTATGTACTGGTGCTATAATTCTGTTACTCAGTCCACATATCTATTTACTGGTGCTATAACTCTGTTACTCAGTCCACATGTCTATGTACTGGCACTATAATTCCGTTACTCAGTCCACATGTCTATTTACTGGTGCAATAATTCTGTTACTCAATCCACATATCTATTGTGTACAGTAATTATTTCCTGGTGCTTAGCCTTTCCCCATGCGGGTACATATCTCCCCTGGCAGAATTACCACTGCTCTGCCGACTGCTCAAACCGCAGTATTGCTATATGTCACTGTACCTGGCTTAAATTGCTCTGTTGACCTCACCTCTGGCAGTGTTACTATGTGCTGCTGTAACCTGGTTAATTTTGCCACTGCTCCTGACTGCTCTTACCATAATATACTGCTGTAACCTGTTAAATTACACTGACTGCTCCATTTCCAGTCTATATGTTTGCCACAATAACCAATCTGGCCTCCCTGTAATATCGGTCCAATCACCGATTGATTGATGTTCATATCCTGCAACCATAAGTGAGCTTTTGTATACTGTAGGTACTGCTGTATCTATCATGTTCTTCACAAACGTGTATGTTAATTCCATGTATTCCTACATCCTGTAACATGAATGTCTGTACTGTATTGTCCGCTTTGTGACGAGGTACCTTTGAAAATGAGCCCCTGGCTCAAAGGTTGTAAACTGATGTGCTAATAAATAAATAAATTTACTGGTGCTATAACTCTGTTACTCAGTCCACATGTCTATGTAGTGGTGCTGTGAATCTGTTACTCACTCCACAAACCTGTTTAGCGATGCTGTGATTATGTTACTCAGTCCACGTATCTATTTAGGGGTGGTGTGATTCACTTAATCAGTCCACATACCGTATCTACATAGTAGTGCTGTGAATATGTTTAATTTCATTTTCATTTTTTATTTTTTAACTGGTAAGCAGACTGGCAAAACTGCCGTTTTGCATGGTGGACCTGTATACACAAGTAACAAATAAACGTAAAACACATAGATTTACAATATTACTTAAAACATGATCATTTGAACCTGCGAAGAGCATATCATACAGCTGGGGTTTGAATGCAGTCAATTATTCACACTCTAGCACAGATTCAGGCAGATTATTATAGAAAATGCCTTATATTTAGAAGCTCTTTGGCCAAAGAAAGATACACAGAGAAGTACTGAGAAGACAGATCTTTTTTTTTTGCATTCTGGACCAAAAATTGTCAATGCTTCTAGTAAAAATTTCCATTACAAACTGGGGCATTGATCCTAATATTATTTTATGTAGAAAAACAGAAGCGTTGTAGTTGAATTAATCCTTCTGAGATAAACAACCAAAATTCATAGAGAGAGTGCAGTGGTGAACCAATCTCCTTGTTCCAGTAGCAAATCTGCAAATTGAATTATATACTATATTAAGTCTATTAAATAGTTTTTTTTCTAACAGAAAAATAGAAGAGGCTTCCATAATCAAATAGATAACAATAGGCTAGTGGCTAATGGTGTACATGATTCTGGAATTAAAAACTGATTACTCCTATACGGCATGTAAAATCTCTTCTGTATTGTCTTGATTAATTTACATGAGTTTCAGAGGTGCAAAATGTATCCAGAGGACTCACCAGGAAACAAAACTTAACACTTTCTATCAAATTACCTTTTAAATCAAAAATGTGAAAATCCTAGGAAGCAGATCTGCTGGAACATGAAAAAACTATGGACTTTGTTTTTTATCAGAATTCAAAAGTAATTTATGAGGCAAAAAACAACTATGCATATTAAAAAAAATCATTTTGAAGTGTTTCTTGTAACTCTTGTACATCATTATCAGAACCAAAAATCACAGCGTCATCAGCATATAAAATAAGCTTCGAGGAAGAACACATCACAGGCATTGTGTTGAAGAACAGGGAAAGTAACAGGGACCCAAAATGGCCTCCTGAGGAACTCCACATTTAATGACATTATTCTCAGATTGAAGAGCTTCACTGAATGTACAGTGTGTTCTTCATGCAGGCACCCTCCAAACCAGGACGCAGTACCCTCCGAGAAACCATGCCTAGCCAACGTACACAATAACAGTTCATGACCTACTAAATTGAAGGCCTTGGTGAGGTCCACAAAGACTGATGCAACATGAAGAGTCTTATTAAGAGCTCCATGCGCGTAGTCTGCGAATCCCACCAAGGCTGTCTTAGTACTGTACATTGACCTGAAGCTGCGCTGGGTCCAGGTAAGGTGACTTTACTTGTGCAAATGTTCATTAACCTGATCAGAAACAATCTTTTCAAATGATTTTAATAAAGGTGGCAATAATGTAATAAGTTAATAATTTAAAATAATTGAACCTGATTTATGAATAGGTTTAATAACAGAAAATGTCCAACTTTTAGGTACTGCACCATGGCATAATAAATAATTCATTAAATGAGTTAACAGAGCAGAAATAGTGACACTATCCACTTTTATCAATTTAAAATAAATTAGATCAGAGCCAATACAGGGTTTTGCATTTATTTTCTAAATGTATTTAGTAACCAACTAGGGGGGACAAAATTCTAAAATTAAAAGAAAGTGTTTCATTATTGTTATTCATTTCATGTACTCAGTCCACATATCTATTTAGTGGTGCTGTGATAACATTACTCACTCGACATATCTATTTACTGGTACTATGATTAGTTACTCATTCCACATATCGTTTTAGTGGTACTGTGATAATACTACTCAGTCCACATATATATTTAGTGGAACTGTAATAATGTTACTCAGTCCACATATCTATTTACTGGTACTATGAATCAGTTACTCAGTCCACATATCTTTTCAGTGGTGCTGTGATAACATTACTCACTCGACATATCCATTTCCTGGTACCATGATTCAGTTACTCAGTCCACATACCTATTTAGTGGTGCTGTCATAATGTTACTCAGTCCACATATCTTTTTTGTGGTGCTGTGATAATGTTACCCAGTCCACATATCTGTTTAGTGGAACTGTTATAATGTTACTCAGTCCACATATCTATTTACTGGTACTATGATTCAGTTACTCAGTCCACATATCTTTTCAAGTGGTACTGTGATAATGTTACTCAGTCCACATATCTGTTTAGTGGAACTGTTATAATGTTACTCAGTCCACATATCTATTTACTGGTACTATGATTCAGTTACTCAGTCCACATATCTATTTGGTAGAGATGTGCAAAATTGGAAAACTTCGCCTAGCGAAATATTTTGCATACTTCCCACATGACGCAACATTTTTCACCTAGGCGAAACATAATTTCGCCTCCAATTCTGCTTTCCTATAATGCAAAATTTTGCCCAGTTTCACCACTTTCACTTTCGTGTAAGGTGACATTTTGCCATTGTCCTAAATTTTGCCAATATTTTTCAATTTCGCCAGCGAAATTACAGTGCATTGTGAGCAGATAACTGAAATATCACATGCTGGCTGTTTCCTGCACAGTATATTGTCTTGAGTCAGAGAGCAGTTCAGTGGGGTGCATCACAACCAATAAACCCTATAAAAACCTCTTCATTTGTGATTTTTGAGAGTTAATTGCTCCCAAAATCTCAAGTTTAGTTCCTAGTGCTGCTGGTGAACATTTTTTTGGGCTTTTATATCTTTGGAGAATACTTAGTTAAACTTAGTGTTTTCAGATTTCTCTGTGTCTGTGTGTTTGTGTGAGGGAGTTGAGTGGGGAAGGGTCGGTCATGTGGTGTGTATGTGAAAGTAGAGTGGGCTAGTTCCTAATATATGACAGATTTCTCACAAGTTGTGAGTGAGTTTCTGTAATTTCTTTTAAGTCTTAATATTTTTGTTTGTGTGCTACTTGTTTGTTACATTTTTCATACATATTGACCCTTTTTTTGGGTAACTTCATCTGAAGAGTTACTACATTCTGACGGAGTCATTCTGTTCCTGTTTCCCTTTGCTTAATCACTTTTGTGATTTATTTTTTTATTGAAAGTATTCGTGTGCATTGACCCCTTGACTTGTCCATGTCCAGGTACACTGCATTGTTGAATTGCTCACAGAAATTAAAATTGTGATCTAGCTTCTGCGTTGCAGCATTCCTGTTTTCCTATTGAATTTGCTTACCATATTAACCCTTTCCTCCCTGTTACACCACTGTTGTTTACTACCTGACCTAGGCTACTAGAGAGTGGTGTTCTCTGCATGAGTTTTGGAGGTGACTTTGTTCATTTGAAGTCTTGTTGTCCCTTCCGTCTGCTGTATCGGTAAGCTAAAACTTTAGTAAGTACTAACACATTGCAATACTTGCCTTATCCAGACACCACTTATTTGGACTGCAGTTCATATTTTGACTGAGAGGTGTTCTGTGCGGTTCGTTTACAGTTTTGTTTTTGTGAACCTACTAGCACCTACCCGGTTATTATCAAGTTGTGTAATAATCATTCAATTTAAAAAATTGATATTTGATTAAGCACTACTTAAGTATTCTTTTCAGATTTACTGCACAACCTTGTTGTGGTGGTGTTCTCTTTCAGTTTTGTATTTAAAGTTTCCTACTTCTGTCCTTCTGTTACCCCACATTACTTAACTCATGTTTTTGTAATTGAAAAAATAAAATAGTGTTTTCACACTCGAAAAGGCTACAGTAGCAGTTGTAGATACTTATACGTACTACAGTGCAGCTACTTGTTTTGATTTCTGTTTGCCCTTAGTAGATAGCACTGCAGGTGTTAAATCACACTTATTTAATAGAAACACATAATAATATAGTTCCAGAGGAAGCCAAATGAAACAAACCTATAAATATGCCTGCCAAGAGACGTTCAACTTCAGGTAAAGGTGCTAGGGTGGGAGGTGGCTCAAAGAAGTCTGTTGGAAAAAGCAAACCTATTTCTGAATCAGTGCCCTGTGTGGCTTCCGCTGCTGCTGTGTCAGCCAGTAGCAGCAAAATCGAAGTTAGAAGTGGCTTCAAGTCTGTGACTCATTTTTTTACTGCCCAGTCTGTAGCTAGTATGCTTGTTGGGGATGGTACTGGGAATAAAGGAAACACTCACACCCGTGGAGGCACAGAGGTCCAGGAGGAGGTTGAAAAAGTAGTCAGTGTGACTGTTGTTCCTGCACAAGAAGGAGCTGATGGTGGTGAGGGTGATAGTGTCCAGCTTCAGTCTGTTTCTCCTATAGAAGGAGATAAGGAGAGTCACCCCCCCTTCCCCCACAGTGAGGAGATGCCAGAGAAGGGAAAAGTTTGTCTGGCAGTAGGCAGTGATAGGGATGAGGAGGAGGATATAATATGTTTTGGTACAGATGATGATGAGGTGTTGGATCCCTGTGGGAGCCAGAAGTGACAAAGAAGAAGGGTGATGATGATGTAGCCCATTTAGATGACAAGACTGAGGGTGAGGATATCAGCAAGCCTACAACAAGCAGTCCAGTCACCCCATCTCCCAAACATAGCATGGTGGAAATCATGCAAGCAGCCCAAAAAGCAAAAATTTCCACACTTTTGGCTATGCTGTCCAAATCTCAGTCCCATGTCAAATCTAAAGGTGCAAATTCCCTAGTTTGGGATTCTGTCATGCTTGATGCAGCTGATGGCACTGTGGCGATATATCAAGCATGTGTAAAGTCAAGGAGAAAAGGGCAGCCATATAGGCACCAGAGGCCAGCACGCTCACTTGAAAAACAAGCACCTATTGCACTGGCACCAACACCAGAAAGATACCAGAGCTGTTGGCAGGACTTGCCTTGTCAAGCTTAATGTTAGTGACAGCAGTGCAAGAGACCAGGAGGAGTGAGGGCTGAGTGGGTCGGTGGAGGAGGAGTGTGAGGAATCATTTTCTCTCTTGAGCAGTGGGCATAGTAGCAGTGGAGCTGCCACTCCCTCGAGTTATAAAAGTACACCACCAGGCATCAAATCCACCAAAATAACCAGTTTCATACATGCTGCACATCCCAGACCCCAAGAGTCACCTGGTACCCCAGCAAGAACAACATTGGTGGCACAAGTAAAGTGTTTTTGTCGACCCATTCCCAAGATGCAGCACACATTGAAGTGTGTGTCTGAGTGACACTTAAAGTACCCCCCCAGTCATGCTCCTGCACGTGAGCTGAATGCAGCCACAGCTGAAATGCTCACCATTGACCTGTTGCCCTTCTCCTTTGTGGAGAATCCAGGATTCTGCTGTTTGATGGCTCGTGCCTGTCCCAAATGGCAGGTGCCATCGTGAATGTATTTCTCCAAATGTGCCATGCCCGAACTCTACAGCAGAGTTTCAGAGTCTGTCCTACGTGCCATGAAGCATTCTGCCTCAAAATATATCCACCTTAGCATGGATATGTGGACAAGTGGACAAACAGTGGGCAGCTCATATCTGTGCATAACAGCATACTGGGCACAGGTACCTGGGGTGGTTGTTGATTTGGGCCCTGGCAAAAGCTGCGTAAAGCAAAATTGTGGTGGTAGCAACACACCTGGTATTCATCAGAATGCAACCATAACTATGCAAAGTGTTACAGGGGTCTCACACTGGTGAGAAAATGCTGAATGTGCTGCTAAATCAGATTGACTAGTGGCTCAACACACATTCACTCACAGTGGGGTTTATTGCCAGTGACAATGGCTCCAATGTGGTTAAGTGCATTACTGATGGTGTTTTTTTCAGAGTTCCCTGCCTGGCACACTGCCTTAGTCTAGTCGTGCAGCAATTTCTGAACCATGATGAAATAAAGGAAACTGTGTCTGTCACCAGACGTGTCTGTGTGCACCTCCTCTGTTCTGCAAAGTCCCGTGACCATCTGCATGAGCTGCAGTGCACTAACCATCCCTCAGCACCGTATGAAGCCTGATGTTGTTACCAGGTGGAACTCCACACTGTACATGCTGGACTGGCTTTATGAGCAGTATAAGGCAGTTTTAGATTACCTACTGCTGCTGCACACCACCTGAGACAGTGCTGGAGTGTCTATTGCCCTAACAATGGAGCAGTGACAACAAACAGATGGCGTAATACACATTTTGTGTCCATTTGAGCATGCAGCACAGGCTGTGAGTGGGGACACTGCCTGTATAAGTCAGTCAATACCCCTTATATGTGTGCTGAGGCAGACACTGGTAAATGTCCATCACCAGATGGAGGCAAGTGATGATCACAGTTCTTGTCATGTAATGGGTCACATGCTCCGCATACTGGACAGCAGTACACAGATCTGTGGCATTATGCAGTCTAATGAGTTTGCTATTGCTACCATGCTGGATCCACGGTACAAATGTGGCTTGC
Source organism: Neoceratodus forsteri (assembly GCA_016271365.2). Classification (NCBI taxonomy): domain Eukaryota; kingdom Metazoa; phylum Chordata; order Ceratodontiformes; family Ceratodontidae; genus Neoceratodus; species Neoceratodus forsteri. The sequence goes on along the minus strand of CM057458.1, from coordinate 18,886,368 downwards.
CTGACATGATTGAAGGGGGTCATGTGTGAGTGGACAAATTGAACAATTACCTTGTCAGATGGGTATATTGATTGGGCCTGTGATTGCTGGGGTTGTCTGGAGTTCCTTGAGGAATGGGATCTTCCCAATGGCCTTGAAAGAGGCTTTGGTTAGACCCCTTTTGAAAAAACCCTCCTTGGACCCAGACTGCCTCAACAATTATAGGCCGGTCTCAAACCTCCCATTTTTAGGGAAGGTTATTGAAAAAGTGGTAGCCATACAGCTTGAGAGACGTCTTGCCTCTTCCTCCACCTATGACCTTTATCAGTCTGGGTTTTGTGCGGGGCATACTTCAGAGACTACCCTGGTGAGGGTGCTTAATGATCTCCTGGTGGCGAGGGACAGGAGAGACCAGACTATCTTGGTCCTCCTGGACCTCGCTGCAGCATTTGACACCATGGACCATGAGGTGCTACTTGACCGCCTGTGGTTTTGGTGTGGCTTGTCTGGTATTGTCATGAACTGGTTCAGGTCATACCTGACAGGCAGAGTGCAGAGGGTGACGATGGGGTTAGCCTCATCTAACCCAAAGCCTCTGTGCTGTGGGGTACTGCAAGGTTCGGTCCTGTCGCCCTTGTTGTTCATAATGTACATGCTGCTACTGGGGGACATTATCAGGTGGTACGGACTGGGCTTTCACTGCTATGCAGATGATACCCAGTTGTACCTGTCCTGTGCGCCCAATACCCGGGTGTCGGACTCTGTATTTAACAGCTGTCTCGATGAGATCCAGGCTTGGATGACTCAAACTGGCTTGAGCTCAACCCAGACAAGACAGAGGTACTTGCTGTGGATGCAATTTATGGGGCAGAGGGCGTTGTGAGGGGTTACCCCCTGACCTTGTGTTGTGGGGTGTTCCCCTTACTCCATCTAGACACGTGAAGGATTTGGGCTTGATCCTGGATGATGGTTTGATGCTTGATACTCAGGTGTTGGCCATTGTCAAGAGCAGAGTTTATCATCTAAGGAACATTGCACGAATCGGAGCCCTGATCCCGCTGGAGGATCTGACCACACTTGTACACGCTTTGTCACTTCCAGGCTGGACTATTGTAATGCCCTGTACCTAGGGTTATCTGGGGCAACCTCCGCAGGCTGCAGCTGGTGCAGAATGTGGTGGCAAGATTATTGACTGGGGCAAGACAGAGTAATCATATCACCCTGGTCCTCTGCAGACTGCACTGGCTGCCAGTCAGGTGGAGGATTGTCTTTAAGGTGTCTATCTGCAAGATCTTCTTGCTCCCTACTGTCCACCCTGGGCACTCCGTTCTGCCAGGGGAGACCTCCTTGGAGTTCCCAGAGTGGGGTTGTGGCTTTCTGGGGATAGGGCATTTTCGGTGGTGGCACCCACTCTGTGGAACTCCCTTCCTGGTTATTTCAGGGAGACCCCCTCAGTAGAAGCCTTTAAAAAAGCATTAAAAACATACCTGTTCCAGCAGGCTTTTAATGATCGATTTTGGTTTTAATGGGATGGATAGAATGTTAAGTTTGTGTTGAACTGCTGCTTGTTTGCATTTTGTTATTGAATGGTTTTGTACAGTGCCCAGAGCCCATGGAAATGGGTGCTTTATAAATAAAATATCTATCTATCTATCTATATATGTCTATCTATATATCTATCTATCTATCTCTCTCTCTATCTACATGGGGCACAGATGAAAAATGCAGAAACATAAAGGGCACATATAGATATACCAGGTGTTGCTACCACCACCACCAGTAAATCATCAGAGGCCACCAAATCAGAGAAAATATCAAAGTCGCAGCACAGCATGGCAGGTAATCCCATTTGGGATGCTCTGTACCAGGTGGGCATTGAAGAAATTGAAGACAAGGAGGAGGAGGAGCATGATGAGGCAACAGGACTCAGGGCAGCACAACATATGGTGGCTGCCTACATGGGAGACACCAAGCATCTTGGCATCAGTGATGAGCCATTGGTGTACTGGAGCAGCAAAGTGAGTGACTGGCCTGCACTGGCATCTGTTGCTTTTAAATACCTCAGCTGCCCACCATCCAGTGTCAGTGTGGAACGGGTGTTCAGTTCTGCTGGGGCCATTGTGCGTGACCGTAGGACAAATCTGTCACTGAAGAACGTTTCCATCCTAACATTTATAAAAATGAATGAAGCTCACATTCCACATAACATAATTATTTTGATGGTGTTGCTCCAAGAACTGTGTCTCAGGGACGATGATGACAACAAAGACGTCTACAGTGGTAAGGCCTCTACTAGCAGGAAGGTAGATGAAGCAACAATGATGACTGAATTTTCACCTGGTGATGACTCCAGTCTTAAAGACTGTGAGGGCTGCTTCATGGATGATGTGTCACTGGAAGAAGGCTAAAGGTGTTCTGCCCCACCCCCGTTTCCACTGATTATGCTGTTTTGTGTTATTGTTATGCATTTTTAATTTTATTTTGCTGGTTGTTCTGTGTTACACATCCACTTAAACCATTTAATTTGATTACCCAACCTAGTCACAATGTTTACTTCATTTCATTTTCAAAAATGTATTCGCCCATGCTATGCTAACTGGAATGAATATGTCATCATCTCAGCAATACACAAGGGCTCCATCAAGTGACAAATACTGAACATCTTCTCCATTTCCACATATACCTCCTCCATGACACCGTGAATGAGTGTCTAGTGAGTGTGCCACCACTGTATATACGACAAGGACAACTTAGTCGGACAGTGCACAGCCAGTAGTATGTTACTCAGAAATGCATGCATACTCCATCCCCATGTATACAATTGACCATCATGTAATCCACCTACTTGTCATCCATCCTTATGTGTATAACACAGACCTTGACAGTGTGAGCCATCACTGTCATACCACCAAGAAATACCGGTGACCGCTGGAAATCCTTGAAGCTGACAGATGCACGCTCCAGCATAAATAGCAGTCTCAGCTCAGTACATTAATGCTGCCACTGAGTCCAGCTAAATTACTCCTTCTCCTCCTTTTCCTCCTCCAGCAGTCTTCCACCAAAAAGAAGCATATGTTTTTAGTTGTCAGCAGTGGCCCACACCTCGCAGGTGCAGCACCTCGATCCAGCATCCACACACCAGGGTGGAAGACTTCTATTTAGTCACCAATGCCATACAGAGATGGGATGCATTGGCAAATGTCCACCAGAAAAGTAAGGCACCATTCCAATCAAAGTACTTTGTACCTGGCTGGCAATAAGAAAAAAAAAAGACATGTTGAGCATTCTTACAACTGGTTGCCTCCCCCCCCCCATCATTACATGAAGCTATACACTATGGCTGTTAAACTGGAACCCTTGACATGAACAGACTATGTCTGATGAGCACAGCCAGCAGCCAGATTGGGAGGTAACAGACGCAGCCCAGCAGCAGACATCCTGAATATTGACAGACCCATATAGAAGATAGTTACTGCCAAAATCTGACATCTCTGTCCTGCAGTAACCATAAACTTAATACTTAACCATATCCACCAACCTGGCCCCAACCACCTCCTCCACCACCCACCCACCAAAGCCCATCACAAATTAAGAAATACTTACCACCAGTTAATGAATTGCACACATACTGAACAGCAGCAGCAGCAGCAATGCACCTGGAGGTAACAGCACCTGAATTCCCGCATGTGTTGAGAAATGAAAAAATAATATAATTACAGTCTGACTCAGATATCCGAGCTGCAGTCACCTATCCCTCCCAGTAGTGAAACATTCAATACTTACCTTGTCCTTGTGCAATGTGGAATGTGGTGCATTCCAACATCCCGTATCCAATCCCCGTGCTGGCATGCATGTTGTCATGATGATGTACTCCTCAGCGCACTAGATGAATATAAAATAATTACAAACATATAACAACTCATGACGTCCCAATACCAACCCACCATCCACCTTCTCTTGCACCGGAAAAAATAAATACAGATACTTACGTGTGCAGCAGCAGCAGCAGCATCGATCGACTATGTGAAGAGGATCCCCATGAAGCAGACAAAGCCTTACTTCTCGTGGCAACTAGTCAGAGCAGCAGGCAGCAGCTACAGGCAGGTAACAGCAGCAGCACTCAAAATGTCATTCAGTCCACACTGACTTAAAACCACAGACAACAGAGCTAACCAGGGCATCATCATTGCGAAATGATAATTCCACAGTTCACAATCAACTGAGAAAGCAACAGCAGGAGGAAGTAAGTACAAGTTTAAGTCTCAGGACCATTTTGCAGGAGGATTTATTTTTCTCATCATGGTAAACTGGCTGTTGCATCTCAGGCAGTGGTGGTACCATGGTTAGGCCTGAAAAGCATTTAAATGGTGCAGAAAACAGCACATTTGGGTCCTCATGGTGGGTATGAGCCATGTAACTGCATGTCTGACACCTGATTTCAGTCTGAAGTTACTGTGCAATTTTTTGGGAAACATTTCTGGACTTCTGGGCATTGTTAGGCAGTGGCAGCACCGCAGTTAGGCCCGAAAAGCATTTAAACGTTGCAGGAAACAACACATTTGGGTGCTCATGGTGGGTGTGAGCCATGTAACTGCATGTCTGACACCTGATTTCTGTCTGAACGTACTGTGCAATTTTTTGGGAAACATTTGTGGACATGCACTGCCTGTTCTGCACTCTCAGAAACAAGTTGTGGCATAAAATCAATTGTAAACAGTGCACCGGAGACCATTATTTGGCCCGGGTGGGGGTTTGGGTGCCATAAAACATCATGACTGAGACCTGATTTCAGTATGAAGTTACTGTGACATTTTTTGGGAAACATTTCTGGACTTCTAAGCTATGTTACTCAGTGGCTACACCAAGATCAGACATGAAACCATTTGTAAACAGTTGGCAAAACAACATGTTTTGGTGCGTGTGGAAGGCCTGCAACATTTAACAGCATGACTGACACCTGATTTCAGTCTGAATGTAATGTGTTGTTTCTGTACTTATATTAACAGTGCGCTGCACGGCACAGTGTGGATTGGAGAGGAGAGTACAAACTTAACATCTGTGGCAAGTGCAGGACATGACGTGTTAAGCACTGATACCATATTTATGTTTAACTTTGCAATAAAATTGCTTGTTTCTGTGATTGTTGTGTGCATCTTTGGAGTGTTGCTGCACACTCCCACAACTGCTGCAACATCGCATATTTTTGGAAAAACATTTTTGTTCATAGGAACAATACTTGACATTTGTGGATAGGAGGAGAGAGTTAATGAAAGTGTCAAACAAAAGAAAAACAAAGGTAAGGAGTTTATGGGTACAACACTACTGACTACGACATACGAGTACGAGGGGGGAGGGGGACAAGCCAGGTTATGGGTAGTGTAATATGAGAGGGTGATACAGAAATTAGGGAACAGGGAAAAAGATTTAATACTATGGAGAGCATAACATTACACGTAAGTGACACACCACACAGAACCACGGAACAAAGACGTATATTTATGATACTAAACAAAGAAATAAGAGGACGTGGAGGAAGATTAGAGGAGAGACAATATTTTTTTGTAATTTTTTTTATCTTTTTTAAATTTATTTGTATGTTCGGAGGGTGGAGATAGAATGGAGAGAGAAGAGAATACTATCGAGACACAGTGACGGGACACAGGAGGATAGGATTCAATCAGAAATAAGAAAAAAAGTTTACTTGCTGACACTGAATATAAGTAATTTAAAGCAGCAGTACTACAAAATCAGGAAGTGACCAATCAAAATTCTGTTTTTCAGCTGTAAGCATGCGGCCAAAGTTCCAGTTTCCATACCAGTAAATATTTTTTTCCAGTCGTCCTTAGTTTTTTAGATATTTGCAATTTATTTGAATTGTTGTAGCACTACAACAAATATGGCGGCTGATTAATTTCAGCTGCGCTTTTTCTTCCGGTCTCATCACGTCCTTTGACAACAGCAGAGGGACCCTCTGCTGACCATTCCTGATGTCCCTGCAAGTCATTCACATGTGCAGTTGGCAGTGGAGGGGGTTCCAGTGCAACATGCTGGGTGGCAGAAATGTAAACAAAAGCAGAGAATAACTGAGCAAATTACTCGGCGATAGTACAATGCCGATGAGAAAGAGTACCAGGTATATGATTAGCAGGGCACAGGGAATAAACTGACAAAAAAGCGCAATTTTTTTTTTCGTAGTACTGCTGCTTTAAACAGACCCAGAAGTGCCACCGCCGCCACCATGATGCAAGTCTTCCAGGAGGTTGAGAATGTGTCGCTGGGCCTCCACTATTTTGCTGATATTTCCCGTGGCCTCACTGAACTCCAGTCTCAACTGTTCATAGTCATGCCGGAGTGCTTGCACTTCAGCCCGCACAGCTGCAAGGTCTTCACTGGTGACCACCTGCTGCAGCCAGTGCAGTCTCAGCATCCTGGGGGGTAATTCTGCCACTGATCCTGCTGCTGCTGTGTCTCACTACTGCGCCTCCTAAGTGAACGCTGACTCACCTCAGACTGAGAAGGGCCGCCTTGCTCCTCCTGGCCCCCTTCCCCTTCCCAGTGTCCAGCCACACCAATATGTAGCTCACCCACTTCAGTGCTTGCACCGGCACTGCTCCCTACAGCTGCACTTGATGCCGCCACCTCCCGCAATTTGAGGTCCCATTGGAGTGGGTGGTGGTGCTCCATTTGGCTACGCTGGCTAATTGTCCCAAAGTGAGATCCACCCTTTCCCCGACGCACATCTTGCCCATATAGATTGCAGGTGACCACTGGGTCATCTACTGATACTTCATTAAAAAAATCCCAGACAGCGGAACTTCGGAGTTGACAGTGCCATGGGGGATGGGGCCACAGATAATGCCCCAGGCACTAACTCCACCAACTGCTTGGGAGAGGGCACAGTCTCCTGCTGCCTGGGCAGAGGAACAGTAGCTTCCTGGTGCTGGGGAGGAGGCACTGTCTGCTGCTGCTGCTCATGCTGCTGCTGCGGTGGAGGGGCCACGGTCTCCTCCTGTTGCTAGGGAGGGGGCACAGTTGGCTGCTGGGTGCTGGTGCTGGAGCCAAAGGTCTCCTGCTGTGGCGTTTCAGTTGTAATACCTGTGCCCCACTGTCGTCACCCTTTTCCATTGTGTCCATAAAAACAACCAACTCAAACAAACAAAAAAATAAATGGAAATAGAGAGCCGGGCCCGGGGGGATGACACACACACAAACACACACACACACACACACACACACACACACTATCACAAACACACATACACAAACACAATCACTAAGTACTAAAATATGAACTAGAACAAAGACAAACAAGAAAAAGTTAGAAAAAATAGCACAAATGAAGCAATTAATGTGTCAATTTACACTCAACAGTCATAGTGAGTATAAATGCTGCCTGCTTCCTCGAGATATATTGAACAGGAAATTAACCACTCACTTCCTGTGTGTTTAGACTCAACTATGTGACCACCGCACCAGCATAGAGAAAAGGCCAATTTTGCCTAATTTCGCCTCCCAAGCACAGGCGAAATCAGCAGCGAAATTTCGCCTAAAGGACAGAATTACGCAAAATGTTTTGCTAAGTGAAACTGGTGATTTCTCAATAATTTTGCCAGCAAAATAAAATTTCGCTGCATCTCTACTATTTAGTGGTGCTGTGATACAGTTACTCAGCCCACATATCTATTTAGTGGTGCTGTGATAATGTTACTCAGTCCACATATTTATTTACTGGTACTATGATTCAGTTACTCAGTCCACATATCTATTTAGTGGTGCTGTGATAATGTTACTCAGTCCACATATCTATTTAGTGGTGCTGTGATAATGTTACTCAGTCCCCATATCTATTTAGTGGAACTGTGATAATGTTACTCAGTCCACATATCTATTTAGTGATGCTGTGGTAATGTTACTCAGTCCACATATCTATTTAGTTGTACTATGATTCAGTTACTCAGTCCACATATCTATTTAGTGGTGCTGTGATAATGTTACTCAGTCCTCATATCTATTTACTGGTGCTGTTAATATGTTACTCAGTTCACATATCTGTTTTGTTGCCCTGTGATTATGTCATTCATTTTTCATATCTTTTTTGGGGTGCCAGCCAGACTCGACAAATTCTACTTCTGCCACAGTTCCATGAAATTCTGCTGCATTTTACTGTGGAAAATAGAAATGATCAAGTACCCCAGCTGAGCCCTACTTGGTGAAAATTAAAAGCACAATTTTAAGTGGGAGAAGCCTGACCCAATCTAAGCTTAAAATTAACATCCATGGCCCAGTGGTGCAGAAGGCTGAGGCATGGGAAAGCATCTTGCATCTCCGACACTGGCAACCTGAGTTTGGGAATGAGCTCGGGTCACTGGGGGTCAGCCAGGGGAAGGACTGAGAGAGAAATGAGCTGCCACATGGCAGCTCTTCTCTCCTGGATGTGGGCCTTCATGGCACTTGGCTGCCGCTGAGTGGTACCTTGGTGGTAGTGCCACACAGATGGTGGGTCTGCTATTAGACCAGGGTGGGTGGAACGGGTCACCAGTTTCAGAGAACATGCATGCCTCCATGTGCAGGCATTTATGTGTCACCGAGCCCTAGGGAGTAAAGGGAAGAAAAAGCAGTGGAAAATTGATGGTAGGACAGGGTTTCAATGAAGCCCTGTCCAATGGTGCCAAGATCAGCCCTCACAAGTCACCAGGAGGAGGAAGAAGAAGGAAGGAGGTATGTGTCTAGTTGTTAGTGCCCGGGGACAGGGCTGATAGCCTGCCCAGTTCCAGCCAAGGAGAATGAAAACCTTGATTGAAAAAAAAAACTGAACATCCATGGAGATTGGATGTGAAAGCTCACTCACCAATAAAACAATTCAGATATTGTCTTATTTATGAATTTTATTTTGTTCCATCCAGTTAGTCTAAGAACGCCAATGTTTCAAGGTCTTAAAAATGCCCCTTTATCAGGGAAACTAGATAAATCTAAAATCAAAAATTACTAAGAATGCACTTGTAGTTTCTCACTAATAAATATAACAAAAAGCACGGTTTGGCATACCTGGCCGCATGTCGCAAGTCTCAGGACTTAGCTGCGATGACCCTGCCCCTACTAGAATAGGGCGCAGGGTCAATGTCGCAGGTGCAGGTGGTGCAAGTTGCATTCGGTGGCAACTTGCACCACCATTCTAGAATCGGAACCCAAATTCAGCAAAGTAAATAATCTTTTCATCTATGGACTGCGGTAAGCCCATTTCTCCTCAAGCTAGTGTAAAGACATTGTAACCCGATATTCTAGTAACATTATTATTACATTTAGGTGTTAGAAAAGCCTAAATGCAAGAGTATTTAATTAAGACAATATATCCAAAACAAGTTAATATTAATGTTTCTCCAAAGCTAAAAAAAACTTGTTAAATTGTCTTTTTCTGAAAGGTTAGGGCAGGGAGGTATGGGATAGAAAAGAATGGCAGTGATACAGGTTGGGGGGAAGGGGTTGAGTCCATGGATATTCCAAATACTGTTCTAAAGTTTCATTGTCACTTATCTGAAAAGTTGACAATCTTGATAGCCAGTCAATTCCTTCCCTTAGGCCATATGCTGGGTCCATGGATTTGAACCAGTCAATGTAATATGCCTCTCTCATCAGTAATTTTCTGTCAAAATCTCCTCCCCATCTATCAGGATGTACCTTTTCATTTCCAAAGAATATTAGTGATGCCAGCTGGTGTTTGGCCTCTAAGAACTGCCTATCTGTTGGTGATGCTATATCTTGTCACCTAATGCAGCCCTTGTGTTCTCCTATTCTGGTTTGCAGTTGCCATGAAGTTTTACAGATATATATAATTTATCACATGGGCACATCATCATAAATATGTATTACAGTGGTGTGGTAGTGCCACTATAGTTAGAGTTGAGCAGGGGTTTCTATGTTAAACCTCAAACTTTGCACTTTAAAATCTTCACAGCTGCTCAATGGATTTGCACAACATTTTGCATGAGCGGTCTCATGAGTAGGTCTCTTGATGTACCAAGTTTTGTTTCGTTCAGATGTGTGGATTCTGAGATCTGGATAGTGAAAAATGTTTAAAAATCATTATCTTTTGCTGGGTGTTTTTGTCATCGCCTAGCACCCAGACACTTGGAATTTTGCTCTGAAATGTTTAGGGTAGAACGGGTTTTGTCCTTTCACTGGTTTGATGAAAAAATATTAATCTGTTCCAAAGTTATTAAATTTATTAAATTTTAAAATGTTGGTTCTGAGCATGCTTAGTAGTCTTTTGGAAAGCTGCTTGGAACAAAAAAGAATTTGGTCCATACAAAAAAGGATACTTTTTCATATGTGGGTAATCCTTTTTTGTAAGGAAAAAATCTTTCTTTGTATGGCCGCCATCTTGTTTCCATTTTTTTCAACAAAAAAAAAATTCAAACCCCAGAAAAATGACATCCCACTCATACACCAACACATGTGTCTTGCTGTTTGGGACCCAGCTAGGTGGATTCTGCACTTAGTTTCTGAAAAAAATGACCCAGTAATATATTTTTTTAAGATTTAAAGATATTTTTGTGAGAAAATTTTCTTTTTTTATATGGGCATATGAAAAAAGAATTGGTTCCTATGAAAAATAATGGCTTCATATAAAAAAATTATTTTATCTTAGTTTTTTTTCTGATTCTTTTTTTCATATGAAGGCATTCTTTTTGTATGAACAAAAAAAGCATACAAAAAAGGATGCCTTCATAAGTAAAAAGATTATGGACTAATTGTTTTCTCATTTTTTTTCATATGAAGGAATCCTTTTTCATATTCCTTTCTTGTTCATATGAAAAAGAAATTCCTTCATACGAAAAATAATTTGGAGCTAGTTTTTTTCCTATTCTTTTTTTGTACGAAGGCATCCTTTTTCATGTGAGTTTTTAATCTGATATGAAAAAAGGATTCTTTCATATGAAAAAAGATTCTGAACGTAGTTTTTGTTCCCACATTTGAACTTCAACAAGACATAACTCCATCAATATTTGGCTTAAGGAACAATCTATATATCAAAACAAAGGTCTTAATAAGTAGCACAAGAAAAATACATAATCCCCCCAAACAAATTTAGGGCCCGTATAAATAAACATAAAAATTAGAAAATTAAAATTCTCATAGGATAACACTGGAACTTTAACAAGCCATAACTTCCTCAATATTTGGACTTAAGTGACAATCTACTGTATATATCAAAGCAAAGGTCTTACTGACTATTACATGAATAACACATGTTCCCCACTAAACATTTAAGGACAATATAAAAAGAAAAGACAAGAAAATGCTAATTCCATACAATAACATTGGAACTTCAACAAGCCATAACTCCCTCAATATTTGGACTTATGGGACAATTTATATATCAAAACAAAGGTCTTAATGAGTACTAGAATGACACATACTACCCCCTAAACATTTAAGGGCAATATAAAAACAGCATAAAAAATGCAAATTCCCATAGGATAACATTGGAACTTTAACAAGCCATACACTGAAGGAAAGAAATTGCTGTTTTGACAGAAATGGAAGCGCAGGGCCCTCTGGGCTCTGTGATTCCACAGCAACATACAGTAGGTGTATGCATCTATGGAAGGGTGAAAATGCAGGGCTATCTGAGCCCTGCACTGCCTCAGATAAATGTGGATATGATTATACTATGTTAAAAAATAAGGAAATTCGTTGTAAAAAAAAAAGTTAATGCAGTAGTTATTTTTTATTTATTTTTTCATTTATTGAAATCTTGGATAAAACTGTGAGCAGATGCTCATTGATAGGTTCCACATCAAATACATTAGACAACAAGGTACAATACTATGGACAAATATATAAATACCGAGAAAAATATACATGTAGGTTACAGAATTCAAATATAGAGCACTAGGTGTGCTGAGGCATTGTACAATGTATGCCCGCATAAAGAAGATTAGCAGACAGGATAGGAAGGGATACATTGGGAGTGGGAGGGCTAGGTGAGCAGAGCACAGAGGGCAGGGAGGGAGAATGGTAGGGATAAGTTAAGGGGGGCAAGGAGCAGAGCCAGGGAGGAGTAGGCAGGTGGGTGAAGAGCTGTGGTTTTACTATCCTGTCATGACAGAGGCAAAGATAAGTGCTAGAGGCTGATTGTTGCTGTGTGCAGAGCCTTAGTAGGGTCACATGCAGTTACTCATATCAATGAGGTACTGGCACAGTCTATGTTTAAAAGAGACAATCATTATGGTTAAAGCAACAAAAGTAGGGAAATGTGGTGTTAGGGTTCCCAGCCCTCACACCACACCCCCACCCTGCAAGCAACAACAAGAAAAAACACAGTAGTTTGACCTCTCCGCATCTTCACAATCAGCACGGGTGTGCCTTGGGGTTGCCGCCCAATGCTCACCCCATTCTCATATGCTGTACACATCTCAGCTTATTTACTGATGGAATGGGGTGAGCATTAGGGTTGAAAACCTCAAGGTACACCCCACGCCTGATTTGCTAAGATGCAAGAGAGGTCAAACCATAATGGCTTTTCCTGTTGCTGCCTGCAGGGTGGGCGTAGGGTATTAGGGTTGGGAACCCTAACAGCACATTTCCCTACCTTTGTCACCTTAACCCTAACTATTGCATTGATGAAGTTTTTTTTGCAATGAATATCTATATCTTCTTCTATGTCTGTATCTATGTCTGTCTATATATGTATACAGTATATAGATGACCCCTGTCATCTGACCTGTAATAAAGTTCCTAATATTAAGTTCCTGATTTCTAGTTAGGTTACTCACTTTCTTCACCTTGTAGGCATTGTTACAATGGATACAATTTCTACATCTGTGGTTGCCTTTAATATCCTGGCTCCCTGGGAAATATCCCCTGTCTGTCGTGGGTATTCTATAGTCCATGTACTTTATTTTGACCTCCAAGGATTTGTTTTTCTTTGCAACTATTAATGGCTGCTTGCCAAATGCTGTTTTGCCTCACTCTTTATTGAGGTAAATGTGTTCCATTGTTTTTTTAGGATACTACCAGAGTTCCAGCAACATTCATTATAGAGTGTACTGAAAAGTACTTGTTCCTGTTTTTGGTCCTGTCTGTTTGATCCAGTCATCAATAATTCCTCAATGTTTTTTTTTGTTTGTTTCTGTTCTCTGGATTGCACCTTCTGTAGTCTCCTGTCTGTACCAGCTTTCCTGTAATCTCATTTCCATATCTAATTTTGCTTCCTTATAATTTTCCTGTGTTGTTCAGTTTCTGTTTTTCCTGATGAACTGGCTATATGGAATATATTTCCACAGGTTTTTTGGGTGATAACTATTGCCCCTCAGCATTGCATTTGTGTCAGTTGGTTTTCTATGCAGCTTAATGCATAGTTTGTTCTCATTTTTTAATGTCACCACATCAAGGAAAGGTAGTTTAGTTTTATTCTGGTTTATTACACATATTAAATGATTAGTCCAGCTAACTATACTGTCACCTGTAAAACACTTCCAGATAAGAATGTTTTGCTTAAATGGGATGTTACTGCCACTTGTATGTTTTCTCTGAAATGCATTAGGTTAACGTAGGATAGTGTCATACTGATGCCCATGGCAGTGCCCCTGTTCTGGTGGTAACAGTTTTTTTTTTTTAAACCTAAAGTCATTTTGAGTCAGTACAATTTCTAAAAGCTGTATCAAAAGAAGGAGGCAGTATAGTGCAGTGGTTTAAGGCTCTGAGCTGCAAATTTGGTGACATCCAGCAAACCAGATCTGGGTTTGAATCTCACAGCTTCCACTTGCATACTGTGTGACCCTGAGCAAGCCACTTGTGCTCCCAGGTTGCTCCTGTAAAAAAGCTTTCAGCTTAGTGTACTATACCTAGTTAAACAACTAAATTAAAAAAAAAAAAAAAGATGGGTGGTAAACTGCCCTGTCTTTCCCAGTCCAGGGTTTCAGATATTCCATGACAATCTGCTACATTTTACTGTGCAAAATAACAATTCCATGATTTACATCTATTTATACTGTATATTATATATTACACACACACATATATATATACATATATATATATATATTACTGTGCAAAATAAAGAATCCATGATTTTACATTTACATGCAAAAAAAAAACTTTGGGAACTCATCCATGGTTGACATTAGCTTTAGTAATTATTCTGCTGTTCGCTTGGATGTCTGTTTTATTTTATATGCAAAAAAAAAAAAAACAGGAAAATATTTGCTGTTTGCATGAACTTTAGGAAAAAATTCCTTAGTTTTATTTTACTTGACAATTTTTGACCAAGAAAGACACACTAAGGTGAGCCTTGTTTCCAGGGGCATCCATTAAGATTTTTCTTCATCAAGGTGTTGTTTTCGCCTCCTTCATTTTTGTCCTCATCATCTCAGTCCACCCAGTCCCATCACCCATTTTCACTGGGATTTACCAGCTCCTTAATGTCCTCAATGGATTGCTCCCCATAGCAGCCATTTGGGGGAGAGTCATTCTCACCAGCATGGTGTCCGCTTCCAGAATACAGAGCCAGCTCAGTCAGTGTTGGGCCTTTAGCGGGTCAGGCAGTCACCCAGCTGGTCTGTGTTTTTCCTTCATTAACTTGTGCCCCAGTCTGCTGGTGTGTAATGACATGCCACACATGCAAGCTTCCACACGCACAAGTATCAGTATGAAGGGAAGCCTAGCCCTTGCTAACCCTTGCTAAGGCATCCCTGCTGTGCTTCACCACTGGTTTCACCAGGAGGCAACCACCAAGCAGGACACCTGATCCCCTTTTCCCTGAGTGAAGACAGCATTCCTTTAAATGCTTAATTCTTTCTTCTCCAGTTGACCCCCAAATGACAGAATTCTACTCTGAAACACCTGTCTATGGTATGGCAGGCAGTAGAGCTACCCTGTACCACTGGGCTGGCCAGTAAACATTTCATAGTTTACATATAAATCCCACAGTTTACTGAACCTGAGAGCTGCAAACCTGGAGACCTGGGTTTGAATCTCACAGCCCCACTTGCATATTGTGTGACTCTGAGCAAGTCACTTAACTTCCTTGTGCTTCCAGGTAGCACCTGGAAATAGGATTGTGCAAAACTGGAAAATTTCACCCAGCAAAATATTTCGTGTAATTAGCTGGGTGAAATGTGTAATTTTGCGCATGGTTGGGCGTGAAATTTCACCCCCAAGCCAGTGAAATGTCACTCGTGGGCAAAATTCTGCACCCACAGTTGAAATTTTGCCACCTGTGTGAAATTTCTCTACCTGTGGGAGTAATTTTGCTTCCCACTGCAAAATCTTGTGGCCACTTGGCCAGTGGCCAAAGTTCTTCCTGGTGTCCAGTGGTCCCCCTGGTCAGTCACGCCGTACTACATTAACAAGTCCCCTGTTGCCTCATGCCCCTCCATTTGTTTACTGTGGGATTACCTCATTCCTAGGTAATGCAGTGGTCCTCTACCTTAGCTATCACTGGTCGTACTACACAATACCTCTGCTAGCTCAGCCCATTTGCTTACTGTGGCCACTATTTCTTGGTGTCTAGTGGGATGCCTCACTTACAGAGTAGTAGTACCTACTTAGTTTCTAGTGGGCTTTTTGCTGGCACAGCTTTTACTCATTTTCACAGCTTGTGTTTTGATTGAGTTTACTGGAAATACTTGAATGATGTTGGGTATGTACTCTGTCTGGTTTGGTGCTCAGTAGCATTTGTCAGGCTGCCATGGAAGTGAGTGGAGGCTGTGCTGTGGCCTGATTGGGGTACTGGGGTGCTGGGTGGTGTTGCTATCTAATGATGGGGTGGGGGTCCACTAGACACCAGGGAGATGAGGATGAATTTTTTTTAATTAAACAAATGGAGGGGCAGGGTAATTTGGGGGTTATTTAATGTAATTATAGCCAGTGATTGGCCAAGGGTGGGGGACCAGTAGACACCAGGGAGATGAGGGTGAATTTTTCTTTTTTAAATAAAACAAATGGGGGGTGTGATAACTTGTGTGTGGGGGTGGGGAGTTCAATTTGCCGAATTGTGGTGGCCAGTTGCGATGGGTGAAATTCCGAAATTTTGCTGCAATTTCATGTAACATTTCGCCCGGCAAAATTGCCAATTTCACAGGCAATTTCACCGACAAAATTTAATTTCGCTGCATCTCTACCTGGAAACAAGCTTCAGCTTCGTGTGACTTTCCAATTTTCCCTTTCATTTTCCTTACTTATTGACTCAATGTGGAGAACTGTTTTGAAAAATTCCACAATAACATTTCAGAAGCAAGTTATCAATTCCACCAGAACTGAACAAGCAGAATGTATCAGTTCACACTCCGGTACTTAGTCGATCTTTCTGTGAAGCTGAACAGCTACCAAACTCCCTTCCTTCAGACACATGCGGTGTATTCCTGTTTTGTAGAACTACGTGATCATCTGATCTCAGCTGTTGTATATTAAGTAGCAAATTCTTACCTTCCGAAAAATACAAAGAAAAATGCCTGAGGGTATATTTAATCCTGATTTGTGACACTAGTTGGGCAGACAAATCGAGACACTTTGTATGATAAATTATGTGACTGGATTCATTATGGTTATAAAGGAATTCAGTTGTTTTATATAGATTAATGAACTGGTGTATATTCCTTGACATGTGCAAATAGATGCCTAAATAGCAATTTTTTAGATATAAGCTATACTAACTGCAGCATCACACTGAAAAAGAAGTACAACAACTGTTCATTACAGTGGTGACTTGATACGTGATAGTGGAGGTCTGAGGCTATGCTAATTGAAATTCTCGTAGAGAAGTGGAATTAACAGGTTATTTTCTAATTTAAAAGGAAATTCTTTGGGGATTGCAGTTGTAACATTTCTAGCTCTTACAATGTACATCTATCTCTCTTGATGTCCAGGAATGTCCTAGACAGCAGTGTGAGGCAGGGCAGCCATCGATCATCATGAAAATGTCAGCAATAGGCATATCCTGTGATATGGTACAACAGAACAGGTTTAGCGGCTTTAAAAGAGATTTTACGGGGGTCAGTGAAAAGCACAGCTGGGATTAGCAGAACTTAATTTAACAAAATTTCTCACAGGGTGAAATTCAGGACCTCCAATTTTTTAATTTTAAACTCGAGCAGAGGCAGTGTATGGTAGATGTAAGAGCACTTAGCTATGAAGCTGGAGACCTGGCAGTCCTGAGTTTGAATCCTGTGACCACCCCTTGCTTATTCTCTGACCACGAGCATATTGCTCAAACTCCTGGGTCACACCAGGAAATGAGCTTTGGCTCAGTGTACCTCTACCGGGCCACAAATTCTAAAGAAACATATAAAATACTGTATGTGAGAGTTAAACCTTACACATAAATGATTTATTTTAGCCACTGAAGAATTCTAAATGAGGGTAAATCATTTATTCTCACATTGGTCATGTATCCTCACTTAAGACAGGGGTTCTATGTGATAACAGCAACTGCCAAACGGCGAGCTACGTTATCGCGATGTCAGGGTGACGAAAACATTTTCGCCACCCTGACATCCTCGGCGCATGGAAGAATGGTGCCGGGGACTTCGTTTTTTGCTTTCAGTGGGGGGCTGTGCCCCCCCCACACACACCCCCACCCATATGGGGGGCTTCACCCCTCCGCACTCCCCTACTAAAGGATTCTCAACTCCGGGGGGGGTGCATGTCAGTGGGGGCAAAAGCAAAAAATACAGGTTTCAGGCCTGGTGCACCAAAAATGCAGTAGCGCCCGGACCCAAACCCTAAGCTGGTATCCCACGCACCGCAAGTGGAGGCCATCCCTCGATGCCACAGCGGAGCTCGGCAGCCGACCGCAGTGCCACCCCCTACATCCCCCCACCCCCTCCCAGCCCACACTCGCCATGCTCGCTCCAACCCCCACGTGCGTGTACATATAGCGACATCATGTTGCTGTAGTCGCCCACCCCACCACATCCGATTGCCCTACCCCCCCATCACCATTCGGGCTTTTGCCCACAATGCATCGCCATTTCGGATGGCGCCTTACTTCAGGCGCTCACCTCATGTGCTACCAAGACAGGTCAGAGTAGAATGCTAAACCAATGAGAGAGCTGCTTGAACATTGCCTGATGATCTCACAATGGTCACTGCTTCAATCAGATCAGAACAGTGAAATCAAACTGAAACAGTTAAATCTTCATAAATCACTATAATGTAAAGATTTACAATTCAAACATATTGTGTAAATCAGACATGCAATGGCCTAACTCTGAATAAGCTATTTATCATCACTTGTAAAGGGGGAACGACTTACGTAACTTACTTGTGGCTTTGCAACTTTTGAATTACTGTCCTGCCCTCTCACATGTGACAATAAATGTCATATTCTGAGTAAGCCCAGCTCATAGCATAGCCCATATTAACGTTTCTACAGTTATGTGCTTAGCATTACTGTTAAGTCATAACCATTCATCTGCTGTGATACTGAGTGACTGATTGACTGATTGAGTTTATAAATTATTTACCCAGGATAGCCCAGTTGAGTTGCAACATCTCATTTCCTGCTTCTACCTATGTCCATGGCCCAGCAGCCTGGGAGCAATAGAAGGGCAAGTGACTTGCTCAAGACCACACAGAATTTGATTCTGGTGAGTCTGAAACTGGGCTGTTCCACTTTCCGAGCTGTCATTCGAACCCCTAGATCACCGGCACCAGAAACTGTTGCAACCTCCCAACTTGTTGTAATAGAAAAGATTCTGAAGCCACAAGCAGAGGTGCATGACTTCAGGGTAGTCACAGCAACCGGATCAGATGAGTAGGGAACAGCACAGGGGTTTACTGATATGCCGAGGATATTAGCAGGATGCCAGGCAGGAGCATTTGGCAGGATATGGGGGGGGGTTGGAAGTACCTAATATAAACAAAAGGGTTAATGATTTACTACATTATTGAAGCAAAACAAGAGGTCTACACATGCATACCTCTGAGCAAGATATGAAACGGAAGTTGATGTTATTTTCTGGTGGTGTCTTATTAAATGGTGCAATTACAAAAGAAAACCTTTCTCAGTTATACAGACAAGAAAGAGGGAGCTGTTTTTTCTCATTGGGACCTCTCCAGGCTGCTTATTCAATTTTTTAAATAGCCCCCAAAGGAAGGGAAGGGATTGTAATTTACCAATAAGGGACTGGAACAATCCCTCTCCACTTTCTGACTCTCTGAGACACCCCCACACTCCAATGTTTTGTGATGTCTTTATAGGTTGAGTGTGGGGGCGTGCTCCATTCACTTGAATGGAACATCTTTTCCAAATGTGATTTCCTGATTTTAAATCAGGTTTTGGTGCTGACTGATACCAGAGTTCAACTAACAAGGCTCTGAGGAACCTGACTTGCACTTGGACTTATTCAACAACACCAGCAACAGTAGTCTGTGAGTCACTTTATTTTTTTACTTTGTAATTTTAGCTAATAAAGTCATCATTTTGCAGTTTCTGAATCCAGTTAATGGACTTTTCATTTCTGGATATTTTATACACCCTAGGAGCGCAGCCCATTTTTGGGTTGATTTGTTTCCTGCTCCTGGGCTTGCCCCTCAACACCTAACTTTTTATTTGCTCGCCCCTACTGTTCCAGTAGTTTTTCTCTCTGCCTCCTCCTGGAGTCTCCCTGAAAACTGAGCAGTCTACCCCTCACAAAGCAGTTCTTTTATTCTTTTGCTAATGGTGTAAGGTCCACGGGGCACAATACGCATTTTATGGGGCTCCCCGAGAGTACTGGGGAGATTAGGTAACTTACTCAGAGTCACACAGTACGCAAGTACCTGTAGCAGTTGAGAGAATCAAACCCAGGTCTGCTGGATGTAACAAGGTCAGTCACAGCTTGTTACCATAACCTGTAGTCTAGGCTGTACTGCCAGTCATAGTAAAAATATGTATATCTTTCTTGTACATGTGACTTGGAATATAAATACTCTGCTCCTATCAGTGTTGTTCCTTTTGTATTATGTATATTTATATGTAACTGTACAATTTTCCCTGCCAACAGCAGGTCCACCTTGTAAATGAGCTTGCTCAATGGTGATCACCTGGATAAATAAAGATTTGATTGATTGATTGATTGAAAAATTAACACCTCCCAGTCTAGCTCCACAATGGAGTGGCTTGTGTTCTGTATCCCTCCCACGTTGCAGATGCTGCCTATTATATGGCTCCCTCTAGTTATGCCCCAATTTTTCTCTTTACAGTTCTTTATACTGTGGCCTGCTGCTTGTCCATGATCTCTTCCTACAGCTGAGAAGACAGTTAAAGTAGCATGACTACCACAAACACTCATTTTCTTTTTACATTAAACACATTTTGATCTTTATTGCTTTTGTTTTTGTTCACCACTTCCTTGTAGTTAGGAAGCTGTAAGCACCACATAGGAAGCACTGGAAGGCAAACCAACATGTGACATACAGTATGATGCTTCCTTGTACCTTCCCGGAAGTGTTGGAAATAACAGTACATATAAAGTTGTAGAATTTAAGAAAAGAATGACATTCTTGTCAGATTAAGTTCCTAATTTTAGTACTCTACCCAATTTTTTTTTATTTTTGACATTGCAAGTGGTTAATATACAGTTTATACTTTCTGTAAACACAAATAACCACATTGTGCAAACAACAAAATAAGTGTATGTGTCTTTTTGGTGGGGGAAGCTACCCTAAATGGGTTTAAACATGGCTGGGACAGGGTACTGGGACTCATAATCCACAGCAGCAGTGAACAGGAAGAGATACAGTCCAGCAGGACAGTGGGTCAGTGGAGTTAGGTAATATATTAAGGGCAGTCTCAATCAATGGACTTTTAGCCTCCTTCTGTCATCATAGCCTTTGTTTCTGTGTTTTTTTTAATTCATCATCATCACCTTCAATTGCTGGTAACTGTGATAACAACAACAGTACTTTTGCCTCCATATTGCACACAGTTCACCAACAAACTGTGTACAGTATTGGGAGGGGGGAAGTGTTGCAGTTTGCAATCACTTAGGGGCATGAGGCAAACTCTCCATTGAGAAATGCAAAATTCCATATTGTACACAACACCCATGACAGACTTTCGCACAACTATACTGTCAATGTAGTATAGGGTGATGGCAGGTATTACCTTCCAGGTTATTGCAGCCATCCCCAACAACTGAAAATTGGCCCAATACAGCATATTTTTTTTCCTTACTCCCTGTCATTAAATGAAAATTGCCTAATTATCATGTATTATACAATGAGTTCTAAAATTCCTTTCCAGATTGGTCAGCTGCTACTTTGTGCTGTGGGGTAATTTTTGCATAACCACTGCATAAGATGCCAGCTGACTGCACATTTAAAAATAAACTCACTTCACTTGGAACTCTTAGTGTTCCAATACACCCTCACAGAGCTGCCATTTTTTTCTCCCACTAACTGTGCAATTCAGCAAAATGAAAAGCTGTTGAGGAAAAAGTGAAAACTAAAAAAGATCTAAGCTGCAGTGTTGAATCTATACTCAGCCTCGCAGCACTGACAGCTCATTCATGTTGTGGCCAGTGGTCTTCACAGACACAGGAGGGTTTCTGTCCTGCAACAAGGAGCTATTTTGTGTAGGGGGAAGGATAGTTTATTAAAATCAGCATACAAAATTAAAACAAACAAAAAAAAAGCATTTGCTTCTCTTTTTTATGTAATTGTCATGTTTCCTAATTGCATAATCAGAATAATTCACAATAGGGTGTGGGTTGGGCTGGGATTTACCCACACCTGGCATAAACTCAGCCTGCAACCTTGTGACCGAACCCCACCAGGCGTGGATAAATCCTAACCCAACCCGCATGCTATCTTGGATTATTCCTAAACTCCTTTCACCCAAATCAGTGTAATTTAAGGCGCAAACTACAGTGTGAAGTAAATAAAAAAGAAATTCTACAGATGGACGCAACAGTGTTAGGAGATAAGGAAGCACATTGCCAGTACCCTCCTTCCCATTTACCCAGACACAACTTCAGATGAGATGTTGAACCGAGGTCCCATCTGCCTGGACTGGTGGTTGTACAGGTGGACGTTAAAGATCCCATGGCACTTCTCGAAAAAGAGTATGGGCATTTTTATTAAAATCAAAACAGAAAACAATAATTACAGACATAAGCACAAAAGTATAAACTGCAAAAAAATATATACAGGTATTTTAAAAACAGAAAATAACTTATCAGAAACCCCAACCCATCTCCAAGGAAACGAAAAAAAAAAAACAAGAATGATAATGAACACTTGAAAAATAACAAACCAATTAAATAAACCATGTGTTCCAAAAATTTGTCATGGGGACTAAAAAAACATTTTCGTATCACAAAAGGAAACAAAGAAAGTGCAAAGACAGTCATCTTTACCAGAAATCCCAATAATGTTCCCATATACTCCTTTTAAGGACTTTTCTCTCTCCTTTTCTAAGGCGTTCTATATTTTGTACAATTTTTTCATAAAGTTCAGCAGGAGACACATACTGTTGTTGAAACAAAAAGCAACATCGAACTTGCCAGACCCAATATAAAATAACTACAGCCAATAAATTCACAGTGCTGGAATTATATCTGCCCCAATCTGTGGGAAATAAACCGAAAAACAATGCTCTGGGGTCCCACCATTTCCACACATGTTGCCAATATCTACGTTGCCAGATAAACCAAAACTGAACAATATAAGGACATTCAAAATATAAATGGGCCATGGACTCAATTTCCATTGTACATGAGTCCCGAAAACAAAATCTGTCCTGAAGCTTTTTATGTTTGTGGTTCCCCCTAACATTGATTTTCCCATGGACCCCAAGCCATGAAATATCCCACATAACCAAAGGAATTCTTTTATCAGTTAAACGATTTCCAATCCTGGTTTTCTCTATCTCAGTAAAGTCAGGAAAAAGTATCCATGATAACTTGATACAAATGTCCTCTGGGAAGCTCTGTTACCATTTTGCTTCATAATTGTCCAAGTTTTAAGCAAATCAAAAACCAGTGACCAGAGGGCAATAAATATTTTCTCTTATTTTTATGTATAAAACAATCCTGTTCCGATTCCTGTAAAATATCATGAAGAGAAGTCATAACCATCAAAATCCAAGCGTTATTTATCAATTTACAAATAGGTTTTAAGTTAGTATTAAGAAAAAGAGAAAAAAAGAACACAATCGGCTGAACCATATGAACTCCCCCATACCTATAATCAAAATATAATATATTTCTTTTGACTGGGTTCAACCAGCTTCCCCCAAAACAAGAAAAAAATACACCCAGTAAGGGCACAACATTTTTTTTAGTCACAGAAAATATATGAGCCACATATAAAAACAAAGGTAATAAAAAAGTTTTAATCAAAAAAATCCTTTTCCTTTTTTCCCATTGACCACTTATTCCACGTACAGACTTTCTCGCTACCCTTATTAAGTATCAGTTCCCAATTATATAGTGCCATGTCTTGTGCTCTGAAAAATATTCCCAAAATCTTGTGAGGAGAATCTACTACCTTAATACCTCCAAGATGAGAATCCTCATCATGAAATCCTGTTAAATTAAAACAAACACTTTTCTGAAAATTAAGCTTAGAACCAATGCATTGTAAAAAAAATAGGGAGAATCTGACACAATAACTGCCCAACCAAGGCTATCAGAACTAGTACGCATAAATCATCTGCATAACAAATGGTTTTTGTTTCACGTGGTCCCAAACCTGATATACCAGGGAGACCAGGGAACTTCTGGAGGATACGGATAATGGGATCTAATGCCAAAATAAACAGAAGTGAGCTAAGAGGGCAGCCCTGTTGAACACTCCTCTGAACGAAACAGGATTGCCCAAGCCAGCCATTAACATAAGGCTTCACAAAGGCTAATGAGTAGCATTGACAAAACCAATTAATAAGTATACAGGGAAAATCATAAGCCTGAAGAGTCAGCCAGATAAAGTCCTGTGAAATGCAATCAAAAGCTCTAGTTTGATCAAAATTAGACAAATACCTGGAAAGAGACACACAATGCCCCTGAAAGAACAATTCCCACACCAGAACGAAAGCATCTTGAATGGACCTACCTGGCACAGAGCAAAACTGAAACTGAGAAACCAAAAAGGGCAGCAATTTCTGTATCCTATTACCTAAAAGTTTTGTAAAAAATTTGAAATCAGTATTTAATGAGGTAATAGGTCTCCAATTACACAAATCAGTTTGATCCCCTTTTTAAACAAAAAAATCATTAAACCTTCATACATTTGTTCTGAAAGACGATCTTCCACCAAAAAAGCATTAAAAATTGCCAAGAATTGGGTAGGGATAATTTCCCACAATAATTTATATATTTCAGAAGGCAAACCATCCAAGCCAGGAGCTACCATATCCTTCAGACTCATTATAACCACTTTAACTTCTTCAAAATAAATAGATTTCAAAATATCTTGCTGCTGTGCCATTGTTAAAGTAGGTAAATCAGATGCTTGTAATAATAAATCCACATTCTGGGATGCAGAAAATGGGGACTCAAAGGAGTGCTTAACAAAGTCTTCTACACATCGTAAGACAGCTGATTTTCCCCTAACCATGTGACCATTTTTATCAGTGAGACTAGACATCTGTTTAGTTCGACACCTCTATCTGCAATCCTCATACGGATTAACTTGACTTTTCTTTCCTGAAGTTCTGAATTTTTGTTCAAAATCCAAAGACTTCTGTCTATCATACTGAACTTGTGTCAGTGTTTGTTTTATATCCCGTATACTGTCCCTACAATCTAACTGTGTCAAATGGACTGCAGTAAAGTATATAATTCTTTCCTTAAAAGTCCAGCTTGATGGTGGTGACAGTCAGCTAAAAATCTGGAATGTAATTTAAATAGGGCTTTAATACACTCTTTGGTGTCTACCCACCAATCAATCACGGAATCATAAAGAAAAAACACAGTACACCTATCTGCTATTCATTCCAGAAATTCCTTACGAAATACTGGATTCAACAACAATTGAGTATTTGCTCTCCATACCCCAGGCCGCTAGCAGTCACAGAATCTAAGTGAATCTTCAGCCCTAGCAAATTGTGATCTGAGGTTTCAATAGGCAACACATTCCCTTCAAAATTGCCAATGTTCTTGGAACAAAGCCAATAGTCAATCCTAGACATTAATCTGCCTCTTGAGAAAGTATATAGAGGATTCTGTGCAAAAACATCTACAAGGTCTATCTCCTTAACTATAGATTGTAATTCATGTGAGTCACAATACACTTTCCCAGTGGACTTAAGATCAATACTAGAATTAAAGTCTCCCACCCACAAAACAATCCTATTGGTTAGCAAATAGGGCTTAATCTTTTTCAATCGATGTACTTTAGCAGCTTTTTGCTGAGGAGCATATATATTAACAAGCTTATAGTTCAAACCTTGCCAAAACAAATCCAAAATCAGCGCTCTCCCAGGTACCAAATCCACTAATTTCTGAAGGAAAAAAACAGTAATAGAAAAACAAAACCCAAGACCTGAACAGAGATCTTGACCAATGGACCAGTAGGAGGCACCACAAACCCAATCCTTTGTAGCTCGGTCGATATCAAGAGTAGTGTAAAACCTTACATCCTGTAAAAAATAGACATCATAAGACAAGGACTGTAGGGTAAAAAAAGTTGCCTTTCTTTTTTACACTGATCGAATACTATTGACATTCAGACTAGCTAAGGTAAGGGAAGCTTGATACGAGGACATAGGAAATAATCAACATGTGGGAGGAAAAAAAAAATACACTCATTTCTTTTTCCAAGATCTGGTAGACCTTTTTTCAATCCTGAGCTTGAGGTATCAGATGTTGGAGCAAGAACAGGTATGGACTCGATTTGAGAAGACGGAAGAAATATGTCCGGGTCATCCCCGTCCATAATGTCACCCCAGCTCTGCAATGGTTCATAAGGATTTTCCACCTGTATCAAGTGCTGCTGGTTGTCCTCACTCAGTTTATTAGACCATGATCTAGTACGTACAGGC
Source organism: Neoceratodus forsteri (assembly GCA_016271365.2). Lineage (NCBI taxonomy): Eukaryota > Metazoa > Chordata > Ceratodontiformes > Ceratodontidae > Neoceratodus > Neoceratodus forsteri. The sequence continues at coordinate 18,860,420 of CM057458.1, read as the reverse complement.
TGAAAATCCCCATCAATATCCTCAGTTCTTTCACCAGATATCTCAGGTAAAGGGGGAGATGGGTCTACTGACTGTACTACAGGTAAGGCAAGTGGAGGAGGAATTAAAGGGGGAGGGACTATTGGGAGCTTCTGCAGGTCAGGCTCCTGATGGGAAGGATCAGTGTGGTCCTCAACCTGGGCAGTAGATGGATTAAAACCATCCTTGGCAGGTCGTACAGGATCAGAGCCCGTCTAGACCTTAGCTTGAGTAGATTTAGAAATATAAAAATTGTGCTCCATATAGTCCACTGAGTTATGAGCAGCCCAGGGACAAGCAACAAAAACATGGGATTCATCCCGACATAAATTACAAGTGGGGGAACTGTACAGGACAGTGCCGAGTGACCCAGAGAACCACAAGCTGAACATTTTAGCTGCACACAATCTGAATTAAGATGAGACAAAGACCCACAACGATAACATGAGTGAGGCTGTCCTGGATAAAACAGAATGCTGCGGTCTCTACCAATATAAAAACAGTTAGGGAGATGTTGTATCCTCTCCTCAGTTATTCTCAGCTGTATGGTAAATTTCCAACCCCCAGTCCAAAAACCATTATCGTCAATCAGTGCTTGTGGCACACCATTTACAGTACATCTTTTCTCCAGCCAATAAAGTATATCCAATACATTAATACCCTCATTTTGAAACAAAACTGTGATGACTTCAGTGGTAAGTTTAGTGATGGAAATGACCACAAAAGATTTCCAGATAGGGTGTGATCTCACTGTGTAATATGCAGCCCAAAATCTATCCAATAGTACAGCAGAACGAAAAGACACATCAAAGTTATGATCCCCAGAGGTATGAATAAAAGCATAAACATATGTAGGTTTAATCTTCAAAGAATCAATATCAGGCATTTACCCACATAATTGCGATCCAGAGGAAGCTCTAACCCTCCTCTATAGTAAACCCTGGCCACAAAATGTTTTCGAGCAGGCACTTCTGTATTTTTAAATAAGGAAGCATAGCTAACAGGCCGCTTTGCACAGTTACCCTCAGAGTCTGCATGAGCTAAATCCCTGTTTAAACCCATGGCCAAAACCCTAGTTGAGGAGGAAGCGAACTGACCTGGGGGTTAAGATGCTGATTGCAAGCCATCAATGCTTGTGTCATCAAGTAAAGCAGGCAAAGCAGTGGAAATAGTCTCTGGTGGTTGAACCGCCATACTTGTAGTGGCGTCTGACGCAATATGCATAGGGCTATCCACCACACCCGGAAGCTCTGCGGGAGCTGTAACTGTGTGGCCAGACTCTGGAGCAGGAAACCCCTGTGGGTCATTGTGGACAGCAGCAGAGGAGGGTTCCGGAATTGAAAGCAACGCACCGCCTGGCAAAGGAATACAGGGATCGGGAACCCACTTGGTGTGTGCCTTAACCCAATCTGCTTTTTCTAGCACCAATTCGGGGGACCAGGACGAATTCTTCACCGTAAAGGGAAATGAGGCACTATCAGCAGTAGAAGCTACTGATTCCAAAGGTTCAGCGGGCAAACTATCAACAGGATCCAAATAACTTTTTTCATCATGCCAGTAAGTACAGACGGACTGCAATCTGATTGTTTCCTCTTCTTTTCATCATCGAAAGTTTTAGTTTCAGATGGAAAGTCAGTACTTGCCAATTGTATGGGTTAGTCTTCCCCAGGCTTCATAACTAAACCATCAGAAGACAACTCCAGATCCAAACTAGCCTCTCCATTATTGCATCCAAATCCTGGGACCATAGACTGTTCCAGCACCACGTCCTCACTCTCTGACATCTGAGACATACTGAGGTCATTCCAGCCATCCCAGGGGGCCCCCTACTGCAAGAGTAGGGGAATTTTCCCGGTGTCCTAGCCAAATTTCCCCCATTCACTAAAAAAATACTACCAACAGCTTAATCTGGTTCAATTTCACTTGGTTACCATCTGTATCCTCCCTTCCTCGGTCGCCCCTGAAAAAGGGACTTCTAGTCTCAGTGGGCTTACCAGATCAACAAAATTCAATAAATAAGTGTGTGTGTGTGTGTGTGTGTGTGTGTGTGTGTGTGTGTGTGTGTGTGTGTGTATGTATTTGTGTAAGACCTCATCTCTTTCCCTTTCTTGCTATCTTTAGAAGTTTTACAACTTGCTCCTTAGTCCACTGCCTGACATGGGAACATATCCCTGGAAGGATTCTCCACTGGGGTTATGGATAAATTGTCTCCTTCCTGCTCCTACTGTCAGCAATTACTGCTAACCTTCCCACAGCAGCTACACACAGTGGGTGATGATCAGCTTTCCTTAGCTGTCTGTACATGTGACCTGGCAGCCATATTATTTCCATACCAAACAGAACCTGTAACAGAAAAATATTTTAACCTAACAGACACAAAATAAACGCATCTGGTCACATATCCTGTCACACACATACACACCTGAAGGCTGAATAAACTCATTGAGCTTCTCCTGAAACCACAAAGCAGCTGCTTTAAAATACAAGGCATCACACTGTGACTGCTTGGGATATCCCTGGCTTGGAAAGGTCACAAATGCAGATGAAAAGGGAGAGAGAGTGTCAAAAAGTAATGTTAATGTAAATGCGGAGCGTAAACATGGAGGGAGTGACTATTGTTGTTCATTAGCGACATTGCAGAGGGGCTGGAGGGAAAGGTCTGCCTGTTTGCCGATGACACCAAGATCTGTAACAGAGTGGATACCCCAGAGAGGGTGGAGAAAATGAGGAGGGGCCTGGGGAAGCTTGAAAAATGGTCTGAGGACTGGCAACTGAAGTTTAATTCAAAAAAGTTCAAAATTATGCACCTGGGGCACAGAAACCCTGGGAAAGCTACAGGATGGGTGGGGTGGGTGTTGCTGACAGTCACAAAGGAGGAAAGGGACCTGGGGATTATTATTTCAGATGACCTGAAAATGTCAAAGCAGAGTGCTAAGGCAGCTGAGAGGACCAGTGGCATGCTGGGGTACATAGGCAGGGGTATCTTCAGAAGAAGGAGGGAGGTAGTGATGCCATTATATAAAACCATAATCAGGCCTCACATGGAGTACTGTGTGCAGTTCTGGAGGCCACACCTTCATAAGGATATTAACAGGCTGGAGATGGTACAGAGAAGGGCGACTAAGATGGTACAGGGCCTGCAGCACAAGACTTGTGAGGAGAGATTTAGGGACCTCGATATGTACTCGCTGGAAGAGAGGAGGGAAAGAGGGGACATGATAGAAACATTCAAGTACCTCAAGGGTATAAACAAGCTGCAGGGGGGAGACATTTTCCAATACAGGAGGAACCCAAGAATGAAGAGGGATGACATGAAACTGGAAGGTGGGAGGTTAAGAGGGAATGTGAGGAAATTCTTCTTCACAGAGAGGGTAGTGGATGCATGGAATGGTCTGCCTCTGGAGGTGGTGGGAGTGAGCACTGCAGATGGATTCAAGCATGCTTGGGACAGGTATAGGGGAACCATAGAGGCACAGCAGCAGGTGGGTCTGAAGCAGTAATCCAGTACAAGGGCTTAAGGCAGACTGGATGGGCCAGGCAGTCCTTATCTGCCGACAATTTCTATGTTTCTATGTTTCATCATGAGTCTTGATTTCCTGAACAAAATAGAAAACTCCATGACCATGGCGTTTTGGAAACAAGGAGGACTCAGTGATCTACCAGTTCTTATAGGCAAGTGCGCCATGATCTAGGGCTTCGGTCTCCCTTGACGTTTAGCTGTGTGAAACATAACCAGTGATTAAAATAATTTCTGAAAATGTGTGTGTGATTTCAGTACTTAAAGCAGTCTTTCTCCTGTGTAGTTACACCTTCTCCCAGCCACGCCTGCCTTAAGCCCTTGTGTTCCATGATGGTAATTGGAGTTAAAAAAAAGTAACTGTAATTGTTTTTTAATATCCCCCCTAAACTTGAAAGTTGTGCATCATAAGTAGCATGGCAGGATTTTACTTTTGCATAGCTGATCTGAAAACTTGATGGGCATGAGAGATTAGAATGCCCAGGCCCATATATTCAAAGCTTTGTGCGGTGCATAAATCGTTTGTGTGGGTTTAGCGTGGGATTAGCGTGGGTCTGCCATATTCAAAAGGCCAAATAGCAGGCACAAACTGCATTAGCACCAGGCAAACCATAATTATATGCAAGGGGCCAAGCGAACATGAATACAGGCGCTATGAGATATTCAGTGACTAGCGCCACACTAAGGTGTTTAGGGCGACTTAGCGTGACCCTTAGCATGGTACAGATTACTGCCCAGGAAAAGCTGGTCTTAACCCTGGGCAAACAGCTTTGCATGACATTGGTGCTTTGTGCAGTGTTTGCATGGGATTTGCGTGGCTTGCGCAACCCTAACATATGAGTATGACACTTAGAAAATGCCAGACATGGAGGACACATGCTGCTCACTGATGGCACCACCATGATGCCAACAGCTGCCACCAGTCCCAGCCAAGCACAGACAGTAAGGAGTGATCCGACCCACAGGGGATGTCATGGTAGTGTGGCCAAACAGCACACACCTGCAGACCATACGTCTGTGGTGACTAACAGATGCCAGCACATACAGGCAGCATTGTGGACATGGTGGCCATTGAGGGGAGGGTGTACGGGTGGCCAGACCTCACCACAGCCCAGGTGTGGCCACAAGGCTGGGACACATCATGCACTGCACATGGGCAAGTAGTGGGAATACCCCACCACCTGTGTGCCTCTCCAATCTTACATGCCCCTTCAGTCACATACCACACAACTGTACAGATGCCACAGCACACGCAGCCAGCCATGTATATGTCACTGTGAGCATCCCATGCCACAGGTGCAGCATCTGTGGAGCGCACAACAGCAAAAAAGTACTGTCCACTGTCAGTACTCACCTGCAAGCTGGGCCTGTCACTGTGTACAGTGCAGTAGTCATCACTGTCTTACACACCATAGGTATTGCTGTGTTCCTCACACTACTGGCACCCTTGCTACTGTAGTGTCTGCTGTGCACTGTAGCATGGCCTGTTGTCCCCTGGGGTACAGAATGCTATGCTGTACTGCATACATGTAGCCTGCAGCAACCATCATGCACTGTCAGACTGACTGACAGGTAGAGCTGTGGCCAGACTTGGCCAGCCCCTGTACTTCCAGACTGACGTACAGGTGGAGCTGTGGGACCCTGCAGTAATGCTGGGCAAACTGCACACAAATCAGGGCATAATGAGATGTTAATCTGGCTGTTTGCCCAGAGACTACCTAAGTAGGCTCATTTGCATGTCACGTTTGAATATGGCAAATCTTAGCACCGGGCAAATGTGTTTGCACCGAGCAAACAGCTTAGCTCCATGTTAAAGCCGCGCCAACGTGTGAGCGAGGCGCTAACGGCTCGGGGAATATTACATAGTTTTGATCACTGTTCTTTCACATCTGTTGCTGCCTGCAATTCTACTGGGTCCATGCATTTGCTGGCACACACATTGGTTACATAGTTCATCTCTACCTACCCTCATGTCGCTGTGCACTGTGTTGTTGTGGTTTGCACTTCCTGGTTGCTAGATTCAGTGCTGTCTTATTCCAGGGCTATGTTTGCCCTGTACTCCCAGCCCAGTTTGCATGGCCTCATTCCCATGCTATCTTGAGATGCTGTTTGCCCCAGGCTATTCCTTTTGAATATAGCTTGCTTTGTGCTCCGGGCTACTTTTGCCCGCTGGGCAGTGTTAACTTAGCCCAGGGGCAAAGTTTTGAATATCTGGCCCCCAGAGTCAAGCTAAAACAGAGTCTTCTGAAAAATATTTTGACATGTCATTGGATCACTGGGACCTGGCTCCTCATCTGCTGTCACAATACTGGTCATAGGGTGTGAAGGAAAATGCTCAGGGGGAGTTCTAATGTGAAATAAGCTTTTTTTCTCAAATATTTTTTTTCAACATGCCTTGTGCTGTTTAGCAAGGTGCTACCGCGGCCAGGACTGGGAAGTGCATCTACTAGATGAAACTACTCAGACACCCAGGAGGGAACCAGAATCATCTGGGTGCAGACTGTTATGGTAATCATAAAACTGAAAGTCACTCACTATAAGTAGCATGGGGGGGGGGTTACGTTTGCATAGCCGACCAGAAAACGTGATGGGCACGAGAGACTGGAATGCCCACAGTCAAGCTAAAACAAAGCCTTCTAAAGAAATATTTTGACAAACCCTATTGGATCACTGAAGCCTGGCTCCCAGGCTACTGTCACAATGCTGGCTGCAGGGTGAGGGGGAAATACTTACGGGGCATTCTAATGTGAAATAACCTTATTTGGGCAGAATCTGACAAACATGTCCATTGGAGAAAAGCATCCATGGAGAACAGCATCTATCACTCTCTCCCTCACGCCATTGTTTGCTGTGGGATTGAGTATCCGACTTAAAAAACAGTCACATACTAGCCAGAGCTGCACATTGGGATGGAGGAGGAGCAGACTGTCCATCAATCCGCTCAGCGGCTCGCCAGGTGGCTTCATGCAAAAGAAAGGACCAAAAATGCTCTCCCATGGCAGTGCTTTGTTCCTTCAACTGCAAGAAGTTTCCACCCAGCAAACAGTGACCAGTGTCCTATTTAGCTTGCTTAGTGATTGGTCTGTCACTGCCAAGCCCAGGGCAGCTTGAGCTGCTTCGGACATGACCGTGGCGCACCTCCGACATGCTGTTCATCGTAATAAAACGTGTTGCTATGGACACGTGTGCGAGCAAGCTTACAAATGGGTGGGGCAAGTGTATTTTTCAGAAAGGGTTACCAAAAGAAGCAAAGGTGTGGCATTTTTGATTAATAAGAAATATCAAGGTAAAAGTATTGTCACTTTATCTGTCAGAACTGTGCTAATTAAAATATTTTAGGAAGACAAAATAATTATACTTGGGTCAGAATGTGCACCTTTTCAGGGGTTTGTAGTTTTTCTTTCAAAAATCAGCAGTATGGTGTACAAACGGGAAGCTATTCATGTTATCATAGGAAGTGATATGAACGGACTAGCAGAGGATAAAATAGACAAATCTGTACCTACAAAGGATAGGACAGATACAGATTTCTTTCATAATTTCATGCAGTTCAATGATGTTATTGATTTCTGGGGAGAAAATTACGCCATAGTGTCAGAGAATACACATTTTTCCCGCAGATATAATAATGCATCAAGACTAGACTATACTCCCATTTCCAACTCTTTAAATACTAATAGTAGCTATTATAATCCAATATAGAGCCCTTATCTATCTTTGATCACAATGCAGTATCCATATATATATATACTGTATATATATATATATATATATATATCTATATCTATATGAAGTAATTATGTACAGTGCAACGGGGGGTCGGGATTTGTGCTGGGGGTGGGAGGAACACTAAATTACCAGGGAAAAGTAATTATGTACAGTGCAATGGGGGTCGGGATTCATGCTGGGGAGACCACTAGACTACCAGGGTCACAGGTGTGTAACAGGCACACATATGCATGAGTGCGTTGTATGCACCCATACCTCTCAACTGTCCCTGATTTTCAGGGACGCTCTGATGTTGCCCCGGTATTTTCATGTGTTCCTCATAAAAGTTGTATTTTTGTGACAGAACAGTGGGGATTAAAATCACACAATATTGTCAAACATTACAATTACAGACTTCTTCTTCTTCTGAAAATGCATCTTATCACAAATCCCCTTATTCTATCAGCATTCTGAGTGAATAGTACCACTTTTTAAGATGTGTCCCTGATATTGGGTCTTTGTCCCTGATTTTTTTTAAGCCTTGTCCTTGATTCAGGAGGCAAGTGGTTGAGAGGTATGTATGCACCAACTGTGCCTGCCAGCACACAGTTCCTGCTGCTTCCAGCCTGTACTTCCATTCCGACCAAAGGGTCGAACTGTGTGCTCCATGCAGTAGCACTGGGCAAACTGCATTGTAATATATGCTAAACAGCACATTATGAGATGGAAATCTGCCTGTTTGCCCACGGATTACCTAAGTAGGCTCATTTGTATGGGAGCTTTGAATATAGCTCACGTTTGCCCTGGGCTAACCAGTTTGCACCGGGCTATTGTGTTAGCACTGTGCTATTGGGTTAGCAAACAACACTTCAGCATGGCACAGTTCTGTAGTGTGTGGCTTACATGAGACATCTCTGTGCAATCACACACAATGTTGTCCACCTGCAACACTGGCTTGCTCCAGAGTCCAATGAGCTGCAGTTGCAGTGCGCACTTCCCTCTTGCTGTATTCAGTGCTGTCTTATTCCTGGGCAATTTTTGCCCTGCACTCCTGGCCCTGTTTGCCCAGCTTCCTTTGCTTGCTATATTCAGCTGGTTTTGTGCCAGGCTATTCCTTTTGAATATAGTTTACTTTTTACTCTGGGCTGTTTGCCCACCGGGCAGTGCTAATTTAGTCCCGGGACAAAGTTTTGAACATTTGGCCCTAAATCTTTTACCACTTAAATTAAATACACCATTAAGAATTTTCTAATAGAGAATAACATTTTTAATACAAACATTATTAAACACTGGAATGTGCTAAAGAACACTATTATGGGGCAATTATTTCTGAAGCTAGCTGGATTATTAAACAAAGGACAGCATTTCCAGGAAGTGGAAAATAAACTATACGATTTGGAAAGCAAAACAAAAAATTGGGATAAAGCTCAAAAGGAGAAATATTATAACTTAAGGAATTAAATTAGGGATAATGACATTTTTCAGCTGAAACCCATTAGTTTAAAATCAAAAGGAATGGGCAAATTTCAAATGAAATTGCTGGCAAATTTTTGGCTAAAATATTTAAAGAGAACACTATTAACACTGCTCTAATTTCAGTTTTTGATAACAGTGAGAGTAGGCGACAACAAATCAAGATACTGCCAATCATTTCCTAACTTTCTATAAGGACTTGAATGGATCAGAATGTTTCCCATCTCAGGAAGATTTAGATTACTGTGGTAAATCTTGTAACAGTAGTTTTGGCCGGAAAGATTTGGACAAATACGAACATACACACATATAAATGTTAATGCATCTGAGAGTGGCAGAAGCTATTTTCAAAGAGCACAGCAGCACTGAGCTAAGGGAATACAGTGCATCCAACAGTGGCTGAAGCCATATTCAAAGAGCACCGTAGCACATGGCTAAAAGGATGTATTTTATTTGTTTAGTTATTTATTTAGTTTTTGTTGACCGGGTGAGTGCATTAGACAATTTCTGCCTATTTTCATGCACGACCTGGGAGAGGGGAATACAGATGAATGCCAACTGACCTTGAACCAGATTAAGCTGTTGGTGGAATTTTTAGTGAATGAGGGGAAATTTGCCCTGTAGTAGTGCATCTGACAGTGAGTGAAGTCACATTCAAAGAGCACTGTAGCACATCGCTAAGTGGATATAGTGCATGCGACAGTGACTGAAGCCATATTCAAAGAGCACTGTAGCACATCGCTAAGTGGATATAGTGCATGTGACAGTGACTGAAGCCATACTCAAAGAGCACTGTAGCACATCGCTAAGTGGATATAGTGCATGCGACAGTGATTGAAGCCATACTCAAAGAGCACTGTAGCACATCGCTAAGTGGATATAGTGCATGCGACAGTGACTGAAGCCATACTCAAAGAGCACTGTAGCACATCACTAAGTGGATATAGTACATGTGACAGTGACTGAAGCCATATTCAAAGAGCACTGTAGCACATCGCTAAGTGGATATAGTGCATGTGACAGTGACTGAAGCCATACTCAAAGAGCACTGTAGCACATCGCTAAGTGGATATAGTACATGCGACAGTGACTGAAGCCATACTCAAAGAGCACTGTAGCACATCGCTAAGTGGATATAGTACATGCGACAGTGACTGAAGCCATACTCAAAGAGCACTGTAGCACATCGCTAAGTGGATATAGTGCATGCGACAGTGACTGAAGCCGTATTCAAAGAGCACTGTAGCACATCGCTAAGTGGATATAGTACATGCGACAGTGACTGAAGCCGTATTCAAAGAGCACTGTAGCACATCGCTAAGTGGATATAGTACATGCGACAGTGACTGAAGCCATACTCAAAGAGCACTGTAGCACATCGCTAAGTGGATATAGTACATGCGACAGTGACTGAAGCCATACTCAAAGAGCACTGTAGCACATCGCTAAGTGGATATAGTGCATGCGACAGTGACTGAAGCCATACTCAAAGAGCACTGTAGCACATCGCTAAGTGGATATAGTGCATGCGACAGTGACTGAAACCATACTCAAAACGCAGTAGCACATCGCTAAGTGGATATAGTGCATGCGACAGTGACTGAAGCCATACTCAAAAGAGCACTGTAGCACATCGCTAAGTGGATATAGTGCATGCGACAGTGACTGAAGCCATACTCAAGAGCACTGTAGCACATCGCTAAGTGGATATAGTGCATGCGACAGTGACTGAAGCCATACTCAAAAAGAGCACTGTAGCACATCGCTAAGTGGATATAGTACATCGACAGTGACTGAAGCCATACTCAAGAGCACTGTAGCACATCGCTAAGTGGATATAGTACATGTGACAGTGACTGAAGCCATACTCAAAGAGCACTGTAGCACATCGCTAAGTGGATATAGTGCATGCGACAGTGACTGAAGCCATACTCAAAGAGCACTGTAGCACATCGCTAAGTGGATATAGTGCATGCGACAGTGACTGAAGCCATACTCAAAGAGCACTGTAGCACATCGCTAAGTGGATATAGTACATCTGACAGTGGCTGAAGCCACATTCAAAGAGAACATGGGGTCATAGTGTCATGGTCAGAACTGTGCACATCAAGAATGCTGCACACAAATCAGCTTGTGACAACATAACGCTGGTACTGTAACACACCGACCAGCACAAAAAAAGTACACACCAGAGGAATATCTTTGTTTTTGTGGGGGACACCCCCCCAGACTAATTATAATCAACTCCGGGGGGGCATAGACTTTGGAGAAAAAACAAAACTGGACCGTGGAAAATTTTTTGTTTTGCAAAATAAAAATGCCGCTTCACAGTAGGAACTGGGGAGAACCAAACTGCAGCCCCAGGTCCCCGCTACCACTGGACGCAAGTGCTCTAGCCACTCCACCACAGGAATGACTCAGTCAAGCAGTGCCCAGTGGCATCCTTCACCTTCCCTAATGGAGGCCTACAGTGACAGGGGTAGTGGTTCTTACCACATGCTGAAACAACCCCTGTCACTGTAGAACCGTTCTTACAGCAAGGTATTTCATGCACAGTTTAGTCCACGCTATATTGACTCAGTACCTTCAAAGAGCACAGCAGCACTGTGCTAAGGGGATATAGTCCATCTGACAGTAACTGAAGCCATATTCAAAGAGCACTTTAGCACATTAACCTACTGGAGAAGGTCCAGAAAAGGACTACAAAGATGACCTCGGCCTACAACAGTGCCTGATGTTTCACCTTGTTGGCCTCCTTCTCTACACACCACTGTGTCCTCTATAATTCACTAGGGTGGCTCCCACTACAGGGCCGTTTTGATCTCACTCTGCACTGCGTGACCGACTCTGCCATCCATATTGGCCTGGAATCCCCTCTCGCACCCTCCTCACCTACCAAACCTCGCACCACAGACTACATTCAACTAGCATCCCTCCTCTGAACATTCCCAGGGTCTCCACAAACATGGACACTAGAGCACCGTCTGTGGCAGCCCCCACACTTTGGAATAAACTTCCCAGCGAACTGCACTCCATCAGCACCCACCGCCTGTTCAAAACTTGCCTCAAAGACTGGCTAAGGTCTGTGTCCACATGCCACTGCTTTCTGGACTAGTCCACTCCCTCATGCCCACCCTTCCCTACCTAGCTGTTGTTCCTTTCACCTCCCCCTTGCCCCATCCCCATCCCCACTCCTCCTCTCCCCACCCCTCCCTGCCTCTCACCCCCGTTCTCCCATTTCTTATCCTCTGGTGTATCTACACGTTAACCTGTGGTCTCTTTGGTCACTCACTCACTACCCTGCACCTCTTTTAGCCTAGTCAGATCTAGTATTATCTCTTGCAATATATCCTGTTGACTTGTCCTGTATCTCTCTTGTTATTATGTCTTATGACTGTCATTTTGTTTGAATGTCAATTATACCATTGCAACCTTTCTACCTTCTATACTGTGTAACCGACGCTCTTCTGCTACATGTTGTGTTTTAAGATTTTGCTCTGTGACACCAATGTGGCCCAGGTCGTGCCTGAAAACAGTCTCTGGGATCAGCGCATTTACCCAGTTACCAAAGTCATAAATAAATAAATGACAGTGGATCAGCAGGGTAAGGCATACGAGGAGAGGTTGAGAGCACTGAACATGTACTTCCTGGAGGACAGGAGACATAGAGAGGGACATGACTGAGACCATCAGGTACTTGAAAGGGATAAATAAAGTGGGTCTCTTTAAGCTACGTGGCAACCATAACATGAGGGGACATAGTCTTAACCCGGAGAGGGAGACATTTAGGAAGGAGGTCAGGAAGTACTTCTTCACGGACAGGGTGGTGGACACTTGGAATGCACTGCTGGAAGAAGTGGGCTTGTTGAAGACAGTGGCTAGCTTCAAGAGAGGCTGGAACAGGAACAGGGGGAAGGTAAGGATCATGGTAGGGAGGATGGAAAGGTAAGGAGGAGTGGGGTGCCAGGGTCAGTAGCTCAAGCTTTGGATCCTGCAGTACGAGCAGACTAGATAGACCAAATGGCCTTCTTCTGCTGGCTTCTTCATATGTTCATATGCATCTGACAGTGGCTGAAGCCATATTCAAAAGGCACCACAGCACTGTGCTAAGCGTACAGAGTACACCTCACAGTAGCTGAAGGGTTTGAAAACTGTGCAATGCACACTCGTAACACAGTCATTTTATGAACTTTTGTCATCAAATTTTTAACATAGCCATTTTAAGACCTCTGTTCGGGAACAGTGTCACTGTGATTTTCTTAACCTGTCCCGAACATTGATTTCGCACACCGATCATGCCATTGTGCGCTACATGTGCGAAAACACATTTTGGGTGAGATGTGAAAAATGACAGCTGTACTGCTCATAAGGAGGTGTGGTAAAATGGCAATGTTGAAAATCTGGAGTGAAAATATTAAAAATCCGCAAGGTTACAAGTGTGCGTAGGAACTGCGCAACGCGCACTCATGAAACAGTAATTTTGGGGAATTTTTTTAACCAAATTTTTAACATAGGGTTTTGGGGAGCCTGCCTCATGAACTGTGACACTTGTTTCGTTACTCGATTCTGAAAGGTGGTTCCACGCAGTGACCATGAAATCACCTTTCGAGACCAAATAACAAAATGACAGTTCACGGCCAACTTTGAAGACTGCAGACGTGTTTCGGACCATGGAAGATCGTTAGGCTGGGCTCCAGAGGAGTATGGGGTGGGGTGTGTGGGAAGGTGGGTGTAGAGGTGGGCGTGGGTTGGGGAGGGAGGCAAGACAGTCAACGAGGGACCTTTTTTTTTTACTGGTGTCTATTTTTTTATTTTAGAAGACGACGTGGGACTTGCATAGCAGCTGGAAGTTTATTTTTTGGGGGGTGTAGTGGAGCCAACAGAGGATTGGGCACCCCTGTCAGCCTATATGGACATTTGCCACGCTGGGGTGGGCTCCCAGTGTGGCAACTGGAAGTGTTTTTTTTTTTTTTTATGCTGGAGGGGGTTCAGTGGAGCCGACAGAGGATTGGGCACCCCCGTCACCATATGGACTTTTGCCACACTGGGGTGGGTGCCTAATGTGGCACCTGGAAATCTGTTTTGGGAGGGACAGCTGAGCTGAAGGGGGATTGAGCACCCCCATCAGCCATACAGTGTGTGGGTGGGTGGAGTGCATGAGCACGCTGGGGTGGGCTCCCAGCATGCTACGTAGGTGTTCGGAGTGGGGGGGGGACTGTCTATGACAGTTCAGATGCAGTGTGACATGTAGGCAATTTGCATACTGCTGACGTCAGTATGCAAATTGCCTACATGTTACCACCACTGATTGCAGCGGTTTTTCACTTTCAGCTGTACACCACTGCATCTGAACTGCTGTCAAAGACAGCTCCAACATTTATTGGTACAGTGAGACAGTGCCTGCAAAAGGGAGCAGGGCATTGGAAGCTGAGTGGCACACCTGCGAAAATTCATATGGTGGCACTATGTGTCTTGCACATGCATGCAAGCAACCATAAAAAGGGTTCTAAATTAGCTCCCACTTTGTGTTTTGTACAAATGTCTCACTCCAGCAGACTAGCAATTTTTTCATAATCCTTTTGCAATTGTATATCTGTGAGTCTGTTCAGTGCCTGTTTCACAGTTCACAGACTGCCCACCTGCCTATGAACAGGTACCCTCTCTGACCACACTTCATGGTATTCATGTTCACCTGTGTTATTAGGCTGGGGGGTGCTGTAAATTGTCTTATTGTGTTTGACTAGCAAATTTATTTTTGTGACTTGTAGCAACAACAAAAGTCTACGGAACTGTTTCTCATTTCTGGTAGACTGCTCTGTTTCCCTTATAAAATTCAGGAAATCCAGAAGATCTGGGAGCCATGAAACTTAACAAACTGGGATGGAAGAACAGACCTCTGCCTCTGTTTTGTGAACTCAGTATGGTGTGGTGAAAGTTTGGAGAAGCTGAAGTCACACAACAAAGGTAAGGATTTACGTTTTTGTGGAGCCATTTATGTGGAGGGTTCATCATAGTTTGAAAGCCCAGGAAAAGCTATTTTAAGTGAGCAACTGGCATACCTGTAATGGCATCAATACAGAGATATCAATGCCTATGTCTGCTGTATAACGATATTATGAAATGGGCTTAATATTTCTTGACATGTGACTTGCTGAAAGCCGTGCTCTGAAAGTGCCGAGGGCATGGCTACAATCAGGTGCTCGCAGCCTGGACACAGTACCAAAAAAAAAAAGAAATCCTCATTTAGAATGTTTAGGAACAGCTGGAACGTTAATGACAGCCATCTTTTTTTTCCACGTTACAGAGTGAAAACACAGAACAGTCTTCAAATACTGCCTTTGAAATAAATTTACCAGTACTGTATATAACAACAGAGCTTCCAAACCAGTACCTATTTTTTTTCAGCTGACTCCCACAGTTTCACTTCACGAGTCAAAAGTAGCACAGTGGCTTTTCAGTGGCCCTTCCCATTGCCTGCCCACTCGCTCTCCTACACAGTGGTCAACCTGCCGATCACTTGCCTTCACTTTTCCCACTGTTGCCTATTATACTTTCTTTCAGTTAAAATAAGCTTACCACAGCTCATAGGAAACAACACAACAGTCACAATATCTCCCCCGTCTGCCTGATCGCACACTCTCCTTCCCCTCAACAGACGACCTGACGGCCACTCCGATAGTGTCCTCCCTTAGCCCCTTGTAACTCCATTACACTGTTGATTCTTGCCTTCAAATATGTTACCCACATTCTTACCTCAGATGCTGCTGTGCTGTTCTCGCTTTAATAAATCAAATGGGAGTAGTGCTGGGGGGGTACTGCCATATCAACTACATTAAAATAAAATACAGTTGTGGAAGCCTTACTAGCACAACAGTCCTTAACTCAAAAAAACAAAACAAAAAAACACAGTAAACTAATATAGGTGGATGAACTATTTTATTTAATAATAAGAGAAAAATTTAATTTTTTTTTTTTGCACTTGCCCGGCTTCCATGGATTTCGGAGGGGGCTTCATACCCTCTCCTACTCTGTCCATCTGGGCTATTCAAGACCACCCCACCCCAGCTTCATTGTGCTCGGGGGGCCATGGTTGTATTGATTTTTTTTCCCCATTTTTGGCCCCTTGAACCGCCAAGGACACTGGTGTGAAGGACGGAAGTCCAGACAGACGACATGCTGATGCACGCCATTGCCAAGCGCCCAGAGCGTCCTCCCCTTCCCGGCTCTCGGAAAGAGCCACCGTTGCCCCTGTGAACCGGTACTTCCTCCAGCCCCCAGGAATGTCATGTACCCAGGACACCCCCGGTTACCCACTCCTAGTGGAGGACAGCAGCCATTGGGATGCTCAATCCTCCGCCCCCTTGCCAGTCCCCAACAACCCTGAGTCCGTTCCTGAACCCGGGTCACCGGCGTAGCACTAGGTGTGATGTCCAGTGACTCAACCCTCAGCACTACCGGCCAGCCCCCGGATTTAACTTTTTTAATACTTAATCTTTTGAACCGTAGTTTTCATATGTATGTGCAATTAAAAGGCCCATTTCATAAGCACAATAAGACACTCCAGAGGTGTGCGTTGCCACTAGACACTTCTAGTGCCTGGCCAGGGGCTGAAGGCACTTGGCCTGTAGCCTCATACCTCACTATGCCCCTGCCCATGTGGTAGAAGTGTCTAACACACACCCCGTTTTGTCTTATTGCTTACCTATAGCGCCACCATTTTCTAACAATATGATGTCAGAGCAGGTAAGGTTGTGCTTAACATCATTGTTGTGAAGCACAGCTTTACCCTCTCTGACATTACAAGATTTTAAAAATGGTAGCAACATGGTATCACTAGAGGACAGACTAAATCATCAATACCTGCGGACTGCTATCAGCTACAAGTAAGCCCAATGCCAACAGATTTTCATGGTTTATACATTATGACAGCCACCGTTTAAATGTTCCACTTGATTTATTTAGTGTTTGGTTATCAGGTGAATGCACTAGACCAAGATTTGCCTTATTTTCAGGCCTGGCCTGGGAGGTTAGATTCATACAGGAAGTAAAATGCAACAGCATGACAATCATACAAACAAAAGAGCAAAGTATACACACAGGATTAGAAATGCTGCTAAGGTTTACTTTGCCAGCAAAGTTCAGGTGAAGTTGCAGAATTTGCCTACATGAATAACTTTGCAAATTGCTTACTCCGCCACTATGCCACTTTGACAGTTCACATTGAGTTTTCTTTGGGAAATGGAACTTTCTGAGGTGATGTTAAGGTGAAGCTGCATCTTTGCCTTAACGTTGCCTTACCTTTGCCTGAAAAAAGTGTCACTTCACCTGCCAAAAACATCATGAAGATGGCATATCAAATTTTGTGAATGTGGCAAACTTCACGAATTGTTTTGTGCGGTGAAGTCTGCCAACTTTGCACATCCCTACACAGGATTGGCAGCAAGTTGTAAGTTACAAAATACAAGTTTTACAATAAGTACAATTGCGACAGGTGGTAAAAACGTGCGTGGAACATACAGTTGTATAATTTATGCTTTGTAAGATTTTGCAACTGTATTGTACCTTTAAGATGCAACTATAGTATGTACAGTATGTATGTATGTATATATGTATGTATGTATGTATGTACGTAGGGGCCATCATTGCAACTGAGCCTCAACTCAATGACTTATCCCTAATAGAATCTGAATTTGAGGCACAGCATAAATCAATGTACAAAGCTGAGCAAGAGACAGGAATCACAACTGAACGAGGCAGCTCCAGCTACATGGCAGGTACAAGAGAATACATCAAGTAAGTGCCTATGGTAGGCAGAACAGAAACTTGCAGCAGACTGATGGTTACATACAGCAAGAGAAATGAAGCTCCAAAGCTTAGGGGCTAGCCATGAGAAAGCAGTATTCCTGGCTTGACATGAAAAAGCAGTAATCCTGGCTAGACACGAGAAAGCGGTATTCCCAAAAATGTTTCTCATTTCTAGAACAGAGAGAGGAGGCAGATTAGAAGATCTTAAAGGATGTGCAGTACAGTATAAAAGGGAAAGGAGAAATTGTTTAACCAGTAAAGGCACACTAGCCGGAGCTTGTTTCCAGGTGCGACCTGGGAGCACAAGGAAGTTAAGTGCCTTGCTCAGGGTCACACAGTATGCAAGTGGGGGCTGATGGGTTTCAGACCCTGGTCTCAAGATTTGTAGCATACTGCATGTAGGTAGAAGCAGGGAAGCAAGAGCTCCTGGGAGATGACGACTGAGTACGTTAAATTCAACTCTGGAAGGGGGGTGCACTGAGGAGCCCAAGCAAGATGGCCGCTGCAGCTTTAAGCTCTGCATAAGGACTGGTATTTGATGCTTTAAAAATACCTTCCTTGAGTGAGCTGACAGTAATAAGGAGTTCCAGTGTTTTCTGAAACTCTGCAGCTCAACATGGGCAAACTACTGAAAGCGAAACAGCAGCAAAAAGTACGAAAGCTCCAGCAGCCCCGACTATGCGGTTGGCCCCTGTTTGGGTGGCAGCTGCCAGCAAAGAACAAACCAGAAGACACTTTAAGCCTTGAGAATCAAGATAAACAAACTGATTTAAGACTGTGATGAGTTTGTCGCACAAGTTTGACACACTCATCAATCAAGTGGTTACCTTGGAAACATCCATGGATGCTTTAAAACTAGAGACAACTGAAGCTGCCAAAGATTGGAATCAGCAATGGGAGCTGTGGCTAACATTATCAAATAAAACACCCACCTGTGCACCTGGATTGAGACTCTTGAAAACCAGGCTAGAGCGGCAAAATCTCTGTGTTATTTAGATGTCTATGGGGTGTGAAGGGGATCATCACCTCCTGTTTCTGAAACAGGGGTTCAAGCAGCAGTTCAGGAAAGAGGTACGTGATAGGCCATTGAACGTGCAGAAGGCCTATCACATTACATCCAGAGGGAAGTCTGAAAACCCCGATGCCCCACAAACTATAGTAGTAGTCACTGATGGTGTCAGAATGAGGGACCTAGTGCTAGTGCTTCCTAGATGGAAAAAAAAACACTTCTCCAGGATTTGCAACAGATCCGAATATTTCCGGACATTAGCTTTGCCATGAGCCAAAAAATAAACATTTTGAGGAGGTCCAAGCCATGCTGAAGGAGGCGGGTGTAACACATGGCATGGTGTTTCCAGCAGGGTTCAGCTTAGTGCACAGCAGTAAGGTTTTCTTGTTTAATGGTCTGACGGATGCCCTGAAATGGGTTCAAAGCCATGCAACACACCGACCAGAACCAAGGGAACATGGGAACTTGGATTCCGAAGGTGATACTTGAACATAAAAGCACACCAGGTACCAAGTTCCCCTGGTTGTTTGTACTTGCCAGGTAACACCACACCACCAAGCATCTGACTGCTTGATCAATTTAGGTGAAAAAGCAAAGTCCTGGTGCAGAACAGAACATTTCACCTTTTTCATGCTAGAGTGACTGTTTGGCTCTTGGCTGTTGAAGTGTAAAAGTTAATATTGCCCTCACTCTATTGTTTGGGGGGGGGGTTATAATACCCTGGTTTACTTCACTAGTGCCATTAGTGCCATCAGATGGCTGAATCTTATGTTTTTTCTTATCATTATGCTATGTTATCAGTGTTACTTTTAAGCACCTACATGCAACTCAATTGGATGTTATGGTCAGCTTAATCTGATTAAATTTCACACTGTAGTGTGTAACTTTGAAACAGCACAATGTATTTTCTTCCTCCTCCTCTAGTAGGAGGGTGAAGACTTGGAAAGTCAATTCTGCTAAACTTTTCCTGTTTGTAGCCATGCAGCTCATGGGCTCATTCTTTCAGTAACAAAACGGTTAGAGTTTGTAGATGTTTTCAACAATGTTATATATAGCGGAGCCAGTCATGATGCAGTGCAGTAACTTACACTAAATGACATGTCACAAAATACTGCATGACAAACTGCATGAAACTAGGGCTTAACTGCCATTGAATG
The DNA here is from genome assembly GCA_016271365.2 of Neoceratodus forsteri. NCBI lineage: Eukaryota > Metazoa > Chordata > Ceratodontiformes > Ceratodontidae > Neoceratodus > Neoceratodus forsteri. The sequence continues at coordinate 18,840,733 of CM057458.1, read as the reverse complement.
ACACTGTTCCTTGCAGCATACTGCAGCATTTTGTGATGTTCTGCGCACTGCTGCATTGCATCCTGGCTGGCACTGCTGTATGTATTTCCCCTCATAGGATGACTCTGAATGACATATGATGCTCCTAATGTTCATATTAAGAAGAGTGGCCCCCCTCAGTACATTGATATTCTTCTTACATGCTCTGTGTCGGATTCTTTTTTTAATGCATGTTAATTGGTAGAACAATAAACATATATTTAAAAAAATATTATAAAATGGTCTCAAAAAATCATGTAACCTCACAGGTCAGAACGTGTCACATAACTGTATAAATCCTGTAACAGACAACTGGTAAAGATCCCGGTAACCAAATGTTTACTTTCTTTGAACCCAATTCATTTTTATTTTAATTTTTAATAACAGATTTATTTTATAATTGCAATAATGCACTTCAGGGCATGTGTAGTAGTGGGATTTATACACTTCTTGAGTGGTTAAAAATACAAACAGACCACTTCTCTCAGTGCAGTTAAGCCCCTGCAAAGCATATTTTTAAATCAAGGAAGCGCTCTAACCATTAAGCTACAGGCTCACAGTGGTCAGAGTGCCTGATGAACTTCCTTTAAATCCACACATCCCTTTTTCATGTGTGTTGCAATCCTGCAAATAGGAACACATTTAGAAATACAAATGGACCACTTCTCTCAGTGCAGTTAAGCCCTTGCAAGGCATATTTTTCAATCAAGGATGGAAATGAGAAAGGAAAAATGTGGCCCACTGGGAACTGAACCTCAGACCTCTGGTATGCCATTAAAGACACTCAGCTGCACCTCGTGACACACAACACAAGGCATGTATAAATCCCACAACAACACATGCCCTGTCATGCATTATTGCTTAATTCCACTATTCAGGGTGAGATTCCTAAGGAACTGAGGGGGGAAGCCAACTGAGCCTGGTGTAATGGAAGGAATGATGTACATGGCAGTTTGTCCCATGGGGCAGAATGACAAATGTTATTATAGGACACATCCCATTTCCTTAAAATAGTCCAGGCAGCAGATGAATATGCTGAAACCCTGTATATGAGTTTTGGGAGCAGAATGCCATGGGCAATAGCTAGTCAAGCCTTTGGGCTGAGACTGTGACTGAATTATAAGAGAGTCACATTTTAACATTGACATATGAATATGTCAGTTAGATGCAGTGAAAAGTCAAGGAATGGATCTTAAGTAACCCCAAGTTAATTGAACTATGGCACCATGGCTATAGTGTTCCCACCAGCATGTGATAAGTGAAGGGGGGGGATGGACAATGTCTTAATTTAGATGTGGTACAAAAAAGCAAAGCCTGGGTTTCGGACTCACTCATTAACAATTAATTCAGGGACAGCCAATTCTTAAACACTTGGAGGTCAGAGGAGAGATAAGTATTGATAGTATCAATGCTATTATAGCTAAGGAGGAGGAGAAGGTAATCTGCATAAGGTATTAGTGCAGTGAGAAAAGAAGGGGTACAAGAATTGAGCCTTGTGGTACTCCGACAGATGCATCAGTGGGATCAGAGGTGGGCCCAAATGTGATTCTCTGTTGTCTAATGCTGAGGTAATTAGTAAACTATTTATATAATTTTCTTAATGATATTGTATTGGGTTTCAAAAGTTGTTCTTTTTTAATATGACATATTTGATGCTTGATTGGTGATAATTTAATTGATAACTGTTTTTTACTCTTGCACTGCTACATGCATTCTGATATCTTAGATAAGGTCTCTTCTTTATGTACTGATGCATTATACAAATGTCTTGTGGCTGTGTGTGTTATTTATGAAAAGCTTAACAAAAGCTGTTTCTATGTAAGAATAAAAATAGAGAGGTTGTTAGGAGGTAATCCTATGTTTCTAAGCTTGGTACAGAGCAGGGAGTGATATATGAGGTTAAAGGTTTTTGTAAGCTTGATAAAAACAGCACCAGTAAAAAACTCCCTTATCCACAGCAGTAACAACATTGTTGGTAAGGGTAATCAGGGCGGTGTTGGTACTGTGTTCACTCCTAAAGGGTAGAGGCCCTTAAAGTAAACAATACATTACACCTGAGCCAAACGGACTACAGCCAAGAGTGCTAAAGGAACTGGTGCAGAAATAGCTGAGACCCTGACAACTTTTTAACAGCTCATTGCAGTCTGGGGTAGTTCCCAGGGACTGAAGGATGGTGGATGTAGTCCCAATATACAAGGGATGTGATAAGGGGATCCAAGTCAACCAGTAGGCTGCTTAGCCTTATCTCCATTGTGTGTAAGCTGATGGAACTAATAGTAATGCAAAACTTACTTAACTATTTGGAAGAAAACGGCCTTCAAGACATCAAATAGCATTGTTTTGTAATGGAAATCTATTCCACATCAAACTACAGTTGTCCCTGTCTATAACAAACCTCATTATAGCGAATGATCAGCTACTATGAACGTCTGCCTTGGCTTCCTTATTGCCCATGTGCAAACCATGATTTTTCACGCACCACATGTTCTGGAAAACACCGCCCATGACTGTCTTGTACACCTGGCACTCACTGATATGCACAGTCTTACCTGCTGCTCATACCAGGTCCCACCACTAACGAGTTAAAAGGTACCCTTTACGGTATGCTGGCAGATCGCGCTGTCATCATGAAGTGATCCTGCTGTGCAGTTGACACGAAGCTGGCAGTGCTGGAGCGACTTAAAAATGGAGAAAGCCTCGCTAAGTTAAGCCAGGAAACTGGCTTTTCCAAATCAATGATCTGCACCTGGAAGAAGCAATAGGGGTCACTGCACCAGTTTGAGGCTGAGTGTTCTGAAGGGAATGCTCTAAAGTGAAAGAAACTCAGGCGAGCTGATGAGGAAGAGGTGGATAAGGCGACGCAGATCTGGTTTGAGCGCAGCGCTCCTTTGGTGTCCTTCTATCCAGATCAATTGTCCGGGAAAAGGCTGAGCAGTTTGTGAAGGAGATCCATGGCACTGGTTATAAATTCAGATCATCCACAGGATGGCTGTGGTGCTTTCAAAGGCGCCATGGCATAAGGAGGGTCTGTGTTACAGGAGAGCAGCGATCATGCGATGATGTTGCAGTCATGGAGTTCCTACCTAAGCTTAAAGAAATCATTCGTGAGGGGGGTTACCAGCCAGAACAGATCTAGAACTGTGATGAAACAGGTCTGTTCTGGCGGTGCTTCCCTGCTGTTACCGTAGCTAGTCATTCAGAGACCAATGATAGCAAGGGTTTTAAGGTCAATAAAGATACAGTCACTCTCATACTGTGTTGCAATTCTAGCAGCATGCAGAAATTGAAGCTCCTTTATACAGGGAAGTACAAAACCCCTTGTTGCTTTCATCATTGCAACATACAGGCATTACCAGTTGAATATTTAAGCAGCTGTAATGCCTGGATGATGTCTGATATTTTCAGAGCCTGGTTCTGCCAGTCTTTTGTACCATCGGTCAGAGCTCATCTGCAGTGGCACAAGTTACCACCAAAGGCATTGCTTTTAATGGATCAATGCCTGGCTGACCCACCAGAAACATAGCTTCGTTCCCATGATGGCAAGATCAAAACAAATTTCTTGCCAAAGAATACAACTTCCAGAATACAATCATTAGATAGCAGTATCACAGCAACGTTCAAGAAGTTGTATAGAAAACGACTGCTAGGGGACTTGGTGGCCGCAGACTCATCTACAGGTATGACAGATTTTTAAAGAAGTTAAACCTTTTAAATGTTGCACATCTAACTGGAGAAGCTTGAGAAAATGTAACATCTTCCACCATTGTGCATTGCTGGATGGCCACACTCGGTCCCGCATTGGAGAACCCGCCTGAAATTTAAGGCGAAGATGACACAGACACCGACGACACTGCAGAAATTGCAGCCATGGTAACCGCACTCAATCTATTGTCAGACCAGAGTGAGACTAATATCGAGTCAATCATCGACCAGTGGCTTACACCAGATGACAGTGTACAGACACATGAACAGCTGTCTGATTCACAGATTGTGAATGCTGTACTATCCACAGCTGACGAGAGTGATGATGATTCTGACGATGATTCAGATAGCGATGCAGAGGCCGAGCCAGGACTGAGTAGCAACGAAGCAATAAAAGGGCTTGAACTTGGACTCCCCTGGCTACAGTGCCAGGATATCGACCTGCTTCATTTGATCCAGCTGCGGCAGATGATATCAATAGTGAAGGACTTGTCCAACTGCAAAACACAGAGTCACACCAAAGTTAACGATTTCTCCAGCTCCAAAGCAGGTCGTCAGTAAATAAAGAGTAACAGTACAGTACACAAAAGCACAAAACCAAAGCATGAAAAAAAGTAATAAAGTTGTTTTTTTTTAACAGCAAAACAGAGAGGCAGACCAAAGTTACCAATTTCTTCAGCTCCAAAGCAGGTCCTCAGTAAATAAAGAGTAACAGTACAGTACACAAAAGCATGAAAAAAAATAATAGTTTTTTTTAACAGTCACTACACACATTGAAGAGGACAATTAATAAACAAAAAAATCCCAGACTACTGTATCCCCTTATACTGTACCACAAGCACAATAGCGGCAGTACTTGCGGTAGTACAAAAGTGCATTACACCGTCCCTCGCTATAATGAACAAGTTACAATAATGAATGCATCCTTTGGCTCCTGTCTCGTTCGTTATTGCGAGGGAGCACAGTAATTGTATTTTTTGCCTGGATCACCAAGGCATTAGATAAAGGCATACAGTATGTTTGCTTTATTTTGACTTTAGTAAAGCATTTGACTCGGTGCCACATAGAAGGTTGTTAGAAAAGCTGGAGGACCTGAGAGCGGAGGGGGATTAGTCAGATGGATGAGAAACTGTTTGGGAGATTGACTTCAGAGAGAGGCAGTGAACAGAGTTAAAGTGGGGGGATAAGAAAGTCAGTAGTGGGGTACCACAACACTCAGTTCTGGAACCTGTATTATTTAACATATTTATATGTGATATAGGTGAGGGTATCAAGAGCAATGTGTCTTTCTGCAGATGACACAAAACTTTGTGGCAGAGTAAACAGTGACAATGGAGTGGGGGAACTTCAAAAGGATCTAGACAAGCTAGAGAGATGATCCAAAAACATGGCAGTTGAGGTTTAACACCAAAACTTGCAAAGTTATGCATTTAGGAAATAAAACCCCAAATACAAAATACTGGATAAGTGGCACTCAACTAGTAACTACTAGGGAGGAGAGGGATTTGGGAGTTCTCATTAGTGGCACACTTAAATTAAGCAAAGTAGTCAACGTGAAAAACTTACAGTAAAGTGTGGAAGACGTTAAGGTGTATTGGTAGGGGCTTTGATAGTAGGAAAAAAGAAGTAATACTACCCTTATTCAGGTCTCTAGTGAGATTGTGCCTGGAGTATTGCGCCCAGTTTTGGATCCCATATTTAACAAAAGAGATAGTTTGGAGACAGAACAGTGGATGGCCACAAAAATGATAAAAATGATTCAAGGTCAGTAAGACAAAACTTATGAAGAAAGATTAAAATCCCTTGGCCTGGTGGCGCTGAGAGTTGAGGCACTGGATGCCACACCTCGCACCACACTGGCGACCCGGGTTCGGAAACTAGTCAGAGACGACGGGGGTCAGACGGGGAGGAGAAGGATAGAGTACCCAATGGCTGCTCTCCTTCTCCAGGGAGGATCTCTGCAGTCTCCCGCTGCAATACTGCCATCTGGGGGAGCCCGGTGGTAGGTGTGGTACATTGGGGCAGCAGTAAGGGGATTGGGTAGATGTCGGCAGGAGGCGGAGCGGGAGGCACTTCTCAGTGCACCTCCATGCTCATTGGCTCCATTGCATGCCGACGTCTAGGAAGAAAACCAGGAAACACCCCTCGGTCTCTCCTAGGCGATGACACCACCTTGCGCTTCTCTGGCCCGCAACGGCAGACCTCGCTGTACGAGGATCCACGACTCAGAGTGCTGGTTCTGAGGAGGTAAGCACTAGGGGCTCCTCTTCACCCCGCCCGCGGGGGTTATTTGGGATACCTAGGCTAGTGGATCAAGTAGTCTAGGGGCAGACCACAGCAGGACCGGGGGGGGGGGAAGCAGTTAGTGTGGATGTCTAAGAGAGTGGAGAGAGGAGGTAGTTGGGGGATAAACATAAGGTTAAAAAAAAAAAAGATTAAAATCCCTGAACATGTGCTCACTCGAGATTAAACAGGAGAGAGAGGATAGAGAACATGACTGAAACTTGCAAGTTTCGAACAGGAATAGAGTAGGAGTTGATGGAATATTTGACAGAAACAAGGATGCCGTTACATTGTCAGTTGCCAGACAGGGCACTGGCTTGTTCACCCTGTGGTGACCAGGGAAACAGCACAGAAGAGATCAGATCTCTAAATAAATTATGATTTTCTGACATACTGTTTGTTGTGAAAAGAAAATCAATTGAATCGTAACTGTTTGCGCTGAGGAACAGGGAATTTTTCCTTCGAAACATTGGCAACTTAACAATACTGAGATCATTTGCTTATTTAATAAATGTGTGACAAATCAAGAATATACATGAGGAGTGAGCCTGATACTCTTGAGATGGTAGAGGCATAGACAGGCTCTGTCTGCAGCAGACTCCTCCCTGTGGTTTTCTCATTACAGGTGGTGGGCCACACTGGGTTCCTGTGCTCAAACCTAGACAGGCCAGAAATAAGGGACTTGTACACCTAAGAATGAGGCATATGAAGAGAAAGGATACAGAATGTGGAGGGAGAGATTAGTCAACTGTGGCATTAGGTCTCTGGGTTGGGCAGTTATAGCTAGTAGTACAACCAGAATGGTATTCTGGGTGGTCTGGGTTCAAGTCCCAGCTGAGGCACTGACTTGTTTCTCTTGTCTGTGTTCCATAAATGTGCACATTGCACTCTTTTGATTGAAAATGTAACTATCTGTGCAGCACGAGGTGTGCCTTGGAGAAAGAATAATGTGCTCTGGGACAGCCAAGTTTCCAGTTGCTTGGTGGCTCAGCTGGTAGTGCAACTGGAACAGTATTTGAAGCAGCCTGGGTTCAAGTCCCAGCTGATGCACTTGTTTCTTTCTCTCTTCTGTTTGTATGTGTTCCATAAATGTGCACACCTCACTCTTGCCATTGAAAAAGTTATAAATATGGGCAGACATGATGGACCAGTAGACTTTTTCTGCCAACAGTCTCTATGTTTCTAAAACAATGCTGGAGCAGGGATAGGAAATTATATTTCGAAGACAGTCAGCCAGCTGGGCGGAGACAAGTTTCTAAAGCACCATGTTCAGAACAGGTAAAACAGCAGTTGGCCTATAATTGCCTAAGACCTTACATAGAAACATAGAAACATAGACTTTGACGGCAGATAAGGACCGCTTGGCCCATCTAGTCTGCCCATTTCCCTACCTACAGGATAGGCCGCAGATCCTAGTTAACCAACAACCTATTTCTTCCTACCCCCCCACAAGAATTTCCTTATGTCTGTCCCATGCATTCTTGAATTCTCGCACAGTTTTAGACCCCACAACCTCCTCAGGAAGGCTGTTCCATGCATCCACTACCCTCTCTGTGAAATAATACTTCCTCACATTGCCCCTGAACCGCCCCCCCATCTTTAAATTGTGTCCCCTTGTTCTTGCATGTCTCTTTTTCTGAAAGATGCTACCCTCTTGGACTTTGTTGATTCCACTGAGGTACTTAAAAGTTTCTATCATGTCCCCCCTCTCTCTTCTTTCCTCAAGGATATACATATTAGGATCACCCTTCCTGTACAGTGGAACAATATAGGACAGCTTCCAGGTATCTGGGAGTATCCCTGACACCAGGGACAGAATAATAATTCTGGTGATCTCCAGCGCGATTTCTCTAGCAGCTAGGCAGAGGAGTTTGGGCTCTACCCTACCTTAGCCATTTAAAATCAGTGGGTCAGCATAAATTCACCTGATTTTTATTGTGATACAGGGACCATCAGTGCAACAACCCCCCTATGTAGGAACTCATTACACAAGTGTTTCATAGGTTAGAACCTACAATTGTTGGGGAAACAGTATTACATGAGCCGGCCCAGTCGTGCTGAGGGCTGAGGTGCTGGACACCACACCTCGTGCCAGACCAGCAACCCGAGTTTGGGATCGAGCTTGGGGCACCGGGGGGTCGGCAGAGGAGGAGAAGATTGGAGCATCTGCAGACAACACACCTTCTCCAGGGGAGAGAGTGATGTGGGGGTCAGCAACATTGTGCCTCATGGTGGTGACTGGGAGATACTGAGTCAACAACCCTCTGAGCATGGTGAGGCAGGACACAGCGGGTGTCAGCAGGGACACCTGTGGGACCATGTGTGCACCCTCCAGGACATCATTACATGTCCATGCTTGCCATCGGGAGGTAAGGGAAATGACTGCAAAAAAGGAAACACCCCGATTCCTGGGATGGTGACGAGGTGCCAAGGCTCCACACCCACCTTTGGACCCCACCAATCTGGGCCTGCAGAAATTGGATTCAAGGAGTGCCACAGCAGTGAAAGCTACACCGCCCTTGGGGGTACAAGCCAGGGGGTCTCTAGAAGGTAGGAGTGTGGGAATCAGCTCTCTGGGAGGGGACCCAGGGTGGGGTGGTCTCAGGCCAGGCAGGAGAAGTCAAAGGTGACATCTGAAAAAGTTCCCCGGGAATGGCTACTGGAGAGAAACAGAATTAAAAAAAAACAGTATTACATGACATCATAATAGTGTTTGTACAATATTGGTAGAAATACTTAAAGGGTCAGTAGCTTCAAGCCACTTATGTTGTTTAATGCAAATAATGTACCAGTATTCAACCAACAGTTGTTTTGGTTTCCATAAATGTTCTAGGCCAAGAACCAGAAAAAGATGGAATGCATTTTTTCCTTTTTTTTCTTTTTTCCTTTTAAGATTTTTCTCTTAATTCTGGTAGCAGTTTGCATGCTAGGCTAACAAATGAAAAACACCAGACATCAGCAGACATAATCACCATTTTCCAAATACTAAAATAAATAGGTAGGGTGGATTATGCAGAAAAGTGTGAGCGGGTGAGTACAAGCAGGAATACAGGGTATGGCCTCACAGGGAGGGAGTGGGATTGGGAAAATATTAGAAAGTATTGTTTCACACGGAGAGTAGTCAACATGTGGAACAGCCTATCCAGTAAGGTTGTGGAAACTGGAATCATTCAGGATTTCAAAGCTGGAATAGACAGACTGCTGAGGGAGAATGGACTCTACAGAAAGAGTCGGAGAATGTTCTAGTTGTTAGGCTTGGATGTGTTCCCGTACTCAAGTCGGTTGTAGTCACTGTGATGTTGCAGGGGGTGTGGACAAGGTAGACTCTCAGTCCCTTATATCATCAAAATACTGTATTATATCTTTCAAACAGTGTATCTTAAACTGAAACTAGAGATATGAACAGCAGGTGAAATACAATACAGTATCTGTCCTGCATGAAAATGTACACATTTACAATTAATGTGTGTTTTAACACATTAATATGCAAATTGACCCCAGTGAAAACCAAGTCAAACTTGGACGAGGGCTTTTTGTTTGTGAATTTGTGGAATAGCAGTTCAATGCAATTACTGCTGTTGTGCTGAATTAATATGGCGGGTATGCTGCAGGTAATTCAAGATTAAAACTCCACGTGTAGAAACAAATTGAACCATGGGATCAGCCTAATTGTGGTTTTAACAATCTGCTGTCCCACAGTGCCTTTTACTTCCAAGAAATGACGACTACTATCTGCAGGATTCCATTGTTGTTTTAGTCAGCAGCTTCTCTTAGTCGTCAGTCTGGCTATAAAATGGTGGCTAATGAGTTCCTAATGAAAGACCTTTACTACAATCCCTCTGATCTTGTTTGAAACCTGAATGATCCGACTAATGGGCTTACTTAAGCAACCTGCAAGGAAAGGGACTATTAAAAGAGCTTTTTTTTCTTTCTCATTGCAAAATTACATTTTAAAAAGGTTTATAAGCTAACACAACATAGAAATAATGTTCCTGTGGAAATCATAAAGTGTATCACTGTATAGCTATATTGTACTGTTATGGTTTGGAAACATCACACGGGCTCCATTAGCAGCATTCAGAAACGTCTCCACGTTTAACTACTCACACACACACAAAAAAGAACAAGTTATTCAATAGTAAACATTATTTCTAACCATCCATGCAGCATATACAATATTTTTTAAAATTTTTATTTCTGTAATTTACCCAGGCAACAGATTATACAATGCACTAGAGAGTCCAGTAAAAAGTGCCCCCATCCGTAGGGCAGCATAAGGGTCTCAAAGCAGTGTCCCCTCCAGGATTCAAACCCAGTATCTTCTACACTGCACTCTATCACACTACCACTATGCCATGGAGACCACCACAGTTTTGATAGTTGATCTACCCCTCTTATACCACCACCAGTTTTTGCCGCTTTAGTGCTGCCTTTGGTCCCCTCCCCCCGCTATGGTTGGCCCAGGCTCCTCCTGATCACGTCTTCCTGCTTCTTGGTCCCACTAGCTCACCCCTTGAGGGCCCCGCCCAAGCACCTCCCACCCCCAGCCAATCTCAGATGCCATCAACCCACTGATGCTGGCCATCCACCCCCACCCCCCATACATCTCCCCACTGTCTCCTATCAACACCTACCACCATGCAGATCTCATTCCTATCCTATCCCTCACTCATCACACTGGCCATCCCTTGCACTACCTACACAATAACCAAGTGACAGTTCTCCCAGGCACACAGACAGCAATCCTTCAGCCTACTCAGAGTCATTGCCTTTCTCCTACTCATCTCGGGTAATGTTCACCCCAACCCAGGCCCCATCTTGCCCTGCACAAGCTTCTCACACCATGGGCTTAGTGTAGCTGCAATGAATATCTGCAGCCTACCTAAAAAAATGCAGGCCTTCACTGCTGGTTGCTGCAGCATCAGCCAGATGTTCTAGCCCTCACAGAAACCGGGCTCTCCAAAAAAATACCTGACTCTATGGTTGCCTTCCCAGGCTTCACCCTCCACAGAACCGATAGAGTAGGTAAGCGTTGTGGGAGGTGCGCGGTGTACATCTGTGACTCCATTATATGTCATGCACTTCTTACACCCTCGTTTGACCATAATGCCCTAGCCCTATTACTAAAACTTACTCTGGATCCCTCCAGGGCCCCTCTAACTTTGACTGTAGCATATGTCCCTCCGAGAAACCAAGCTCAGGCAATACAGTCCATTACTAACTTCATCTCCAGCTTTCCACCCAAAACAGAGCATGTCATAGTCGGTGATCTGAATGTGAACTAGCTTTCCAGCATGACCTCCCCAATCAAGGACACATTCGAGGCTCTGGACCTTACCCAGCTTGTCAACCAAACCACCAGGGTGAATTCCACTAATGGCTCAAGCACTCTGATTGACCTCCTACTCACCAACCGTCCCAGCAAAATCGTTAATCTTGTGGTCCTTCCAGTCTCCCTAAGTGAACACTCTCCCATATTATTCTCATGGTCATGCTTTCAGCAGAAACCCGAACCACACAAAATAACCCGGCATCATCTCCAACCTGGCAGCCTCGCCAAACTTAGGAGATACCTAACCTGCTGGGACTGGTCCCCGCTCTCCCAGGCACCTACCATAGATGAAGCCCTTGACTACTTTACCTGCTCTTTTAATAAAGCTTGCGATATTTACGCCCCGTTCTCTAATGTGCAGACCAAGAAGCACAATGCCACCTGCGCCCCTACTGATCTGCTCCATCAGCTCAAGCACAGAGATGATCTCTGGAAAAAAGCAGTTTCCTCCAGATCACAGGCAGATAGGAAGGCCTATAAAGCAGCCCGCAACAAATGCACCTGGGCAATAAAGCAGGCTAAATCAGAATACTACAAAGCAACCTTAGCCTCCTCCTGGGGGAATTCGCAGTTGTTTTGGGACAACATCAAGGAACTTAACTGCAATTCCCATCTCCCCCTCCCCATCCTTTCTAACCATAAACAATGTCCCCACCACCGACCTGCAGGCCATAGCCGACTGTCTTAATATGTCTTTCTCTGACCTCAGTGCAGTTCTCCCCATTATTTGGCTAGTACTTGATACTGTTCTCTCCCCATTGACTGACCTCTTAAACCACTCCCTTTGTCTGGGGCAGTTCCCATCACCCTGGAAGATGGCCACAATCACCCCTATACTAAAGAGTGGTGACAATACACTCCTCAATAATTACCGACCTATCTCCATCCTCCCTCCCTCAAAAGCCCTTGAAAAGATTATAGCCACCCAACTCGCTGAATATCTTCTCACTAACAATCTACTGTGCAGGGAACAACATGGCTTCAGATCTGGGCACAGTACTACCATGGCCCTGACTGAGTTCTCCAATTACATCCATTTTGCCCTTGATAGAAAACATCTTGTGGGATCTATCTTCATCGACCTGTCAAAGGCCTTTGATACAGTTTCCTACCCTTTGCAAACTGTGTGAGAGGCCTTTCCGCACCATGCAATTCTGCTTAAAGTTGAACCAGCATAACATTCTGTGGTGATTTGCATATGCAGCCCATGATGCTTTGCATTGTGTGGGCATGTGTGATTTTGTATTTTCTTGAAACTTGGCTTCCCAGCCAAATGCCCTTTGGGATAACCCTTGCCTCAGTGTTTGCGCACAGAGGTACTTTGCCTTTTTCCTACCCCTTACTCCTAAGCACACTCCAACACTTAGGCCTGTCCAAAGGACCTATCACTTGGTTCACCAGCTACCTCAAAGTGCGGTTGCAATGAGTCACAGTACACACCACCCAGTCCACCACCTTGCCAGTCCACTCAGGGGTTCCCCAGGGCTCCATTCTTGACCCTCTGCTATTCAGCATCTACATGAATGCCCTGCCCAAGTCTTGCTCTGGTAATCTGCTGCTGTATACAGATGACGCAGTTCTCTTTGCCTCACACCAAGATCCGAGTTCTCTGCAACCATCCTCCAGCATGCGTTTAACCAGATTGAGAACTAGTTCATAGAACAAAGACTCGTAGTTAATGTGAAAAAGACTAAGGCCATGCTCTTTGCCCACCATCAGAATAAGACCAAGAATAGGCAGCTATCAAGTCTCTCCCACTCTCTCCTTCCTCTAGAGCAGGTACGCACTTATAAATACCTAGGTGTAACATTTGACTCCTGCCTCTCTTTCCACTTGCACATTAACAACCTGTCCTCAGCCATAAACGCCCACATAGGGCTACTGTATAGGCACAAAAACTGCTTCCCCCGGAAGCCCTTAACCTGGCTATCACCGCCTCTGTCCTCTCTCTTGTTGACTACGGGCTTACCATCTACTCAGTCGCTGATCACATGGCACTGAATAAAATCCATTTGGCCATAAGTAAAGCATGCAGGCTCCTATCTGGGGTAGGTAAGCGCACCCATACCTGCACCCTGTATTCCCTGACAAACCTCCTAACCCTGGAGGACAGAATACATTACCAAACATGTCTCCTAACTAAAAAAATTCACCTGGGGCTCTCCCCCTTGGGGGTATCTGCCTCGCTCCAATCCTCCCACTCCTTGGTGAACACCTGCACCACTAGCAAACAGGTGTGGTCGATACCAAGGGTCAGGACCTCACTAGCCCAAAGGTCCTTCTCCTACAGGGCACCAGCATGGTATAATGAACTCCCCTCTGATATATCCTCTGTCTCCAAGTTAGGTGCCCTCAAAGTAGCACTCAAAGAACATATACTCATCTCTCGGCATTGCCAATGTACCCTCTAGTTAGGCTGTACCTTGCTCGCTACCACCATGGTAATCTCCTGACAATGCCTATTCTGGCTGCTCACGCACGTTAACTGCGCTAAACATAGAAACATAGAATTTGACGGCAGATAAGGACCACTTAGCCCACCCAGTCTGCCCATTTCCCTACCTAATGGATAAGCTGCAGATCCTAGTTAACCAGCAGCCTACTTCTTCCTACCCCCACCCCCTAGAATTGCCTTATGACTGTCCCATGTATGCTTGAATTCCACCACTGTTTTTGACTCAACAACCTCCTCCAGAAGACCGTTCCATGCATCCACAACCCTCTCTGTGAAAAAATACTTCCTTAAATTACCTCTGAGCCACCCCCATCTTCAAATTGTCCCTTGTTCTTGCACCTCTTTTTTTGAAAGATGCTACCCTCTTGGACTTTGTTGATTCCTTGAAGTACTTGAAAGTTTCAATCATGTCCCCCTCTCCCTCCTCTCCTCGAGGCTATACATATTAAGATCCTTAAGTCTCTCTTGATATGTCTTCTGGTGCAGACCTTGCACCATTTTAATTGCCCTCCTATGGACAGCCTCCATCCTGTCTATGTCTTTGCGGAGATTGGGTCTCTAGGACTGCATGCAGTACTCTAGATGGGGTCTCACCAGCTGTCTGTACAGAGGGATAATAACTTCCTGTTTTCTACTGGTGATGCCTCTCCTTATGCATCCCAGTATCCCCCAGACCTCTCTGCTGCCCTCTCATGTTGCTTGCCCACCTTTAGGTCATCTGATATGACTACCCCCAGGTCCCTTTCCATTTTTGTTGTTGTTAGTATCTCACCCCCATTGTGTACTGTCCCTGGTTTTTGTTTCCCAGGTGCATTACATTACTTCTTAGCATTGAATTTAAGCTGCCATACATTTGACCATTCCTCTAACCTTGCCAAGTCCCTTCTCATCCTTTCCACCCCACCTTGTGCATCAACTCTGTTGCAGATCTTTGTGTCATCTGCAAAGAGACATACTTTTCCTTCCAGTCCCTCTGCAATGTCGCTTATAAAGACATTGAAGAGGACCGGTCCTAATACTGAACCCTGCGGTACCCCACTAATAACCCCCCTTTCTTCAGAGTGGACTCCATTTACTATTACTCTCTGTGTCCTATTCTCCAGCCAATTCTTTACCCAGGCTGTCATCTTGGGACCCACTCCCAGGCTGGCTAACTTGTATATTAATCTTTTGTGTGGGACTGTGTCAAATGCCTTGCTAAAGTCTAGGTAGGCCATGTCCACAGCCCCTCCCTGATCTACTACTTTGGTCACCCAGTCAAATAAATCTGTCAGATTTGTCTGGCATGACCTTCCCACTGTGAATCCCTGCTGCCTTGGGTCCTGTGCCCCTCTGGCCTCTAGATACTCAACAATTCTTTCCTTCAGAAGTGATCCCATCATTTTCCTTACCACTGAGGTTAAACTAACAAGTCTGTAGTTTCCTGCTTCTGCCTTGCTCCCACTTTTGTGAAGGGGAATCACATCTGCCCTCCTCCAGTCCTCGGATACCACCCCATCCTCCCATGATTTGTTAGAGGGTAGTCAGTGGTGTCACTAGTTCTACCCTTAGTTCTTTTAGAATTCTGGGATGAATCCCATCAGGCCCTATTGCTTTGTCCACCTTCAGTTTTAAGAGTTCTTTCAGAACCCTTTCTTCTGTAAATGGACTGGTATCAACTTCTGTATCCAGGGTGTTTCTACTGTTTGTTTTAGGCACCTCCCCCTCTTCCTTTGTAAATACTGAGCAAAAATATTTGTTTAGTATCTCTGCCTTTTCACAGTCACCTTCTGCCCACCTTTCCTCCACTTTATTAAGCCTCACTATCCCTCCCTTGGTCTTCCTTCACTCCCTGATGTACCTATAAAAGGTTTTATCCCCCTTCTTAACTGAGTTGGCTATCTTTTCCTCAGTTTGGGCCTTTGCTGTTCTGACTGCCTTCCCAGCTTCCTTTTGCTTTAACTGATACAGTTCATAGTCCTGCTCCTTCTGTGATTCCTTGTACTTCCTGAAAGCTTTCTTTTTCTCTTGAACCTTCACTGCCACTTCCTTTGAGAACCATAGTGGTGTCTTACATCATTTCATTTTGTTAATTTGCTTCACACAAAGGCTTGTTACCTCTGTGATGGCAGTTTTTATTATTCCCCATTGTTCTTCCACCCCTCCTTCCTGCCCATTTGCTAGTGCATTCCTTAGGCACTCACCCATTTTGGCAAAGTCAGCCCTCCGAAAGTCCAGTACTTTTGCCTTTGTATGGCTTGACTGTATTGCTGTGTTTATTGTGAACCATACTGTTCGACGGTCGCTAGTTCTCAGATGGTTACCCACTTCTACATCTGTGATCCTCTCTTCATCTCCATTTGAGAGAACCAGATCTAAGATTGCTCCCTCTTGAGCGGGCTCCAATACTAGTTGTCTAAGGCATGCCCCCTGTAGGGCATCTAGAATAACCCCACTCTTCGAAGTGGCTGCTGCAACTGCACTCCAGTTAACATCTGGCATATTCCGATCACCCATCAGCAATATCTCCCCTTTTTCTGCCATCCTAAGTATACTTTCTATCATTTCCTTGTCCATTTCCTCCCCCTGAGAAGAGTCTATTCTAACCCTGTCGGATTGTGGTGCCATTGCCGGTCTCCAAATTTACCCAAAGTGCTTCTTCTCCTCCTCCTGTTTACCCTTTTGTTCTGTTGCTTTGATTCCTTCCCTTATGTAAAGAGCTACTCCTCCTCCTCTTTTACCCTCCCTGTCCCTCCCGTAGATAGTGTATCCTGGTATGTTTACGTCCCAGTCATGGTTTTGTGTGTACCATGTTTCTGTGACTGCCACAATATCCAGATGTTCCTCCTCCATCAAGGCCAATAATTCAGGAAGCTTGTTACTCAGACTACGGGCATTGGTACTCATTGCTCTCCATTTTTTGATGGCTTTGCCTTCTGTTGCAGCATCCCCCACTGACCTTTCTACCTCGGTCTTTTTCTCATTTAGTACCTTGTTTTGTAGGGAGAGGCTGGGATTTTCTTGCTTCTTATCAGTGCCTCCCCCCTTGACTAGTTTAAAAGCTTGCCAATGAAGCATTTAAACCGATTGCTCAAAAGACTTGTTCCCTTCCTGGACAGATGCAGACCATCCTGCCAGTATAGGCTGGTGTCCTCCAGGTGGAACCCCAGTCCCCAATGAAGCCAAACCCTGTGCTCCACACCATTTTTCAACCATTCATTAAACTGCATGGTGCAAAGTACCTCGCCTCACTCATGCCATTGACAGGCAGCACCTCTGAGAAGGATACTGTGTGTGCTACTTGTCTTAGGCCCCTCCCAATTCTACAAAGTCCTTCTGCACTGCTCCAATCTCATGATGAGCCAAGTCATTTGTCCCTTGGCGGACAATGACGTCCAGCTCAGACTCCCGTGCAGCTGTTCTCATGATCCTGAGGATGCGCTTCCTGTCCCTCCAAGCCATGGCACCAGGCAGGCATCTTACTTCAGTTTTCCCTGCTCCCCCCAGTTCTATCCCCTAATAATTGAGTCCCCCACCAGGAGCTGCTTCCTTTCCTTGTGGTGTCCTCTGCCTCCTTCCTGTGGGCCTCCCTTGTGAGTTGTCTTCAGCCTTCTTAGTCTCCTCTGTGGGTGCATCCATAGGGGAGCTATGCTCCCCCAGAATGGTGTATGGATTGTGGAGTGGAAC
Organism: Neoceratodus forsteri; assembly: GCA_016271365.2. NCBI lineage: Eukaryota > Metazoa > Chordata > Ceratodontiformes > Ceratodontidae > Neoceratodus > Neoceratodus forsteri. The sequence continues at coordinate 18,823,277 of CM057458.1, read as the reverse complement.
AACTGACTGGGTGTGCCTCTGTTCCACCATCCTCACCCTCCTTGAGCCCACTGTGGTCCAAGTGCTGTGCTTTCTTCGCAACCTCTGAGGTAGTGGTGGTGGTTCTGGTGCTCCCTGGATGGGGGAGGTTCCCTTCCTACCGTCCAGTGTAGCCTGGGGAAGGTTCCCTTACTACTGTCAGCTAGCTCTCCAGTTCACTGTATGTTAAAGTAGTTACTGTCCTAGCTAGCCAGCACCTAATGTATTAAAATAAACCAATGCTAAACTTATTGAAGCAACTACTGAATCTTGCTTAACTATGCACACTGAATATTGTTACATGCCTGTATAGACCTGTAATCCTGTATTCAAGCTGTAACTGTAATTTAGTGTATGTAGCATCGTAATTCCACCATGCTGTTACTATATTTATTTTATTTATTTATTTCAATCTAGGATTACAATACCTTTGAGCCAAGGCTCTTTTACAAAGGTTCCACGTCAACGTGTGCAACAGTCATCACTTTTAGTTACAAACATATAATCATTGACTTACAGACATATAATAACCAGTACAAAGACTTGAGCTATGAGCAAGGCGGGGGCGATGGGGGAGAAGTGAGGGTAGGAGATCGAGGGGGTAAGAGGTGCAGGGATAAGGGGAGTACTGGAGGTGGGTGGGGCAGGATGGAGATACGGGGAGTGTGGCGAGGGTGGAGACAGTGCAACCAGGGGGCCTTGTCGAGGGAATATCCCAGGTAAGGTGTTAGGGGTGCAAAGACTGATTGTAAGTGCTGGGTGCTGGGGCATGTGCAGCTGGAACGGTGGAAATGTTAAGATGGGCACTCGCAGGATACAAGCAGTGAGAGGCGCAGCTTGGACTTGAAAAGGCCGTGTGTTGGAGTGGTCACTATGTTGCTGCCAAGAGAGTTGAGCCAGTTGGATGCCTGATAGGCAAATGATCTTTGTCCTTGGGTCGTGCGACATCGTGGGATATGTAGTAGATGGGAATTGGATCTCCTTGTGACATTCCTATGTCTAGGCTTGAGGAGGGCACAGACACCAGGTCAGGCAAGTCTCATTATGATTTTCTTGGCCGTGATGCAGGTTTGGTATTTTATGCGTCTGTCCAGTTGAAGCCATCCAGATTGGGAATAAAGGTCACATGTGTGGGTATTGCGATGTGAGCCAGTGATGAGACGACAGGCCTTATACAGGGAGGTCGCAATACGTTTGAGAGCAGTGGTAGTTGCAGACCCATATATGATAAGACCATAGTCTATGAAGCTATATATACTGTATGTCTGTTTCTGTACTCTGACGCGGAGCTTTTGTAAATGAGTCTCTGACTCAAAGGTTGTAATTCCTAAAGTTTGTTAAATAAAATAAATAAATAAAACAATACTGGAAATACAGAGAAAATAAATCCAGAACAAGTATACAAAATGAAGATGATTACTATAAAAAGAAGTGGTATCAATACATTATACTGTAAATAATAAGTATGGGCATGGGAAAACACAAGATGTCAACCTCGCAGTATAAAGCAGTTCTGTAGCATTAGCAGGCTGCTGCATAGAGGCTGCTAGAGCACAGGACTGGTGAGCAGAGGTCAGATTCCCTCCCTCTCTTTCTTTCTTTCTTTCTTTTTCTCTTTGTTCTTTTTTATTTCTTCCTTTAATCTTCCTTCCTCATTCCCTTTTCCTTCCTTTTTTCCTTTCAATCTTCTTTCTTTCTTTTTGTCTATCTCTGCCTTTCTCTTGTTTTAATACTATACAAAGAATATTTCAACTGGACAGCTCCTCAGCTAGTGCATTCTTAACTGACATAAAACAAAATAGCAATATTGCATTTTCACCTCTGCTCTCTTTCTTGCTCTCACTAAGGCATTTTACACTTTTGTCCACCCAATCCAACTTGAATAACTTGCAGGAACTGATCTATCTGACCCAAGTGATCTCATGGTCAGGAGGTTCTGCTTCCACCTTTCTGACCAGTGCCAATGAGCCCTAATAGATGACTCCATATCTCGCCACTCCTGAATCTGATCATGTTCCCCCAGTGTTCAGTCCTGTGTCCTATCCTGTTCTCGGTCTTCCTCAATAATCTTCTCATGGCCTGTGTGTCTGCATGCACGGTCCATATACTCAGCGAACATGGTGATCTTTGCTGCTGGATCCTTGGCTCCAGAGTTGGAGGGTAAGCTCTAGTGAGACTCTGAAAGTGTTCAATGCTGATTTCTTGCTTTCCACCTCACCATGAATACTATTAAAATGGTCTACATTACCTTAGGTGGAAGGTAGCAGCTTGCCACACTTCACTGCACCCCTGCTTGAAGACTTAGGATAACTGCCCTATAGAGGAAATCTCCTCCTTCAAATACCTAGTTATCTGGTTTAATTCTCACCTCAACATTTCTTGCCACATTGATGCCATTCACAGAACCCTGCCCCCGGACTGGTACACTGTATCACAGCAAACCCTGTCTACTCTCCCAATCCGTTGTAAAACCATTCACCAAGGGATCATCCTGCCCTTGACCATGTGGATGTGGTCTATAGAGTTGCCACATAAGTCTACCTTGACTAGACTGGACCCCTTGTTAGCTCCTTCTGTTTGTTTCCCCTAAACCTGTATATATTTATTTAGCTGGATTTTGTTAACTGGGTAGGCTCACTGAGGCAAGATGTCCCTTTTTTAGGAGCAGCCAGGAATTAATTGCATACAACAGCCATACCCCTCACAGTACATACAATATTTATTTTATTTATTTTTTATTTAAAAGTTGATAACTGGGAAAGGCTCAGGGAGCAGGAGCTCGTTTCCAGGTGCAACCCGTGGGGCAAGGGTAGGGGAGTTGATTAACAAAAAATAACAAGCAAACAACAAATAGTTAATTTCAACAAAGTTGGTGGTGGGCAAGTAGAACACCCTACCTGAGGAAGTGGAGGGGCTGAAAAAAATCACAGGATTTAAGAATGCATGGGATAGACATAAGGGAATTCTAGAGGTCAGGGATAAGGGGCAACAGATGTCTAGAAAAACATAAAGGGAACTTACAAGCTCAAATGGGCAGACTGGGTGGGCCATAGCCCCTTATCTGCTGACAGTGTTTATGTATCTATGTAAGTCTGAATATAGCAAACAAAAACTGGGATGAAAACCAAAAGTACAACTGTACAACTGAGTCAGCAAGTAATGAGAATCTTTAAGAAGTCAACCAGAAAACCAGCCTGGGCAACCCCAAGCAATTCCGGAATCATATCAATGACCTGATCAAGGGCAGCAACAAGCCTGAGTCCTGTCCCATGGAGATTAATGGTCAGCTCACAACTGACCCTTCTCAAATATCGGCTGCCCTTAACAGGCATTTCTCAGACCTCGAGGCCTACAAGACCTGCCTGTCTCTCCAGAATCTCCCCCCTACCTCAGATGAACCACCTCACATGGAAAGACCCCCATTTCACCTGAGACTGGCTAAATGCACTGAAGTATTAAACCTCCTAAGGAACCTGAAACCGAAAGGGTCAGGGGGACCCGATGGTATCAACCCTCGGCTACTCAAGACAGGAGCTATCTCCTTAGCCTGGCCTATAACCATACTCCTCATTCAATCACTGAGGAAAGGAGCAGTCCCTGACCCGTGGAAACATGCCAATGTTGTCCCTATTCACAAAGGGGGGCTAAGGGAAAAACTCAACAACTACAGGCCCATCTCCCTCCTCTGCTCACTTGCTAAGGTGCAAGAAAGAGTCATCTACAATCAACTCGGGGACTACCTGGAAGCTCATCAGCTCCTTGCCCCCTCCCAAAATGGATTTAGAACAAACCATGGTACTGACACTGCCCTCATTAACTTCACAGATGAAGTTCTCAGGGCAATGGACAAATGGATACCCACTGGTGCAGTCTTTATAGACTTATCCAAGGCATTTGGCCTCATCAACCACAACTTGCTGCTACAGAAGCTGCAAAATATAAGCCTAGACAGTCATGCCCTGAAGTGGTTTGGGCGCTACTTATTAGGCAGGGCACAGAGGGTCTCATGGAAAGGGACCATGTCTGACCCACTACCCCTAAACTAGGGTGTACCTCAGGGCTCAATTCTAGGCCCCCTCCTGTTTTCCTTGTTTACCAATGACCTGCGTACCCACTATGGGAAGAGCTTGGTTGTGCAGTACGCTGATGATACTGTAATCTTCTGACCCCTGCATGACATGGTTGACCTAGGCCCTCTACTCCAACAGGATCTCACTTCACTAGAGACTTGGATATGTAAGAACAGAATGGTACTAAATGCCGACAAGACCAAGACAATGCTATTCGGGCCAAGATCCCTGGGATTTGACAGGTCCTCATCCCTCTCCTTAACCTCACTCTCTGGTAAAGCCATTAACATAGTCCCCTCCCTTAAATACTTAGGCCTCACGTTGGATCAGAATATCATATACAAAGAACATGTGGACCAGGTCACCAGGACCCTACATCGGAAACTTGGCACCCTGTACCGACTCAGGGACCGACTCATCCCTGAAGCCAGGCTCTCCATAGCTACCAGCGTCCTTCTACCCAACCTGACCTTTGTGGCTCCTATTACACAGGGCATGACTAAACAAGAGATTACCAGGATGCAAATCCTATATAATAAAATAGCTCATTTCGCAACCTTAAACCACCTGAGACGTCACCACTGTGACACTTTGGCCAATCTTCGTTGGCCCACATTGGTCGCCCGCCTCCAACACCCCTTGCTTGTCCAGGCCTACAAGCTTCTCAAATCCCATGCTCTTCCAAGCATTCCTGGGACCATAACCCTCAAACACAACCCAAGGAACCTAAGGACCTCAGATAGAATGCTATTAGAAGTCCCTAGGGTAAGGACAAATGTTAGCGGAAGATCCTTTTCCTCCCAAGCAGCCTGCCAATGGAACAAGCTCCCTCCCTCGGTCCAGACCTCCTCCTCACTCATGAACTTCCGCACCAGGCTTAAGTCCCATCTGCTGACCTCAAGCGCATGCCACTGTCATGGCACTTAAAGCTCCTATGGTACTCCCTTCCTCTCCAACTCCCGTCTCCTAGCTTAACCTTCCTACTACCTGCCTTATACAGACTGCTCGCCAGAAGCTACGTGTAACCCCTGAATAAACTATATGCAAAGTACTACCAATTGCTTACATGTCATGATGATAACCATGCCTGCACCCGTGTCTGCATCCACTGCTTTTCTTTTACCGTGCCTGTAAGCCATGCCTGTATCCACTGCTTTTCTTTAACCATGCCTGTAACCATGCCTGTATCCACTATTTTTCTTTACTGTAACCACCTAATGATGTAACTCACAATGCCTCAAATGTTCCTTTTGTCCTTGTTCATTGTTATAACTTGCATTGTTATCCTGGGTCGCCCCTGAAAAAGGGACCTTCGGGGCTCAGTGGGCCTACCCGGTCACCAAAATTTAATAAATAAATAAGTCAAGGAGAAATACAAAAGTACATTACATTACATTAACTTCAACAGTACAATGTTAGAAGAGTACAGCACGAGGCTGTAGCAGTAAACAACCACTTTAGGCAGGACAGAGATCCAGGCAATGACCAAATGGAGGGCCACAATGGAATCATCTACGCTGGCTACTTACAATGTAAGGGGGTGGCAGTATAGCTTAGAGGTTAGAGTAACAAGCTGTGAATGAGCTTGGTACATCCAGCAGACCTGGGTTTGATTCCCACAACTTTCACCTGTGTACTGTGTAACTCTGAGCAAGTCACTTAAACCCCCAGGTCGCCCCTGAAAATAGGCACTTGTGCCTAGTGGGCCTTACCCAGTTACCAAAGACTAAGCTAAAACAAAAGAATTAAAAAAAAAAAAACAATGTACCCATTGAGGGAGTTTTTGAAGGATTTGAAATGGGGGCATTCCTGGAAATTAGTGGGGAGGTTGTTCCACAGGATATCCAGGATATGGACAAATCAAATTGAGGGACTCAATATGAAAGAAACGGGAAAAGGGAACACTGTTTAACCAGGAGTAGCACACTAAGCTGAAGCTTGTTTCCAGATGCGACCTGGGAGCACAAGGAAGTTAAGTGACTTGCTCAGGATTAAACAGTATGCACCTAGGTGGCTGTGGGATTCAAACCCAGATCTGCAGCTCAGAGCCTTAACCCACTGCTCACTGCCCAATATTGCCTCCTCATATGAGCGACTAAATTTGACCGCCTGTCAGATGAGCTACTTCAACAGGAGAGCGAGGTGTGGTATGAGCTCTAGTGAAAGAAGAAGAATAGCAAGTGAGTAGTACAGCGAACGGTAGAGGGGAGCCATAGGGCTAAAGAATATGGGAGGTGGTTGGGCAGGCTGTTCCGAGCTGGCCGCTTGGAGTTGTGGCTTGAGTCGCTACCTGCAGTGCAAGAGGACTTGGGTTCGGAGCTTGGTGGGGTGCGTGTGTAACCCCTAGATGGCGCTATCCCAGGGGCTACTACCCCTGCCTGATTTGCCACTAACAGGTTGAGGGGCCTGGATCCAATGGCGGGTGCCTCCACCCAGAGGTCAGGGTTTGCAATAGTTAAACTAACTTGGTCACAGCCCTCTGGGACACTGCAACCCCCCTTTCTTCCCACTAGTGGCCCACACAATATATCAGAATTACCTTCACAGTATACACTTACCCCCAGGTCTGGTTCCGCACTGGGACCTCCTGTGAAATGAGATACAGTGCAACAATCACAGTACAGTACTTTAACATAGACAAATACCTCAGGCAGTATAACTTTGAAACAAGCAGCTCTGATTTATTTAGGGGATATAACAAGGACAGGGGGAAATCAGGTTAATTAGCTTATCACTCTAATAATCTACCTATGGCTCTGTGCACAGGCCTATCCCTATCAGTTACTGTCCCTGGGTACCCAAGCCCTAGTGGCTAGTCCAAACCGTGGCAGCTGGTAGGGGCCCTTTCACACAGAGAAAAGGAGAATTAAACAGTCAGCAGTACAGTAATTCCATTTGGATTTAATGTGGCAACTCAACAGGGAGCGACCCTGAATTAGTACTCACGACCTCCAAATAAGATAGGGTCCTTCAATGTCAGCAGGGCTCACTTGAGGTACACAAACCTCTTCACACATCCTTATAAAAGAAAGCACTATACCAGGCAGGCTGCATCTGTATCCCGATCGCAATTACTGCACAATACCCGGGAGAACACACAGCAGATTCAGTTCCTGACAGACCGAGTGCAATTCAATAATTTCTCCAGTCTTCTACAGGGTGAGCCTGGTTTCTACTTCAGAGATCCTCTGATTCTTTTCACAGGACGGATTCAGTCCTAACAAGCTGTTACACAAGCTGCAGACCGAACTCTGGGCCTATACACGTTTTTGACTAAAACTGCACACTGAAAAGCACAGGGCTCCTTCCTTCTTCACTGCCAAAGCTCAACTGAAACTCCAACCGACAAAAAACGGGCACTTCCTTTGAGTTCCTCCCAGTTCTTGACTGGATTGGCTGTCACTCACAATAGACTGCTGCTGTTGGTCCAAAAAGGCACTGAAGTCTAAACTACATCTCCCAGAGTCACTGCCCATACAATCCTCTTGTGGCTGGCTCAGATTATGAGTCCAAGTTCTGATTCGTCCAAGGCACCATTTTAGAGCTAGCTTACCCCACACTGATTGGTCCAGTTCAGCAGTTCAAAACTAGAATGGGGAACTAGCAGACACAGTTCTGACTGCAAAGAAAGCAGGTTAGACAAACTGTAATTTCATTATTACTCTAAATAATTTCTGGCAAACAGTTACATCTTTCAGATAGGTTCCTTTGCACTCTAGTGACTGCAAAATGAAGTGAATTGGCAGCAGCTCGAGTGGTACTCAGAGAAGCACACAGTCCCCCATACAACTAATTATGTCTGCAAGCAGACAGCTCTTAAAGAGACAGTACCAGAGGCTCTAAAAACACTCACTGATAAATGGCTTAAATGCCAAACACCATTCAGGCTTGAGCATTCAAGCAAGCTCCTGGAAGTCTTTTGGGAACCCCCATTTGCAGGGGGGTTACACCCTTCCTGGCCTGGGAAAGCTTGACGTCCGCGTCAAGCAAGTACCCCCATAAGTTTCAACTGCAACCATATACATTTGCATTAGGCTCGCACATGTAATCATCAGTCAATATATCATTTTACCAAGAACACATTTCTGAAACATTGCAGTACGTCACTATTTACACAGTATTACATACACATTGTACCATAACTCAAGTTATTACCTCTTGTACATGAAACCTGAAGAGAGGGGGCCCTTCCCTATCAGTTACCTTGGGGCTGGATGGGGCAAGGGCACCATACTTAGAGGGCAACACAAGTAACTTGGAGTTAGCACTGATGCTCAGTTTGGGCAATGAGCTCGGGGACACATACACTCCTTTATGGACAACATTGAGAGGCAAGTCCACAGGCCTCCCAAGTGAATCATAACTGAGGTGCACCACAGGCTTTACAGCTCGACCAGTCTTTCTAGGGGGAACTGTTATAGTCTCTGTACTCTGAGCCTCATTTTCAGCATTGTCCTCACTTGTCAGGGGAGTCTCCATGGGGGTAGAGAGGCTAGAACTTGGGGCACTTTCAGCTCCAGGAGTTACAGTTTCTGAGTCCACAACATTTGGCTCGCATGGAGAGCTTTCGGACACTGGCAGTGGACTGTCAGGGCACTCAAAATACTCTTCTTGTTCGGGTGTATCACCAGTCTGCCCCAATCTATCATTTTCCTCCCTGAAAGCTCAAACAGTTCAACCATGCACAATGATTCCATTTCATCTGATCTGATGCTTTGCACTTCACTTTCTGGGAGCATTGGCTCCAGGGATGAAGCTGGGGGCTTAGACAGTCCAGAAGGCCCAGCTTCATCTCCAGTACTGACTAGGGATTGCCCTAAACAATTGACTCAGTTCGTAAGAAGGATAGTATTCAAAGTCACTCTCACTTTCTTCCGATATGGACTGACAGTCATGCTCAACTGGGACTTGTGGAGGGGAACACTTTAACTTTGCTTCTGTAGGTGCAGACTTTCTTGATCTTTTCTTAGCAGCAGCTCTAGTCACTGGTCCAGAGGGGGCATCTTCTAGGGGCTCAGACTCAATTAAGATTTGTCCAATGGGCAGTAAATGATTTCTATGCATTGTTTTTACATCTTTTGAATTATTCTCAGGCCTTACTTTGTACACTGGCAGATCATCTAGTTTGCCCACTACAATGTGAGGGAGATGGTGCCATCTGTCAGCAATCTTGTGCTTGCCATGCAGTCCCAGATTTCTTAGCAATACCCGATCTCCCTCCTGGAGTTCCTGTGCTTTCACCTTTTTATCATACCTTTCTTTGTTGGCCAGATTTCTTTTGGCAGCCATGGTTTGAGCCAGTTGGTACGCATGAGTTAGCTGGGCCTTTAACTTTTGCACATACTGTAAATAGTTGTCAGCTTGAACCCCATCAGGAGAGACCCCAAAACACACATCTACTGGTAGTCGAGCTCTCTTCCAAACATCAGGACGTGTAGGGGAGAATCCAGTGGCATCACTTTGGTGCAGTTATAAGCATGTACCAGGGTGCTAATTTGTTGGCTCCATCTAGGCTTGTCCTTTGGGTGCAGGGTGCCTAGCATATCTAGCAAAGTGCGGTTGAAACGTTCAGGCTGTGGGTCCCCTGGGGTGGTAAGGAGGGTTCTGGACTTTCAGACTCTCACAGAGAAAGCATCTCTTTGATCAGACGACTCTCAAAGTCTCTCCTTGATCAGAATGGATTCTTTGTGGAGCCCCATAGTGAACAAAAAGTTTTCTACAAGTACTTTGGCCACAGTGGATGCTTTCTGGTCTTTGGTGGGGAAAGCTTGGGCATATCTCGTGAAATGGTCAGTGACCACCAGCACATTACTGATATTTCTTTGATCTGACTCCAAACTCAGAAAATCAATACAGACCAGCTCCATGGGTGCACTGGTGGTGATGTTAACAAGGGGGCAGCCCTCTGGGCAAAGCTTCCTCTGTAAGCAGCGACTACAAGTTCGAATGTGTTGCTCCACATCAGCCCCCATCTTAGGCCAATAGAATCTGGATCTCACCAAGTCAAGTGTTCTGTCTATACCAAGGTGCCCCATGTGGTTGTGCAAGGACCTCAGTACTGAGTCTCGAGGCAGTGGGCAGCACTAGTTGTTGTTTGTCTACTTGTCCCCTCTGTCTACTGTTTCTCTGTATAACAGTTTATTGATCAGTTTCAACTTAGGACCTTCTTTGTATAACAGTGCAGTTCTCAAATCAGTGGAGCGTAATTTGGACACATCTTTTCCTGCATAGAGGGCTTCTAGCTGCTTTGATCATGGGATCGCGGGATTGAGCCCCGGGATACTGTCATTGTCCAGCTGAGGCAGTGCACCATGTCTATTGCAGAAAAGTGGCAATAAGCAGGTATGCAATTCTCAGAGGCTCCTAAGCAATCCACCATGCAGTCCACTGCGTCCGTGGACATTTGTTCCTCCCTGTCAAACTTCCGCAGAGTGCCCGAATGTCAGGTTCTGCCAATCGACCCAATCATTCTGGGGAACAGGCCTCCGGAGAGAGAGCATCAGCATCTATGTGGTTCAGACCTGCTCGGTATTCAGAGCATAGTCATATGTAGATAATGCAGAAAGCCACCTATGGCCAGTGGCATCCAACTTAGCTGAGGTCTGCACATAGGTCAAAGGATTATTGTCAGTTTTACTAGTATTTAGCCCCATACAAGTACTCATGGAATTGGTCAACAATAGCCCACTTCAAAGCTAGGAACTCTAACTTATGTACAGGATAGTTCTTTTGGATGGGGTCAGGCTTCTACTGGCAAAGGCCACTGGTCTCAGGCCATTCTCGTGCTCTTGGTACAACACAGCCCCCAACCCTTGCAAGCTAGCATCAGTGTGCAGGACGAAGGTTTTCTTGGATCGGCATAGGCCAGCACTGGAGCATGGGTAAGTTGATATATGATCTCATGAAAGCAGTCTCACAATCAGAGTCCAGCGGGCCCCAAATACTTCACTCGGATGAAAATACACTCTTTCAGTCTTGAGGGACGCTGACTTTTGGTATTTTTGTGGGTTGGGGATACCCTGAGTAAGGTTAAGTAAAGGCGGATCACTCTTGAATAGTCCTTGATGAAGCCACGATAATAACCACAGAATCCCAGGAATCTTTGCAGTTCTTTTAGATTTTGGGCTGTGGCCAGGTGGTCAAGGCCTCAACTTTACTTGGGTCGGTCTCTATTCCTCGGTGGATACTATGTGTCCCACATACTTTACTGATGTTTGAAAGAATTGACACTTATCAATGGACAGTTTAAGGCCAAAGTCCTCCAGTCGGTCCAATACCTTAAATAATCTGCTCTCATGTTCCTCCAGTGAGCTGCCAAACACAATAACATCATCTAGGTATACCAGGCACTCTAGTAAGTTCATGTCCCCACTGCACGCCCATCAATCGCTGAAAAGTGGCTGGGGCACCTGAAACCCTTGAGGCATCCTCATGAATTCATAGAGCCAAGCGGACAGATAAAGGCCGCCTTCTCACGGACCTCTGGGGCCATCGGGATCTGGTAGTACCCACTGCGGAGATCCAGCACAGAGAACCACTTGCTCCCGCTTAGGCAGTCCAAAGCATCCTGAATGCGGGCATTGTGTACTGATCAGGGATAGTCCGCCGGTTTAAGGTGCGATAATCCACACACATCCTTACTGTTCCATTCTTTTCCTCACTACCACAATGGGGAAGCATAAGGGCTTCTGGATTCTTGTAATACACCAGCAGCTAACATCTCTTGCAGATGCCGTCTCACATCATCTATGTCAGCAGGTGCCAGGCGTCGAGACCTCTCACGAAATGGTCTTTCGTCATGCAGCCGGATATTGTGCTCAGCTCCTTGCACGCATCCTACATCCCATTCCTTTAAAGAAAACACCTGGTCTCTCTGGGCAAGCTTCTCACTGATCCTCACTTTCCATTCAGCTGGCAGCGGAGTCGCGAAATCAAACAAGTCAGGCGTTACTCTGTCATTCTTCCTTGAACTCTTGCTGCTGGGTAGCACTGCAGTGTCTGCACAATGCACATTAGCCAGGATGCAACCTCTGTTTACTCGAATGTCTCTTTCAGACACATTATGAACTTGGACCATTACCCTTCTGGCATAAGCATGGGCTCTAGCGGGCAAAATACTAGGCTTGACCAGCAGTCCCTCTGGCAATTTTCCATCGCCTGGTGCATCCAACATTAATATCTTATTCTTAACATCCTTTCTGATACTGGACCTCTCCCTGTAAGGTACACTGGGCATTTGGCGCAGGATCAGAGACTCAGGATCCTTCTTCCATACAATTCGACCGTTCCTCTGGTTCTGTTTTTTCAGCATCTCTCTGTGCCTCATAGGCCTTCTTAATTAAAGCGGAACTCTTAAGCTCTACTAGTCTTTGACCCTGTTTTCATAACACAACTGTGCCAGCCTTCCGAACATATGAGCATTTGTTCCAATCAACAAAGGACACCATCATACAGTCCAGTGGGGGACACACTAAGGCTAGGGTCTCTACTTGTTCAGCCACTCCAGCCACGGAGGTGGGAAAGACAGCCAAATTCGGATATACCCGGAATAGGGTAGGCTTCTCACTTAACCCCATACATGCAGTCCTTCTAATGGTTGTAAGGGACGTCTGACAAATGCTTCTGATACCAATCCTGGAACATAATTGTCACTTGGGAGCCACTGTCTAATACAGCTCTTGCAGACACTCCATTCACCTTTACAGTGGTCTCCATGGAGGGACCCACTATTCTGGACCAGTCTGGAGAGGCGGTAGTGGGGCCTGGGCAACTGACCTTGCCACAAAAGGCGTGAATTAGCATTTTGGTGCCCTCACTGGGATCATGTCGTGCACCTCTTAACCACTGATTTCTTCTCCAAGCTCTCCTTGTAGCCTATATGCAACTTTGTCAGTGTCTTTTGGGGACTGGCATTCCCTTTTCATGTGCCATCTTTCCCACAATTATAGCAAAACATGCTTTCTGGAGTTTGAGCTGGCCGGGCGCCACACTGGGAGCCAGGCGGGGTATTACTAACTGGAAACCTGGGTGCCATCTCTGTCTGCTGCGTGATAAGCATTTGGAGACATCTCGTCAGTTTCTCCACTTCCATGGTCAAGGAATTGAGTTTGGAGCTGTTATCAGCAGGAGATACATGGGTGGGTACCCCACCCCATAGCAGATGCAGTCGGATATAGGTCAGGGCCCGTGCATTGCAGGCGTGGCCTTCATAAAGGGACTGTTTTTGAATTCCCGGATCTCTCTCAACAGTTCGCCCCATTGTGGCATATCTTTTCCTTGTCAGAGCACTCATTGACTGTCAACCTCTGCCCCTGAACTTCACTTGATGGGTCACCCTCAGTCACTCGGGTCGAGCCACAGCTGTTGGTGCAGGTACCTCCGAGGTCGCCTTTTCTCAACTCCTCGAATTTCTCTCATTAACTCATCATGGGAGGTGGGATTTCAGTCGATCTGCCAGGCGTAACTGAAGCAACAGCAGTTCTGAGTAGGGGCAGACTTAAGGATCCTGTCCAGCCTGGTTCGGTCCAGTTCAATCTGGCAAACTACCTTTTCTGAGGCATTCTTGCAACAATTTTTCCAGCCGAGATACATACACAGACAACAACTCCCTTGGTACTGTTGTGCATCTCTTACTCTCCACCATAGGTCCTCATCAGAATCTGGGCTCCCATACATTCTCCAGGGCCTCAAGATAGGCCTGTGCAGTCACTTCAGGGTTACTGGCCCGTTTGCTTAATGGTAGCCAGGGCAGGACCTGGGAGGCTCTCACTAACCCTCTTTCGCTTTTCGGCTCCAGGCATTGCCATTCTAGCCTTGGGGCAACATAGTCTATCCAGGTCTCCCAGTCATCCCTCCCCTTGGGGGTGGGAGGTGCCAGAGAAGATCCTCAACCTTGGTAGAGTCGTGACTAATGGCAGGTGCAGAAATAGGAGTCTGCATTGGTTCAGCCACCATTATGGGTACTGGAGTGGGAGAGGGTGTTGGGGGAGGAACACCCCCAGGTGGCAAGAATAGTTTCTTCAAGTCCTCCACAGTTTTCCCTTCCCCCAGCAACCATTTAGCAAATTTCTCCTCAAAAGTTTCAGATAGTGGTGGGGGCTCATTCCCCCCTGGGTCTTTACTGTCCTTAGTTATCACTCTCCAAGCAGTGAGGGCTCCCTCTGGGGTAATGGTCTGTGGCACTTTGGAGCTATCTATGGGATCCTTAAACTCTACTAGGGCCAGGAAAGTGTGGGTGAGCAGATTAGCATGCCGACCCACCACCACGGGTTTTGTAAACCTTCCACCTTGGAAAGTACTCCCTGCACAGTGTCCGTATTGATACCCAGGGGGATGTCCAGGATAAGCATAGCATTTTGGGGGTCGATCTCCTCCCCAGTACACCACTCCACCAGCCGGTGCACAGCCACTTCTGTCGGGGTATCCATTTTTTTCTTAACAGTGGTTCGTAAATATGGCCACTAGAGGACACACAATCCCAGCGGTGAGCCTCCAAGATGTAACCCCTAGATGGCGCTATCCCAGGGGCTACTACCCCTGCCTGATTTGCCACTAACAGGTTGAGGGACCTGGATCCAATGGCGGGTGCCTCCACCCAGAGGTCAGGGTTTGCAATAGTTAAACTAACTCGGTCACAGCCCTCTGGGACACTGCAACCCCCCTTTCTTCCCACTAGTGGCCCACACAATATATCAGAATTACCTTCACAGTATACACTTACCCCCAGGTCTGGTTCCGGCACTGGGACCTCCTGTGAAATGAGATACAGTGCAACAATCACAGTACAGTACTTTAACATAGACAAATACCTCAGGCAGTATAACTTTGCTGAAACAAGCAGCTCTGATTTATTTAGGGGGATATAACAAGGACAGGGGGAAATCAGGTTAATTAGCTTATCACTCTAATAATCTACCTATGGCTCTGTGTCAGGGCCTATCCCTATCAGTTACTGTCCCTGGGTACCCAAGCCCTAGTGGCTAGTCAAACCGTGGCAGCTGAGGGGCCTTTCACACAGAGAAAAGGAGAATTAAACAGTCAGCAGTACAGTAATTCCATTTGGATTTAATGTGGCAACTCAACAGGGAGCGACCCTGAATTAGTACTCACGACCTCCAAATAAGATAGGGTCCTTCAATGTCAGCAGGGCTCACTTGAGGTACACAAACCTCTTCACACATCCTTATAAAAGAAAGCACTATACCAGGCAGGCTGCATCTGTATCCCGATGCAATTACTGCACAATACCGGGAGAACACACAGCAGATTCAGTTCCTGACAGACCGAGTGCAATTCAATAATTTCTCCAGTCTTCTACAGGGTGAGCCTGGTTTCTACTCTTCAGAGATCCTCTGATTCTTTTCACAGGACGGATTCAGTCCTAACAAGCTGTTACACAAGCTGCAGACCGGAACTCTGGGCCTTACACACGTTTTTTGACTAAAACTGCACACTGAAAAAGCACAGGGCTCCTTCCTTCTTCACTGCCAAAGCTCAACTGAAACTCCAACCGACAAAAACGGGCACTTCCTTTGAGTTCCTCCCAGTTCTTGACTGGATTGGCTGTCACTCACAATAGACTGCTGCTGTTGGTCCAAAAGGCACTGAAGTCTAAACTCATCTCCCAGAGTCACTGCCCATACAATCCTCTTGTGGCTGGCTCAGATTATGAGTCCAAGTTCTGATTCGTCCAAGGCACCATTTTAGAGCTAGCTTACCCCACACTGATTGGTCCAGTTCAGCAGTTCAAAACTAGAATGGGAACTAGCAGACACAGTTCTGACTGCAAAGAAAGCAGGTTAGACAAACTGTAATTTCATTATTACTCTAAATAATTTCTGGCAAACAGTTACATCTTTCAGATAGGTTCCTTTGCACCCTAGTGACTGCAAAATGAAGTGAATTGGCAGCAGCTCGAGTGGTACTCAGAGAAGCACACAGTCCCCCATACAAACTAATTATGTCTGCAAGCAGACAGCTCTTAAAGAGACAGTACCAGAGGCTCTAAAAACACTCACTGATAAATGGCTTAAATGCCAAACACCATTCAGGCTTGGAGCATTCAAACAAGCTCCTGGAAGTCTTTTGGGAACCCCCATTTGCAGGGGGGTTACACGTGCATATATATATTTTACCATTTTGTGTGTTTTTCTGTCTACCTTTTTGCTGTCCACCGATCCCTGGAATTGTGTACCGTGTTTCACTGTCCCCCCCCCAATAGCCCCCTCCCGAGTTACCTCCCCACCCCAATGTCAGATCCCCCTTGGAGTTGATTATCTAAATGAAGGGGGGTGCAAGGGGAAAAGCCCCCCACATGGGGAGCAGAGCCCCCCATATAAAATGTTTGAAAAAGTGTCCCATAGAGTGTGTTCCTCCAGTCATTGTTGTTGAGGTTGCTGTGCTTCGCAGGCACTGTATTTGTTTTCAGAATTGTGCGTTGCTATTTTTCTCTGCTCATATGATGCGGAACCATTCCACAGCCTGGGTACCATGGTGGCAAAGAATGTCAGACCAGCAGCAAATAAAGCTCTTGTGACTGGTAGGAGCATCTGAAAGGGCGAACAGAGGTGCCTCCTATGCAGTTTAAACTCCAGGATGGAAGCAAGGTTTGAAGCAGGGAGTGTAAAATGTTATGCTCCAGGAAGAGTACAGGGTAGTGGAGTCTCCCTTCCAATGGAGGCCAGTTTAGAGGAGTAAGTACTTTGCAGTGGTGCTCCCTCCTGCTGGCACCTGAAGCAAACTGAGATTCTTGGTGATAAAAGGCCTCTCGTTTGGAAAGCTCGGCGTCTTTAAGGAAGGATAAGACTGGATTCCATACGGTATGATGGTATCCTGTGAACAGAGTCTTTTTGAGTGAGCCAATATGGGCGATGTCAAAATAGCGAAGGTGAATCGGGCGATGTTCCCTTAATAGCTATGGCCATTAAGAGCACAGTGTAATTTTAGTACGTATGTTTTGCAGTTGTTTGAAAGAGTATGTGTATGTTTGTTGATCGAGCTAGTTCCAAGCTGGCTGTCTGGTGTGCTGGCTAAAGTCACTGCCTTTGAGATGGGCAACCCGGGTTCGGGACTGGCTGTGCTAAAGGTATTTAGTTTTTTTTTAATTTACTAATAGTTATGTTTTTGTAGTTTTGAAGTACTGTACCCCCACCATCCTGACTTCCCCCTGCCTGTAGGTTGCCCCCCAACGTTATCCCCTTCACTATCTGTCCCCAAGTAGCCCCCAAGTTTTCGCTCCCCCATTATCATGCCCCCCAGAGCTGATTATAAAAACTTTGGGGGGGGTGGGAGGAAAAGGGGTGCAAGGCCACCCTCATAAATAGTGGTCAAGCATTGTTATTTTTAGGGATAGCAAGCAAGTTTAGCTGTCTGTTGTGGGCGCTGTTGTGCACATCGCCATTTGCTTTTTGGCGATGTGCAGTAGCTGCTTTAGTCAGCACTGTTATGCAGGCATTCTTGTCGCATGGATCCCAGTATGACAGACAGCACAATGCTGTAGGCTATGGATAGCCTGGCCTTACTAGTGAGGTATGGGTTAAGCCAAACCTGTCTCCCTCCACTCTCACTGCACCCTTTACCCCTATCCATCTCACCCCTCTTTGGATATGAAGTTCCTACTTGGTTGCAAGGTGCCTCACACTGACCCTTCTTTATCTCAAAATTCTGGTACAGTTCCCTCCCCAGCTACCTCTGTACCCTCGTTTCACCAGTACACACAGAAGGTGTGGAGCTCAAACCTTGAATGTGGAAATAAATCCAGGACTACAGATTGCGTAATTCTTTTCAGCTTGTGCTAAATCCCAGGACAATTTATCACATAGTTTAGCAGTTCATCAGCATACACCAACATACAGAAGCCAGTAACTTTTAAGGAATTTTAAAGGTGACTAGTGCTAGGCATGCATTACATATAATAAATTCAAGAGTTCTCAGTGCTTTGCAGGTACCACCAGGCCTCTTGCCATAGCCTTAGAGCTTTGATTGCCATGAATCTTTGTGAGAGGGTAGGACCATGGAGGATACTGCACTCATTAAATAGTCAGTATATTTAAAGACACCATGCCCATTTAAAACCTTGTGACTGTAACAATAGTGCAGTTTACTGGTAAATTGTTTCCTAAGGTGCATAGTGAAAGACGCTAAAGTACATTATTTATTTTTTTTTTATTGTTTAACCAGGAGTAGCACACTAAGCTGAAAACTTGTTTACAGGTGCGACCTGGGAGCACAGGGAAGTTAAGTGCCTTGCTCAGGGTCACACAGTATGCGAGTGGGTGCTGTGGGATTCAAACCCAGGTCTCCAGATTTGCAGCTCAGAGCCTTAAACCACTGCGCTATACTGCCTCATTATCATAAAATTAAATAAAAAAAAATCACTACACATCAACCTTTCACAGATGCAAGCTTACAACAGTGCATAATATTGAAGACATTCAAGTATTCTAAATTAGGTATGTGAAACTATAATTGTTGCAATATTCCAGAGTTATTGTAGACCAGTATATGCTGAATTTGTGTGCAGTATTCAAGAGGCTGATGCTTATGTATTTACTTTTAGATAGATACTGTCGGCAGATAAGGGCCGCCAAGCCCATTCAGTCTGCCTGTTTGTTACCTGAGGAAGTGATCAGTGACCCTATCTGGTCACTGGCTTTAGCATTTTCTTCCTGTCTCTTATATTCCTTTATCTCTATCCCATGCATGTTTGAAGTCTGCCACTGTACGGGTGGCCACCACTTCCTGGGGCAGGCTATTCCACGCATCCACCACCCTCTCTGTAAAAAAGAACTTCCTGACATTTCCTCTTATGCAGCCACCCATTAATCTCCTATCATGCCCTCTTGTTCTGGCAGTACTTCTAAACTGGAATATGTTGTCCCCATTCACCTTGTTCATGCCCTTGAGGTATCTAAATGGTTCTATCATGTCATCTCTCTCTCTCTCTCTCTCTCTCTCTCTCTCTCTCCTCCTTTGCTCCAGCATGTACAAATTGAGGTCTCTAACTCTTTCCTCATAAGGCTTGTGATGTAGACCCTTCACCATTTTGATCACCCTCCTCTGCACCATCTCTATTTTGCCAGTGTCCTTAGAAAGGTGTGACCTCCAGAACTGGACACAGTACTCAAGGTGAGGCTTCGCCAGGGTCTTGTACAGTGGAACTATTATCTCCCTCCTTTGGCTTGTGATTCCCCTTCCAATTTATGACACCAATATTCAAGAGATTGCTGCTTGTGTATTTATGAAACTTACTATTTATGTGGTTTAGATAAAGGATTAAAAATTATTAGTTCTGTGTTGGCTGGTCTTATTAGCATCCGGATGGCTTAAAGTCTATTAAAAAGGTATCTCTAACTATGTGATGGTTTAAATGCACAGTTCAGAATTAAGTATCAACTACCTTGGTGCTAGTCACACAACAGAGTAACATGGAGAGGTGACCTGCCTGTTCTTTCAGCAGTTTATAACAAATCACTACATTTTTCATTTTAATATAATCAATTATTAGAGAAGATAGAAGAGAGACATGTGGCCTGAGTGCTTGTAACTTCAGCGATCACCCACACAGTAACTTCTTCATTCTTCTGGGATCAGCATAAAGGCACTCCACTCTCAGAGGGGCTTGAGGAAATAGAAAAGTGATGAGTGTATATAAAGAAGTATCTAGTGGAGAAATAGAAGAAATTGCACCGCCTCGGGCTGATGTGCTACTGTGCTCATGGGGACTTGTGTTCAGTAGTGGCACGCTTTTTGAAGCTTTGAGCAATATTACTAAACTGCAGGTCATAGTAACATACTAACATAGTCCTGTGGTGACCCTAACCTAGATATGATTGCTGTGTTCCAAATGCGAAAGAGGATAGACAGAGCAGGGTATACACAGATACAGAAGGCTGAGAGAGGTCGTGATCAGTGTTCTGACTACTAAAGGGGATAGACAGGGTGGCTATATACAGATACAGAAGGTTGAGAGGGGACATGATCACAGTGTTCGGAATACTAAAGGGGATAGACAGGATGGAGTATACACAGATACATAAGGCTGAAAGGGGATATGATCACACTGTTCTGAATACTAAAGGGGATAAACAGGGTGGGGTATACACAGATACAGAAGGCTGAGAGGGGGCATGATCACAGTGTTCTGAATACTAAAGTAGATAGACAGGGTGGGGTATACACAGATACAGAAGGCTGAGAGGGGACATGATCACAGTGTTCTGAATACTAAAGGGGATAAACAGGGTGGGGTATACACAGATACAGAAGGCTGAGAGGGGAAATGATCACAGTGTTCTGAATACTAAAGTAGATAGACAGGGTGGGGTATACACAGATACAGAAGGCTGAGAGGGGCATGATCACAGTGTTCTGAATACTAAAGTAGATAGACAGGGTGGGGTATACACAGATACAGAAGGCTGAGAGGGGAAATGATCACAGTGTTCTGAATACTAAAGTAGATAGACAGGGTGGGGTATACACAGATACAGAAGGCTGAGAGGGGGCATGATCACAGTGTTCTGAATACTAAAGTAGATAGACAGGGTGGGGTATACACAGATACAGAAGGCTGAGAGGGGAAATGATCACAGTGTTCTGAATACTAAAGTAGATAGACAGGGTGCAGTATACACAGATACAGAAGGCTGAGAGGGGACATGATCACAGTGTTCTGAATACTAAAGTAGATAGACAGGGTGCAGTATACACAGATACAGAAGGCTGAGAGGGGACATGATCACAGTGTTCTGAATACTAAAGTAGATAGACAGGGTGCAGTATACACAGATACAGAAGGCTGAGAGGGGACATGATCACAGTGTTCTGAATACTAAAGGGGATACAGGGTTTTAAATAATTGATTAGCAGTTTTTTTCTTGGGACAATACTAACTGTACAGAAAGTATTTATATAGGTTTTCTAGAAGTGTTATGTTTCTTAAACACAGTGAAGCAGGTGCTATGCATTTTCACAATGTTTTAGAACTTTTATGAGCAAAATGTTAATCAATTTTTAGAGTTAAATAAAACCCTGGGATAGACAGGGTGCAGTATATAGAGATACAGAAGGCTGAGAGGGGACATGATCACAGTGTTCTGAATACTAAAGGAGATAGACAGGGTGGAGTATACACAGATACAGAAGGCTGAGAGGGGACATGATCACAGTGTTCTGAATACTAAAGGAGATAGACAGGGTGGAGTATACACAGATACAGAAGGCTGAGAGGGGATATGATCACAGTGTTCTGAATACTAAAGGGGATAGACAGGGTGGAGTTTACACAGATACAGAAGGCAGACAGGGGACATGATCACAGTGTTCTGAATGCTAAAGGGGACAGACACGGTGGATTATACACAGATACAGAAGACTGTGAGGAGATATGATCACAGTGTTCTGAATACTAAAGGGGATAGGCAGGGCAAGGTATACACAGATACAGAAGGCTGAGAGGGGACATGATTACAGTGGCCACTATGCACAATGGGGCAGACATATGAGCCAAAGGCACGTACCCCACCCATGAAGCTCTGCACCTGTGGACAGGTGTACACCTAGTGGCATTCACGACCACTGGCCACCTGTCCATGGCCCCCCACCCCCCCGTGCACAGGTTCGCGGGGGACAGGCCAGTGTGGAGGGGTGGACCCAGGCAGGCATCCAATCGGATGACCAAACTGGGTCCCATAGTGGATCCCTTGTGCCCATGGGGCTAAAACAGAGCAGAGGAGCAGATCCATGGCAATACCCTAACTGTAAAAACTGGTCAGATATTCGCCTGATCTGCTGCTCCAGCCCTCCTAGGCAACCAAGTGGGCTGGGGCTTCATGGAGGACCCATTCCTGGTCCCACCGTGATTGGTGGGTGAAGTCCGTGGGGGCACGCAGTGGGTTATGGCAGGGTCCCAGCTGCCAGAACCTGCACCCTCCATGCCTGGCACTACACGTCTTAGTGAATGGTGTGTGGTGCAGGCCAACCCGACATGCCCCTGCCCACTCCCAGCGCATTGCTAACTGCGCGTCTGGGGGATCGGATGTGTAACTGCTTTGCACGCGGTTTGTGAATGCCACAAGTATGAAAAAATAATTAAAAGATTAAGCAGATTTTTTGTTGCTATGTGTAAGAAGCTACAGTTGGACTCCTGTGAGAATCTTGGTGTTTGGCTTACTAGGGTCTTAAATTAAAGAAAATCTAGAAAAAATAAGTGCAAAACATAAACAGAAGCTTGGTTTCTGTTACAGAAAACATATTTTTCTGTGAATGTAATGAAGAATATCCAAACTGAGTACACATCATGCTTTTGCTTGTTGTTACATAGCCATTCTCCACTTATTATGTCACTCAGCAATTCATTTTGCTACTATTGATTCCGAACTGTCTCATCATCATCAGGTTATTTTGGTAGCTAGATACCCAGAGAGTAAGACAGTGGTTCTTGTTTTCTGCTCATGTAGCTAAGGCAATGTTCCAATATTTTTATTAGCTGTCATAGAAACATAGAAATTGATGGGAGGTAAGGCCCATCCAGTCTGCCCATATACCCTACCTTTACTTAGCTTCTGCTGACCCTACTTGGTCAACGGCTGCTGCCTCTCCTTCCCCCCTCTAGGGCTACCTTATGCCTATCCCATGCATGTTTAAATCCCCCCGCTATGCTTGCTCCCACCACCTCCTGGGGCAAATTCTACCTGGTTCTACTTGAGTATATAAAAGAGTACGTATTTTGTTTTGCAGGTTTGGGAATGTACATGTAGTACTAAGATTCTAACTTTAAGAATGATAAGTTTTGCAAAGCTTTGGAGCACTGAGACAGAATCCTATGCACCAAAGCTTTTTAATACATACCATTCTTAGAACTACACATACTTTCCCAAACATGCAAAAACAATACTTCTGTGGATTTCTTAATTAAGTAGAACCAGGTGAAATGTGGTTATATACTGTAGAACCTGGTTATAACCTGTAGAACCTGGCTTTACTGAGTAGAACCTGGTTTTACGTGGTAGAACTTGGTTATAACTAGTAGAACCAATCTCTACCTGGTAGAACCTGATTCTACTGGGTTCTCCCTGGTAGAATGTTTTTGGGTTCTACTCAGAAAGTTTGTGAGGTAGAACTTTTAGAGGTTTGTGCAGCCCTACCTTGAAACAAACTTTCTTCAGTGACTCAAACCATTAGCACAATGACTTTGGGAAGGGGGCTGCGTGATGTGTATAAGGCAATCATTCAGGCCTACTTGGAGTCTCTCCCAGGTCAGATTCCAGGATCCATTGAGTACCAGTGATCATTGGACCGTGCAGTTTGATATGAAGCTTGAGCCAGACAGAATACAGAGCCCATCAAAAGTGTTGGATTTCAGAAGGGCAGATGTTGGGAGGTGCGCAGGACATGCTGAGGGTGAAGCTAGAAGAGGTTAGGTGGTGAGCAACTGACAGCCAATTAAGAATGGGGTATTAGAAGCTACAGGACTCCGTGTTAGTGTGGGGGGAAGAGTAGAACAGCGAAGAAGCCTTTGTGGTACATGTGGGAAGTGAGTGTGGCAGTGAAGGAGACAAGGAAAGATTTCAAAAAGGACAAGTACAGCCAAATGGAGGAAGATATGGGTGTAAGGCACCAAGTCAAATATGGAACCAAGGACAGCAGAGGGAGTGAAGAAATAAATAAATGATTCTTCTGATATTTACAGCAGAAGAGTAGATCGAGTGGATCATCAAACTTAGAAAAGTGAGGATGGGTGGGGGGCAGGAGAAAGGCAAATATACTGAACAAGTATTTATGTTTGGTATTCACGGTGAAGGATAAAGGGCATCTGCCCGAATGTGTCATCAAGGCAAGAGAGGGAGGTGGATAGGGCATCAGTGGGGACTCTGCTGCTTTGGGGAGGATATTTGAAGGGCTTAAAGAGCTAAAGTTGGATACATTGATGGGATAGATTGGCTGCATCTATGGGTGTTCAAAGTAATGGTGAAAGTCCTAGCCGCACCACTGGCAGATATCTTTATCTGCTCCTTGGAAGCAGGGATGGTACCAAAGAACTGAGGGATGGCAGATGCCTTGCCCCTGCATAAGAGCGGCATCAGGGCTGACCCAGGCAAATATAGACCAGTCAGTCTGACATCTACAGTGGGGGAGTTAATGGAGGTCAGAATAAGAGAGAGGGCAAGTGGAGTTCCTGGAGACATACGAACATACGAAATTTGCCAGCAGATAAAGGCCTAGAGGTCTATCAAGTTTGATTGAATGTGCAGCTAGCACCCCTTATTCTGCAGCTGCTCCTCCCTTCCACCCTTCCCCTTCATCAACCCTCCCCCTTGTCCTGTCCCATCCTCGTTTGAAGCAGTCCACTGTTCTACTGCATACCACTTCTGCAGGTAACGCATTCCACCCAGCCACCACCCTCTCTGTAAAAAAGTGTCTCCTCATCTCCCTCCTGAACCTTCCTCTCTCCAGTCTCATATCATGGCCCCTGGTGGCCCTCCCCTCCCTTACTTTGAACAGCCCCTCTGTACCCATCTTGTTTATTCCTTTCATGTATTTAAAGGTTTCAATCATGTCACCCCTGTCTCTCCTCTCCTCCAGTGAGTACATGTTCAACTCCTTCAACCTCCTCTCATATGATAAGTCCCCCAGCCCCTTGATCATCTTTGTCGCCCTGTGCTGCACCCCCCTCCAGTAATTTAATGTCCCTCTTAAGATACGGATGCCAGTACTGCACGCAGTACTCCAGGTGTGGTCTAACTAATGACCTGTACAGTGGCAGAATCACCTCCTCACTCCTCGAGGATATACCCCTTGCAATACAACCCAGCATTTTGTTGGCCTTTGCAGTGGCCTTCCTACATTGTGCTGAGTTGTTCATTGACCCTGTAATGAGCACACCTAGATCCTTCTCCTCCTCTGTCTGGGCTAGCTGCACTCCCCTAGCAGGTAACTCCTCCTTGGGTTCTTCATCCCAAATGCAGCACCTTGCACTTTTTGGCATTAAACCCCAGTTGCCAGGTGTCTGACCAGGTTTCAAGCTTTGCCAGATCATCCTGCAATCCCTGCCATCCCCCTAGGTCATCCACCACTGCGCCAACCTTGGTATCATCAGCAAACAGACCGATCTTGCTCTTGATGTCCCATGATATGTCTGCAATGAATATCCCAAACAACACTGGTCCCAACACCGAGCCCTGTGGGACACCGCTCGTCACTGCCCTTGGGTGTGAGAGCTCCCCACCCACCACCACCCTCTGACCAGCTGTCTTCAGGACAACAGGCAGCATAGCTTCAAGACAGGAAGGTTGTACCAGATGAATCTGATTGATTCTTTGATTGGATAATCAGTGACAGCCTCAAGACATCAGTTAGGTGTAACAAGGCATGAAGGAAAACCAGCAGGATGATGCTGTTGTGCATAGGTAGGACCATCTGAAGCAGACAGTAGGTGGTGAGCCTGCCCTGTAAGAATCCTTGATCAGGATCCACATGGGGTTCTGTGGATTGTTTTGAAACCCTATCCTAAAAAGGACAAGAACCACCTGGTGTTGATCCAAAGAGGAGTGACTACAATGATTCATGGCCAGCAGGGTAGGAATTATGGGGAAGAACTGGCTGACCTTAACCTGCATTGAGTGGAGGCCAGAAGAGCAGGGGTGAGACAAGACTGAAACCTTCAGGATCCTAAAGGGTATACATTGCGGGAGACAGCCACTAACACCACTTAGCAAGGGGTCCATCACAAGGGGCAACAACTATGAACTAGTAGGGGGAAATTTAGAAGGGATGTGAGAAAATACTTCTTCATGGAGAGAGAGTGGAGGAAAATGGAACTGTTTTCCAGTGTAGCTGGTTGATGTTAATGTAGTGGCAAGCTTTAAGAGGGAGTTGGAAAACAGCTCACCGGCGGAGTGGTAGTGTCTCTGTTTACGGTGTCGATACCCCGGGTTCTGGAATGGACCTGGAGCATCGGAGGGCCAGCCAGGGAAAGGAGGATTAAGCATCCCATGAACTGCTCTCCTCTTCCAGGGGGAGGGTGGGGAAGCATCCAATGCATGTCTGACCTCTGTCAGAGACCGGGGGAGCAGCAGCCAGAGCTTGTGTTGCTAGGATGTGTGCCTGACGTCAGCACTTCAACGTCATACATCACTGCATGCCATGCCTCCCCGGGATAAAACTTGAAAAAAAAAATGCCGGATACAGTATGACACCCCACCTCGAGAGCCCTGCACCACCACCCTATGGAACTCGGCTGGGAACCAAACTCTAACACCATTGAGTATGACCCGTACCCATGGCCCTGCCCTAGGGGGTAAGCCAGGGAGGAACACCGGCAGACATATCTGCTGGGAACCAGGATCTAACTCCGCCCTCTTTGTAACTGCTCTACCCACCATCAGCACAAGGAGTGCAACCAAGGGAGGCCTGCTAATACACTTTAAACGTACCTCCAGTCACTGGCTCAGAGATCCCTTTCATATAGTGGACCCAAGTGATTCAATTACCTGCCTACCACTCTAGCCAAATGTAATGGGCTCAGTCAGTTCAAAACTGGGCTACGTACACACCAGTCAGCAAAAATGCTTGCCACTGCCCCTTCTTGCTAATCATGCCCACCAAAGGGCTTGACCCCTACCCCATCACAAGTCCTATGAAGACAGGTTGAAGGAACTGAACATGTACTCCCTGGAGGAGAGGAGGGAGAGAGGGGATATGATAGAGACATACAAGTATCTTACAGGGAGGAACAGGGTGCAGGAAAACACTATTTTAAGCAGAAAAGATGTTTCAGGACTAGAGGGCATGGGATGAAGTTGGAGGAGGGGCGATTCAGAGGAAACATGAGAAATAATTTCTTCACAGAGCAGGTGGTGGACAAGTGGAACACCCTGCCAGAGGAAGTGGTGGGAGCTGAAACAATCACGAGATTTAAGAATGCATGGGATAGACATAAAGGAATTCTAGAGGTCAGGGGTAAGGGGAAATAGACTTCTAGGAAAACAAACTGAACTTACAAGCTCAAATGGGCAGACTAGGTGGGCCATAGGCCCTTATCTGCCGACACTGTCTATGTATCTATGTACCCCCGATATTCCTCTTCTCCCTCCTCTTTTCAAGCCTCGCCCTCCTACTCCTTCTCCTCACTCACTCCACCCTCCACCTCCTCCAGTATTTCCCTTCTTCCCTTCCCCCCCTATATCTCTCACACCCTCTTTGGGGCATTGGTCTTTCTTAAACTTGGAAGATTAGCCCCCTTCCTCTTCTCCCTATTGTCCAAAACCTCATCCCCCTTCCTACCCCCTCCCAATCTCACTGCTCCTGTACCTCCACCTACCTTACTCCCATGACTTCCCCTCTTTACCCCCTCCTCTACCCCTCTCTCTCTCTCCTCCCTTCCCCTCACACCTTTCCTAAACCCCATCTCTCCTCCCCACCATCCCCATCTGTACTCCCTCCCTCTCCTCTTGATCGACAATGCCATGCCTGGCTGCTCCTATCAGCCTCACCTCCTAGCCATTTGTGGCACCTTCTGTCTCTAAGCACTCACTGACTCCATTATCGCCTACTGCACAGTCACCTGTGATACTCCAGTCTCTGACTACTCTCTGTCTGTAAGTGCTGGACCGCTCTCTAGTAGTGTTGTTTTAAGATTGATAATTCTGCAAGCGTTGACATATCCTGGCACCTGCTGACCTGTAATCTTTTACGCCTTGAAACTGCACTTAGAAACATAGAAGTTGACGGCAGATAAGAATTGCAAGGCCCATCCAGTCTGCCTATTTCTTTCTCTACCTTATAAATGTGCCATTGGTCTTTGCTCTGTCAATGACCTATCTATTCATACTCATCTGTATTGCTCTCTTATATCTATCCCATGCCTGTTTTAAGCCCTGCACTGTATTCATATCCACCACTTCCTGAGGTAGGCTATTCTCTGCATCCACCATCCTTTCTGTGAAAAAGAACTTCCTCACATTACTCCTTATTCGGACTCCCTCTAATCTCATGCTGTGTCCTCTTGTCCTGCTATTTTTCTTATATTGAAACATGTTAGACTCTTTCACCTTGTTAATGCCCTTAAGGTGTTTGAATGTTTCGATCCTATCACCTCTATCCCTCCTTTGCTCCAGGGTATACATATTGAGCTCCGTTAATCTGTCCTCATATATTTTCTGATGCAATCCCTACACCATTTTAGTTGCCCTTCTCTGGACTGCCTCAATTTGGTTAATGTCCTTGTGAAGGTGTGGCCTCCAGTGTTGCACGCAGTACTCCAGCCTCCCTCTTATGACTTGTGATACCCCTACTAATACACCCCAACATACCCCTAGCCTTACCTACTGCTTTAGTGGTCTGCTTGTATGATTTCAAGTCATCTGTGATGATGCCCAAGTCTCTTTCTTTCCTTGTGACTGTCAGCAACTCCCTTCCCAGCCTATAGGTGGTTTCAGGGTTTCTCTTCCCTATGTGCATGATCTTGCACTTCTTTGCGTTAAATGCCAGTTGCCACTCTTCTGACCATTTTGCCAGTTTATTCAGATCTCTTCTTATTCTGTCCACCCCATCTGGATCATCTACTTTGTTGCAGATCTTGGTGTCGTCTGCAAACAGACAAACCTTACCCTCCAGTCCATCTGCAATGTCACTGATGAAGATATTGAAGAGGACTGGCCCCAGGACTGATCCCTGAGGTACCCACTTGTGATTTGCATCTCTTCCGACTGTATACCGTTTACCACCACTCTCTGTTTTCTGCCCGTCAACCAGTTTGCACTCAGTTGACCAACTTCTGACCCACCCCGAGCCTACCCTGCTTGTTACTCAATCTTCTATGTGGAACAATATTAAAAGCTTTGCTGAAGTCAAGGTAGGTGACATCAACTGCTCCCCCTTGTTCCACCACTGTGGTTACCCAGTCAAACAAATCTATGAGATTAGTTTGACAAGACCTTCCTGTTGTAAACCCATGCTGTCTTGGATCCTGTGTGCTTATGGATTCCAGGTGTTGCACTACCCTTTCCTTAAGGAGTGCCTCCATAATCTTGCCCACTACTGAGGTAAGACTGACTGGTCTGTAGTTTCCTGCCTCCTCCCTGCTACCACTCTTTTGGAGCAGGATCACATGAGCCCTTCTCCAGTCTTCTGGGACCTCTCCTGTGCTCAGAGACTCACTAAACAATTCTGATAGTGGCTCTGCTAGTTCCACCCTTAGCTCCTTTAGTACCCTGGGATGTATGCCATCAGGTCCCATTGCCTTGTCCACCCTGAGCTTATCAATCTCTTGTAGGACCCTTTCTTTTCTGAAGGGACTAGTGCACACCTCCCTCCCCCTGTGTCCAGGGTGCTGAGCTGTGGGCCCTGCCCTACCTTCTCTTCAGTAAATACTGAGCAGAAGTATCTATTTAGGATAGATGCTTTTACATGGTCCTCCTCCTCACACACCCCCTTATCCCCTTTGATCTTAGCAATACCCTCTCTGGACTTTCTCCTTTCACTAATGTATCTATAGAAAGTCTTGTCACCTTCTTTTACAGTTTGTGCTAGTGTTTCCTCGGTTTGGGCCTTTGTCTGCCTTGTAACCTTGATGTTATGTGTCTTTCTCATATGTACCAGTCTGTACTGTCTTGTCATGTATTTTCTGCCAACTCGGAGCCTTTATAAATGAGCCTATGGCTCAAAGGTTGTAATCCTAAACTGAAATAAATAATTACTAAATAAAAAAACTCAATTGAGATCTATGCCTGCTCAGCGGCCCAACCCTGGGGGGGCAGGGAGGAAGACCACCTGAGGTAAGTCCTGGGAATGGTGAGTGTTGGGCCAGGGGCAGGGTCTGAGCCTGAATAGTGGCACCAGCAGGAAGAAAAGCATAATAAAAAAATTGAAAAAATAGGGAGTGGGATAAATACATGGGACAGGTGAGGTTGATGGGTAGGGGTTGTATGTAGCAAATGGGGGAGGTGGGTTGTGACAGGGAACTCCTGCCACTCTTGAGAACCTACCTTTTCTTAAATCTGTTGCAACAGTTCTTCTATTTCTTAGCCTTTACAATTTCTAGTCCATAAGGTTGGCTACCTATGGGCACCCCCTTCCCTTTCTTGACTATGCTATAGTGTCCTCTTTAATTTTCCTTCTCCCTCTCAGGTCCTTGTACAGGAAGGTTATTGTTGTGATCTCCAAGCATATGTAAAACAGGTTGTGTTTATCATTGTTGGATTTAATATGTAATAGCATTATGTCATAATATACCTCATGTTTATGAAACCTGTAAATGTTGAAAATACCATGGAACTAGGTGTTTTTATAATGGTAAAAAGTACTAGGTGACTATTATAGAAATTAAGTTAGTGGTGCTATTTAAAATGCATGTAAATTGCTGTAAATTGAACAAGTCTGAAATTGCATGGTGAGTTGCATATATCCCATGATGCTTTGCATTATGGAAGTATGTATGATGTTGTATTTCTTTGAAACTTGATTTGTTGCCAATGCCCTTTGGGGTAACCCTTTTTCAGTGATTCTGCATTGAGGTTCTTTGTCTATAGCTTATTTTTTTTTTTTTTTCATTTTTAAGCCCCCACTTCCAAAGCAAACAAGACCCACATAGGGATGAAGGGTTTTCACTAAAAAGTGGTTAGATCAGAGATCAGTGTCAGTAGGTGCTGGTTAAGTGCAGAGAATAGACATTCATAGTGTATTGCTGCAAACTGATGTACTGAAGAAGGAACATGGCATTGCAGAAGCTTATTTCCTGTATTTTGAATAAACATTGCACAGAGATTGTGTGTTGAACCTGAAGTTCGGAGTCTGGTCCATCTGTTATCCTATAACCCTTCCACAGACTTGGTGTCACAAGTGGAATTCGAACTCATGTCTCCAAGGAAGACTGGAGCCTCAATGTCATCACTGTCCAAAAGTTTATTAATGTCTTTTGGGGTAACCCTTTTTTCAGTGATTCTGCATTGAGGTTCTTTGACTATAGCTTGTTTTGTTTTTCTCTTTTTGAGCCCCCATGACCCAAACAAACGGGGCCCACATAGGGATGAAGGGTTTTCACTGAAAAGTGGTTAGATCAGAGATTAGTGTCAGTAGGTGCTGGCTAAGTGCACAGAAAGGACATTCATAGTCTATTGCTGCAAACTGATGTACTGAAGAAGGAATACGGCATTGCAGAAGCTTATTTTCTGTATTTTGAATAAACATCACACAGAGATTTTGTGTTGAACCTGAAGTTCAGTGTCTGATCCATCTGTTATCCTACAACCCCTCCACAGGGGTTAGTTCAAGTGGAATGATGGCATATTTGATTCGCTGGAGGCCTAGCCAGTGCTAGACTCATGAGGGCCTAGAAGGAACCAGGAGACTGGATGTACAATGAGTGTTTTTCTGTTCATAAACATCTACACAACTATGTTTCTACTATGCGTGGTTCTGCAGTCCACACTTGAAGGACAAGGACGGAGTGAAGGTGGTACAGGCAGGGATGAGAAGCACTAATGCACAGATACACCTTGTGGTGCATGTCCCAAATGCAGAACAGATAGAAGCAAAAAAAGAGCTGCACTCAAAAGTCAACATGAAAATAAATATTTATTTAAAGTGCAAAACTGCAGCCCTTTATGGCAGAAGCCAAAAATGAAGGCAGCGCAGAGGAGGGTGACCAAAATTATCCAGTGGCAATAAAGTAACTACCACATGGAGAGGTTAGTAAATCTCGACATGACACCCTGGAGGCAATAAAGGAGACTGGGGTATGATAAATACATACTGTGCACGTACCTGCATGGAAGTAATAAGGTGTTCTGCAAGGAACCGTTCACACTGAGTGGGAACACAGGCTCAAGAGGGAAGTCAACAAAGCTGAAAGTTGGTGTATTCAGGAAGGCCATCAGGTAATCCTTTCTCATAGAGAGGGTGGTGGATAGGTGGTATAAGCTGCCAATAGTGCTGTGCGGAACTTTCAAACTCCAGCAGAACAAAACTTTGTGGCCTTTTCAAAATTCCATTGAAATTCTGTCGAATTTCACCAGAAACAGAATGATAGAATGCCATGGCAGAAAAATTGGAATGAGTTTTTCTGCAACATTGCTGTGGAATTTTATTCCATGGATCTTGATATTTTCTACGGAAATGGTTGTGGAATGATTTTCCATGGAAAAATGCTGTCACCAGATCTCAATATTTTCCACGGAAATGGTCGTAGAATGATTATCTGTGGGAAAATTACTGTTCCATGGAATATTATTCTGTGGATCACAACAGGTGGAATTCTGCAGATGAACAAGTGAAATTCAGACTGAAATTCTGTGGATGGAATGGTCATTCCATGATAATTTCACCTGTGGAATTCCACATTCCACACAGCACTAGTTGCCACATAGAAGGATTCAGATAAAGGTCAGACAAATATATGAGCCAGGTATGGGTATAAGAAGTGGGGAATGTAGGGAAGAATGGATGAGTGAATGCAAAGGCCATCATATCCAACCCTAGGAAGGGCTGTGCAGACTGCATGGCCATTGGACCTTTTTCTGCACTAAGTGTTTATGTTTTTTATATTTTTATATTTAAGATCTGCTGCTTTCCTTTACATGTTCATATTTAAACCAGATTGCATTTTACGACTGTAAGTGTACTGTATATGTGAAAAAGCAATGTGTCCAAAGTGGTGGCTTCTATTATAGAAAGCTTTGAGTCAAAAGAGTGTTGTGTAATTGTAACATCAAAAAGAGAAAATTTACAGACCTCTAGCAGTGGGCCATGAGATAGCAAGCTCAAGAATGTATAGAAAATTCTAGTCTCCCAGCTAGGAGACTGTCCCTTAGCTAAACAGTAAAGTGTTATTGCTTTCTGGACCCAGGTTCCTAGTTTTGAGTCACATAATGGCTAAAGGTGCATCTGCCCAAATGGGGGGGTGGACGTTAAGTGGAGCCCATCAGGATACAATGCAGAACACTGCAGAATTTTGCAGAGTTACTGCAGGAAACAATGCAATCTCAATGGCAGTCGATCCCCTTTGTCATGCTGGACTCTGTGACATTGCCTTACATCTCGATGAATTCCTCTGTAACAGTGTGAGTGCCTCTTCATGAGCTCTTAGAGCAAGAGAACTGCGATCCTGGGGTGAGAGCCTCTGTCACTTTACGACACAAAAGGTAACACAGAGCAATGACCATCTGCTGGAAAACTTTGAGATACCATAATATTTAGACAAAATATAACATATTTGAAATATGTGCAGTCATTTTCTTTTTTTCTTTCTTTTATTCTTTATTATTAAGGACATTGCCATAAAAACCGCCTCCTTGAACTTTAGCGCTCATTCACTCCCATTTGAAGTTATAATCCCGCCATTGTGGCATCACGATATGCAGCCAGGGCAGTGGCTGTAGAGATCAGAAGCAAACAGAGCAGAGCAGAATGTGGCATTCCACTGGCAGAATTTGTTTGGAATGGGAATTCTGCTTCCAAAATGCTTTTTTTTATTTCTTTTTCAATTCTGCAGAATTCTGAAAAACATTTCCATGTAAACTGCAGAGGGTTACCAATCACAAAAAAAATGAATCTGAGATTTAGATACACTACTGAATACAATTCTGTGGTTTACACGGAATTGAATCTGAGCTTTAGATACACTACTGACTAGTATTCCGTGGTTTATGGAGAATGAATCTGCGGTTTAGATACACTACTGAATATTATTTTGTGGTTTACAGAGAATGAATCTGAGGTTTAGAAACACTATTGAACAGTATTCTGTGGTTTACACAGAATTAATCTGAGGTTTAGATACACTAATGAATAGTATTCCGTAGTTTACGGAGAATAAATCTGCAGTTTAGATACACTACTGAATGCTGTTCCATAGTTTATGGAGAATGTACCTGCAGTTCAGATACTGAATGCTATTCTATAGCAGTGTTTGTAACAAGAGTGGGCCACAAGGGAAGGGTCAGGTAGAGGGGGGCCCAGGTAGGGAGAAGGTGGGTAATGGGTGGAGGGTGGTCTCCCTGAATTTGAGGAGCCTGGGTAACAAAGTAGCTGAACTACAGGGTCTCTTAAACATAGAGATAGTGGACGTTGTGGTTATCACATAGATGTGGGTTAGCCAACACCAGGATTGGGATCTGGTGATCCCTGGTTATAGGGTTTATAGGAAGGACAGAGGGGTGGGAAAATGGGGAGGGGTGGCAATTTACATAAAGAATGGCATTAGATGCACAAGGGATGAGGGGGGAGGAGGGGAGGACAAAGGCTCTGTGGATGCAGTTCCTGGATTCAAGGGGTAGGAAACTGAGGTTGGGGCAGTGTTTAGGCCACCAGCATAGTAAAAAAGAGTTGGATGGGGAGTTAGCAGATCAGACCTCAATCTACCTGGGGTGTATTGGGGAACCCAAGCCACCTCTAGTGCCAGGGAACAGGTATTTCTGGATGTGTTCCAGGACAGCCATCTGGTATAGATGGTTGGCAAACCAAACCAGTTAAGTAATGCATTGGACATGGTATTATCAAATGGGGAGACAGTGAGGGAGTTACAGGTGGAGGACTCATTAGCTGGGAGTGACCACCTTTCAGTGTGGTTCATGCTCAGCATGAACAGGAAGGCTGTGAGTTCAGCAACAAGGGTAGTGGACTTCAGACTGGCGGACTTTGGGAGGATGAGGGAAATACTGAAGGGGCGCCTTGAGAGGATTAGGTTGGAGATGGATGCACAACACAAGTGGGATATCATAAAGTCTGGGCTGAGGAAGGCTGCTGAAGCATGCACCAGGATTCTGAGCAAGAAGACCAGGGCTAAGGTGCCACGCTGGATGACCAGGAATGTGCTGGAGGGGGTGAGGGCCAATAGAGCAACTTTTAGAAGACTGAAAAGAATGGGGAGAGAGGGAGGATGACAGGGAGATGTACATAAGGAGGTCCAAGGAGGTAACCAAGTTAATAAGAGAGGCCAAGACCTCCAAGGAGCTGAGGCTGGCTTGGGGCATCAGGGAGGGGGAGAAGGAATTCTATAGATACGTAAGGCAGAAAAGGAACTGCAGGGACCGGATAGTCTGGATCAAGGATGGTGGGTGGGTGGAGAAAGAGGAGGAACAGGCAGAAGTACTGAATGAATACTTCTGCTCTGTATTCATGAGGGAGGTAGGAGGTCCACTACCTCCATGGACTGGGATGGTGGGGAGTAGGGGGAGGAGGTGACTGATGGGGTGATTCTGGAAAGCAAGATATTGGAAGGTCTGAAGGCACTTAGGGTGGATAAAGCACCAGGTCTAGATGGCATTTACCTTAGGGTGTTGAGGGAGATGGCAGAGGTGTTGGCTGGGCCTCTGGCTGACCT
Organism: Neoceratodus forsteri; assembly: GCA_016271365.2. Classification (NCBI taxonomy): domain Eukaryota; kingdom Metazoa; phylum Chordata; order Ceratodontiformes; family Ceratodontidae; genus Neoceratodus; species Neoceratodus forsteri. Next base: position 18,787,871 of record CM057458.1, on the reverse strand, counting down.
CAACACCTCCCTGGACACAGGGTGTGTGCTGCAGGACTGGAGGTTGGCTCATGTGGTGCCTATCCACAAGACTAGCCCAAAGAATGAGCCGGGTAATTACAGACCTGTCAGTGTCATTTCCATAGTAGGAAAATTTATGAAAGCAATCTTAAAGGAGAGACTGGTAACCTTCCTGGAGGTCAGTGAGCTCCAGGATGGGCAGCAGCATGGGTTCATCTCCCGGAGATCATGCCAGACCAACCTAACGGAATGCTACGACTGGGTCACAAAGGAGTTGGACAAGGGCCATGCGGTGGATGTCCTATATTTGGATTTCAGCAAGGCCTTTGATTTGGGCCCTCATGGGTAACTGGGAGCAAAGCTGAAATATGTAGGGGTGAGTACTAAGAAGGCTAACTGGATCAAGAATTGGCTAGAAGACAGACTGCAACAGGTGGTTGTGGGGGGGGGGACTCTCATCTTCTAGGCCAGTGACCAGTGGTGTGCCGCAGAGCTCTGTGCTGGGACCGGTGTTGTTTGGTCTATTCATATCAGATATTGCACACAGGGTTGGAAGCAAGATCAGTTTGTTCACTGATGACACCAAGATGGGGGCTTTTTGTGGATGACATAGAGGGGTAGCAGAAGCTACAGGGTGACCTAACCAGACTCGAGGAATGGCTGGCAAGGTGGCAATTGGGTTTTACTGCAAAGAAGTGCAAAGTTATGCACTTTGGTTCGAATAACCCGAGGAGGAAATATTGGTTAGGTGGGATGCGGTTGGGTGTCACTGAGGAGGAAAAGGATCTAGGGGTCATAGTAACAAGAAGCATGAACAACACTGGTCAGTGCAGGAAGGCTGTGGCTAGGGCCAATAGGATGCTGGGGTGCATTACATGGGGGTTCTCATCCAGACACAAGGATGTGAGCCTGCCTTTGTACAGGTCCTTAGTCAGGACACATTTGGAGTACTGCATGCAGTACTGGTGTCTGTATCTGATGAAGGATATCAGCTGCTCGAGGCAGTGCAGCATAGGGTGACAAAATTAATACGGGGATGGAAGGCAAAACCTATGAAGAAAGACTGAGATACTTAAGTTTGTACACCCTTGAGGAGAGAAGGGATCGGGGGGATATGATTGAAACGTTCAAATACTTGAGGGGGCTCAACAAATTTGGCACAGAGGGGTTGTTTAAGCTGAGGAAGTGAAGGGACTCGAGGGGGCATGGGTTAAGACTGGAGGGTGGCAGATTCAGGAGGGAGATGAGTAGGCATTATTTCACTGAGAGGGTGGTGTTGAAATGGAACACTGTACTAGAGGAGGTGTTGGCATGCAGGACGGTGGGTAGTTTCAAAAGAGCATGGGACAGGGAAGGGGGGCTGGGTAAACAATGCTGAGCAGTTTCCAAGGGTGAGAGGGTGGATGGGGGAGGGGCAACTGCAGTATAAGGATGCTAGTTGCACACACAAACAAACTTGATAGACTGTAAGGCCTCCTTCCGCTGGCAAGTTTCTTATGTTTGTATGTTCGTACTACTGTATACTATTCCATGGTTTACAGGAAATTAATTTGTGGTTTAGATACACCACTGAATGCAATTCTGCAATTTACAGATAATAAATATGAGATTTAGATACAATACTAAATGCTGTTCTATGGTTTATGGACAATGAGTCTGAGGTTTACACACGTGGTTTATGGAGAATGAATCTGACTTTTAGATACACTGCTGAATACTATTTCGTAGTTTACAGAGAATGAATCTGAGGGTTAAGATACACTAGTGAATACAGTTCCATGGTTTATGGAGAATGAATCTGAGGTTTAGGCCCTCAATTTATTGGCCCACCCCCATTACATCACTTCCTGTTTGCCGGAATACTAAGTCCCCACTTTCCCATTTGCAGGTTATACCTGCTAGCCACTAGGGGCCACTGTGTTCCCCTCTCTAAATACCTTCCTTGTCCTGTTTCTCTCCCTGCTCTATCCCTGCAGCTCCTCTACCCACCTACCCCTCTCTCTCCCCTCCTAACCTACTACCCTATAGCATATATCTCTAGGCCCCCTCCGTTCCTCCCACTGTCTCCCTCCCAGCCTAGTAGATCCTGGGCTCCCATTTTTACCTTTCCCCACACTAGCCTACTTATATTGTTGGCCACCAGGAGTCACTATTTAGCACCCAAGTTTCATGCCCGCACACTGCTAGTGGACCCGCATCTGGACCATCGATCACAGCCACCTTCCTGGGCCATTTCCTATCACCCCAGATAAGCCTTGATCGTGGTACCCTGTGCACTAGAGGTGGGGGCTCTACCACTGTACCAAAGTGGCACCTACACTTATGGGTAGATCTTTCACCCTCTTCTACCCATCTCATTACTGTTATCTGCAGACCCATCCTAAGATGCCTGTCCACCTCCTCTTGTCATGCCTCTCCCTCTTCCTCCTCACGTGGCCTCCATCTAACCCAGGTGTCTCCATGGCTCCACAGGTCCCCCACTCTGGGACCCCGGAGTCGCCTCCCTCCCTCCTTCTCTACTATCTCCTTTCACCCTAACCTATCGTACCCTCCCCCCAGTCACCACCTAGCTTCCCCCCCTTGCACCTACGGGCAACTTATTGTACTAGCCTGCCCATCCTGTACCTCTCTGCCCACTCCTTGTGTCCCTAAGCTCTCCCAATCTTACTATATCGCTCGACGCAAACATGCCTTCCACAGCCCCCTGACCAGGGCTGTACTTCTCCTCCTACTCCTGTCAGGGAACATTCATCCCAACCCTGGCCTGACCCACAATAATTCCTTGACAAGATCCCCTGGGCCTTTTATTGTTTCTATGAATATCTGCAGTCTCCTGAAGAAATTTGACTCATTCCAATGTTGGGTCACTGTTCACAAACCTGACATCATCTCCCTAGTTGAAACCTGGCTATCTGACTCGACCCCCGACTCCCTTGTCTCACTCCCTGGCTACTCCCTTTTTCAAGAGGACTGTGTAGGTAGACGGGGTGGGGGCTGTGCTATTTATATCAAAGACTCCCTTCCTGGATTAGCCCTCCCAGCCCCTGTCCTTAACCTCAGAGCCCAGGCCTTAACCCTAAAACTTACCCCTGATCCCTCTAGAGGCCTCCTCTTTCTAACCTCTGCCTATATTCCCCCCAAAAAATCAAGCTCAGGCCCTGGTCCCACTAATAGAGTATCTCACCTCTCTACCACATTCCCCTGAGCATATCCTTATGGGTGATCTAAATATCAACTGGCTTAGCCCCTCATCCTCCTCTACCTGTGACTCTTTTATTTCTATTGACCTAACACAACTTGTTACCCAACCAACAAGAGTGAACCCCAGAACGGGGTCAAGCACTCTTCTGAATGTAGTCCTCACTAACTGACCTAACCTAGTTTGCAATCTACAAGTCCTTCCTGATGGGATCAGTGACCACTCCCCTATTCTTTTCCATTGGATTACATCCCTACCCAAACCCACTGCACAGGCCACCCTACGGCGGCGGTTGCAACCGGGTGGGCTGAGAGGCCTGAAGCAATTCCTAGCCCGAGTTGACTGGTCTCCCATTGAGACCACCCCCAACCTTGATACGGCCCTGGCCGTCTTCACCTTAATGTTTAACAAAGCATATGATATCTTCGCACCCCGCACCCCTAACCAAACTTCGTTCCAAAGTACGGCATGCTCCCTGGGTTACTCCTTCCCTGCTCCAACTTCTTAGGTACAGGGATAACCTGTGGCACCTAGCCACAGAAACTGGCTGTCCTGCTGACAGGCAGGCATATGCTGCTGCCCGAAATAAATGTACCTGGGCCATACGAAAAGCTAAGGCCGATCACTATCGGGCCTCACTTACCTCATCCTGGGGGAATGCCAGAACCTTCTGGGATAACATCAAACAACTAAATGGAGGTGCACGCTCTCCTCCGCCTTCCCAAATCAACATTGAGGGCATTATCTCTACCGATCCTACCCTCATCGCCAACCATCTCAATAAATCCTTTACTGACCTTAGCCCTGTACTCCCCTAGCAACTTCTTTGACACCCCCCCACTTTCCTGACCCTGTTCTCTCACACCCATTTCTCCACTTCCACCGGGTCACTGTCAATGAAGTCAGTCCGTATCTGACCAAGGCCCTAAGGAGCAATACCACTGGCAGCGACTCCTTGGACCCCAGACTCCTCAGCCAGGCATTGGACCAGGTCATCGCCCCAATCACCAGCCTCTTCAATAAATCACTCTGTCTAGGGCAATTTTCATCTGCCTGGATAATTGCCACTGTCACTCCCATACATAAGGGTGGGGATAGGGCCCTTTCTGGCAGCTATCGTCCTATCTCCATCCTCTCACCACTCTCAAAAGCCTTAGAGAAAGTAGTATCCTCCCAAATCTCAGAGTTTCTTACCAAATACGGTATCCTCTGCCCTGAACAACACAGCTTCCGGTGCTGGACACAGTACCAATACTGTCCTCATCGAGTTTTCTAACTTTCTTCATTCCTCCCTGGACTTGGGCTTTCTAGCTGGTGCAGTGTTCATTGATCTGTCAAAAGCCTTTGACACCGTTTCCCATCCTCTCCTGCTGGATGCACTCAGCCACTCTGGCTTTGCTGCAGGGCCTGTCTCCTGGTGCTCCAGCTATCTGTCTGCCCGGTCCCAACGTGTTAAAATCAATGGGACACTCTCTGACCTCTGCCCTATTCGATCTGGGGTTCCCCAGGGCTCCATTCTCGGGTCCCTGCTCTTCTCTCTTTATCTCAACACCCTGCCAGGTGCCTGTACTGGTAAACTCCTACTTTATGCAGATGATGCTGTTATCTTCGCCTCTGACCGTAACCCCACCACCCTCCAGGATTCCCTGCAATTATCCTATAAAGACGCGGAAGCCTGGTTTAAAGAGCATAGACTGGTTATCAATCTTAAAAAGACCAACTCTATGCTCTTTTCCCACCCCCAAAACAAAGCTAGTAATTTCCAACCTCAAGTCTTCGCCGGCTCTAAGTTCCCACTCAAACAAGTTTACACATACAAGTACTTTGGGATAACCTTTGACCCTGCCCTCACGTTCCATTCCCACATCTCCACCCTAGCCTCCACCACCAATATTAGGTTGGGCATCCTTTACCGCCACAAACACTGTCTCCCCCCTGATGCCCTCCAACTTGCAGTTATGTCCTCTATTCTGTCACTAGTAGATTATGGCTTACCAGTCTATGGGGCTGCTGACCAGACTTCGCTAAACAAAATCTGCCTCACCTTAAATAAGGCCTGTAGGTTAATCTCAGGTGCTCCCAGACTTACACATACCTGCCATCTTTATGCCCAGGCAAATCTGCTCGATCTTGATGAATGTCTTAGGTACCAAACCTGCATCCTTACAAAAAAAACTGTCCTTGGGCTATCTCCACCTGGTTTGTCTGCCCTTATTCACCATGTAAATTCACTAGCTCCAACGCGGTCCTCCTGTAAAACCAAGTTGAAGGTACCTAGGGCAAGGACCTCTCATGGACAACAGGCCTTCCTCTACCGTGCCCCTTCTTGGTACAATACCCTCCCCGCCAGTATCTCTGACACCTCCACAATCTCTAGCTTTAAAACTACCCTCCGGAACCACCTTATCACTACTCGCAGCTGCTGCTGTTTCTAAGCTCTCTTGCTCACTGTCTGACAAAGCTCCCCGAGTGGCTGCTCAAATCCTTTACCTCCTCTACCCTTGGTTCCTGATACCTCTCTGTTGACTCCGCCAAACTGCACTGTATAGATGTCCTATGTTTTTGCTTGATGTTCTAGTTATTTCCTGACCAATGTTAACTTCACCAATCCTGTATTTTTGCAAATTGTTGCTTTCTTATGTTCTCCTGTTTCCTCAAAAATCTGTACACTGTTTTCCTGTACCAATTTGTTATCACTGTTTTGTCCTTTCTTTGATGAGTTACCATTGTAAATGAGCCTCTGGCTCAAAGGTTGTAAACTGATGCTTAATAAATAAATAAATAAATAAATAAATACAGTGCTGTGGTTTACAGAGAATGAATCTGAGGTGTAGACACACTACTAAATATTATTCCATAGTTTAGGGAAAATGAATCTGCTTTTTAGATACAAACCTGAATTTTTATGTTGTAGTTTATGGAAAATGAATCTGCAGTTTGGTACAGTGCTGTTTACCATTCCGTGGTTCATGGAGAATAAATCTGAGGTTTAGATACAGTAGTGAATGCTATCCCATAGTTTACTAGAATGAATCTGTGGTTCAGATACACTACTGAATACTATTCCGTGGTTTACAGAGAATGAGTCTGAGGTTTAGATGCATTACTGAATATCATTGAGTGGTTTATGGGGAATGAACTCTGTGGTTTACTTACACTACTGAATACAGTTCCATGGTTTACAGAGAATGAATCTGAGGTTTAGATACACTACTGAATACTGTTTCATAATTCACAGAAAACTAATCTGGGGTTTAGATAAAAACCTGCATACTATTTTGTTGTTTGTGGAAAATGAATCCACGGTTTAGTACACTACTAAATACTATTCCGTAGTTTATGGAGAATGAATCTGAGGTTAAAATACACTACTTAATGCTATTCTGTGGTTTACAGAGAATTAATCTGCAATTTAGATACATGACTGAAAACTGTTCCATGGTTCACAGAGAATGAAACTGTGCTTGAGATACACTACTGAATACCATTTCATGATTTATGGAGAATGAATCTGCGGTTTAGATACACTAGTGAATACTGTTCCATGGTTTATGGAGAATGAATCTGAGTTTAGATACCCTGCTGAATATTATTCCATAGCTTACAGAAAACGAATCTATGGTTTAGATACAAACTTGAATACTATTTTGTGGCTGACAGAAAATGAATCCATGGTATAGTGCAGTAGTGCAGTACTGATTACTATTTTGTGGTTTACAGAGAATGACTCTGATGTTTAGATACACTACTGAATGTTATTCTGTGGTTTACAGAGAGTAAATCTGCAGTTTAGATACACGGCTGAATACTATTCAGTGGTTTATGGAGAATAAATCTTCGGTTTAGATACACTACTGAATGCCTTTCCATGATTTATAAGGAATGTTTTGGAGGTTTAAATACATCACTGAATACTATTGCATGGTTCACAGAGAATGAATCTGAGGCTTAGATATACTACTGAATATTATTCTGTGGTTTATGGAGAATAAATCTGAGATTTAGATACACTACTGAATGCTATTTTTTGTTTACAGAGAATTAGTTTGAGGTTTAGATCTGTGGTTTATGGAGAATGAGTCTGAGATTTAGATACACTACCGAATACTATTCCGTGGTTTAAAAATAATGAATCTGTGGTTTATTTATTTCTTTTATTTATTTATTTCAGTATCAGAATTGCAACCCTTTGAGTCAAGGACTCATTTACAAAGGCTCATCATCATACACAGAATAGAACAGGCAGGAGGAACGTACAGTGAGAGGAAAACAGACAGTAGTGCAGAAACAGCACTATGGCTATAATATTTACAATAAAATAATTTATACAAATAAGAATACAGGAGGGGAGGGCCAAGCCAGTGAGAGAAGGGCCCCATTCTTGCAGGAGACAAGCCCATACATGATGGTAGCTAAACAAGAATGGAGAGATTATTGAGCATATATACTTCGAAGCCATTAAATCCAGTAGGGGTAGAAGCAGGGCTGCAGAGAGAAAACTAAAAGTTGTAGGAACAGACCCAAACATGATTGAGGCTCGGTAATCATGTGCTAAGGACACCGAGACAAATAGGTGGGGGGGGGGGCGTAGGTTGGCAGGATAGGGTCAGCTGGTAGGAAGTGGAGCAGTGGGGGAGCAATTATTTGCAATTGTAGTGGCGGGGAGCTGAGAAGGTGGCTACGCAGGGATGATTTGAATGGTCCAATTCTAAGCTCAGATAAGACACCGGGATGGAGGGTGCTGAACCAGGAGGATGCCCTGTAAGAAAAGAACCTCTGGGAGAAGGACGTCCTAACCCTGGGGACTGTTAGTAGGGGCTTGGTGGAGCTACGAGTGTGGGCAGGATGGGTGGCCATGCTGATAAGTTTAGACAGACCTGGGGAGGTCACACCGATACAGATTTTTTGAGTGAGCAAACAGGTCTGGTAGTGTAGTCGCTCATCCAGACAGCAGAGGTTAGACAGGTCATAAAGAGTGCAGGTGTGAGTTAGATACACTGTTGAATGCTGTTTTGTGGATTACGGAGAACAAATTTGATGTTTAGATGCATTAATAAATACAATTGCATGGCTGTCGGAGAATGAATCTGCACTTTAGATACACTGCTATACTATTCTGTAGTGTACAGAGAATTAATCTGTGGTTTAGCTACACAACTGAATACTAATATATGGTTTACGGAGAATGAATCTGAGGTTTAGAAACACTACTGAATACTATGCTGTGATTTACAGAAAAGGAAATTGCAGTTTAGATACACTACTCAGTACTACTCTGGGGTTTATGAAGAATGAAACTGCAGTTTAGATACACTACTGAATGCTATTCCGTGGCTGACGAAGAATGAATCTGAAGTTTAGATATACTACTGAAGACAATTCTGTGGTTTATGGAGAATGAATCTGCAGTTTAGATAACTACTGAATATTATTCCATGGTTTACAGAGAATGAATCTGCTATTTAGATACACTACTGAATACCATTGCATGATTTATGGAAAATGAATCTGTGGTTTAGATACACCTCTGTATATTATTCAGTGGTTTGCAAAGAATGAATCTGGCATTTAGATACACTACTGAATACTACTGCATGATTTATGGAGAATGAATCTGGATTTAGATGCACTACATAGAAATATTCTGTAGTTTACAGAGAATGAATCTGCTATTTAGATACACTACTGAATACTTTTACACTATTTATGGAGAATGAATCTATGATTTAGATGCACTACTTAGACGTATTCTGTAGTTTACAGAGAATGAATCTGCTATTTAGATACACTACTGAATGCTATTGCATGATTTATGGAGAATGAATCTGTGATTTAGATGCACTACTGAATACTTTTACATGATTTATGGAGAATGAATCTGTGATTTAGATGCACCACTTAATAGTATTCTGTAGTTAACAGAGAATGAATCTGTGGTTTGGATACACTGGTGAATATTATTCCATGATTTACAGAGAATGAATCTGAGGTTCAGATACACTACTGAATACTATTCTGTGCTTAACGGAGAATGACTCAGATTTAAATACAAACTGGAATACTATTTTTTAGTTTATGGAAAATGAATCTATGATTTAGTACACTTCTGAATATTATTCCATGGTTTATGAAGACTGAATCTGCAGTTTAGATTTATTTCTTTGTTTATTTGTAGGATTACAAGACCTTTCAGCCAGAGGCTCTTTTACAAATGTTCCAAGTCATTTGGAACACAATAAAAGCAAAACAAGGCAAAAAACAGCAAGTAAACAAACCGTCTGAAATAATACAGCAATATACAGGAATAATCTTGAAAAATATACACAGTAAGAAGTAGAATAAGAATGACAATCAGACAAAGTGGCAATCACCAGGGCAGAAGTTATTGCGAGTGAGGCAGAACATCAGAAACGGAGAGTCAGGAGCAGCTAAGATTGGCCTTGTCAATTGATTTAAGGGGGGGGAGAGGGTGTGAGGGTAGCAAGTGTGGGGGAGAGGGTTGGAGTAGTAGGGAATGCTGGCTAGGACCATAACAGGGGTTGATAAGTGGGGGGGGTGAGGTGGGGACTCTGGTATGGGGGATGCAAATGGCAACTTATAGGGAGAGTGAAGAGACAAAAGGTTGGCACAGCCTCACCACCAGTGGCAACAGGTGTGAAAGTGATATCAGAGAGAATAATCACAGCTGCTAAGTGCAGTGAGGTGTCGACACAGTTCACACTAGTATGGGCCCAATTTTGGCACTGCAATGACTGCAGCAAGGAGGTCACTGAGTCAAGAGGGCACTCGGTAAACAAAGGATTGCTGCACCAGTGATGTGCGGTAGAGAGGGACCTAAAGATTTTGGTGAGCCACTCCTTGTGTTAAATTCAGGTTAGCCACTTGTAACATGGGGGGGGGGTAGCCAATGCAGGCTTTTTTAGCTAAAAGGCATGTCTGGAACTTCATCCTACTCATAAGATTCATCCAGTTTGCTTGCTCATACAGGTCACAGGTATGGGTGAGATGGTGTGCGCTTGTTATTAACCTGCATGCCTTATTGGGGGGGAAGGGAAATTGTTTAACCAGGAAAGGCACACTAAGCCAGAGCTTGTTTCCAGGTGCGACCTGGGAGCACAAGGAAGTTAAGTGACTTGCTCAGGGTCACACAGTATGCAAGTGGAAGCTGTGGGATGGATTCAAACCCAGGTCTGGTCTGCTGCATGTCACCAGACTTGCAGCTCAGAGCCTTAGACCACTGTGCTATACTGCCTCCACGTTGCACCATGTTGACCCTTTTGAGTGTGGTGTTGGTCGCGGCACTGTATATAACCATCCCATAGTCGATGATGGAAAGTATTGAGCTGTTTAATGCCAGTCAAAGCACATCAGTGGTCAGGCAGTGTCTGTGCCTGTACAGGAGGCCAATCTTAGTGTTTACTGCTTTAGCAACTTGGTCCACATGGGTGGCATAGGGTAGTGAGCAGTCAAGGGTTATACCAAGGTGCCTAAAGTTCTGGACTTGCTCTAAGGAGTTATCCAGGGTGTTATGGATAGTTAGCCTGTGCGATTTGTACTTGTTACGGGGATTTGTGAAGAGCATGACTTTAGTTTTTTTATAGTTCATGAGTAGTTTATGCTTGGTAAACCAGGCTTCAACAGATGAGAAATTAAGTTGGAGATGGGCCTCCAGGGGGAGAGGGTCAGGTTGGCTAGAAAAGATAACGGCATCATCAGCGTAAAGTAGCATGTCGGTGGTGCTAGCCAGGGGGTGGTTACTTAGAAAGAGACTGAAAAATAATGGGCCCAAGATAGAGCCTTGTGTGACACCGGAGCAGACTGGCTGGCTGTCGGACAGAACCTCATTGATCTTAACTTGTTGGAACCTACTCCTGAGATAGCTATGAGTTCAACCAATGGCCTCAGGCAAGAGTCCGGCAGACAAGAGTGACTCAAGCAGGATGGAGTGATTTACCATATCGAAGGCTTTAGTGAGGTCAAAGTATATCAATCAATCCATCAATCAATCAATCAATCAAGTCTTTATTTATCCAGATAAACACCATTGAGCAGGCTCATTTACAAGGTGGACCTGCGTTACACAAGGTCAAGAATAACACTTTTATGTACAGATAATAAATAGACATAATTATACAGAAACAGAAAAAAATACACAGAGCAATAACAAATATTTCAGGTATAGGATTAACAAGGTTAGGGAGAATGGTATGAGAAGGGGAATTAAAACATTCTGAAACAGCCATCTTGTTAAAACATTTTCAAACAGCACGGTGTATCATTGGTCAGGACATATACAAACTTAAGGGGCAGATATGGAGGGGAGGAGTACAGGACTGCAGCTGTTCTAGGAGAGGTGCAATGGTAGATGGGCTGGGGACATATATGTTAGGAGTCTGAGGGTAAGAACGGTAGTGGATTAGCAGAAGAAAAGGGGAAGGGTATAGGTGGATACAATCAAGGGGCCGGGTTAGGTGGAGATGTAGTGGGCAGGCAAGCAGTAGGTACCTTAGCATGTTAAGCATGCTGGAAACAGCTGCTAAGCTCCTTAACAGCCTTGGCATACTAGGTCTTGAAGGTGGTAAGACTAACAGGGAGATTCAGTTTCATAGATTTCTGTAGTTTGTTCCAGAGTGAGGGTAACACAAAGCCTATGGCTGCTCTCCCAAAGCGTGTATTGGCCCTAGGTACCTTCAGTAGAAGCAGAGAATAGCTTCTCAGTGCATAGTTGCCTACCACATATAATGGCAAACAGTCAGAAATGTATTGGGGTAATTTGTTGGTAATAGCTCTGTAAGTCCAGAGAGCCGCATTTCTATTCCTTCTGTACTGAAGGGAGATCCACCCCACAGCTGCATACAAGGAGCAGTGGTGGGTGGTGATAGGTAGGCCAGTTATGAATCTCAAGGCTCTGTGGTATAAGGTGTCCAGTTTAGTAAGACAGGAGGCATTACACTGACTATAAATGAAACTGGCATAATCAATTAAGGATAGAAACGTGGACTGAACTAACTGCATCTTGACATCTTTGGTCAGGAGGCGGTTCATCTAAAAAAGAGACCAAGTCTCTACCTCAACTTTTTCAGCAGATCCTCAACATGTTCCATGAAGGAGAGTCTGTAGTCTAGCCAGACCCTTAGGTACTTAGGTATATAGCCCCCACTATATAACCCCAATCAAATGAGCTCTGAATATAGCTGGTGAATTCAAGAAGGGCTATGGTATTGCTATATGCCTTATGGAACCCATGCTGTTGTGAGCATTGGATCTGGTGCTTCATAAAATACTCTAACTGGTCCAAGACAATACATTCCAGTGCCTTCCGGAGAGGTAGAAGGATAGAAATGGGTAAGTAATTTGTGAGCTGGGCTCAATCTGCACTTTTGAGGATGGGAGTGACCATGGCAGCCTTCCATCTCTGGGGGAACTGACCAAGACATAGCGAACAATTCAGTAGTTTAGTGAGAGGAGCAGGGACTTCTTCAAAGGTGAGACTGAGAGGTTTTAAATCAAGGGAGTGGCTACTATGTCTAGCTACATTACTGAATACTATTCTGTGGTTTTGCAGAGAATGATTCTGAGATTTAAAAACACTACTGAATACTATTCCACGGTTTAAACAGAACGAATCTGAGCTTTAAATACAAACTTGAATACTATTTTGGGGTTAATGGAAAATGAATCCGCAGCTGAGATACACTACTGAGTACTGTTTCATGGTTTACAGAGAATGAATCTGAGATTTAGTTACACCACTTGGAACTGGCCCGAAATAAGGAAACATTTATATAAGTATATCAAATGGGATAGATACCGGTTTATACAATTCCAGATTTTGCACTACCTGTATTACACTCTGGTCAAATTACATAGGATGGGTAGGTTACCAGCCGACACTTGTTCCAGATTTGGTAAGTTGTTTCATATCCCCTGGTCTTGTGAAATGGTGGCCCTCTTCAGGAAGTCAATTCAAGCACATCTAAACCCATTGCTTGGATTATCTGAAGCATGCTGTCCTGAAATATGCCTTTTGGGGGAATACGTTGGCACCTTAATTGGTAACCAAAGAACACATATGGCCTTGATTTTGGCATGTGCAAAAAAGGTTATCCTTCAGCATTGGCTGGATCAGAGTTCTCCTGTATTCCTTGAAGGGTACAGAGAAGTGCTGTTTGCTGTACAAGTGGAACATCTTATAGCCAATATGACTGGCAAAAGTCATAAATATAAATACATTTGGGAACCCTTGTATGTCTTATCAACAGTGTGAGTATGAGACCCTGCCTCTTGGTAGGGTCCCTATACACGATTAGGCAGGTCAGTCTACTTGGGTTCCTCTCCATGTGTACTTTGAGTGTCCTGGTCAGGTTCAAATTTGGAGGCGAGGGGAAAGGGGGTTGGTGGGGTGGTCGGGGGGGCTGGGAAGGAGGGTTTACATAAAATGTTCTGTATTCTGGATTTTTTTATTGTTCCTTTTTTGGGATTTGTATTTCTAGATTTGTAAGCTATAACAACTTGTTGTTTCATTTCCTCAATAAAGTTTATTCAGTTAGATACACTACTGAATATTATTCCGTGGTTTACAGAGACAGAATCTCTGGTTTTAGATACACTGCTTAATGCTATTCCATGGTTTCGGGATAATAGAAACATAGACATTGTCAGCAGATAAGGGTCTTTGGCCCACCTAGTCTGCCCTATTGCCACTAACAATTGCACTCTATCATGCACTGTTGGCATCAGGTTGTAACTCCCCCCCCCCCCGACTACTAGCAATCCTCTATGCCTTTCCCAAGCATGTTTAAAACCTATAATCATTTCTTCCCCCAGCACCTCTGATGGCAGGCTGTTCCACTTGTCCACCACTCTCTCTGCGAAGAAGTACTTCCTCATGTTCCCTCTGTATTTCCCTTCCTCCAGTTTCATCTTGAATAAATCTAAGGTTTAGATACACTACTGAATATTATTCTGTGGTTTACAATGAATGAATCTGTGATTTAGATACATTACTGAAAACTATTCTGTGGTTTACAGAGAATGAATCTGAGGTTTAGATACAAACCTGAATACCATTATGTGGTTCACAGAGAATGAATTTGCAGTTTAGATACACTACTGAATACTATTAAGTCGTTTACCAAGAATGAATCTCCAGATTAGATGACACTACTGAATGACATTCTGTGGTTTAGAAAATTAATCTGAGGTTTTGATACACTACTGAATACTATTACCTGGTTTATGGAGAATGAATCTGTGGTTAGATACACTACTGAATGTTATTCTGTGGTTTATGTATACAGCAGATTACAAATCTGCAGTTTAACAAGAGCACTTTCTGAATTTCAAAATTCTGCATGTGATGGAATTCTATGAACTTTATTGGAATTTATGAAATTGTACAGAATTCCAAAGGAAATTGATTTTGAAATGTTTTCACAGTTCTATAGGCGAAGGATTATGACTTCGGTATGGATTCAGTAGTCACAGTAGATGAAATGTTAGAGACAAAAGTCTTGCTGACATGCAAATATTCTCATTGACAAAGAACGTGAGATTGAGAATTACAACAAATAAATTAAATACATACTCAGTTGTGTCTAAACAGCATGTTTTCAAATATTTCCCTACCTTTGTCATCTCTTTAAAGGATGCTCCATATGAATGTTATAGACAAACAATATAAATGGACACCCCCAAATCAAGAGTGGAACATTTCTTTTTGTCAAGGGATATGTGTGTGTGTGTGTGTATTCAGTCAGCTTGTAGTTATAAGAAACCTCATGTGCGGGAAAATCCTTGGTTGCTGCAGTGATAATGATTTATAATTACTGGGGAGCAATTTTTTGAATTGACACCACTGGTTGATATTTGCCGTAATAACCAGTCAGTTATTATGGCACTCACGCGCTACATCTGTCTAAAGTGAGCATCCCTCATTGGCGCTCATTCGCTGTGTGGGAGGGCTAAACAATTTCAAGAAATGTCGCGGTTCTGTATCTTTATTATGGAGGAGCCACCACAACAAAACCCTCGCCTTCCCGTAATTTTTTTAACTATCTGGCTGATCCTACCATTTCTCCCACCATTAAATGTAAAAAAAGTATCTGTTCGTTTCTCCGTTCGACAGCTTCACGAGTCATATGCTGCCAGAGGGAGTGGTCCATTGCTGCTTGACCACACCAAGAGGTAAGTGCAAGCATGATCCCAATGTCAGCTTTCATGAAACAAAAAAAAAAACATTTGTGGGACCTGAAGGAGCTGGAGGCTGCTGTGCTGTTGTCAGCTAAGGGGCAAAAGGGAGAAGGACAGGACTAGGTGGGGACTGCTGCATGGCAATGGAATCTGGAGTGGGAGCTGGGAAGCTGAAACTACCTGCTGCATTTAAAGTTGTTGTGTGTGAGCTGCCGAAGTATGTCCCAATAAAGTAGACTGGTGTGTGTGTGGATGGGGGGGATTGAATAGGAGGGTAAGAGTGTGTCTGTGTGTGTGTGTCTGTGGGTCACATCATTCATTGGAAAAAAAATTGCTCACTAGCAAATTACATAAAATAAAAAATGAGGAAGTGTGCATATGAGAATTTAATGTACACCCTCGGTGTGGGATGCTTTGATAAACCCCTCGGGCTTCACCCTCAGGGTTTATGTAGCATCCCACACCTCGGGTGTGCATTACATTCTCATATCACACACTTCCCCATCTGTTATTCTATATATAATAGCCTTTTGAGTCTCTAACACTCACCTTGTAGCTTTTACAATCTTCTGTCCCAGCTCTGCATTTCTTTCTGATGCTTGGAATATAGTTCAGCACCTGTTCTCCCATGCATACAATTGCAGGCAAGTTTAATGTTTCACTTTTCTCATCAATTCTTCTCCATCTTTCATTAGAAAATTTAATCAGAGTCAACAAATCTCGGTAATGCAAGACATTGGGCATCCACAGGTAAATAACCACTTTTAAGTGACTGCGTTACTAGATACATGAAAACCGTATGATGCCAACTCATCAGCCACTTTCCATCCTACTTCTGCACCCCTAACCCTGCCATCATCAAAATCAGCAACATATCTCCCTTCCATCAGGAATAGTTTTTTTTACAGAAAAATGGGATAGAGACAGAGAGAGAGAGAAAAGACCCTCGCCTTCCCATTTTCCACAGACCCACCTGCCAGTCAAGTCTTAGCTATCAATCAAACTGATTGACAGCTAACATCTCTTTTTCTCTAATATTGAAAGGGCCCAAACCAAATAAATAAACTTGAAAAATATATATATTTTTAAATTGTGTATTTGATTTAGGGGATCAGCAATCCCTAAGGAGGAGCTGCTATAAGAAGACAGTTTTATTTAATTTTTTTAACAAACTGTACATATCCACATGCAGACACCTTGGAAAAGTAGTTTAACATCTTGACAGCTCCAGTAGAAAAGTTCTTGAGGAACAAAGAACAGGCCTATTCATCAAAAAGACAACTCGCTACCCTCAATAAAGAGACTCCTGTCATGTTGCATCAATCAAACTCTGTCAACTTGCCATCCGCATGGGTAATGAGAGTACTTCCTGTCCTCGGCTCTTGTCCTGACTGGTGGTCTTCCCCATGACTTTCTCATTTAGGTAACATGGGGCTGATAGCTGTACAACATATTTGCCATAAAGACACCAGAATTTCCTTTCCTGAATTTTGTAGACAGTTGATTCTTTATCACACACATCAATGTCAGATACCCCAGAACTGCTCAATGGAAGTAACTTAGTAACACGCTGTACTAATTTAAAGGGAGTAAAGAGTACTACGCCCTCAGATTTCGTAACTTTTATATGTTTCCTTGTCAACAGTCAACTATTTTCTTGTAGCTGTCGGGGATATACATGTTGGTTTTAGTTTATTTTGACTGTTTATATCAGTCCTCTTTAACTGTCTTGAGGGACACCATTTTCTGGTTGTCGAAATCTCAGTTTCCCTGAGAGGCTGCAATAACGTATGAGAACATATGTGTCAGCACTCGCTTTAGACTCCACAGTATGAATGTTTTCATACTTAGGGTTCAGCAAAACAAATTGTAGAAAGGGGTGAAATACACCATAATTGCCTTCAATTTGCTTTAAATACTGCTTATGAGTGTACTGCGGGGTTTTGTCTTTTAAATTGCATTGAGTTTGTGTGCTCCCAGAGAGCTGTTAGGTTATTTTTACTTGCAGCATAGAGATACATGGCATAAATGAGTGCTGTCCCATCATGCTGTCATATGCTAATACAGCTCTCATGGACGATGAGATTTCAACAATCTGAAAATGAAGTCACCCAAGATAGTTACAGGGGACTAAAACTAGTAAAAGTGCTCTAAAGCGCCAGTTTATACCGTGAACGGCTACAGGAATGGAGATCACTGGTGACAAGTTAAAAGATAAAATGTGCACTCTGAAAGGCGATAGTGTTCCTTTAAGGTCAGAAGGGACTCTAGGTCTATCCTGTCAAGTCTGGCACTTGTCCAGACTGAAGGCAAACAAAATAGCAACAAGATTTGCCAGCAAAACTCCAAACATATTTGTGTCTGTTTCTTCCAAGAGGTTGAGCAACCTTACCACTTAATTTTAGCACATAAAACACTGCATGTGGGTTTGCTAATGCAGTAATTGCTTTGTTTCAAAAATATTAATACATTTTGCTGTGCTTCAGAAACTCATTTAATTTTGCATAGAAATGAAGACAGATCTCAGTCCCCCCTTTCACAAGGACACTTCCTTCCAATCTTTTCCATCAGGCTGGGGCATCTGTCACTATCCAGTATGAGTATCTGTCCCCGCTTTTCTCATTTGTTTTTGATTTACATTTTGAACGCTCATCAAGTGGGGAAAGGAGACAGCTGGAGAACAGAAACCCACAGCCGAGTCCCTTGTGCTCGACGGCTAATGGCTGATGTTTCAAGGGTCAGCTCGGGCAGCATACTACACTAAAGTGCTGTGAGAGGTGAAGTAATGGGATCCTTTGTTGAGATTCTTTGTTAATATTTGTATTATCTTTTCCTGATCCTGGGACCCACTTAAATATAGGTGGTACAATCAAATGGGGAATTCCTGGTGCATCACATTCTAATTAGAAAGGAATATGTTTAAACAGAACAGCCACTAATATCTTCCAACCCTTTCCGAAACCACAATTTTGTCATAGCTTGTAATGCTTGAAATTATAGTTTAAGAGCTGTATCTTTTGTTTTGTTAGGCTTAAAAAAATACTTTTTTTAAATGAAAGCTCAGTCCAAGTGTCATGAAAAAATCCTAACAGTAGTTTTACTGTACTGATCCAAGTCTTCACAAGCCAATATAATATGTTGTTAAAAATAACAGGCTATCAAAAACAGATATAGGATGTTGTTAAAAATAACGGGATATCAAAAAAAGATATAGGATGTTGTTAAAAATAACAGGATATCAAAAAAGATACAGGATGTTGTTAAAAATAACGGGATATCAAAAAAAGATACAGGATGTTGTTAAAAATAACAGAGTATAAATAAAAATGTTTGAACCATTTCGTGTTTTCATATATCAATATATGGAAAATTGAGCAACATCACATATTAACATATCAACTTAGCTGAGTAAAGCTTTCATTTAAAAAAAAATACGTTTCTAGCTCTAAACAGTTTCAAAGTTGGATACCTTTGGACCCAATAGGACTAGAAGCTTAATTTATTTAAAATGAAAACTTGGAGTCAAGTCATTCAGAATCACTGCTCTGGATACAGTTTTTATGAGCTAATACTATTCTATATGTATCAATACTATTTGAAACTTCTTTTTTGGTATATTATGGATACATAGTTTTTTAGTTGTGACACAGCCAAAAACAACACGCAGACTGTATATCAACAAACTGTATTGGTACTATTTTTTTGTATCAGTACATAAAATTACATATTGATTTTAAAACTTTTTTTTTATAAAAATGTTAGTTTTGCCTTTTCTAAATGTTGGTAATACCGCACATTATTTAAGCAGAAACTGTATAGTTTGCAACTTCATTTTAATTCATCTGATGCCCTCAGTCATGCTGCAAACACTTCACTCTCCCCTCTAACAACCCCTACTTGTCTTTGCTTTTGCAGGTTTTGACTGTGAAAGCATCACAAGTGAATAAATAAAGAAAATAATCCAAGATGTTGTCTATGTCTCATACTGGAAGGTTATGATCAATGTTTTGATTTATTCTGGCATAGAAGCCCCCTATAGATGGAGGAGAGTGTAATATTCATGTGTGTGTGTGTGTGTGTGTGTGTGTGTTTACTATTTATTTACTCTAGTAGCTTAGATGAGAAGTAGTCTCTCATTTTCAGCTGAGTGGCCCTGGTGCTACTGCCTGCTGGTGGCAGGACCTCTGCATCCAGCCCGCCACCCCCTGACCAAGGAAAGCAGACACAAGCCCAAACAATGCTCTCCACTTCAGCTGAGTGGCCCTGGCACTGCTACCTGCTGGCGGCAGGACCTCTGCATCCAGCCCGCCACCCCCTGACCAAGGAAAGCAGACACAAGCCCAAACAAGGCTCTCCACCTCAGCTGAGTGGCCCTGGCGCTGCTACCTGCTGGCGACAGGATCTCTGCATCCAGCCCACCACCCCCTGACCAAGGAAAGCAGACACAAGCCCAAACAAGGCTCTCCATTTCAGCTGAGTGGCCCTGGCACTGCTACCTGCTGGTGGCAGGACCTCTGCATCCAGCCCGCCACCCCCTGACCAAGGAAAGCAGACAGAAGCCCAAACAAGGCTCTCCACTTCAGCTGAATGACCCTGGCACTGCTACCTGCTGGCGGCAGGACCTTTGCATCCAGTCTGCCAGCCCCTGACAAAGGAAAGCAGATATAAGCCCAAATAAGGCTCTCCACTTCAGCTGAGTGGCCCAGATGCTGCTACCTGCTGGTGGCAGGACCTCTGCATCCATCCCACCACCCCCTGACCAAGAAAAGCAAACACAAGCCCAGACAAGGCTCTCCACCTCAGCTGAGTGGCCCTGGCACTGCTACCTGCTGGTGGCAGGACCTCTGCATCCAGCCCGCACCCCCTGACCAAGGAAAGCAGACACAAGCCCAAACAAGGCTCTCCACTTCAGCTGAGTGGCCCTGGCACTGCTACCTGCTGGCGGCAGGACCTCTGCATCCAGACCACCACCCCCTGACCAAGGAAAGCAGACACAAGCCCAAATAAGGCTCTCCACTTCAGCTGAGTGGCCCTGGCACTGCTACTTGCTGGCGGCAGGATCTCTGCATCCAGCCCACCACCCCCTGACCAAGAAAAGCAGACACAAGCCCAAATAAGGCTCTCCACTTCAGCTGAGTGGCCCTGGCACTGCTACCTGCTGGCAGCAGGACCTCTGCATCCAGCCCACCAACCCCTGACCAAGGAAAGCAGACACAAGCCCAAGCAAGGCTCTCCACTTCAGCTGAGTGGCCCTGGCACTGTTACCTGCTGGCAGCAAGACCTCTGCATCCAGCCCGCCACCCCCGACCAAGGAAAGCAGACACAAGCCCAAACATGGCTCTCCACTTCAGCTGAGTGGCCCTAGCACTGCTACTTGCTGGCGGCAGGATCTCTGCATCCAGCCCACCACCCCCTGACCAAGGAAAGCAGACACAAGCCCAAACAAGGCTCTCCTCTTCAGCTGAGTGGCCCTGGTGCTGCTACCTACTGGCGGCAGGATCTCTGCATCCAGCCCACCAACCCCTGACCAAGGAAAGCAGACACAAGCCCAAGCAAGGCTCTCCACTTCAGCTGAGTGGCCCTGGCACTGTTACCTGCTGACGGCAAGACCTCTGCATCCAGCCCGCCACCCCCAACCAAGGAAAGCAGACACAAGCCCAAACATGGCTCTCCACTTCAGCTGAGTGGCCCTGGCACTGCTACCTACTGGCGGCAGGACCTCTGCATCCAGCCGACCAACCCCTGACCAAGGAAAGCAGACACAAGCCCAAACAAGGCTCTCCACTTAAGCTGAGTGGCCCTGGTGCTGCTATCTGCTGGCAGCAGGACCTCTGCATCCAGCCTACCATCCCCTGACCAAGGAAAGCAGGGACGTTTGGTCAGCTCCTAGCTCGGAGCTGTCAGGCTTCAATCCTCGTAACTGGACTGGCTCCTGGGGACTGTGGCTGCTTCCCAATTGGATGCTGCAGATCCCCACTGAGAAAGGAAGCACACAAGGTGCCTTTTTCAAAACACAGCTCGGCCACTGCCTTGCTGTACTGCTCTCTGGACAATTTTTTCTGCTGAATTTACTGCTCATGTGGAAATATATATATATGTTTATATATACATACGTATTTTTTTTCTTTTTCTCTCCTCCTGGAATTTTAGGCTGTTTAGCCTGCTGTATTAGCTAGGCCTGACTTCTATATAGCTTATGTCTTGCACTACTGAATATTTCTATTGCTTAAACATTTTACCTTTAAACTATTGCACTTTATATGTAGAAATTGCCTAGCAGAGTTGTAGTGAACTTTAACCGACTGCCTGACGTTTATATAGCTTACTACTTGCACTACTGAATTTTTTCTGCTAATTGCCCAGTATTGTAGAATAGCTATAACTGACCACTGCCTGCTGTTTGCTCTGCCACACTTTTCCCATCACAGTTCCTCTCATTCATCCTTATTCCCCACAATGTTTCTCTGCCATCTACTGGACCCCTGATTCCCTCTCCTGACACCCCCCTTCCCCCGAACCAGCACATTCTGTAAATATTGCCTGGCATTTTGGGCCATTTTCTCTACCCATTCCAGACTACCCTGAGTCCTCTCCACCACACGCCTCCTTCCCAGCTCTCCCTGGTCCCATTGAAGGGGCCCCCCCCCCAACCTCCTGAATCAGCCTTTTGTTTTGCTAAATTCCCACCTGGCACCTTTGACCAGACCTCTCTGCAGGAACCTTTCTCTCCCACTATTTGCACCTATTTCTGCCCTGAACACTAAATTGCCCAGGGCCCTCCCACCAATTTACTTGACCTTTGTCTCTGGCTTTTTAACTAATGGCCCACCTTTTTTTTCTGCTCTATTTTAGACACAAGCCCAAACAAGGCTCTCCACTTCAGCTGAGTGGCCCTGGTGCTGCTACCTGCTGGTGGCAGGACCTCTGCATCCAGCCCGCCACCCCCGACCAAGGAAAGCAGGTACGTTTGGTCAGCTCCTAGCTCGGAGCTGTCAGGCTTCAATCCCTGTAACTGGACTGGCTCCTGGGGACTGTGGCTGCTTCCCGATTGGATGCTGCAGATCCCCACTGAGAAAGAAAGCACACAAGGCTCCTTTTTCAAAATACAGCTCAGCCACTGCCTTGCTGTACTCCTCTCTGGACAATTTTTTCATCCACCCCCCCCAACCCCTCCTCCCTCCTTTATTAAGTATACTTCCCCAGTGATCCACACCCCCTGAGACCTCACACTAGTCAATTACAGTAACTGCTTAAAGAGGCTCTCCTTTTTGTAACTTCTTAAAGGGGTGATCCTCTTTTGAGCTCACTTGTCTCCTCTAAGAAATTCCCCGATATTCTTCATGAAGCATAATTGGTAGGATACCCCTTCCTGTTGAAGATAAATCCTTAAGACATCTGTGCCATCAGGCTGTTTTCATGTATCTTTGCGTACCATCAATCCCTGTCTCTTTTAGCTAGTCTAACACGGAGCAGTGATCCTTGAGACTTATAGAACCTAGCTAGTGAGTCTTGGTGCAACTCGCACCCTGTTAACACATTGGGCAATCATGGTAGTCCTCGTGTGGTTTCAATTACTTACCTGCTTATGTATGGTACCCCACATGACAGACCATTCGAGCAGAATTGACCCCAACATAGAGTCATGACTACTACTCCTAGACTACCTTTATATTAATACTACGTATAACTTATGCTGCTACCACATGACTCCGCACCCTTCTCACTTTGTGGAATTTCCTCGAGGTGGGACCGCTACCTTGTTACCAATATGTGGCCCCTCACCCCACCCACCCAAAACCTACACGTCTTGGTGTTATACTGGATGGACCATAGGCTACACGTCCCTAGGTCAGCACAAGGGGAAACTTTGGACTCCGGACCCCCGGACTCAAACTTATACTAGATGCAGAAAGATTCATGCTTTCAAACAACTCGCTGCCCTATGGAAAATTGTGCTACTACTACTTTTGTGTTCAGGTAATGTTGAACTCAACCCTGGTCCCACAAAAGCTCTCTCATCTCCATCTGACCTTACAAGACTGAAAGGAGCCAGCTTTATGCATGCAAATGTTTGCAGTCTTTTAAAGAAATTTAGATCAGTCCAGGCATGGATTACTCATACCACACCAGACGTACTTGTGCTCTCTGAATCCTGGCTTCGGGCATCCACCCCAGATAGAGAAGTTAACATCCCTAACTACCTCCTATTTAGAGCTGATAAGCAGACCAGGGGAGGCGGAGTAGTCATCTACGTCAAAAACAAATTTTCAGTGTCCATCCTAGACTCTACCTCTATTGCAGGTGGATTCGAATGTTTGTCCCTTAAAGTTGAACTTTCCCCATCAATGGCTTTCCGTGTCATAGGCTGTTACAGACCACCAGCCGAGGGGCCTCAGCTCCTGTCCCATCTGTCATCTATTATGGGCTCTGTCCCCATTGAAACAGTTATTCTAGGAGACCTTAACTATGATTGGTTGACTAAGGTCTCGACACCCCTGAAACAATTCTGTGACTCCCACGGGTTCACACAACTTATTACTGAGCCAACTCACATTACCAAGAAAAACCCAATGAACAGCACCCTATTGGATGTCCTTCTCGTAAGCAAACCATATTCCTTTTCCCATGCCGGAATTTTTTCAGCTGATATTAGTGACCACTGCTTTATTGCTGGTATAAGAACTGACGCTAAACCCTCACCAACATCTAAATTTTCCACTAAAAGGTCCAGACATAACTTTGATCCTCTCACATACTTCAATGAATTAAAAAAACTCTTTGCACAGGCAGAGTTTTTACCTTGCTAAATCAGTGAGTAATACCTACGACATCTTCCATGAAATTATAACCAGTGCCCTAAATAACCATGCTCCTCTAGTAAAAGCACGTATAAAAGCTAGAAAATGTCGTTGGTCCTCAGCGGACCTCAAGGCTGCCTTACTAAAAAGAGATCAGCTCTGGAAAAAGGCTCGCAAATCACACACAGACGAAGACAGGTGTCTCTTCAGGACAGTTAGAAATGCCTGCACTAAGATGGTCAGAGAAGCCAAGTTCAATTTTTACCAATCTGAGCTAGATTCTGCATCGAAATGCCCTACCAAGCTCTGGCTTTACCAAGTTCTGGTCCACACTAAAAGAACTGACTGGTCATTCTCCAGGAAATGTGCTTCCCTCTAAAATTACCACTGACAATGCTATAATCAATGACAGAAACGAGATCCTGCAGCCCTTGAACAATCATTTTGCCACTGCAGGCCTAGCATTCGATAACACATCAGTAAGCAGACTACACCCACAGATCAACACTAAGCCCCCGGAACCGAGTAACAATATCGTAAACTTCTCCTTCTTACCCACCTCTGTAAAGGAAGTTGAAGATCTTCTCCTAAAATTGGACTAAAAAAGTGCTGGGGCTGACTTCTTTGACCCATATTACTTGAAAATTGCTTATCACATCCTTGCCGCACCAATCTCTCACTTATTCAACCTGTCCCTATCGCAAGGTTCCCTCCCTCAGTTATGGAAAGTTGCTCACGGCATCCCCCTGTTTAAATCAGGGGATCCCTATGACCTAAATATCTATAGGCCAATCTCCCTCCTCCCCATACTCTCCAAGCGCCTAGAAAAAATTGTGGATACCCAGCGGAGATCTTTCATAGACAACTCAGACTTACTAAACCCTATGCAGTCAGGCTTCAGGGTAAAGCACAGTACCATTACGGCCCTGGCAAAAGTAACTAACGACTGGCAACAGGACTTGGACAAAAAAATTCATCTGTGCAGTTTTTCTGGATCTCAGTAAGGCTTTCAACACCGTCGACCACTGTTTGCTCCTCTCCACTTTACAAACAATAGGCCTAGCCCGAACCTCCTTGTGTTGGTTCCATGACTACCTCACTGGTAGGCAACAACAAATCAAGGCTGAAGGGGGGCTTTCTTCACTTAAACTGACAAAAAGAGGTGTCCCTCAGGGGTCCATATTGGGACCATTACTGTTTGCTATCTATATCAACAGCCTAGATGTAGGCATTAAGGAAGCAAGCATTCACCTGTTTGCTGATGACACGGTGCTCTACATAAGCCGTGACTCTCCTGAAGCTGCCTGTGGCAACCTGCAAACTGACTTTAACATCCTGCGGCACCAGCTCCTCAGCAAAAGACTACTACTTAATGCCAAGAAAACCAAGGCAGTGCTGTTCTCGCCAACTGGCCATGGGGCATATTCTGCCGCTGCTGGTCCATTACCTTCTATCTCCACCTTACTAGGTGAACATCTTGAATACGTACTGAAATTCAAGTATTTGGGTGCCTGGATAGACAATAAACTCTCCTTTGTGGAACATATAGAAGAACTGCTGAAAAAGCTGAGGCAGAGGCTTGAACTCTTCTTCAGAATAAATCGCCTCCTGACCACAGATGCCAAAAGACAGCTCGTCCAATCCACGTTGCTCTCACTAATTGACTATGCTGACTTCATATATGGCCAGTGCCCAGCCTCACACCTTGCTAAATTGGATGTACTGTATCATAGAGCTCTGAGATTTATAACAGGCCTCCCCTTTTCCACCCACCACTGTTCACTATATGCAGCTGTGGGTTGCCCTCCCTTCAACACTGACGGTATAGAAATGCAGCCCTCTGGATGCTCTGAGCCATCACCAACAAACTCCCGCAATACATTGCTGACTGTCTCCCACTAAGTCTGATTGGGAATTATGCCTTGAGAAGTCACTCGCTGG
This sequence comes from Neoceratodus forsteri, assembly GCA_016271365.2. Classification (NCBI taxonomy): domain Eukaryota; kingdom Metazoa; phylum Chordata; order Ceratodontiformes; family Ceratodontidae; genus Neoceratodus; species Neoceratodus forsteri. The sequence continues at coordinate 18,761,741 of CM057458.1, read as the reverse complement.
TTTTCCTGAAAGTACCTAGGGTTGGTACCCACTTTGGAAGAGCGGCCATTAGCTTTGTCCTGCCCACGCTTTGGAATAGGATACAGAAATCGCTGAGACTTAGCTCCCCTGTTAGTCATGCTATGTTCAAGACCCTGTATGCCAAAACATTTGTGGAGCTCCGTAACTGTTTTCACCGTTCCTAGTTGTCCAGCTGACATTTCCGCTCAGTCTAAGTCCTTCCCGTTCAAACTAAGTGTTCCCTTACCAAGATTACTCCCCCCTCCCTCAGTCCATTCTAGTCCCACTGGTACTACCGGTTCACCTCAGTCCATTCCAGTCCCACCGGTACTACGTACTCACTGCAACACACCCTCCATCGCCCACTCTTATGCCCTGATACCACCTGCTTAGTATCCCAGAATCTTTCTGCCAGCGTCCCTGCTTCCTACGCATGCGCTTTTCCATATCCCAGGGACTCCTTTACAGGCTATGAACATGTTATTGATGGATAGGATTATAAAGACATCTCTGTATATATTATTTACCTTTATTTCTACACTGTATATATTTTGTTGTATACGTCTTGCTACTGTTTTATGTATATTTTACTTGTACTCTATTCTGTACCCTCATCCTTGCAAACTGCAGGTCCACCTTGTAAATGAGCTTGCTCAATGGTGATCGCCTGGGTAAATAAAGATTTTGATTGATTGACTGATTTTCAGTGGGGTCCTGTGTTTGGACCATTTTTACAACTGAGTGGACTGACTGTGGCACTGAGAGGTCAAGTGACTAGCTCAGGGTCAAATGGTGAGTAAGAGACTTGGGTGGGACTTGAACTTTGGACTTCGGGTGCCCAAGCTCGTTCTTTACTCACTATACAACACAGACTCATAACCATGGCCTTCTGCAACACTTCAGTCCAGATTTCTGGCAAAGGGCTCCTAGGCTTCTGCAGCAGCATGTGTTCATTCCTGTGGCATGAAGTATTTATTTTTGGCAATATGCAGCCCTTCACTTGGCCAAAATAGTATGTGATGTCAATGATGCTGAGCATAGAGGAGGGGTTTCAGGATCAACAGGGATGGGATGGGACAAGGCACTACGGAAAAACTGAATATGCAGTCAATAATACCCTCCAGGGTGGGCGGTAGTGGGCAATACTGGACTGCCCTGGGGCATAATGAGGCCCGACACCGCAGGCGGAGGGCCATATAGCCCCTGGAAGGTCTGGTATTGTCCATACTGCCCACCCTGGAGGGTATCATTGCACTTAGAAAATGGGCACTGTGTTTTTTCCTATGGGATTTAAAAAAAGTCTAGAAAAACAGTTAAAAGATTTATTAATAATAACATTTAAATATTTGCATAGTAAAGTAGTCACAATTTATGTGTTGTTCCATCTGCTGTCCACCCCACCAGAATCTTGAAGTTAGCCTCCGTAAGAGACGGAGTTTGTACTTACTGTCTCAACAGCAGTGCCTTTGCTTTCTTTGGAGGGGTTAAAAAATGTATACTCTGTGATGCTGTTAATTACTTAGAGATGCAGTATTACGTCTGCGTGCCTGATGATGTCATACCCAGAAGTAAAAGAGGCATTTGAACGAAAAATTTCTTTCTTTCTTTATTCATTTCTGTATGACATTTTGGGTTGTTTTCTTTACTGGGGGGACATGTTATGGTCAGCGATTGATGTGTGGGGTTGGAGATCACAGGAAGGAGAAATGAGACGAGTGGCACCTCGGACGAGTGAGGAGAAATGACTGGTGGCCGTGGATCTGTTCAGAGAGTCGAAACTGCAAGATACGATCAGAGCTGTGAGACATGGCACAGTGTAGGTACACACCAGGTTTTTATTCATGCGGAAGTTTCTTTTGGTCGTAGGGCCATAAATGTGAGAATGATTGGGGCAGGGAGGGAGGATGTCCAGCAGTGTAAGTGTAACTGAAGTGGAACACAACGGAATGGAGCAAGGCTTCCATTCCATTTAAAAAAAAAAAACTGTTTAGAAAAAAAAGATTCATGAGTTGTGATATGCTCAGTATTTAAAAAAAATGACACACCATTGTGTGTAGTTTTGTTTAACAGTTGGCACTGAAGTAGGGTGTTGTGGACCAATATCTCTCAAGTAGCGAGAAAAAAAATGGGTTGATTCAAATTGAGTGCCCAGTGCTTCAGCCAATGGGGAACAGGCTGGGCACAAGGATATCAGGCTGGGCATCAGGCAGGTTTGGGCTGGCACTTTCTATTTCCTGGGCATCTATTGAAAGTTAATGCACCCCCTGGCAAGGGTACTAGCCAATTAGATGCCAGGAAATAAAAAGCCCATTTTCTAATTGAAAGATAAATCACAAACGGCACAGAATTCTGTGGCATTACTTACATTCTGTGGCATGATACAAGTTCTGTGGAAAATTCCACAGCTCGGAATCCACAGAATTCCATGGACTTGGTTCATAACTACACAGTGCAGCCTCAAAACAACTATTTGGTGGGTAACCATGCAATATGCCAGTTCAGCGGATTTTTTTTTATCTTACAGTCCATACCCATCTCCATCTTCCCAAATTCACAGATGCCTCCAGCATGCCACCATGTAGGTGTGGCCTGGCAGACATGGAGCGGTCACCACACCGTAAGTGCTATATTCCCAGCCACCAGAAAAAGTGTTGATGCAGTGGGTGACTTCACACTCCTCCCCCCCCCCCAGGAGTCTGTTTGCATTACCTTTGCAGTGTGCCTGAGGTTTCCCTGGCCATAGATAAAGCTGGGCTCCAGTCTTGAATGTGTCTCTTCTGTAACGCAGGGTGACGTGTAAACTTAAACTCAGCTGAGCGTGTTTATTTCTAATGTCATTCATTCTTGATGTGCTTTATGACTAGCTTGTCTTTGTATAGTAATCAAGTTACAGGCCTTGTATCTGGTTACTAAACTGCATCACAACTAAAGCCCAACGAGGAGAGACTGGGGATCTCAGTTCGTACACCCTGGAAGACAGGAGGGTGAGGGGGGGCATGATAGAAACCTATAAATACCTCACAGGGGTCAGTAAGGTACAGGAGAGAAGTATCTTTCAGAGAAGAAGGTGCACCAGAAAAGGGGGACATGCTTTGAAGTTCGAGGGAGGAGGGATTTAGGAGGGATGTAAGGAAGTACTATTTCACTGAAAGAGTGGTGGATGCTTGGAACAGTCTTTCAGCAGATGTGGTGGGGTGAAAACAGTAGCAGTCTTCAGTCATGCATGGGATAGGCACAAAGGACTCTCGGTAGGAAAGTAGGTGTGGGGGGTAGCCGGAGATCAAGTAGGGTCTCTGGTGACAGTCTAGGCTGGGAAAAATGGGCAGACTAGGTGGGCCAAGCAGTCCTTATCTGCCTACAAATTCTGTGTTTCTATGTCTTTTCGTTTGTTCAGTACGCATCATTGTTGGGACCAGTTGTATGTCCCTTGGGGCTACCTGCTTCTGATATTAGATGTATACGACCACAAAGTAAGTCCCACTGTCATCAAATCAGCAGCTGAATGGATGAATGTACTAATATTTTAGCAGGATACAATCATAGAAACAGAATTTGATAGCAGATATGGATTCTGTGTTTCTATGTTTCTCTGATTGTATCCTGCAAAAACATTAACTTCATCCATTCAGCTACTGATTTAGTGACAGTGGGACTTGCTTTGTGGTTGCATGCATCTAAGATTAGATGCAGGTGGCCCCAAGAGGCATAAAATTGGGCCAGTTACTAGGTACAAACCCATTTTGGGGATCGTCATACACAGAACTCTCCGTAATTAATACAAAGTAACAAATATAAGACATACTGGCACAAATACAACCAAATCATGATCAAATCAACTGCAATCAGAGGTAGATGGAGTCATTGCAAAACATCTGCCTTAAGTTGGGCATCGGTAGGCAACTGGCATAGCTGATTGGGCAATTGATTCCAAGAAGAAGCGATTTTTGACCAGAACGAGAGCTTATTTAGAACAATTGTTGGAAAATCAGTGGCAGGTGCATGAACTGCAAGATCAGGTTCCTGCCACCATGCTGGTTAGCCCCTCCCACAGCTAGTACATAGCACCAGCCCCATGGTGCTATTCCATGCTGCAAGCTCACAGAGAAAAGTGGTTCTGACAGAAGCCCCCCCGCCCTGCCAGCAGCTCCAGTCTTCCCGTTTGGCCTACCATGAGCCTATGTTGTGCCCGTGTTTCCTGGTGGCCGGCTGAATTCCTTTGTCACACAGCCATCCCACCCACTACCAATTTCTCCATCACTCTGTGCTGTCCAGGACCAGAGGTAACCCCTCACTAGCCTCTCCTAGACCTTTTGAACCAAAATGTAAATTATCTCTCACCTTCAGCTAAAGATACCACCAAAACAACTGAATCTCTTTACCTAATGCTGTTTATCACTGAGCCCACCTGAATCAGCCCACCTGCTAAAATCATTCCCTCTTCAACCAGGTCCTATCCTCTCACCCCTAGCTTATTCTGTCTACAGGCATCCTCCTGGGTGCCGCTGGGGACCAGTGCATGGCTTACTATAGCCACAAAATCTGCTGGCCTTCAGAGGCCCACCAAAGTCATCTGAGCTAGATAGTTTTCATTCAGGAAGCTCAACCGCTCCTCCCTTCTTGATAACTGAAAACTGCTCTCCTCTCTGTATTTCCACTCATACAGATGATGCCCCGTCCTATTTCCAAACTAAATGCATTGCAACATGGGACAAGCATGCACCTCTCAGCACATCTTCTGCTCAAGGGTCCTTCTTCCCCTGGATCTCTGCAGAGATAAATGCTTTATTCAAAGCTCAAAACTCTGCATGGTTTCTCTGCAACGCTTTTGGGGTCCCCTGAGGACTGACTGAGATACAAGTATTTCTAAAATGCCAGCACTGAGGCCACAAGCAAGGCCAAATCAAACTACCTCTCCACCAAACTCCAGAACAAGGAGCCTAGACAGGTATCTCTGTAAAGACAGGTGTCTCTGTACTAGGAGAAATAATGGATGTATCCATTCTTAGGCTCCAAAGGGTTAACTCCCCCGATAGAACATTGTGACGCCATCAAGGAACAAGCTGTGCTTGACTCTGTGTAATTAGGCACAGCTTGCTCCTTGATGACATCACAATGTCACCCCTGATAAAAGAACTTCCAGTCTCGCTGGGCCAACCCGGCAAATGTTCTAAAAATGGCCACAGTGTGGTATTAATGTTGAACAGACTCAGTTATCTATATCTCTGGAGCGCATCCGGCTACAGATCAGCCCGATATCTTGTTCCAACTAGCGTTTCATGGGCTTTCAAACTATGATTGCCACTGGGCATAGATGTGTCCCTTTAAAGAAACTAAAAGTGTGTTAAAATTGTGTAAGTTAATTTCAGTTGTTTGTTGAATGACCATCCCTTTTTTGATGCTGCATTTCTTCACAAATGGACTTAAGAGACGCTGCAGTTAAAAGACAAACACATTTGCCCCGATTCTCAAAAGATTTTTTTCCACAGACTCAGCACGGGAGAAACTCTCTTGAAAATACAGCCCATTGTCCTTGCTTTCCCACTTTCTTGAAGTCCTTTTATAAGTGTGTCAGTCATGTCTAAGGCACTTAAGTGAAACAGATTCAGCAAGAAAAAGGCAATGAAAAGCTGAACGCCTCATATAAAAGGGTTGTTTACGGTCCAAGCTGCTGTGGCATTTTCGACTTCCCAATTCAGATGTGTAGCTATTGAGGCCAGCTAGAATAAAAGACTAATGCTCAGGCTTTCACAGGCACATTAAATAATTATTGTACAAATTGCCCTATGAATATTAATTGTGTAGCAAGGGCTTCTTAATTAAAGAAAATGAATGCAGGCTTCAGTGAACGCTGCTACCTTTCTAAAATCTGCCCCCCCCCCCACTACCAACCTTCTAAAAACATATACACTGCCAAAACATTCAAGCAATTTTATTGGTCAGCATTGTTTGAGGTTAGGGGTGGATGCCAGTAAAGCAGTTTTTAAGGAGGAACATTACACACAAGCCAAAAACATCATGCTGAAAATGTGAATTTGTTTGAAACGGAAGAGAAGTAAGCAATTAGGAGAGCACAGACTCCTACCCTGCTGGAGCCAAGATACTGTCATTGTACTTGCTGTGTGGCCATGGGCAGGTCATTTAACATCCTAGAACTCCAGTTCATCCAGCTGTGTAAATCAGTAAACACAGGATCCCACTGAAAATGAGATGTGGCATCCATGTTGGGCTCTGGGCTATCATGGTAAGTATATTGGCAAAAGAAAAACCATAATCCATAACGGTGTGTGCAGAAATGCTCAACTGATGCATTGCAGTGACGAGGCAGGAGGCATTTACAGCAAGTGGGTTTGTCGGCATTGATGTGTTCACTGTAAATGTTTCGCTGAGCGGAGGGCATACCGTGGTGGCACTCCCCTGAGAGGTTCTCTGATTTAGCCTTTTTTTCATTTTAGTTTTTCTTAACTGAAAAAGTAGGACTAGCCATTTCTGCCTATTTTTATCCAGAGGGTGGGGGGCAGGGTACAGATGGAAAACAGCTGACATTGAACCATATTAAGCTGTCGGTGGTACTTTTAGTAAACGGGGGAACTTTGGCCAGGACATCACCACATACTCTGGTCTGAGTTACTGCACTTAGAAAATAGCTTTCTGTAGTTTGGTACTCAGGCTTTTTGGCTGTAAAAAAAGAGACTGGCATGTGACTATGCATCAGTGAGACATCGGTACATGATCATGTGACCAGCCGCGACCAGTCAGGTTTCTGTTTAAGTGCCATTTTATAATAACATAACTGGCCTTATCAAATTCAAATTCAAAGTGCTTTATTCACATGAAACGATATACAGGTATTTCCAAACTCTATACATCAAACTGTTCTTAGAACATACACATACTGCTATGTACTTAGATTAATACAACTGTGTTGTATTTTGGAGGTGATGGCAGTATGTGACATAATCGTAACCATTTCTGAAACATTCCCCAAGCAATATATAAGCAATAAGACATGGCTGGGTGTTGGTAGTACTGAGATACCCGCACATACCCCGCACACCCAGAGGTGTAGTGCCAAATGCCTTCAGCCTCTGGGTGTGTTGGTATCTCAGTACTACCAACACCCAGTCATGTTTTATTGCTTACATAATGCAGATAGCAAAACCCCATTACTGACAAATATAGAAACATAGAATTTGACAACAGATAAGGACCACTTGGCCCACCCAGTCTGCCCATTTCCCTACCTAATGGATAAGCTGCAGATCCTAGTTAACCAGCAGCCTACTTCTTCCTACCCCCTAGAATTGCCATATATTTCAAAAATCTATGGATCAGGCCATAGTGGTGCAGGGTTGGAGAGATGCATTAGTGGTACCCCTATTAAAGAAAGGACCTAGTACAAAGCCTGAGAGTTTCAGACCAGTTAGTTTAACCTCTGTAGTGGGTAAAATATTCGAGGGAATTACAAAGGAGCATATCTTAGCCCATATAACATTACACAAATTAATGGATGAAACTCAGCATGGCTTTACAAAGACTAAATCATGCCAAACAAACATGTTAACCTTTTATGAAAAAGTAAACAAGGCTTTGGATATGGAGAATGCAGTAGATGTTATGTTTCTGGATCTTTCCAAGGCGTTTGACAAAATACCCCATAAAGAATTAATTGAGGTTCTAATTAGTACAAAATTACCTGCTAACACAGTGAATTGGGTGGAGGCATGGTTGAGTAACAGAAGACAGAGAGTTGGTATAAGAAGGATAATGTCTGATTGGGAAAAGGTTACAAACGGGGTCCCACAGGGGTCAGTGTTGGGCCCGTGTTTATTTAACATATATGTCTCCTCAATCAGGTGTAATTTCCCAAACATTTGGATGAACAAGTTCGCAGATGACTGCAGGACTGGGGGCCCTGTTAACACAATTGGAGGGCAACATAATATTCAAAACACCTTGGATATGGTGGTTAAATGGACCAAGCAGTTTAAATTGGATTTAAACTTAAACAAATGTACAGTGATGCACTTGGGAAAAAGAAATACCAACTTCAATTATAAGTTAGGTGAAATTGTACTTCACAAGACTGAAGAGGAAAGAGATCTGGGGGTGAGAGTAACAAGCGACTTGAAATTTAGTGCACACTGTGGTTTGATTGTCAAGAAGGCAAACCAGGCATTGGACTACATCTTTAGATACATTGGTAGCAGAGATAGCAGGGTGATTTTGTTCCTTTGCCAGGTGTTGGTGGCGCCACATCTTGAATACTGTGCGTAGGTATGGTCCCCATATATAAGCGCTGATATAAGTAGGTTGGGGGTACAAAGAAGGGCAACAAAGAGAGTTAGCGGCATGGAGGATAAAACATATCATGAAAGATTACAGGAACTGGGATTGTATACATTACAATACCATAGACTCAGGGAAGATATGTGCATGACTTATAGGGCTTTGAAAGATGAACAATAAAGTAAGAAGTTGGGACTTATAGTAAGGAAGACTTATTTGTATGAACATAGGGGACATGGCTTGCAACTAGAACAGGAAAAATGGAATACCTTAAAAAGGAAAAACTGGTTCATTCAGAGGGGGGTCCGGTTGTGGAACAGTTTACCTAGGGATATAGTGCAAAGTAAAACTATGGACTCATTTAAACTAAGTCTGGATAAATTCTATAAAAACAAGAGTAATTTAATATAAAGTAGGTAAGGCAAGCATTAAGGACGAAAGTCTATGTAGCTTGGAAAACCTATGAAACCTATGAAAATGGGTCCATAGGCAACTTTTAAAAAAGAACATTCTAAAAGTTTTCAAAGCCACAAAAAATATACTAAAGTGTTGCTAAATAATGTAAAATAGTCCCTCCAGAGATGTTTTTCACCATCAGCCATCTGTCTTTCTTCACACTCAATACATTGTGTGATTGTTTACCATGGAATAGAAGACTTCAAAGCTCTGCATTGTTCCAGTGGTAGAATGCTCCCCCACACACACAGAATGGTAACATGGAATACATGAATTCAAAATTCTTTGGAGTTCAACTAGCATAAACACAAAGACACACACACAGGCCTCAAGTGGAGCCAGAACCTAAATTTTATATGTTGCCAGGTAAGGAGCAGGGCATTCTCTGGCAAAGTGGTAGGGGTAGGAAGGGGAGTTTTCATGGTCATCAAAGAAACACCAGCAATCGAAACTCTGAATAGTACTTGATATTTTAAATGTGTGGATGGGTATAAGGGGGGCTTATGAGCATAAATAACATTAAATTATTTACTTACTTTATTTAATTTAATGGACTTTATTTTAAACCTGGTTGAAGTTTATATATATATATATATATATATATATATATATATATATATATATATAAATATATAAATATATATATATTAGTAAAGGCTGCAGCCATGTTTGTGATGGAAATTGGGAAATAAATGGTTCATGAATTCTATGAGTTGCCTGGTTGGCAGAGGATTTGTTTTAGCCATTGGTGGTACTCTCTTACTGCCATGGCTAGAACCAAGTGTCAGGACACAGGGATTTCCTTGCCCATTTTATATACAAAGTTTAGCTTTACCATTTAGGAGCTGAAAATGCACCGTGAAGCCAACACTTTAAAACAATGTGTAAAAAAAAGTAGACTATTGTAATTGTGATAACGTCCCACAGTCCCTTGAGGCACGCTCTGAACAGCCACACCACATCCTTATACCTTGCAGTAAAGAAAGGGGACAAGATATTTTTCAGATACAGCATGTAAGCGAAAGCAGAAAGATAAATTGTACGGCTCAGGAGGGAAAGGGGAGTGTGGGGAAGGGGACTAGGAAAAAGCAATCCTGAACAAATACATTTGTTCAGTGTTCACAGAGGAAGGGGAAGACGTGCTGCCACAGAAAAGTATCAGGGACTTCAAAGGAAGGGAGGTAGACACTAGTCTCTTTATAGTGGAGACAGTCCTGAAGGAACTTGCAAATCTGAAAGTAGACAATGAAATGAAGCCAGACAGGATACATCCAAAGCTTTTGAGGGAGCTCAGAGAGGTGCTGGCTGCACATCTGACAGTCCTGTTCAGCCATGCACTGGAGACAGGCTTGATCCCAGAGGACTGGAGGAGGGCAGATGTAGTCCCACTTCACAAAAGTGGTAGCAGGGAGGAGGCTGGTAATTACAAGCCAGTCAGCCTGACTTCAGTGGTGTGGAAATTAATGGAATCACTTCTGGGAAATTGTTTAACCAGGAAAGGCGAACTAAGCCAGAGTTTGTTTCCAGGTGCAACCTGGGAGCACAGGAAAGTTAAGTGACTTGTTCAGGGTCATACAGTATGCAAGTGTGGGCTGATGGGATTCAAACCCAGGTCTCCAGGTTTGTAGCTCAGTGCCCTTAACCACTATGCTATACTGCTTCCTATGAAGGAAGGGACTGTGGAATATCTTGAATCCAGTGGATTACAAGTTCTGAGGCAGCATACATTCACTGGGGGGGGGGTCATGTCAAACAAACCTGATAGATTTCTTTGACTGGGTGACCAGGGAATTAGATCAGGGTGGAGCAGTGGATGTAGCCTACCTAGATTTCAGTAAAGCCTTAAACACCGTTCCATATAGGAGACTCATAAACAAGCTGGGCAGCCTAGGAGTGGGTTCAAAGATGGTAAACTGGGTAGTAAATTGTTGGAGGATAGGTGTCAGAGGGTGGTGGTAAATAGAGTTCACTCCAAGGAAGGAAAGGTGACCAGTGGGGTGCCATAGGGATCAGTTCTGGGACCGGTCTTCTTTAATGTCTTTATTAGTGACATTGCAGAGGGGCTAGAAGGGAAGGTATGCCCTTTTGCAGATGACACTAAGATCTTCAGTAGGGTTGTCACTCCAGGACGGGGGTGCAAAAAATGAATAGGGATCTAAGAAAGCTTGAGGAGTGGTCAAGAATGTGGCAACTAAGTTTCAATGTGAAGAAGTACAAAATCAAACACTTGGGGCATGGTAACCCAGGGGAAGAATACAAGATGGGAGACGTGGGACTGACCACCAAATAGGAAAGAGACCTGGGGGTAATCATATCTGATGACCTAAAGGTGGACAGACTGTGACAAGGCAGTGGGGAGAGCTAGTGGGATGCTAGGGTGCGTAGGAAGGCGTATCACCAGCAGAAAAAGGGGGGTGGTGATACCACTGCATAAATCATTGGTGAGACCTCACCTAGAGTACTCTGTCCAGTTCTGGAGGCCACATCTTTGAAAGGACATAGATAGAGCAGAAGTGGTCCAGAGGAGGGTAACTAAAATAGTGCAGGGTCTGCATCAGAAGCCATATGAGGAGAGACTGAAGGACCTTAGAATGTACACCCTGGAGGAAAGGAGGGAGGGGAGGATAAGATTGAGACTTTCAAATACCTCATGGGTATAAATAAGGTTCAAGAAGGAAGCCTTTTTCAGAGAAAAAGATGCTCAAGAACAAGGGGTCATGCTATGAAGCTGGGTAGACTCAGCATCAGGAAGTATTCTTCACAGAAAGAGTGGTAGATGCCTGTAGCAGCCTCCCAGAGAAGGTGGTGGGGGCAAAAACAGTAATGGGATTCAAGAAGGCATGGAATCGGCACAAGGTAACCTTAGTGGTAAAGAAAAGGGGGTAAAGCCAGAGATCAAGTAGAGTCTGCAGTGTTACAGTGGGTAGGATAAATGGGCAGACTAGGTGGGCCAAGCAGTCCTTATCTGCCATCAAATTTTCTGTTTCTGTGTTTTACAGGGACTGAACCATAAGGCTGGCATGCGGACTTCAGAATGGAACACGGGTATCTAACTTCAGTTCTGTCCTGCTGGGCTCTTCCTTCACTGTTAAATTTCTGCTGGGCCAGTGGGCTCTTTCTTCTCTGTTAAATTTATGTTGGTGAAGTGGAGGAATGGAATGGTATGATGAATTCTCGTGAAGGAAGAGCTGTGCAGTCAGTGAAAATGATCACGTCTGGACTACCTTCATTATTCAGCTCCAGATAAAGTATATCAGACCCTATTAGGAGTTTTAAATTAGTTGATAAAAAAAAGCAAAAATATGGAAACAAGAAATTTCTATCACCCCACTCCCTGGAGGTGTAATCCCATAGCACTCCAGCCCCTCCACCACAATAATTATCACCACCCCCCAAATCCCCACCTTGGTCATCCCATAAAGTAATCTTTTCCTGGCATACTGCCATCCCCAACCGTGCCCCACCCTAAAACGTCTTCCTAGAACCACCCTCCTCCTTAACTTGCCACCCCCAGTTCCTGGATCAATAGGGATCACCTGCCGTATTGGTATCCTCATAGTCCCCTGCCCATGGACTCCCAGTCAATAATGCGGGTAACATTTAAATGCCCTGTGGACATACATGTGGTTGTCCTGCCACACTTTCCCTTATCTGACTCTGTCAGTAATCAGTTCCCATATCCTTAACCCCTCCACTGTGCCTCCACCAAAGGTGTATCTTTAGAAAGTCTGCTTCAGAACTGTGATCTATAATGGGGGAAAACAGGCTGAGAGATGCTTCCTGGGTGCTCATATGCACCCCCCAATCCATCCCTGCATTTGTCAGCACTCTCACTCAGAAGCTGTCAGCTGACAGGAAGTCTCTTGGGGTGGGGTGGTGGATACGGTGCTTGGTGTTCCTGAGTGACACTGTAATGGAAGAGCACACTGGAGTACAGGTAACAAAATGCCTTTCTGTAGAACAGTGGTAGCCTTTTGATTGCTCTGTGCAATAGCCTAGGCAGAACCAGGCATCACTAGCTAGCTCCTCACTTTTTCTCGGCTCTTCTGCCCCTCTGACCTCCTTCTGTCTCCATTTCATTCAACCCTTTTGAACACTGCTCATCTAGCACCTTCATCCCCTTTGGGCCCTGCAGACTGCAACTCCTTCACCCCTTTAGCCCTTGCTATCTCCTGCTCCTTCAGTCCCTTTAACCCCTGTTGTCTCCAGCTACTTCAGTCTCTTTGACCCTGCTAACTTCCATTCCTTCAGCCCCTTTGACTCCTGATGTCTACAGCTCCTTCAGCCCCTGTGCTCACAGCTCTCTTCAGCTCCTTGGCCCCATCTGTCTCCTGCTTCATCCTCTTTGGCCCCTTCTGTCTCCAGCTCCTTAAGCCCCTTTTGCCACAGCTGTGTCCCACTCCTTCAGCCCCATTACCCCCTACTGCAGGAGGCAGTATAGCACAAAGGTTTAGGGGTCTGAGCTGCAAACTTGGAGACCTGGGTTTAAATCCCATAGCCCCCACTTGCATACTGTGTGACTCTGAGCAAGTCACTTAACTTCCTTGTGGTCCCAGGTCACACCTGGAAACAAGCTTCAGTTTAGTGTGCCTTTCCTGGTTAAACAGATCCAGAAGCAAATGGTTTGATACCTTTTTTGGACCAGCATAGATGGTACAAAAATAAAACATCCATGTTGGTCCAGTAAAAGGTGTCAAATCATTTGCTTCTGGATCTGCTCTTACAAGGACTAATACGGCAACTAATCTATTTCATGGTTAAACAATCCCCCCCCCCTTCTCCAGCTCATTAAGCCCTTTCATCCCCTTCCGTCTGCAGCTCTTTCAGATCAGTTGGTCCCTTCTGTATCCAGCACCTTCATTCCCTTTGGCCCCTGCTGTCTCCAGCAGCTCCTTAAGGCCCTTTGGCCCCTGCTGTCTCCAGCTCCTTCATCCCATGGGACCCTGCTGTCTCCAGCACCTTTAGTCCTTTTGGGTACTGCTGTCTCCAGCTCCTTCAGACCATATGGACCTGGCTTTATCTAGCTCCTTCAGCTCCTTTAGCCCCTGCCATCTCCTGCTCCTTCAGCTTCTTTAGCCACTTCTATTTCAAACTACTTCAACCTCTTTGGACCCTGTCTTTTATAGCTCCTTCAGCCCCTTTGGCACCTGCTATCTCCAGCTTCTTTAGACCCTTTCATCCCTCAGCTCCTTCAGTCCCATTATCCCATAATATCTCCTGCTCCTTCAGCCCCTTTGAACTCTGCTGTCTCCAGCACCATCAATCCCCTTGACCACTGCTGTCTCCAGCTCCTTCAGCCCCTTTGTCCCTTCTGTCTCCAACTCATTCAGCCTCTTCAGCCCCTGCTATCTCCAACTCCTTCAACTCCTTTGGATCCTACTTTCTCTAGCTCCTTCAGCCTCTTTAGTCCCTGATATCTCCCACTCATTTAACCCCTTTGAACCCTGCTATCTCCAACTCCTTTAGCCCCATTGGACCCTGTTTTATCTAACTTCTTCATCCCTTTTAGTCCCTGCCATCTCCTGCTCCTTCAGCTCCTTTGGCCCCTGCAGTCTCCAGCTCCTTCAGCCCATTTGACATCTGTTACCTCCAGGTCCATCTCTTTTGGCCCCCTTGTGTCTCCCACTCCTTCAGCCCCACTGGGTCCTGCTGTCACCAGCTCCTTCAACCCATTTGGCCCCCGCTATCTCTCACTCCTTCAGCCCCTTCTGACTCCAGCTCCTTCAATCCATTTGGCTCCTGCTGTCCTCTGCTCCTTCAGCCCCATTGGTCTTTTCTGTCTGCAGCTCCATCAACCCCTTTGGACCCTGCTGTTTCAACTCCTTCTGTCCCCCCTGGATCCAGTTGTCTCCTGCTTCATGAGCCCATGTGCCCTTACTGTCTCCAGTTCCTTCAATTCCTTTGGCCCCTGCTGTCCATAGTTTCATCCCTTTTATCTCCATTTCCAGCTCCTTCAGACCCTTTAATCCCTGCTGTTCCCAGCTTCTTCAGTCCCATTATTCCATACTATCTCCTGCCACTTTAGCCCCTTTGGCCCCTGCTGTCTTGCACTCCTTCAGTCCCTTTAGCCCCTATAGTCTCCAGCTCCTTCAGCGCACCTATCGCTGCTGTCTCCAGCTCCTTCAGCCTCTTTGGACCCTGCTTTATCCAGCTTCTTCAGACTCTTTAACCCCTGCTGTCTCCAACTCCTTCAGCTCCATTGTATCCTGCTTTCTCTAGCTCCTTCAGCCCTGCCATCTCCTGCTCCTTCAGGTCATTTGACCCCTTCTATCTCCAGCTCCTTCATACCATTTGGCACCTGTTACCTCCAGCTCTTTCAACCCACTGGGACACTGCTATCTCCAGCTCCATCCCTTTTGGCCCCTTTGTGTCTCCAGTTCCTTCAGCCCCACTGGGATTCGCTGTCACCAGCTCCTTCAACCCATTTGCCCCCTGCTGTCTCCCACTCCTTCAGTCTCTTTAGCCCCTGCTATCTCCCACTCCTTCAACCCCTTTGGCCCCTGCTGTCTCCGACCCCTGCAGCCCATTTGGACCCTGCTATCTCCAGCTCCATCTCTTTTGGCCCCCTTTTGTCTCCAGCTCCTTCAGCCCCACTGGGCCCCACTATCATCAGTTTCTTCAACCCATTTTGGCCCTGCCATCTCCCGATCCTTTAGTCCCTTCAGCCCCTGCTGTTTCCCACTCCTTTAGCCCCTTTGGACCCTTCTGACCCCAGCTCCTTCAATCCATTTGTCTCTGGCTATCTCCTACTCCTTCAGCCCTGTTGGTCTTTTCTGCCTGCAGCTCCTTCAACTCCTTTGGACCCTGCTGCCTCAGCACCTTCAGTCCCCCTGGCTCCAGTTGTTTCCAGCTCCTTCAGCCCATGTGCCCCTACGGTCTCCAGCTCCTTCAGTTCCATTGACTCCTGCTATCTACAGCTTCATCTCTTTTATTTATTTATTTAAGATTCAAATTAATACCTTTGAGCCAGAGGCTCGTTTACAAAGATTCCAAGTCATGTGACACAATAGAGAGCCATTGAGTTACATCAGTAAAAACATTGTACAGAGAGAGTAACAAGGGTGACACTAGACAACAATAAACATACGAAAGTGAAACAGCTGGTGGCTAAATAACAAAAAATACAGGTTACTAAGAGCAATGAACAGATTTCTAAGTGCAACTGGGCAGAAACAGGCAGAGTGATTAGAGAGTGCATGGCAAAGCAACCACTTGTCTGCGGTAGTGAGGAATTGCCATGTAGAGGAATTAGAGGGTCTAGACAGATCCAGGACAAGGACGATATAAGTTGGGGGGGAGCCAGGAAGGCATTGTCAGGTGGGGGGTGGGTGAGGTGGGTGGGAGAAGGGTAGGAGAGCTGTTCAGGCAGTATAGGATGCTGGGGAATATGGAAGACCTCAGGTAGCATTGATATGACTAACAGTTGCATGTGGTCTCTAGTGCCAGCAGGTTGCGGAGTCTAGATTTGAAATGGCTGATTTTGCTGGACCCAAGGAGTTCAGTAGGAAGGTTAGCCTTTTAGCTCCATTTCCAGCTCCTTCAGACCCTTTTATCCCTGCTGTTTCCAGCTCCTTCGGTCCCATTATCCCATGGTATCTCCCACCCCTTTAGCCTCTTTAGCCCCTACTGTCTCCATTTCCTTCAGCCCATGTACCGCTGCTGTCTCCAGCTATGGCAGATTCTTTGGATCCTGCTTTATCTAGCTCCTTCAGTTCCTTTGGCCCCTGTTATCTCCAACTCCTTCAGCCTCTTTGGACCCTGCTTTATCTAACTCCTTCAGCCCCTTTAGCCCCTGCCATCTCCTGCTCCTTCAGCTCTGTTGGTCCCTACTATCTCCAGGTCCTTCAGCCCCATTTGCCCCTGCTATCTCCAGCTCATTCATCTCATTTGACACCTGTTACCTCCAGCTCATTTAGCCCATTTGGCCCCTGCTGTTTCCAGCTCCATCCGTTTTGGCCCCTGTGTGTCTCCAGTTCCTTCAGCCCTCCTGGGCTCTGCTGTCATCAGTTCATTCAACCCATTTGGCCCCTGCTGTCTCCCATTCCTTTAGCCTCTACTATCTCTCTCTCCTTCGGCCCCTTTGGACTCTTCTTACTCCAGCTCCTTCAACCTATTTGTCTCTGGCTATCCCCCACCTCCTTCAGCCTCGATGGCCTTTTCTGCCTGCACCTCCTTCACCCCTTTGGACCCTACTGCTTCAGATCCTCCAGTCCTTCTGGCTCCAGCTCCTTCAGCCCATGTGTCACTACTGTCTCCAGCTCCTTAAGTTCCTTTGGCCCCTGCTATCTACAGCTTCATTCCTTTTATCTCCATCTGTTTCTAGTTCCTTCAAACCCTTTCATCCATGCTGTTCCCAACTCCTTTAGTCCCATTATCCTGTGCTATCTCCTGCTCCTTCAGCCCCTTTGACGTCTGCTGTCTCCCACTCCTTCAGCCCCTTTGGCCCCTGCTGTCTCTGCTACTTCAGCCCCTTTGATCCCTGCTGTCTCCAGTACCTTCAACCCCTTTGATCCCTGCTTTCTCCAACTCCTTCACTTCCCTTGGACCCTGCTGTCTTCAGCTCCCTCAGCCTGTGTGCCCCTGCTATCTTCCATTCCTTCAGCCCATGTGCCCCTGCTATCTCCTGCTTCTTCAGCCTCTATGATCCCTGCTGTCTTCAGCTCTTTAGCCCATTCATTATTTCTTCTGCTTCCTAACTCCTTTGCCCCTTTATCTTTATCTTCGTCATTCTTTCTTTTGGTTCCATTACCTCTCACACAGACTGCTGTGGGCTTTAACCCCATCTCTGTTTCATGTGGTTTTGGCCCTTCAGTTGGTCAGACTCACTCCCTCACATTTTATCTTGAGGAGGCAATATGGTGCAGTGGTTAAAGGCACTGAGCTGCAAACCTGGAGACCTGGGTTTGAGTTCCATCAGCTCTGACTTGCATACTATGTGACCTTGAGTAAGTCATTTAACTTCTTTGTGCTCCCAGGTCGCACCTGGAAATAGCTCCAGCTTAGTGTTCCCCTGGTTAAACAATCTCCCCTTTCCCTTTCTCTCTCTCCCTATCCCCTCTCAGTTCAATTCAAATAATGTTATTGACATGCCAAGCTATACAGGTACATATTTTCTTTATTTTTTGTTGATGAGGGAAGAAGGCCTAAGCAATTCTGCCTGTTTTCAGCTGTGTTTTTTGGGGGAGGGGGGTACAGATGCAAACTGACATTCTGAACCTGATGGAGCTGTTGGTGGCAGTTTAGTGAATGGGTGAAATTTGGCCAGAACGTGCGGATAATCCCTACTCTTTTTGAGAAGTGCCATGGGATCTTTAACGTCCACCTAAACAACCACCAAAATAGGCAGATAGGAGCTTGGTCAAATGTCTCATCCAAAAGAGGGCACCTCAGGAGTGCAGCATCCCCTTCCTGCTGCACTACAGTATCAGTAGGTATTGACAAAGTTATACATTAAACTATCCATAAGACATAAACATTTTTTTTGTCCATACCCCTGTTGTGCTCAGATCCATCCCACCCACCGCTCCCATGCCCAGGCTTGCCCCCTATGGTGGGGCCTCTGGGGAGGGGCTCCCCCTCCCAATGTACACCATAGGCAAGCCCTGGATTACCCACCAGGACAGGGTCATAGAAGCGGGACCCCCCCCCAGTGGGCATCGGAGGAAGTGGACAGTGGAGTGGAGCAGGTTGTCATGCCGGGCTGACTTTTTTGCCACTTGCTGCCCCGGGGCAGGGATGTGCAATGACGTCCAGCATCTGCCCTGCCCCTAATGTACTGGTGCTGGTTGCAGTGGTACCCCTAGCCTCTGCCAGAGGTCCATAATGCACCAGACACTCTTCCCCTCCCTCCCCCCAGAGAAGGAGAGCAGTCCCCAGGATGCTCGATACTTCTCCCCTAGCTGGCCCTCTGACTCCATTCCTAAACCTGGGTCGTCGGTGTCGCAAGCAGAAATCCAACTGCTGTGCCGACAGGCCAGCAAGACATAAACATTCTACAGTGCAATTAGATGATCACATCTGTTTTGTATTTGGAAGCTGGTGGCAGGATGTGATCTAATTTGCAGCTAGTTTTGCTACATCGTTCCTTTCCCCTAGCAATATACAAAGATTAGCTTCATCATTAATGAGCTCTCCCCACCCCAACCCCGCCCTTTCTTTTGCTTCTCTCAGGTTTAAACTCAAAATAACTTTATCGGCATTGCATGATATACTGTACAGGTATTGCCAAAATAAGTTTAGACATAAAGTTAACCCATTACTTCCACTAACTCAGTCTGAAGTCCAAACCATCCACTGCTTAACCTGATACAAACTGGCTGCCCAGGTGAAATGAGTTTAACGGAAGTTTCTGTGGAGTTGTCCGTAGTGCTTGAGTTTTGTTTGAGTTTTGCTTTACTGTTTGCAGTTTAGAATATATTCATTTTCCAGTGCAGTCTGAAGAGCTTTGGATAACATACAGTTACGAGCATGGTTACTTATGTGTTATGTTGTAGTCTTTAATGTCAAAATTAGAAGGAGTGTGTTGTGTTTTTCACTGATCTCTGCTTTAAATGATTTAGTGCTTGAAAATGGAAGGACATTTCCATATTTTCTGAAGACAAGACCAGAATATATTTATGTGTTTAGCAGTACAGGGAATCATCCTAATTCAGCCCTGCAGCCGTAATCTCCTCTCTCTCTCCCCATTTCCTTTCCCTCCTTTCCGCAGTGTGTGTGTGGGGGGGGGGGGGCCTCAACTCCTATTGCCCCATTAGTTCTCACATTTCTTTATCTCTGGGACTTTTTCACCTCCTTTTTCTACAGCATCTGCAGTCTTCTCCAACATTTCGAAAGTATAAGAATTTTAGCCAGTTCTTCTCCCCTGGGAGCACTTTTGCTGCAGGCAAAGAATAATAACTACTGGTCAGTATTTTACACAAAAATGCTTAGACCTTATTGTTCCCCTTCCGTAAAACAAAAATCTGTTTGAAGTTGGATGAACTTTCAGTCCAGCCTGGTTCCACTGCTACAACAGATGTTGTTTCTATTAAAGTTAAATGCTACATACTGTATCTTGTACAGTTATGTGTAGATTTACAAACAAATAAGAGGTTAAAAAGTCAGGGTCTCTGAAAAAAATCAAATCTCTTTAATCGGAATGTGCATGAAACAGTACATTTTTTTTGTTCTCTAAGCAGATCTGTGGTCTGGGGAAAGCATTCATTGTACCCTTTAAATAGCATACTGTCCCTGCGACATTCTGATAAGTAAAGCAGTAAACAGGAAAGCAAAGTCTGGCACTCAAGGAAAGAGGTGCAAACCAGCTGGGCTCAGTACGCTCAACGGTACATACTTTATTCATGGAAAAGTTGCAAACTAGCAATGACAAACTGCTCAGCCAACAAAAATAACAAGGTAACCCCCAAACGATTTTGTGTCCCAGCTGGTGCAGGCTGAGAGACATGCTGCTCATTCCTAAGGAAAGGAATAAGGTGAAGTAAGGCTCCCTTTCGGTAGATAATGGGCAGATTTTCATAGGGCGATGCAGGACTTGTATGAAGCCCTGCATCAAACCTGGGTTTTTTTGCACAGCTGCACCAAACACCTTTGCCACAGCTGCACCCGATTTTAGTACGTTGTGTGCAGTTGCGAAAGTTTGCATGCTTTATGGCAGCTTGCACCAAATATCTGGTGCAAGTCCTGTAAAAAGGTACCCGAGACCGGTGCATGCTAGACCAGAAAAAGTTGGTCTAACTTGCGGCAACCGGCACACAGGACAAAAAATCCTGACCACCAGCTGGGCGAATGCTGCACGCCCTGTGCGCCATATGTTTGTCACACCTAGGACTTGCGGCATTCAGGACTGTCTAAAAATTTGGCCCCAGGTCGCGAAGTACTTTACAAACCATGGTCAGTTTTGGGCAGCCATAGGTACAAACAGAGAGGGTTACAGAACTGTAAAGAAAGTTAGGGCTAGCCTTAGGCACCCTCAATTCCAGCAGTCATTGTCAGCCCCCAAACAGAAGCTGCGTAGGACATCTGTCTTTCAGATTTCATGTTTGTTTTAATTGATGCATTCAATTCCCTACTGTTGAACGATCCCACAAAGGACATCACTGGCCAGACAGAACCTTCCAGCTGTGCCTCATATTGCCATAAGAATACTTGCTAAGGAACATTCAAGGCCAAACAATAACTAACCCTGCTGGGGGATGGCAGAAATATAAGGCTGGCACAGAAGAAAGCTCTTATCTGGGGGAGGGAGTGAGAGTGCGAGAAAAAGAGAAGAAGTGTGGTGAAATAGTAAGCAAGTAAGTTATCTTTATTTTATGACAGGATTAGGCTGTTAGGACATTGTGTCCTAATTTCAGAGCTCCCTGCTTTTTATAACATTCCATGTTACACAAAATACATTATGACGATGTATGATACAAGGCACAAAATGCAAAGTATGACAGTTTTATATTTGTACTTGCAGCTGGGTGGGTGGGTGGCAGATTTTTATCTCTGCAGCAGTCTGGGGTTATGAAGGTGCCTCATTTTATTACTTATCCAATGTGTATCCTGCCCTAGAAATAGGACAGTGGAGCATGGATTTCATTGTTTTGAGCTGAGTTAGAACCTTTGTAAAGGACAAAACACCCACCAAATATTCATTGGAATCTGAATTTTGCAAGCTCCCTAAATTCTAGCATTAGTGGAGCTCATCAACTCAGTTTCACTGAAAATGCACTGATGATGATTATAATTTATTTAATGTATTTAACACATTTAAAACATATATAAATATTCATCTTAAAAGGTAATGGCATTTTATGCCAGTCCCGTGACATATTGGTAGTCTAGTCAAACAGTCTGTATAAAAGCATTGGCCTATTCTATGGTGCCCTCATCATGCTTTTAATAAGGGGATACGTGATGGTGCAGCATCTGATAGCGGTTTTATCAATGCGAGTGGCCAGTGAGCTTGGGGGTTATCACTCGTGGCTCCGTGAAGCGGAGCCAGGAGTGATTAATCCCCGAGCTCACTGGCCACAAGTGTTGATTAAACCGGTATCAGATGCTGCACTATCACATATTCGTTTTATATTATAGGGGATGAGTTCTGTGTGTCATCTGGTTGTTTGTTATTGTGGTCATTTTGGTAGATTACTGATGTGTTTGGGGGTTCCATTTATGGTTCTGTGTTACTACGCTACAAATTATGTGATTGGTTGTTACTGTGACATAGTGTTATATGATTGGTTGTTGGGCGATGTGGGTGGGTTTTTGTTCTTCCGGGTTTCGGTCTATTTCTGGTTGGGAGTGTTGTGGTTTAAGTTATTTCGTTCAGCTGAATCGTCACCAGCAGTATTACTGTGAATGTAGTTCAGCATTCATGTTATCAGTGACGTGTAGACAGGGCTGATAGCAATAACTACATAATGACATTGCTGATAACCCGTTTCTTTCTGCCTGTCTACATGTCATTGTAACAAATGCCTTTCCTGATACAGATACCTGTTTTATCTAGTGATTTATCACTCAACCGCTATAATAGAATAATGACATCATGATGCTTATCATGACAACAGGCTGTGATAATTCACAGAGAGCAGCTGTGATAATTCACAGAGAGCAGCTGTGATAATTCACAGAGAGTAGTTGTGAGGTCAGTTGATAACAGCTAGTTTCTGAAAGATTCAGTGACCTATGCACTGCATGATCTGAAACATTTAGTAGACCAAAAACAAAAGAAAGTAACCAAGAACTAGGAAACACTAAAGTTAAATGTAAGTGTTTGAAATCTAACGGCTTTAAGCTTTTATTTTAGTAGAGAACTGCTCTTTAAGGTTTAAAATCATGTTCATTGACATTATAGTTTATTTATTCAATACTGCAATTAACTTATTGAATGTTTTAAATGAGTAACCTTGCTTTTAACTGTCCTTGTGATTCTTCTCATCTTTTGAATTGTATGTATTTTTCGTATTGAGAATGTTTGCACTTATTTGGAGTGCCTGTCACTTTACATTGACATGTATTTAAGAGGAATGTTCCTGGGGACAGTATCTCTTGATAAGGTCATGCTTCTGAATGAAACGTTTGTGGATAGTTTTCTGCTGTGAGCCTGCACGTTTCTACTGCTGAATGTTGAATAAACATCAACATTTTTAACCTCAGTCAGCCTGACTGCTCTTTTAGACTGGTAAGGTGACAGATGCCAAGAAGAAGGACTCCACTGAAAATGAGATGTTGCAACTCAGCAGGTATATCTTAGGATAATATAACTAAAAAAAATGCTGATTCCATAATATTTTAATATTGACGATATTTTAGACTAAGATGGTCATCTTAAATATACACTGAAAATAGAAACTGAAGAATGAGTGAACGTTTTGACTATGAATAAATCACAAGTTTGGGATTTAACATTACGTTTTTTTTTACTTTTCTACTCCTCAGGTATCTTACTCCTGCTCTCTTGGGAAGTCCCAATGGCATGCGGTGGTGCGCCTTGCGTCTGTGACTCCACTATCCCTCCATAGTCATGGTTTGCCCCCATTGGTGGGAGCATGGGTATGTACCGCTGAATTCTAGATCTCATCAAGCAGCAGGCAGGATGGACACACAAGGGCCTGGATATACCAAGGGTTCCCTCACCTCTGGTGCCAGGGCTAGTCCTTTCTCCTGTTTTCTCCCCTGTGGTCACTGGCATGCAGGGGCTTGGGCATACTCACACATGCACCAAGGTGTGTAGTATGCAAGCCGACACATCCATGCCCTAACCTGCCTACCTCTGCTACTCTTACCACCCATGGTCACCTAGATGGCAGCATTGCAGCCAAGACAGTGACCATCCCTCTCCAGAAGGAGAGCACATTCTCTGGGATGCTGCACCTCCTTCCCCAGCAAACCCACGACAACCCGGCTAACTTTCAAAACCAGGTAGCGCTCACTGCTGCACCCATGGGTGGCACCAATATTATGGTTTTGCCTATATTTTTGAAATACCTATAAAGTTGTGATCAAACCTGGTAGCAACTATATTACCATGTTGTGAGGGTATTACAGTCTCAGCATTTAGCAACTTGGTTAACATTTTGTGAGAGTACTGCAGCCTCAGCATTTAGTAACTGTGTTAATAACATTTTGTGAGAGTATTGCAGTCTCAGCATTTAGTATCTTGGTCAACTACTGAGGTAAGACTGACTGGTCTGTAGTTTACTGCCTCCTCCCTGCTGCCACTCTTGTGGAGCGGGATCAAATGAGCCCTTCTCCAGTCTTCTGGGACCTCCCCTCTGCTCAGAGACTCACTAAACATTTCTGCTAATGGCTCTGCTAGTTCCACCATTAGCTTATTTAGTACCCTGGGATGTATGCCATCAGGTCCCATTGCCTTGTCCACCCTGAGCTTATTGAGCTCTTGTAGGACCCTTTCTTTTGTGAAGGACTTGTTCACATTTCCTCCCCGTGCCCATGGTGCTGAGCTGTGGACCCTGCCCTACCTTCTCCTCAGTAAATACTGAGCAGAAATATCTATTTAGGATAGATGCTTTTCTTGGTCCTCTGCCACACACTCCCTTATCCCTTTGATCTTAGCAATACCCCCCTCCAGACTTTCTCCTTTCACTAATGTATCTATAGAAAGTCTTGTCACCTTCTTTTACTGTTCATGCTAGTGTTTCCTTGGTTTGGACCTTTGCCTGCCTTTCTGCCTTCCATGTTTCCCTTAGGGAAATTTGGTATGCCTCTCTATCTTCGTCCCACTGCATTTTCTTATATTTCCTATAGGCCTACCTTTTGGCTCTGACCTTCGCTGCTACTGTTTTTGAGAACCAAAGTGGTTTCCTCCTTATTTTGCTCTTGTTTTTCTCCCTAACACAATGGAATGTTGCTTCAAGTATTTTCTCCCTAACTCAATGGAATGTTGCTTCAAGTATTGCATCCTTAATGCTTGCCCACTTTGCCTGTACCCCCTCACCTGTATTTCTTCTTGCCAGGGCTAGCTTAACTCTCTTGGCCATCTATCAAAGTCAGCTCCTCGGAAGTCCCATATTTTTGCATTGGAATGGGATGATTTAGTTCTAGTGGCCAAATTGAAACATACCATGTGATGGTCACTGGCCCCAGCTGACCTTCTACCTGGAGATCTGTGATCCTTTCCCCTTTTGTCAGTACTAGATCTAGGATAGCCCTGTCTCTTGTGAGTTGTTGTACCAATTGTTTGAGGCCCTCCCCCTGCAGGGAATCCACTCTGTGTCTAGTTCTGGCAGATGTTCCTGCTGGTATTGACCAATCTATATCTGGCATGTTGAAGTCTCCCATTATCAGAACCTCCCCTTTAGCTATCATGTTTTGTATATCTTCTAACAGTAATGTGTCTATGTCCTCCCCTACTCTGGAGGCCTGTAGACAATCCCAGTTCGTATGGCTGTCCCATTTCCTGTTTCCAGGGTGACCCACAGTTCTTCTGGCTCCTTATGTGTATTCTGAATTTCTGTAGCTGTGATATTTTCATTGACATAAAGGACCACTCCCCCCCCTTTTTGCACCTTGGTCTCTTCTGAACAGTACATAGCCAGGTACTGAAGTCTCCCAAGTGTGGTTACTGGTGAACCATGTCAGGCTAATGGCTACTATGTCCAGTTTAGCCTCTGTCATTGTTGCCTCCAGGTCTGAGATCTTGTTTCCCAGACTGTGGGCATTTGTGAACATGATTTCCATTGGCCAGATTTCAGTGCATTAGTTGTGGGGCAAGATCTGGCTTTTCCCCTGCGCGTCGTATGGGGAGTCGGACAGTTTTCCTTATCTGTGATTTGGTCAACATTTTCTGAGGGTATTGCATTCTCAGCATTTATTAATCATGTCAGTAACATTTTTGTGTGTATTGCAGTCAATTGTTAATACCATTCTGTGATGGTATTGTGACTGTGTTAACATTTTTTGAGGGTATTGCATTCTCAGCATTTCATAACTGTGTTAAAAACATTTAGTTAGGAATATACATTCTCAGAATTTAGTAACTGTGTTAATATTTATTTATTTTATTTATTTATTTCAGTTTTCTGAACTACACCTTTGAGTCAAGGACTCCTTTGCAAAGGTTCCACGTCATAGAGTACATAGGAGTTATGTAAGGGTTTAGGTAAGAGTACAAAAGGAGATCATACATACAATACAGGATTAGCAAAAAAGTCAACAGTGTAGAGACAAACCCATTGTCCAGATTTAGTAAGCAAGGATGCATGTACAGTAGGTATAATAAACCAGTATTTGGAAATTTGCAGGCATACGGAAAGTAAGAGTAGAGAAGGGACATCTAGGGAGTGTGTTGCCAGATTTCACAATGTAGAGAGAGGTGAAGGGGGGAGGAGATACATAGATTTAGTAGCCATATTAATGACATTATTTGAAGGTATTACATTCGCAGCATTTAGTAAGTGTGTTAATAACATTTTGTAAGGGTATTGCAAACTCTGCATTTAGTATCTGTGTTAAGAACATTTTGTGAGGGTATTGCATTCTCAGCATTTCGTAACTATGTTAACATTTTGTGAGAATACTGCAGTCTCAGCATTTAGTAACCATATTAATTACATTATCTGGAGGTATTGCATTCACAGCATTTAGTATCTGTGTTAACATTTTGTGAGGATATTGCAGTCTTGGCATTTAGTATCTGTGTTAACATTTTGTGAGAGTACTGCAGTCTCAGCAATTAGTAACCATATTAATGACATTATTTGAAGGTATTACATTCACAGCATTTAGTAACTGTGTTAACATTTTGTGAGGGTATTGCAGTCTTGGCATTTAGTATCTGTGTTAAGAACATCTTGTGAGGGTATTGCATTCTGAGCATTTAGTAACTGTGTTAGCATTTTGTGAGAGTACTGCAGTCTCAGCATTTAGTATATGTGTTAAAAATATTCTGTGAAGGTATTACAGTTTCAGCATTTAGTAACTCAAGCCCACATTTTCAAAAGAGATGGACGGCACATCTCTGGAGCAACTGGAGATGAGCCGCCCAACTCAAAAGATGCTCCAAACTCCTATATTCAAAGGAGGGAGATGGGGTTCCCCACTTGAGATGGGCCATGTGTCAAAGTTAATGTATGTAGCCCAAGCTGAGGGGGCATGCCCATGAATATCCTGCACAATGGGATATTCAGAACAGATGGGCTGCCCAAGTGCAGGGGATGATTGGTGCAAAGTTAGGCATGGAAAAACCATGCTTAACTTCTGGCCACCCACAGGCAGGCTGTGGTAGTGCACACAGGAGCACAGCAGCATGCCAACCCCTTTAGCTCAGTGGCATCCCCAGCCCCATTCCCTGATGCCCAAGAAATAATAGTGAACCCCTTTTTTCATAGTGTAGGGTACCCCCCTGCCTGATCCCTGACCATGTCAAAATAATTGTATTTCCCCTGTTTTTCATACTGCAGGGTGTCACAAACCCACTCAGCAGTTCAGGCCCTCTACTCTCAAAGTGCCAACCTCCGAGAGCAGTCTTGTGAACAGTTTAACAGAACAAGGTAACCCTCTTTTCTGTTTTGTGAGTTCGAATCAACCTTTGGTCTCAAATCTTGGAGGGATACAAATTGTGAACCTCTTGCTAGCGTACCCAATGCACAGGCTCAGAAATATCTGTCTTTGGGGGGCCAGATATCCTTGCCTGCGGGCACCTAACCAGGTATACAGAGATGAACCCTTCAAAACTTTAATAAAGACCTCAGATTTAAAACACTTCTCTTTCCAGTTTGGTATCACCATTCAAGCTTATGTCTATTGTCTGCTTTGACCATATATACTTTTTTTGCAACTAAAAGAAATTCAAAGACAGACCAAGTGTGCTCTAAAAAGAATTTTACTACAATAGATAAAAATATGTAAAACATACAATACAGAACTGTTATATCACAAGACATACAAATCTTTTAAAAGAACACGATTTAAACAGTGCAAATTCCTACTTACAGTACTTAGATCTGACTCTCTTTCTAAATACTTGTTTAAAAGTGCTCACAGATCTTTCCTGGTCAGAGTCTAGATAAAAATGTCCAAGTAAAACAGAATTATTCCTTAAAGTAAGCTGTATTTGCCAACCCCTTTTGTGTGAGGTCATCAAGTTCCTCCTCTGTCAGATTATATATAAAAATATATATCTTATACAAAAAAAAAGGATGTCTTTTCAAAATATTAATTTTGAAATCCTCAGCATGACTCATGTTTCAAATGACATCTCTTTGATCCATGCTGCATCCTCCCTCACTCAGGCTTCACAGGAGCATTTACAACCTTGCACCAGTTTGCTAAACCTGGTTTCCCCTTTGGAATGTCGTAAAAATGGATATGCTCAACTCAAGCGTCTTCCACCCTGTAATTAGGTTCAGGCCTTCCACATAACAACTGGTATCTAAAAACTGAGTGTGTGTGATCTCATGCTGTTTTCAGCATTTTCTCATGGGTTTCATCTTTCAGCTGAAACCTTGGGGGGGATGAGTGAGGTCATTCTAAGAGCACCAGATTTTTCAGCACAGTCAGTAATACATTTTATTTAAAAAAAATGATACAGCACTCAGAACTGGCTGTCCATGCCATACATACCCTCCCTGCCCGATCCCCAACATTTCAAAACAATGATATTTCCCCCATTTTCCATAGTGCAGGGTGCCCCTTCCCTTCCTAATCCCCATCTAAGTCTCCTAGGCAGCTCACATCTCTGTTACTGTAGTGTCATGTCTCCCCAACCCGGTACCTCAATTCCCATTCGATCAACAATCCAACACCATATCATTTCCACAGTGTAGGTTCCCCCACCCCATACTTGGTCCAAGCTCCCCATTTGAATAGGAAATGCCTGCAGAATAGTTTCCATAGTGTAGTAGCCCCCCAACCCTGTACCCTAATCTCTGTGTGACAAAAATCCCACTCCGTATCATGTGGTAGAATAGGGACTCCAACCCCTCTCAGATCCCCAGTCCCTGTTAGTACAAAGATCCAAAGTCTCACCCATTACAGTAGTGCTGTGACCTCCCACCCCCACCCTGGTAGGCAGGACCCCTCCCTTACCCCCGATCACCATCCGTGCTGGCAACTTGCAAGTGCTCCACACCCTGCCATGGCCAGTTGCCGACTGATCTGATTGCAAACTCATACTGTACATAGTACAAGCCCATTGGCTGTCACAATGAGCTCATACTGTGTACAGTATGAGTTCATGATCAGATCAATCAGCGACTAGCCATGGCATGGTGTGGAGGGCTGTGCCAATCGCCAGCATGGGGTGTGCTGTAGTGTGTGGGGAGGGTTCTCTACTGGGGTAGGAGACCACACTATGGTAATGGGTGCAACTTTGGATTCTTGATGAACAGGGATCATGGATCAGAGAGGTTGGGGGTCCCTATTCTACCACATGGAAGAGGGTGGGATTTTTTGTCACATGGGAATTGGGGTACAGTGGTGAGGGACCACTACACTATAACAAATGATTCAGTGGGTATTTCCTGTTTGAACAGGGAGCTTGGATTGGGTCTGGGGAGAGGGAACCTACACTATGGAATAGAGATCGGGGTACTGGGGTGGGGGACACTGCACTATGGTAATGAGGATGTGGGCTGCTTATGAGACTCATATGGAGATCGGGCAGGGAGGGGGGTACCCAGCACTATGGAAAACAGGGAAAATTAATTTCTTTTGACAAGGTCAGGGACTGGGCAGGGAGGGGGTACCCTGCACTATGGAAAATGGGGGACATACAATTATTTTGACATGGTCAGGGATTGGGCGGGGGGCAGGCCGCCCAGTGCATCCTGGCATGCACATGCATGCACATGAGCCCATAATGATCATGCATGAGACCCGTTTTCTCCATGCATGCCTAATGGAGTCATCTGCTTTTCCCAAGTGAATATCGCCTTTGGGGTGCAATGCATCTGGAATGCACCAGTGCATCCCCCATTGGCAGTAGTCAGTCCATCCCCGGGATGCATGGGCACATCGTCAGCTGCCACCCATTTGCACCTCCAGCTCAGGTGACAATATTTGGACAGGATGTGCGATCAGTTGGGATTGCGCATCTTGTTAGAATGTAACAATTTTTATACCGGGCCATTCTTTTGGGGCAGTGCATATGGAAGTGCCATGCATCCCCCCTCTGTTTGAAAATGGGGGCCTCAGTTAATAACATTTTGTGAGGGTGTTGCAGTCTCAGCATTTAGTAACTGCGTTAATAACATTTTGTGAGGATTCTGCATTCTCAGCATGTAATAACTGTTATTAACATTTTGTGAAGGTTTTGCATTCTCAGCATTTAGTAACTGTGTTAACATTTCGTGAGAGTTTTGCATTCTCAGCATGTAATAACTGTTATTAACATTTTGTGAGGGTTTTGCATTCTCAGCATTTAGTAACTGTGTTAACATTTTGTGAGAGTTTTGCATTCTCAGCATGTAATAACTGTTATTCACATTTTGTGAGGGTTTTGCATTCTCAGCATTTAGTAACTGTGTTAACATTTTGTGAGAGTTTTGCATTCTCAGCATTCAGTTACTGTTATTAACATTTTGTGAGGGCTTTGCATTATCAGCATTTAGTAACTGTGTTAATAACATTTTGTGAGGGTATTGCAGTCTCAACATTTAGTAACTATTAATAACATTATTTGGAGGTATTGCATTCTCAGCATTTAGTAACTGTGTTAATAACTAACATTTTGCAAGGCTATTGCAACCTTGGCATTTAGTAATTGCATTAATAATATTTTGTGAGGGCAGTATTACATTCTCAGCATTTAGTAACTGTGTTAATATTTTATGACAGTATTGCATTCTCAGCATTTAGCAACTATATTAATGACATTATTTGAAGATATTGTATTCACAGCATTTGGTAACTGTTAATATTTTGTGAGTGTATTGTAGTCTCAGCATTTAATAACTGTGTTGAAAACATTTTGTGAAGGTATTGCAGTCTCAGCATTTAGTAACTGTGTCAATAACATTTTGCAAGGGTATTACAGTCTTAGCATTTAGTAACTGTGTTAATAACATTTCATGGGGGTATCACAGTCTCAGTATTTAGTAACTAAGTAGGCTTCAGAAAGAGGGTGAGTGGGTGGGGGAGAACGGGGGGCATACAGAGGTGCTAAACAAATATTTCAGTTCTGTATTCACCAGGGAAAAATATGGACCAGTTCCTACAGGAGGGAGAAGAGGAGTGGGGGGAGGGGAGCACAGATATGGTGGTAGGGGAAGATAGAGTGAAAGTTGGGCTGCTAGCATTGAAAGTGGATAAATCACCAGGCCCAGACAGCATTCACCTAAGGGTACTGACAGAACTGGAACAGGAGCTTGTGGTGCCACTGGCTGGCCTGCTCAATAGTTCACTGGAGTCAGCTGTAATGTCACAGGACTGGAAAACAGGACATGTGGCACCTCTCCATAAGAGTGGACCCAAGGATGACCTAGGGAATTACAGACCAGTCAGTCTGACCTCAACGGTGTACAAGCTCATGGACACCATACTTAAGGAAAGACTGATAGAGTATCTATAGGAATATGGTCTGCAGGATATGAGGCAGCACAAGTTTATGGGAGGGAGATTGTGTCAAATGAATCTGACAGATTTTTTTGACTCGGTTCCAAAGACAGTAGATAGGGCCTAGGTGGTGGACATCCTTTATCTGGATTTCAGCAAGACCTTTGACTCTGTACCCTACAAGAGGTTGCTCAACAAGTTGCTGGATCTCGTGGTTAGGGAGAAGATGACCAGATGGGTAAAACAATGGCTGAGGAGCAGGACCCAGAGGATGGTGGGGGTGGGAGGAGAGTTATCTAGCACCAGGGAGATCACCGGTGGGGACCCGCAGGGCTTTGTGCTGGGACTAGTGTTGTTCAATGTCTTCATCAGTGATACTGTGGATGGTATTAAGGGCAAAATGTGCCTATTCACACATGACACCAAGCTCTGTGGGAGGGTGGACACAGCTGAAAGGATGCAAGACCTACAGGACAGTTGGAAAAAAAACTTGAGAAGTAGTCTGGTATCTGGCAGCTTGGCTTCACTGCCACGTAATGCAAAGTTACGCACATGGAGCCAAGAATCCCAAGATATAGTACTACCTGGGAGGGGAGTCTGGGCATCTGCAACAGAGGAGGAGAAGGGTCCGGGAGTGATGATCACTAGTGATCTGAAGCAGTCCATGCAGTGCAAGAAAGTAGCAACAAAGGCAAAGAAGATGTTGGAATGCATAGCCAGACAGATCAGCAGTAGGCAAGAGGAGGCTATATTGCCATTGTACAGGTCACTGGTGAGGCCACATCTAGAGTATAGCACTGATGACCACACCATAAAAAGGGCATTAACCTGTTGGAGATGGTTCAGAGGAGGGCAACAAAGATGATCTCAGGTCAGCAAGGTAGACCATACATGGAGAGGTTGGGGACCCTGAACATGTACTCCCTGGAGGAGAGGAGGGACAGTCACATAACTGAAGCCTTTGAGTACTTGAACGGGATACATTAAGTGGATAAGGAGGGTGTCTCAGTGGCAGCCAAAGGATGAGGGGACACAGTCTTAAGCTGTGGGGGGAGGTTGAGGGGGAAGGGAAACTGTTTAACCAGGAAAGATACTAAGCTGAAAGCTTGTTTACAGGTGTGATCTGGGAGCATAAGGAAGTTACAGGTAAGTGACTTGCTCAGGGTCACACAGTATTCACTTGGGGGCTGATGGGATTCATACCCAGGTCTCCAGATTTGCAGCTCAGTGCCCTTAACCACTATGCTATACTGCCTCTTAGGTTTAGGAGGGAGGTTAGGAAGCACTTCTCCATGGAGAGGGTATTAGCTAGTTGGAATTCGCTGTCGGAGGAGGTGGTCTCATTGATGATGGTGGGCAGGTTCTAGAGAGGTCGGGATAGACATAAGGGGAAGTAAGAGTCATGAGATGGAAAGGAAAGGAGGACGGGGGGGTAGGGTCAATAGCTTAATGCTGTAGACCCTGAAATATAAGCAGACTAAATAGACCAAATGGCCTTCTGCTGCCTGTTTCATATGTTTGCATGTTCGTAACTGTGTTAATAATGTTTTGCGAGGGTATTATAGTCTCAGCATTTTGTAACTGCGTTAATATTAAGTGAGGGTATTACAGTCTCAGCATCAAGCAACTGTGTTAATAACATTTTGTGCTGGTGTGATAGTCTGAGTATTAAGTCTGCATGTTAATAGTTTGTAAAGGTATTACAGTGTCAGCATTTGTGAACTTATTATGCATGATTTCTGTCTTGTGGTTTGCTGTTACATTCCAGCTGCATCTTCAGAGCCTCTTACACTGTTTGTCTGTCTGTGGTCAGACTTGGTAAAGACATATTTAAATGCAGCACTGCTCATCTACTAAGGACATGTTGGGAATGGAAATTAAGAATCTGCCCTCAATAACCAATTGTCCTTAGTAAGCAAGTTACATGGTATAAATTGCAGATGGGTCTGCTAGAAATATATTTAATATCATGATAAAGCCATGTTCTTCACAGGCAGGTTTCAATGCACTACATTGTGAGGATACTGCAAAATCTGGCATGATGAACTAATTATGCGAGTGTTCTGACAGGTAAGTGGCTGTAACAATATTAGCTATAGTCTGAGACTCACGTAACCAAAGATGACCAAACATTGTGTAGACCTTCACTACTATGAACATAGGATTTTTAGGAAAAAAAGAGGGCAAATTGGTTATTTCTTTTCACCAGCTCAGTGGGATAGGATAGACAGGCCTCATCTCCCCCATTCCTGGACAAACTCAAATGACTCAGTATGGGAGTTAAATGGCCACAGCTTTATGTTTATTTATACAATTGTTCAATTTCCAGACAGGTGTGACATGCATAGCGTGGGAGTTTCATGCCAGGCCTCCATGGATCACCTTCTCTATGTAACGGACCCCTCACAAAGAATGCAGGGCACCACTAGTATGCTCTTGGAGGGACACCAGCCCCCAAACTTATGGGGCTCTTGGGCTGAAAAGATAATGCTCCAGCTCCCCCCCAATCTAGCAGCTCACATCATCCGTGGGAGAACAAAGCTCGACGGTCCCTCTTAACCTCCCTCTTCCTCCTATTGGCTGCTTGTTCCCTGCCATGTGGGTGACCTTCCCTGCACTTCCCTGTCAGCCAACTCCCTCTCCAGACTCTTAGCCACCACTCCCCCAACCCCCTGGAGAATGAGGATTACTCAGGGCTATCTCTCTGTTGGGCCAAGCAGGGAAGGGGTCCTTAGCTGACTCCAGTGAGGGTGACGGATGGACTATTCTCTAAAGCTCTTTCTACTGCAAGTCTTTCTCAACATAGGAATACCCACAATGACTACTGTGACAGAGCAGAAAATGTCTTTCAATCAAGCTGGTTATATCAAAACAGGGTGGCATGTAGAACTGTTGTCCCTCACATCCCCCAAAAAAAAACACGTAATTGAAAAGGCTGCTACAGCTGGCACTACTGCAGGAGAGTTATAGTCTGGCTGCACTTGGATGTGCTTGATTCTCCATTCGTAGTGCAGTAAGCCTGAATGTGGCACATTGCTTCATGTAAAATGAAGACCCCTTTAGTGGTAAAACAAGTAACTGTCCCTTGTAATATAGGACTAGTGCTAGGCAAAATTGCAGAAATCTGTTTCCAGAACTTTTCATGAAACTGCACCATTTTCATGTAATTTCACACAGTTTTGCGAATTGCTCACATTATACAGTACTATGTAGCATTTTATGCAAAATGAGTGAAACCGCGCAATTTTGAAGATTAAGATTTAGAAAAATGTGCATATCCAAAAGGTTATGCACAGCTGGTGGCATTATTTGCTGAAATTGCACATTTTTAAGAATTCCCATTTTTAAAACAGTGCAGTTTGGGTGAAAAAGGTGCTGTTTGCTGAAACTGCACATTTAAAAGAACTCACATTTTAAAAAATGTCCATTTTGGAGAAAATGCACAATTTTGGGGGGAAAAAGGAAGCAAAATTTTGCTGGATTTTGACACCATTTCCCAATAATTGTGTGAATGCAAAATTGGTGATTTTGCAAGTACACTAGAAATTTTGCCCAGCATTATATACAGTAGGACAACTGATCTGAATAATAGTCCTTTGTTTTTCATCAAAAACTGCATTTTGTTATTAATACTGTACATTGCCCTAAGAATAAATTAGCTAGCACTAAGACACTCAACAAGGTGTGTATGAAACATATTTTACCATACGCCCAAGGGTGTTATGAGGTATGAGGCCGCAGGTTGAGTGCATTTTAGCCCCTGGAAGTGTGGTAAACTATGTTTCATACACAGCCTGGAGAGGCTTATTGTACTTATAAAATGGGCTCCTTTTTAAAAAAAAACTTTTTACAGTTGGGAAAAGCATGTTTATATGTAGAAACAATAGATTTACTTGTGTGCATTTATGATAAAATAGTCCTTCCACCTACTGCAAAAGAAGTCATAGATGATGTCATTATATTACTCCTGGACAAAGATTGTCTTTGCTGGCATCAAGATTCAAGATATGGAATGTTTATCATGGAATGTTTCCCATGGAATATATGGATTCAAAAATTTACACACACACATACAACACACACACACACACACACACACACACACAACAAAGACCCCTGTTACAGCCAGAGACTTAATTATCTCACTGTCAGGACAAGAAGAGATTTCCTTGATGAGCAGGTAAAGACAGAAGGGGAATTTTCATTTTCAGCAAAGAAACAGTTGTAGTGAAAACTATAAACAATACTTAATGTTTCTAACTTATTTATGTGCATAAGGAAAGTGTGATGATCATGGAAACAACATTTAATTAATTTGTTTAATTTTTTATTTGAGGTAGTTTTATTTTTAGGGCCCAGTTGAAGTTTTTTTTACAGTGTAAAGGTAGCAGCCATGGTTGTGATGGAAGCTCAGTTCTGGTTGTAGGGGGACTGATGGAAGATAGTTCTGGTTGTAGGACTGATTTGCTCATTGTCTGATGTGATTTAGGACCAGGATGATGGTGTATGAAACACATTTTATACACAGTCACATGATATATTTTGACCAGTGAGACTTCTTTATTCTGAATGCCCATTTTATAAAAACATGTATGGCATACATTTGCAGATATCTTGAAGATTCATTTTCATATCCCTGTAAAATATATATTTTTATTCATTAAAGGGACACTGTCAACCACTTTCAGCCTTTAAAGTGCCTCTGGTTTAAAAAATGCATTATGATTGGTTGTATTCTGTAGACATTGGTGATGTAGTTGGTAGTTTGACTCTGATTCCTTTTTCCATTTTAAAAGTGAAAAACAGACTGCTCACCATAATGGTGTTACCACACACACACGTTTGTTTACAGTCCTTGATCAACACCCATTGCATCTGTCCTGAACTTGAGAACACACACCCCCTAAACACAGTCTACTTCCTCATGATGCAGAGGGAGAAGAGGAGACTAAATTATCTTGCATGGCTTCACTGTTTGGAGGGGTCCTAATGTTCAAAAAGTATTCAACAAGAGAAGATCAAGGATTTGAAACACTGCAAAGTTGTGTATAATTACACCTTTAGCAACCATTTCTGTTTTGCTAAGAAAGAACGCAGAAAATATAGTCAGCAACATAAATTAATTTTAGATAAGGCAAGCAATTATCCATTTGTTATTAACTTGAAGAAATACGATGCAAAAAGGGTTGACTGTGTCCCTTTAAATAATGTGATTGCTAAGACTGAATAAGCTCTTACAGCAATGTGGTAAAACAGGTAATGCAGTCCTTAGGTCAATAAGAAAGGGCCACAACAATTCCTCCTGTCTGTTACTTCAAGAGAGTTCAAATTAATGGCTACAGTCTCGGAGCTGTGCAAATGCTCTACAAGTGCATATTGATGTGTGAGTGTCAGGCCCACTTATCAGCAAAGTGGTCCTGAAATTAGACTCCACGGGATCAGTTCCAGTCACTGCACACTGGCTCACACTGTAAAGCTGTTTAGCTTAGGCTCAGGACTG
This sequence comes from Neoceratodus forsteri, assembly GCA_016271365.2. NCBI lineage: Eukaryota > Metazoa > Chordata > Ceratodontiformes > Ceratodontidae > Neoceratodus > Neoceratodus forsteri. The sequence goes on along the minus strand of CM057458.1, from coordinate 18,724,999 downwards.
ATGGAAAATGTCAAAATTCCTTTTTCCAAGGTGGGGTAGGTTTCATTTTGTTCATTTGACACCAACGGTGTAGTAATGGTAAATCATTCAAATGTCAGGTAGGACAATTACCCGAAAGGAGTTGTGGAACTCAAGGTGTTATGCTGCTCCCTCCATATCTAAAATAAATTAGAGATAGTTTGACCCTGCAACTGTGGTATATATTTATGCAGGCAGGCGCAACCCCTTTGGACTGAGCCTAAAAGGACAGTTTTTTAACAAAAGTCTTCACCAAACGGTGTTCTATGGCACCGACTCTGGAGGGAAACTCAAGGAGTGAGGGTTTGGATGCACCACCCTAATGGGTGTAGCAATGCACACCCAGTTTTAGGATGGTGAGGATATGATTTATATAGGAACAGAGCAGACTTGATTAGCCCAGGTCTTTTTCTGCCTGAAAGATTTCTGTGAATCCACTGAACACAGTAATTGCATTATACTGGATTATCCAGACACCCATTTAATTAGGGTCTGTTCTGCACATTTGTTGCAGGTACCCATATATCTTCCAACTTGAAGCTGCGGCTTCTGTCACATTGTATGTGTTGGAAGTCACAGCTTCAACTGGAGGGCTGCTTCTATTGAAACCAGTCTCATACCATGTCTCTGCTTTTGTTTTTCTGTTGTCAAATAGTGGCAGCATTGAGTTTCTGGATACCAATTAAGTCCGCCTCAGTGCTACACTATGCAAAGGCTTGAAACCACACTAGAGAGGCTTATGTACCAGGGACCACTCAAGCTGCTCTTTTTATTAGAAAGCAGAGCAGGGTATATCAGGTGGAGCAAGGGGAACAGGAGCGGGCAGAGAGAGATGAACAGATCAGATGTTTTGATAATTTTCTCAGTGCTACAACACGCAGAGGCTTGAAACCATACTCTAGACACTCATACACCATATCTCAGAACTTCCAGGATGACATTCAAGCTGTGCTTTCTATTTGAAAGCACAGCTGGCTACATCAGGTGGAGTGAGCGGAGTGGAGATCGGGCAGACAGCGGGACAGATGATGATTCACCATTTTGATCATTTTTGGTGGAGCTAGGGGTACTGCATCACAGGTACTGATAAAGTCTTTTCTTTATTAATTTGAAAGCAGAGCAGGGTAAATCAACTGGAGTGAGCAGAGCTGGGATCGGGCAGAGAGAGGACAGAGTGAGGGAGACTGTGCAGGACAGGGTCAGATCAGCTGTTTAGGTGGAGTGAGCAGCTAAATTTAAAGAATTTTATAATTCTGACAAATTGCAGAAGAAAAGCAAGTTAGAATGATATCCAGTGGATCCAGAGTATGTAATTTGTGGATTCCAGACCAAGTGGTAACAAGTCACCCCCAATACAAGCTGTGGCTTTAGTTGGAGGGCGACTTCTATAACAAGCTGATAACTGAAGCTACAACTTCAATTGGAGGGCAGCTTGTAATAGAGGGCAACTTTAATTGGAAGATATACAATAATTGTTGGATTTCCCATACATCTATGCCCAAATTGTTTCTGCTGTGCTTTGTATATTTCTACACTAAGTGTACCACTCTTTCTTTAAGTAAGCATAAATTAGTTCGGGTTATGTCAATGCTGCATCGCGTGAGCATTCAAACCCTGAGGAACAGCATATCACAGATTTGACAAGGCTCCAGGGACATTTTCTTTTATTTCTGTATTTTCCTTCTTTGCATGTTTTGTGCTTCAACCCTAACACATGCATGAACAGACTTTTTGCAATATACAGTCGAATCCACTTGTATGCCATTCGGTTATATGCCTTTTCCGCTTGTATGCCATTTTTTACTTGGCCCCGATTCTTTTCTCATTCCCACAATGTTAAACTACCCGCTTGCATGCCTATTCATTTTTGGTTGTGTGCCTGTTTTAGGACTTTAAACTGCTGCATAAATAGTTAATTTCCTTTGTCTTTGCTGTGTGTCACACCTCACAGTCTTGTTAATCAGGCAATTAGTGACTTAGCTGCTTAATCATCTGTTAAAAAACATTTAAAAGGTGAGGTGTCATCGCAGCAAAGCAACATTGCAATCACAATGATGGAGTCTGTTAAACACAACGTTCTCTCCCTCTCCAAAAATGTCAAGCTGCTTGAAAAGGCTAGCATTCTTGGGGCCTCACAAAAAGACTTAGCTTCGGAATTTAGAGTAGACATTTCCTCTGTTGGCCGTTTCTTAAGAAGCCATGAGAAAATCCTCCAGGAATGGAGTAACTACGGGAATGCAAACTGTAAAAAAAAGAGGGACAGAAAAGACCCCATGGTAGAGGTTCACATCTGCAAGGGATTGAGGAGTGCCTCTGTCCAGCAACCTTCTGATGGAAAAGGCAAAGACACTGGCTGACTCACTGGGGGTCAGCTTTGAACCCATGGCCGGCTGGCTGTCCACTGGAAAGAGCGAAATAACATCTGCTGCCATAGAATTCATGTGGAGAAGGCTGAAAATTACACCACAGCAGCTGAGGAGTGAGTTTGAAATGTTCTGCCCACTTTCCTAAGCGAATATGCCCCGGTTAACATCTTTAATGGTGATGAAACTGCCCTTTTTTTCCATGCTACACCTGATGGCACCCTTTCCTTTAGGAACCAAACCCCAGCTGGCCACAAGAAACAAAAGGAATGTCTGTCTGTAATGGTCTGTGCTAACAGTACTGGAACTGAAAAACACTACTTTTGGTTATCGGCAAATCCGCAAGCCAAGATGTTTTAAAGGCATTAATGTTGAGACCCTACCGGTACCTCTGAGCAGCTCTGTGTTTTTTTTTAATTGAATAAACTTTACTAAATCCAAAGACCTAAACATAACATACAAATAGAAAAAAAAAAAGTCTGACCTTATTCGGTGATGCAGAAGTCCAAAAAAGAGAACTAATTTAAGCGAGGAACAATTATTTTAGGCTTATCGAGCAGCTCTGCGTAAATGGAATATGTCATTGATGTGCCTTTTGAAGATTTGGTGAAAAAATATCAAACCGTTCAAAAGTTATTCATATTTAAAGTTTCCCATTATAGTCAATGGGAATAAAATAGCTGTGCCTCTCGAAAGCGGACGCCAGTAAATTTTACTATCACAAATGTCCTCAGTAGTGTCATGCAGCCACCATCTTGTTTTCAGTTAACGGCAGAGAAAAACAGCTGTACTGCAAATCTGACTGCCCCTAAGTAAACACTGACAGTTGTGTTTACCTAATTGGAGTCTGGGGAACACAGTGCTGGCATTAGAATTGTAAAATTCAGCCTGAAATAAGTTTTCCAGCATCTGACTCCTAGTACTGTGGCAAATTGCGAAAGAACACACACAACACTTTTGTAATTTGTGACACTTTCGCACCCGTTCTGTCAAACAGTTTGCAAAAGAGTACAAATTACAACACTATTGAACCAAAAGACCATTTCTTTGTCACCTCACTGCTACTAAACAGTTAGGGAAGTTTGCAGGTGGCAAGCCCTTCCCCACAGATGTGTCTTTTTGTTGGTTTGGTGAAAATAATGTACACCAGTTCTATAGTTGCAGCATTCTGAAGTTGAGAAATGTCCCATAGGATAACACTGTAGTGCCAGCTGCACCTTTTGGACCCGTATCTTTATAATGATTCGAGATACAGATTTTTGCTCCGGCCAGCTTAGTCCATGTTTAAGCGTGCCTGGAGGTTTCCAAGTCTTGATTACAACTGCAGTGTAATTTTTTTATAGTTGCTATAGTTACTGAGATATTGCCAAATTAGTGTTGCAAGGGTTCCTTTGCATAACTCTTGGGCTGTCTCCGTACTTATTGTAAAAGGGGCACAAGGCTCAGAGGGCCCATGCTCCCACATATGCATACCTTTATACATAAATGGGCAGTGCTTGGGTCCTGTGCTCCCATAGCCACATACCAGTTTCCAGTTATATTATACTTTCTCAAAAAGAAAAGAAATTAATTGCAAAAAAACTCCATTAATGCATCAGCAAGGGTTGATAGTACAGTGACAAAAATTTGGAAATTCACCCCCCCCCTCCACACACCAACAGGCATCAGGATGTGCCATGGGGTCATCAGACCTAACTCTCACTCCATTCTCCTATACTGTAGTGTGTCAGATTGTTAACACATGGAATGGGGAGAGGTTAGCCTGATGATCCCATGGCACACCCCCCGGTGTCTGTTGGTGTGTGAGGGGTGAGGTGATAGATGTGGGAACCCTAACATTGAATTTCCAAACTTTTGACGCTGTGCTATCAGCCTTAACTGATGCATTAACAGAGGTTTTGCAATGAGAAATATATACATATATATATATATATATATATATATATATATATATACACACTGTGTTAATGCAACATTTAGGGTTCATATTAAACTGGCAAAAGTAGAGAAATATGGTGTTAGGGTTTCTAACCCTAGCACCTCTGCCCCACTCCTGAAGAGAATCCGGGGTGGAGTCTTCCTTGGGGTTGTCAAAGTAATACTCACCACATTGCAGTAAAAAACAAAAGTTATGATGTGAGGGAGACAGGTGCATACGTTTCAGGAGTGTATTGAATGGGGTGAGCATTAGGGCTGACAACCTTAAGGAATACTCCACCCCTGATTCGCTTCAGGAGTAGGGCAGGGGTGTTAGGGTTGGAAATCCTAACACCTCATTTCCTGACTTTTGTCAGTTTAATCTGAACCCTGTTGCATTAACACAGTTTTTAGCAAAGAATTTCACTAATTTTGAGATAGTAGAATGGTATCCTCGTTCACGCAGGTGTCTTTGGCACCTCCAAGAACAAATCCATGTGTGTGTGGAAGCGCAGAGCCCTTGCATCCTATGAGAATGAAAGTTACAATGTTATCCTAAGAGACTTTTAATTTTTTTAGGTTTTTATATAAATCATAAATATTTTGGGGAGTATTATATGTCAGTATTACAGTACTCATAAATAGCTTTAAAAAGGGATCTATAGAGTGTGTCCTACTGCGAACATTTAGGGAGTTATAGTTTGTTAAATTTCAAATTTAGAATAAAACTTCAGCCAAATTATTTTTTCGTATGAAGGGATCCTTTTTCATGAGAATGAAAGAACCTCATGGAAAAGGATCCCTTCATATGAAAAAAGAAAACTAAGTACAAATTCTTTTTTCATATGAAGGGATCCTTTTTTGTATGCCAAATTCCTTTTTCATATGGGCATATGAAAAAAGAAAATCATGTCATGAAAAAAATGATTTTAAAATGTAAAAAAAAAAAACACATTTCTGACTAATTTTTCTGAAAGGTAACTGCAGAATTCACCTAACAGAGTCCCAATTAGCATGACACATGTACAGGTTTCCAGAAAAGACATCATTTTTACAGATTTTGATTTTTTTTAACTGAAACAAGATGGAGGACACACAAAAAAATAAATCGTCATACAAAAAAGGATCCTTTTCTGTATGGCCACGTTCTTTTTTTGTTCCAAAGATCTATCCTGAAGTGCCTACTGAGCAAGTTCAGAACCAAAATTTAAAATCTTTATAACTCTGGAATGGATTATTAAGCTTTCACCAAACCAGTGAAAGTCACCATAGTGGCTTAGGCCCTTTCTACCCTGAAAATTTTGGACCAAAATTCCAAACTGTCTGGGCACACGGACTGACAAAACAGCAAAATCCCCTGAGCTTTACATGTTTTACACTGTCTAGATCTCGGAATCTGCACATCTGATAGAAACTGAACTTGGCATATTAAGAGACCTTGGATTTCCAAAGGTGCATGTACATTTTCTTGCACATCCGTTGATTAGTTGTGAAGTTATTGAAGTGCAAAAATTGGGGTTTAACATTAAACAGCCTACTCTATCCTAACTATAGTGGTGCAACTGTACCACTATAATACATATATATATATATATATATATATATATATATATATGTATATGAATGTATTATACAGGCACAATTAGGATTGCGTAAGCACTTCTATGTTAAACCTAAATTTTGGCACCTTAATAACTTTGCTGCCGTTCAACCAATTTACTTGAAATTTGTAAAGCATGGCCTTCGAGCCAGGAACTCATGATCCTGTAATTTTCATGTAGATTGGTGCAGGGGACATAATGTTAGAAAGGTGCAAAAATGCACAAGTCTCTGTTTTTGAAAATTGTAAAACTTTTTTTGCCAACCGATAGCTTAAAAATAGGAGGCTTTGAAACTTTCAGGTTTGGTAGAGGTTGGTCCAAGGTGTGTGCTTTTGTGATTTTTAGGTCCCACAGTTAAAAATTGTTAAAATATTTAATAAAATGTTCTGTTTCTGAGCATGTGCAGTTCAAAAAATCAGCATTCTGTTCATAACTTGAATTTTTGCGAAAGCAGCAGGCTGCACTATATGACACAGCTGTCTTTAATAAATGACAGCAGTGTTGTATAGTGCAAACCTTGCTGCTGTTGCCACTCATAGGTCAGGGACTCGAGGCTACTGTCATTGTAGTCCCGCCATTCTGACTGTAGCATAATTAAACTGTTATCTGCATACTGGGGCCCCAATCCCCAGTGACAGTGTATTTATTTATTTAATTAATTTCTTATTCTTAGCCAACACGGGATGCCCACCCCAGTCTCAGATGCTTCCTCACTGTGCAGCCTTTGAGTTATTAACAATGCCAACATCAGGGGGGCATCCCTGTGTCGCCATTTACAACCTCCCCAGCAGTGCGGGACACTGGAGAGCCCAACCCCAGTGTCCCAAAACTGTGTTATTCCTTCAGAAGTTCAAGTTCCCTGAAAAAATAAATCCTGCAATGTCTTTTATTTTTAAGTTGAAAAAAAGAAAACGGTCCTCCGTCATCCTTACCATCTCCCTAACCCCTACCTGACCCTCTCACTGAGCATCCACCACCCACCACCCCACCCCTATACCAGATACTTACCTCTGGGGACCTAGACACGTAGATACAGCTGTCTTTAATAAATGACAACTGTGTCATATAGTCACAAATACTATCACGACACAGCTGTCTTTAATAAAATGACAGCTGTGTAAATTATCATCTAAATACTATGTAAACAGCTGTCTTTCATAATGGACAGCTGAATCCTATAATGTTGCACTATATCGACACAACTGTTATGTATTAAAGACAGCTTTGTCGTATAGTGAAAAGTGCTGCTGTAACTGCCAGAGCTCAGGAGCTGTGCAGAGCTATTTAGGCAGCCAGTTTAAATCTGGCACCTTCAGGCTACACCCTTCTGATTGGAGTGTCTCCCTTTAACTTTAAGATTTGCTCTCCACTGCCCCCCGCCAGTTGCCCTCTGGTGTCGCTGTAACTGCCAGACTTCAGGAGCTGTGTGGAACTTCTCCCATGTATGATGCAGCCCCCATTTTCCTTGGTGAAAACTGAGGTAAAGTACTCATTTAGTACCCCAGTCTGCTCCCCCGGGTCTTGTGCCCATCCCTCCTCTGTTTTAATCCTGCTAATCTGCTCATTCACCCTTCATTTTTCCCCAATGTATCTAAAGAACCCCTTGTTCCTTCTCCTAATTTCCCTGGCCAGGTTCTGCTCCTTCCTTGCCTTAGCCACCCTCACCACCCTAGTGGCCCTTCTGGCCATTGGCTCATACTCCCCTTGATCCCTTGCACTCCTTGAGCACTTGAATTGCCTATAGGCCGCCTTCTTTCCCCTCACCACCTCCTGAACCTCCCTGGTCCACCAGCAGGGTTTTCGGGCACTACCACATTTTCGTCTTACTCTTGCACAGGTGCTGGTAGCCTCCTGCACCCCCCTCCTGATGATTTTCCACCTACTGTCAGTATCCATGTCTGGCCCAATCCCATCCAAATGCTCCTTAAGGATCCTTCCCATTTCCTTGAAATCTGCCCCCCTGAAGTCAGTTACCTCCATCTTTGTGCAGCTTTCTACCCCTCCTAGGTCCAGGCAGAACCAGACCGTGGCATGGTCACTTCCCGCTAACGGGTCCCTTACCTCCAGGCCCCCAATCTGGTCACTGTCTGCCAGGATCACATCCAGTACCCACACTTCCCTGGTCAGTTCCCCCACCTGCTGAGTTAGGAACGCGTCCTGAAAGACCTCCAACAACCTCTATTCCTTGGCCACCGAGGATGTCATAGTCTCCCAGTCTGTTCCTGGCATGTTTAAGTCCCCAACTCCACCACCCTTCCCCTGCCCAATCTTCAATGTCTCCCAACATCTGCCACCAGACTCTCCTCCAGCTCCTACGTCAGTGCAGGGGGTCTATACACCACTCCTATTTATATTCTCTTGCCCTGTCCCCTTGTTATCAAGGTGACCCAAATCATCTCCACAGTTCCCTCCACCTCCTCTACTCCTCCTATTCCAATGCAGTTTTTGACTATTATTGCTACCCCTCCTTCCCTCCCCCCTGTCCTTCCTGAACATGGTGTAACCCTCCAGGTTCCGGTCCCAGTCGTGCCCTGCGGTGGCCCAGGTCTCAGTGACCGCTGCCACATCCACCTCTCCCTCAGTTAGCATCGCCTGGAGCTCAGGCATTTATTGCCCAAGCTCCTGGCATTTAACAGACTACCTTCCACCCTTTCCCTATACTTCCATTTCTCCTCGCGTCCCATGGGGATTCTGTCTTCCTCTGGTCTGCAGTCAGCCTTTTCCACATTCCTACAGCTCCCCAGGAGTGGAGACAGAGTCCCTCCTTTATCAGACCCCCTCGACAGCCTTTTCTCCCATCCCTCCCCTCAAAGTTTAGACCCACCTTTCGTAATGACCCTCTATTTCCAACTTAGGATTCCCTCCCCAAATTGAGATGGAGTCTATCTCTAGCATAATAATAATAATAATAATTTTATTTATATAGCGCCTTTCACTATATCAAGGCGCTGAACAGATCAATAAAAACTTCAACACACAATACAAACATCAAAACCATTTAAATTATAAAATACATTCTAAAAGCATAATAAATTACAATAAAATTTCACACACTAGACAGTGCATTTAACTTTCCAAGAAGGCCATTCTCCAAAGATAGGTTTTCAGCTCCTTCTTAAAAATCTCCACGGAGGAGCATTCCCGTAACCGGCATGGTAGAGAATTCCAAAGAGTGGGTGCGGCATGAGAAAATTTCAAACTCACTCTTGGAATCTCTAACAACCCCATGTCAGCCGAGCGGAGTGATCGGCCAGGGCAGTAAGTAACCAGAAGGTCTTTCAGATAGGACGGACCCTGATCATGAAGGGCTTTAAAAGTCAATAAAATGACTTTAAAGGTGATCCGCCACTGTATTAGGAGCCAGTGCAGCTCGCGCCTTGCCGGGTTATGTGACAGGACTACTTGTCCCAGTCAAAAACCGAGCTGCCAGCGTTCTACGAGCCTGAGCGGTGGTTCAACCAGAAAGCCCAAAGTAAAGGCGTTGCAGTGGTAAGGCGAGGACACAAAAGTGTGGACCAATGTTGGCAGAAGTCAGGCCAGACAAGTTAACTTAACCGGGCAATATTCCTAAGATGGTAAAGGAAGTCTTGGCGGCTGACGCAGGATTGAAAAGTCAGCCTATCGTCAAGAATCACCCTAAGGTTGCGCACCCGTTCAGAGGCCGGAAGCGACACACCACCGAGAAAAATTCCAGACGGCGTGCCAGCACACGACCTCTCAATCGAACCACCCGGGTCCACGATCAAAACCTCAGTTTTCTCCGAGTTCAGCTTTAGCCAACTAGAATCCATCCTGTCTTGGATCTCCTCCAGACAGTTATTAAATACCGAGAGAGCTCCATCCTGGTCGGGTGCAAAAGACAGGTATAGCTGGGTATCATCTGCATAGCAGTGAAACCTCAGCCCATACCGTCTTATAATGTTTCCGAGGGGCAGCATGTACACTGCAAATAACATGGGCGACAGCACGGAACCCTGAGGCACTCCACACAACAAAGAGACTGGGCCGAGGAAAAAATCTCCGACACAACTCTTTGTGATCTCCAGTGAGGAATGACTCGAACCATTTAAGAACGGTTCCAGACATTCCACAAATTTGCCCCAGGCGTGCTAGCAACACCATGTGATCCACAGTGTCAAAAGCTGAAGAGAGATCAAGGAGAACCAGGATAGAACATCTCCTTTGATCTCTCGCCCTCAGAAGATCATTTAGCACCCGAACCAGCGCAGTCTCGGTGCTGTGTCTTTTACGGAAACCAGACTGGAAGGATTCGTAGATACTATGGATGGTTACATGGTCATCAATTGAGCAGCTACGACCTTTTCAATAACCTTCCCAATAAAGGGAAGGTTAGAGATGAGTCGATAGCTGGAAAACAACTGGGTCAAGGAAGCTTTCTTCAGAGAGAGGTCACCACCGCCTCTTTCAGGGAGCTAGAAACTCACCTGATTCAAGGAGCACCAGACAATTTGCGCTAACACTGGACCTATGATATCAGAACAACCCAAAATTAGGGTAGTCGGTCCAGGATCCAAGCCACAGCTTGTAGGGCGCACTGTGGATGATCCTCATAATATCCACAAACTCAGGTCGACAAAGGAACTCCAGGAGGCGAGGTCCTGTGCTCTCGCACCTCCCACCACATCACCCTTAGGGGTTGCTGGACACAAGTCCTCCTGATGTCAGCCACCTTAGTTGCAAAGTATCGAGCAGTTCGCCGCACTCAATTTGTGAAAGGCTTTCGAACTTGCAGACAGGCTGGGTTGCACAGTCTGTCTACAGTTCGGGAACAGCTGAGCAGTCGATTCTGAGCAACTGCAATCTCCCTGGACAGGAATTCTGCCTTCTTATGGGTGATTGCAGATTGATAGCTAGTATAATGTTCTATCAATCTAGATATGCGTCCGGCATCAGGCGGGACTTACCAACAACTCAACTTTCTCACCTTGTCTCCGCATCTCCTCAGAGTCCCATCAAACCAAGGGGCCTGGGTGGCGGAAAGAAGGCACTTTCATGAACAGGGCAATAGATCCAGGGCAACCATAATGACCTCGTGTTATAGGCCCGTACGAGCGCCTCTGGACTACTGCCCACCAACACAAGGGATGATAGGTCAAGTACCGCCGCCAGACCTTGTGGAGTAACGTTCCATAATGGGTGGTACCTGACCATCTCCACGGGGGCCGGTCTTCTCAGGTGAGTGCAAAAATTGAACCTCACGATGTGGTGGTCAGACCATACGACTGGTTCCACCCCCATATCGGATGCATCAATCCCAAGAATGAAGACCAAGTCGAGAGAGTGTCCAGATTTATGTGTAGCAGTGGAAACTACCTGTGTAATGCCCAAAGAAGACATTAGTTGGAGGAAGTGCTTACCAAATTGTGAGAGTTCATCGTCGACCCAGGCGTTAAAGTCACCCAGCACCATCAATCTGGGCGACTCAAATGACATGTTGACAAGAAATCTGCCACTTCCTGTAAGAAGCGTTTCCCATCTCCAGGTGGACGGTGGGTGGGAATGATTGACGCCTACACCTGCTAACTGTGCACTCAAGGACTCGGCCTCACCCACTACCACATTGAGAGGCCCAATTCAGTCTTAAAACAGACTGCAACCCCCACCCCTGCGGTCCAATCTCGGGCGATTGTAGCTTGCAGTACCCAGCCAGTCATGGCCCTCCACTATAGGGCCAATTTTCATCAGCCAGGTCCTCGGTGATGCAAGCCAGAATCAGCTGTGCCAATAAGAGTCGGCAATAATAGCAGTTTATTCCTAACAGATCTGGCATTGCATAACACCACCGATTGGACAAACCTCGGAGGTTGTCGAGCCTATCTGCCTACTGTAATCAGTAGTGCCCTTGTGTATGGAAACCAGACAGGCGGACCCGCTCTGGATTCCATTTCCCCCAGGGTGCCTTCTGGACTTAATAACCCCAACGGTGACCCACTCATTCCCCACCCTGTTCACACACTCCGCCCCTTGTCCTCCCACGAGCAATCCCCATGCCTACAATGATAAGTCTCGAACTGCAAGGGAGGGTGCAGAAGGGGCAGAGGGCATGAAGAGGGAGGAATACGCACCACCATGGAGGAGGAAGGCCAGCACATGGCGCTGCTAACCCAAATTAAACAATAAAGATAAAAAGAAACCCACCACCAGAATTCTTCAAAACAAAAAACCTCACAAACTACCTAAAACTAACTGATAAATGAATTAAATCAATAAATTATAACAAAAACCACAAAAAAAAAATTAAAACAAAACGGACCCTTCCTACCCCAGTCCTCTCACCACCGGGGAGCAAGGGTACAAAGGCACTCTCACTGCCTAATAAAAAACATACAAATATTTAAATTACCCCCCCAGTTCTCTCACAACAGGGGAGAAAATCAAACAAATAACAAATAAATAAATAAACAAAAATTTTGGACCCAGGGTCCTCTCACCACCCCGAAGACCAGAACAGAGTCAACAGAAGACAAAAACAGCAGCTTCTCAAGTACAATAAAAATCCAAGACAGTCCAGGTCCATAAAAGAGGCAGTCGCACAAGTCCGGAGGAAAAAAAAAATGAGTCCAAGGAAGATCCAAGAAGTTCAAAGAAATCCAGCAAATTTATATCCAAAAAGGGTTGAGCAGACTCCAATCTTATTTACTCCCAGCCGAACCCCCCCCCCCCGCCGGGGCAAAATATTGCCACTCACACTAAAGGGCCACGAAAAGAGCCACTACTGTAGCCCCTTCCATGGTCCAAGGTGGTGGGGCTCCCCACTCAGCTCCCCAACTGGGAAAACGCCCCAACCTCTGTGGAGTAGCAACACCCAGGAGAGCGCCGGCCAGAGCAAACAAAAGGCAGGCAAACCACCTATAAATTGTAGAACTCAAAGGTCTCACAGTCTCTAACAGAGCCCCAGTCCAAGATCTTCTGTCTCCTCTTCAGCAAACCCAGATATCCAGAGCTCCCTCAAAACGCCTTTAGAGCTAACTCCTCACATTCCCCTCAGCCAAAACGCTTCTTCACTAAAAAGCAACGTCGAATAATCCTCCAGACTATCCGAAGAAGAAAAAAGATGCCATCCAAATTCCAAAAGTCACCAATAACGTCACTCCCACATACAGCGACTCGCCGAGTGTCCCAAAAGCTGATGACCCTCAGAGTAAAATCCAAAAGTAAAAGCATACAGCCCTTATCCTCCCTCGTCTCCCCCCAGTCCCCTACCAACCCATACCCTCTGGCCCAACACCACTCCCTGAGACACTGGTTTATCTCTCTAATCTTCCTTTTGTGTTCCCTTCTAGCCCTTGGCAACGGTAGGATTTCCGAGAAGGAAATCACGCATCCAATGTCATGACAGACCCTGGCAAGCTCCCTGAATCTTGCCTGTATCTCTAGCTAGCTATTTCCCTCAATGTCATTGGTGCCCAGGTGGACGAGTATGTCCGAGAAACCCCCACAGTCCTTTGCCAGCTGATATACCTCATGCTTGACCCTGTGCACCATTAGTCCAGGGAAGCATTTTGTTCCAACCAGGCAGGCTTCTCCCTCCCTATCCCATTTGATACCCCGATCAATGAATCCCCCAACAGGAGCACTCTGATCGCTCCTTTTCTTCCATTTACCCCCCTTTCCCTGCCCCTCATCCTGTCTACCATCCCCTCTCCCAAGCCGGCTCCTTGCTCCTCCCCCTATCTGGGTGCCACCTGCTGCCCCCTCCTTATTTACCCTGGCCACCCCCTCCCTCCGATCCTATGCCTTTCCTCCTCCCGAGTATCCTTCGTACCCCTCTACCCCCCGTCACTGCTCATGACTGGTCCCCCATCTGCTAAACTGGCCTGGCGTGTCCTCTCTTCCTTCCTGTCTCCGTTCAGCCCCTCCTTGCCTGTCGTGCTCCCCTGACCTAAACCCTCAGCTCCCTTTACTGTATCATCCTTGTACTTCTGATCCTTCTCCTTGCTCTTTCCTCTCTCTACACCCTTCTCTTCCTGCTCTGATCCCCTGCTCCCCGTTTTCCCACATTCCAAGTTCCCCCTGTTCTTCCTGATATCTGGCCCCTCCTCCTGTCCCCCACTCTTTTCCATCTCTAACCACCCCTGTCGTGGTTACATCACCCCTTCATCCTCGAGCAGAAGAGAGATTTGGAACAGTTACTGAGTGTAAGGTCTGATCCACCTCCCCCCTTGCTTCCTTCTGTCCAGCCCTGGCCATCTGCCTACTTCCCTGAGAATGTTGTCCCTCCGTCCCTACTGTGTGAGGGTCCCAGTTACCTGCCTGCTTCCTTGGTAGTGTCCTCCTTTGGGCCCCTCTGTCAGGGTCCCTATGCAACCCCAGTACTCTCTGCACTCCTTTCCCTATGCCTCCACCCCTAGTGCTTGTTGCAACCCGTGGAGAGCCCCTGCCCTATTCTAGCCATATCTCCCCCAGCTGTCTCCTAACCCCTCAACCTCCTCTAAGCTGTGCCAGCTGGGAAGCACTCTGAGCAACCACCGAACTTCCAAGCTCAGTCCAGTATTATAGCGCCCACACCCTGTGCACCCACCACCCTCCCAAAGATGCCAGCCCTGATGACGTGCGGTCCCATTCCCCTCAAGTAGGTTTCCTTGGGTGAGTACGCCAGGTTCCCCACTAGTCCAAGATACACCCCTCCCCACTAATTGGGTCCACCCACTAATCCTAGACACAGTCCCACAGTAAATGGGTACCCCTGTTACTAGGTGCAGTTCTACACAGTAAACTTATAAGAAAAGTGTACAACTCCCTAAGATCCTCTCTCCCAGCCTTTAAACCCCACCTCCGGTGGCTAGATCTACATGAGCTGCACCTGAAGCCTTGTCCTCCAGTTGCAGGGCAGGTGTTCCCCTATAAAGGAGCTGAGCTCTGCGGGGGGGGGGGGTGAGTCACACAATGGGAGTGAATCACATACACCACAGGATAAATCATTTATCTCACCTAAAAAGTGAGATAAACGTAAAAAAGAAAAGAAGATAACCACATTATTTTAATTTTTCTTTTTTATCTCACTTAGGGACCTCCTGTCAATCACACGGCAGCAAAACTACATCCCTATACATTCTAACTCCAATCTGCCATCACTTGCACCATCTCCTTGCGGCATAATCAACATATTGCAGCAGCTTTTGCAGAAGCAGGTTGTGGAGGTGCAACACTGTTGTGGCTAATGCCCCCACAGCCTTTAAAACAGCCCGCTGTTCCCTAATGGTGTGCTATGCTGCTGCTGACACTAGTTCAGCCAGCATGCCACAACCTTCTAAAGTTTTAGCTGCTGCAATCAGGGGCCACCTCGTCATTGCAGCGTCATCCGCTGCAATGAGGCGACCCTCACTGCGGGGCTGTCATAATTCCCATCCAGCTTGCCGATGGAAGCCAGTCCCCATTGGCATGTCCCCCATTTCTTTCTCAGCTGAGGGGTGCCCTAAGTTTCATTTGCCGACTGGGGAGCCCACTCCCCATTGGCATAATTCCTCCCCAAGGTTCATTTGCAATGGGGGCGCCCCCTCCCCATCGGCATAATCCCCCAAACACCCAGTAGACTTGTGCTGAGGGGTGCCCAATCCCCTTGGCATTATGTCCCCAAAAAGTTTCATTTGCTGATGAGGCCCACTCCCCATCATCATTATGCCAGACCCCCTAATGAAAGTATTTTGCCGATGGGGAAGCCCTCCCCATCGGCATAATCCCCCAAACACCCAGTAGACTTGTGCTGAGGGGTGCCAATCCCCTCGGCTCTTGTGCCCCCCCTTTGTGCCAATGGGGGTACTCAATCACCCGTCAGCTACAGCTGCCACCCCAAAAAAAAAATACTGTGTTGGCATGCTGGGAGCCCACCCCAGCGTGCCAAATGGTCCTGAAAGAAAAAAATGTCCCCCGATGGTTTTTATTCTTGTACCCTGTAAAAAAAACCCGGTCCCTCTCTGTCTCTCTGCCCCCCTCCCACAACCCACACCCACCCACTGTGCACACCGCCTCCCCACACCCCCACTCACCACATACTTTCCTCCGAGTCCGTGCAACAATCTTCGGTGGACCGGAATGCATCTGCACTCTTCTAAGCTGATCACAAACTGAGGAAATGCCGTAAACTGTATAATGGAATAAATAGGATTTTTCAACTTTGATGCATATCTCAGTAATTGTTTGGAATTTTGGCACAAATTTTCAACATGGGGTTTAGGACTTCTCATGAATTCTGCCACTGTTGTGGCGTTAATCAACCCAAAAGGTGATTTTGTGGTCACTGCGTGGAATCACCTTTCGGGACCTATTAATGAAACAACAGTACCAGAGTTCATGAGGTGGGACTCTCAAAAGCCTATGTTGCAAATTTGTGGAAAAAATCCAAAATGACTGTTTTACGAGCAAGCGTTATGCAGTTGCTAAGCACACTCATAACTTCCTGAATTTGCAATATTTTCATGCCACATTTTCAGCATTGGCATTTTTCCACACCTCCTTGTGAACAGTATAGCTGTCATTTTTCACATTCTGGCCAAAATGTATTTTCGCACTTCCAGCGCAGAATAGGACAGTTGCTGTGGGAAATCAGTGTTCAGGACAGATTACCAAAATGACAGTGACACTGTTCATGAGCAGAGGTCCTAAAATGCCTGTGTTGAAAATTTGGTGCCGATACTCCATAAAATGACTGTGTTACGAGCGTGCATTGGGCAGTTTGCATGCCCGCTCGTAAGTTCACGAATTTTATAATATTTTCACTTCAGATTTTCAACATTGCCATTGTTCTGAACCTCCTTATGAACAGTCCACTGTCATTTTTCAGATCCTGGCTGAAATGTGTTTTCGCACTTCCGGCGCAGAATAGCGCACTTGCTGTTGGAAATCCATGTTTTTTTTTATTTTTATTTATTTAGTTTTGGTAACGGGTAGGTGCACTATGCCACGACAATGACTATTTTCAGGCATGACCCAGGAGGGTACAAAACAGAACATTTACAATAATAGGTTACAATATATAGGATCACAACTAGTCAAGGTAAGAAGCTACAGAGCAGGCTGGTGAAATAACATTACAGACAACAATGGAATAATATTACAAGAGACAAAACAAAATTGAGGTAAAGAGAGTTAGCATAACATTCTACAAAATACAATATTGGTTTGGTCTTAAGTGCTAAAATATCATAGATAACTAGGTGAGGTTATGCCTAGGAGGCAGAGACATTTTTAGGGGTAAGATATAGGATGATGTAGAGGTGTAAAGTAAAGGGGGGAAGTGATGATTAGAGAGACGGGAGCAGGGTAGGACAGGAAATGATAGGGACATATAGATAGATTTAAGTGCAAAGGTAGTGAGAAAAGTAATAAAACAGGAGGTTGGAAGAAGAGAAACTAATCATCGGCGAAGGCCAAAGATAAGAAATGGTAAGAAGTACAGGGAGAGGATAAGGGGGCTAGGGTGGTTTGAAGCAGGTGCAGCAGGAGTCAACAAGATGGAGTCTAAGCAGTTTCTTAAAAGTGGCATGGGTTGATGCTAGTCGATCGCTTAGAGGGAGGGAGTTCCAGAAATGGGGGGCCCGGCAGGCAAAAGCAATAGCATCTTTGGACGTTCTGTGTTGTGTTTGGGACACATCATGAAAATGACAGTGACACTGTTCATTAGCAGAAGTCCTAAAATGCCTATGTTGAAAATTTGATGACGAAAGTCCATAAAATGAGTGT
The DNA here is from genome assembly GCA_016271365.2 of Neoceratodus forsteri. Taxonomy (NCBI): domain Eukaryota; kingdom Metazoa; phylum Chordata; order Ceratodontiformes; family Ceratodontidae; genus Neoceratodus; species Neoceratodus forsteri. The sequence goes on along the minus strand of CM057458.1, from coordinate 18,707,400 downwards.
GCAATGAGCGTGCGTTGCACAGTTTCCATGCACACTCATACCTTCGCAACTTTGCAATTTTTTAACTCCAGATTTTCAACATTGCCATTTTTCTACACTTCCTTATGAAAAGAGCAGCTGTCATTTTTCACATCCTGGCCGAAATGTGTTTTCGCTCCTCCGACGCACAATAGCGTGGCTGCTGTGGGAAATCAGTGTTCGGGACACATTAAGAAAATCACACTGACACTGTTCATGAGCAGAGGTCCTAAAATGCATATGTTGAAAATTTTGTGATGAAACTCCATAACATGACTGTGTTACGGCGTCGTTGTGCAGTTTCCACGCACCTTAACCGCCAAATTAGTAATATTTTCACACCACATTTCGACACTGGCATTTTTCACACCTCCTTATGAACAGTACAGTTGTCATTTTTCATCCTGGCTGAAATGTGTGTTCATGCTTTCGATGCAGAATACCGCATTCTCTGTCAGAAATCAGTGTTTGGGACAGATTAGGATTGAGCAGTGGTGGGGTGACTGAGCTCATCTGAGCTCTGTCGGGACTGCTGCGGATTTCTTTGTGGGCAGGAAAAGGCACCAATGCAGGTAGGAGCCCAGTACAAAAGGGCAGCCTGCAGCGCCGGGAGACAAAGAACGAGCAAGTGAGAGAGGGGGAGTGAGTGAGCTCAACGGAACTCTGTTGGGACTGCTGCGGATTTCTTTGTGGGCAGAAAAAGGCAGCAATGCACACAGGGGCCCAGTACAAAAGGGCAGCCTGCAGCGGCGGAAGAAACAGAACAAGTGAATGAGAGAGGGGGAGTGAGTGAACTCAATGGAGCTCTATTGTGACTGCTGCAGATTTCTTTGTAGGCAGAAAAGGGTGGCAACACATGCAAGAGCCCCATACAAAAGGGCAGCCTGCAGTGCTGGCAGAAATAGAATGAGCGAGTGACAGAGGGGGAGTGAGTGACATCAACGGAGCTCTGTCAGGACTACTGCAGATTTCTTTGTGGGCAGAAAAAGGTGCCAACAGAGGCAGGAGCCCAGTACAAAAGGGCAGCCTGCAGCACCGGAAGAAACACAGCGAGCGAGTGAGGGGGGAGTGAGCAAGCTCAACGGAGCTCTATTGTGAGTGCTGCAGATCTGTTTGTGGGCAGGAAAAGGTGGCAATGTAGGCAGGAGCCCAGTACAAGAGGCCAGCCTACAACACTGGCAGAAACGGAATGAGCGAGTGAGAGAGGGAGAGTGAGCGAGCTCAACAGAGCTGTGTCAGGGCAGCTGCAGACTTCTTTGTGGGCAGAAAAAGGCAGCAATGCACACAGGGGCCCAGTACAAAATGGCAGCCTGCAGCAGTGGGAGAAACAGAACAAGTGAGTGAGAGAGGGGGAGGGAGGGAGTGAGCTCAACCGAGCTCTACTGTGACTGCTGCGGATTTCTTTGTGGGCAGAAGAAGGCAGCAATGCAGGCAAGAGCCTAGTACAAAAGGGCAGCCTGGAGCGGCGGCAGAAATGGGACAAGTGAGTGAGAGTGGGAATGAGCAAACTCAATGGAGCTCTATCGTAACTGCTGTGGATTTCTTTGTGGGCAGACAAAGTGGCAATGACAGCAGGAGCCCAGTACAAAAGGCCAGCCTGTAGCCCGGTAGAAACAGAATGAGTGAGTAAGAGGGGGAGGAGCGACTCAACGGAGGTCTATCATGACTGCTGCGGATTTCTTTGTGGACAGGAAAAGGCAAAAGCCCAGGCAGGAGCCCAGTACACAAGGCCAGCCTGCAGCATCGAAAACGAAACGGCGAGTGACAGAGGGGGAGTAAGCGACCTCAACAGACCTGTGTCAGGACTGCTGCAGATCTCTTTGTGGGCAGAAAAAGCCACCAATGCAGGAGAAACCCAGTACAAAAGGGCAGCCTGCAGCAGCGGAGACACAGAACAAGCAAGTGAGGGAGGGGAGTGAGTGAGCTCACCAGAGCTCTGTTGGGACTGCTGCAGATTTCTTTGTGGGCAGAAATCAGCAATGCATGCAGGGGCCCAGTACAAATGGGCAGCCTGCAGCGGCGGGAGAAACAGAATGAACAAGTGAGAGAGGGGGAGTGAGTGAATGAACTCAATGGAGCTCTGTCATGACTGCTGCAGATTTCTTTGTGGGCAGAAAAAGGCGCCAACAGAGGCAGGAGCCAAGTACAAAACGTCAGCCTGCAGTGCCAGGAGAAACAGAATGAGCAAGTGAGACAGGCGGAGTGAGCGACTTCAATGGAGCTCTTTCAGGACAGCTGCGGATTTCTTTGTGGGCAAAAAAAGGTGCCAATGCAGGCAGAAGCCCAGTACAAAAGGGCAGCCTGCAGCAGTGGGAGAAACAGAACGAATGAGTGAGAGAGGGGGAGTGAGTAAGCGAGCTCAACGGAGCTCTATTGTGACTGCTGCAGATTTCTTTGTGGGCAGAAGAAGGCGGCAACACAGGCAGGAGCCCAGTACAAAAGGCTAGCCAGCAGCGCCGGCAGAAACGGAACAAGTGAGTGAAAGAGGGGGAGTGAGCGAGCTCAACGGAGCTGTCTCGGGACTGCTGCAGATTTCTTTGTGGGCTGAAAAAGTGCCAAACGCAGGCAGGAGCCCAGTACAAAGGGCAGCCTGCAGCAGTGGAGACACAGAATGAGCGAAAGGAGGGTGGGGAAGCTCAAAAGAGCTCTGTTGGGACTGCTGCTGATTTCTTTTGTGGGCAAAAAAGGCAGCAATGCACCCAGGGGCCCAGTACTAAAGGGCAGCCTGCAGTGGCGGAAGAAACAGAATGAGCAAGTGAGAGAGGGGGAGTGAGTGAGCGCAACTGAGCTCTATCATGATGGCTGCAGACTTCTTTGTGGGCAGAAAATGGCAGCGACGCAGGCAGGAACCCAGTACAAAATGCCAGCCTGCAACGCTGGCAGACACGGAACCAGTGAGTGACAGAGGGGGAGTGAGCAAGCTCAGTGGACCTGTGTCGGGACTACTGCAGATTTCTTTGTGGGCAGAAAAAGGCACCAACAAAGGCAGGAGCCCAGTACAAAAGGCCATCCTGCAGCACCAGAAGAAACAGAATGAGCGAGTCAGAGAGGGGCAGTGACCCACCTCAACGGAGCTCTGTCAGGACAGCTGTGGATTTCTTTGTGGACAGAAAAGGGTGCCAATGCAGGCAGGAGCCCAGTACAAAACAGCAGCCTGCAGCACCGGGAGAAACACAAGCGACTGACAGAGGGCCACTGAGCGAGCTCAATGGACCAACACAATCAACATTCGGCATTGACAAATACTTGTTTATTCTTTCCCACAGACTTAGCAAAGAAGGACACTTCTCTAACCCGCTCCCAGCTTAAACTCACCACCAAATCTATGCCCGGTATGCTTTCCCCGTCCATACACTCACATCAGACAGCAATCTTATCTCTACAGCAATACAAAAAAAATTTAATTATTTGTCCTCTAACTTTTTTGTTTGTTACACTTTGAGAGTCTCAGTCTCAGAGATCCCACCCTGGCTCCTCCATGACCATCAACTATCATCCTCCCAGTATTCTTCAATGTGGCAAACTCACAATTAAATACAGTCGTTATTCCTGTTTATTTCTTCTTTTTTTTAAAGCACTCCCTCGTAACTCACAGTCTGTCTTCTTAGCACGCTCTTCCAGCTTTGCCTCTATCACATAACCTCTGCCCACCATCTGCCACACACACAACATGCTCACCAGGGAGAAACAGATAAAAATTAAAACTCCGACCACCATTCCAGTATAAAAAAACTCACACCTCCAGTGCTTGCTAACCACCTCTGTTCTTCAAACTAGATCTTTTACTCACTCTACAATCAGCTCCCACGTTGCTGCATTGGTGATGTGTCCTGACAGTACGTCCATGGCAACAGCCATAAAAACCAAATAGGGGAAAGCATGGAAAGAAACCAACATCTAAAGTAAAACTGCAGACTTTCCTAAATATTGAAAAACTAAAGAAAACTAATTAAGAAAACACACACACACACACATACAGTATTACACTGACGGCCCATCAGCACAGCGTAACTCTATGCTTGAAGCGATGGCCCCATTTCGTAGAACAGAGCCAGAGCATCAATGGGTTGGATGGGGGAGAGGAGGAGGAGGATCACGTGTCTGATGGACAGCACTCTCTTCTGGGGTGGAAGGGTCACAACACCTGGCAATAGTCCGACCTCAGCAATTGCTGGGGTCAGTGCCCTTGGGATCTGGAACAGATGCAGGATTTGTGGACAGACAAACATCGCCCATCAGGCATGGGTACATGCTGACATGGCCAAGACATCACTGCATGTCCAGTTCACAGGGGAACCCAAGAGAGCAAACTTCATTAGTCACACCTTATGAAGCCTGGATTCTTGACTTCACTCCCACCACTAGAGCCTGGACTAGCATACCTCTACTCTCTCCCCTCTCAGCCCAGGAGGGGAAGGGCCCACCATGTGGGTCATAAGCAGTCTCCTAGTAAGTCCTAGGAGTGGCCAGGTGGGTGATATGGGCTACAACCCACTGGCTCAAGGAAGCATAAAAAGTACTACACCCATTGAATAAATGAAATAGGCAATGGGAACCTTGTAGATAAATGGTTTCTCTGAACTCAAGCTCTTTGACCTCAGACACCTCACTATGTCTTGTCACATACAATAATATCCCAGACAAAAATGTCAAAGCAATTTCATCAAAAACAAAAATATGCCGGACAAATAACACCGCACACCAAAATATTGAAACAACATGACTGGCCCTAATTTGGGGGGCCTTGACACCCATGCCCCCCCCCCAAAATCCTATATATAACAAACTCTAGTCCACTCAACAGTGGAGAAAAAAGAATGTCACATGTCGGGCATTTTGTATGGGGGTAATATTGCCCATGGGACATTTTTGTACGTGACATTTAGACTCTGACATTTTTGCCTGGGAGATTTTGGATTTGACATATTGACCAGCTACCCTCATGGCTTATGCCATGCATGAGGTCACCTGAGGTCGAACACCTCTCATGCAGATAAACCATTTATCTGCATGGTCTCCATTTCAACGTGGGCATTGACTGGTTCAGTTAATGAAAACCCAGGTGTGTAATGAGACACACGCCAGTCCAACAAAGTGCATTTAGCACCAGGAAGTGCATTACTTCAAAGAACCAACAGCAACTTAAAACACAACAGTGCCAACTCTTTAATCTATAACTAGTATTTTCTTTTTAATGTGACTATTAAAATGTAGTCCCTGCCCCACCTTTCAATAATTTGTCTTTCTATGCATTTAATGGAGAAATGTTTGTTTATTATGCAACACAGGAATTCAAACTCTGCAGAATTCCTGTGGCAGAATGTTCACCTCACCCCATAACAACATAGAGATATATATGGTCCTCTATCGGTAACTGGGCAGTTAACTGTCAAGAGGTTGCCAGGGCGACTGTGTAAACATCGAGAGTGAATCGAGAGGTTTACGCCGCCATGGCAACCTCGAGACGTTAGCATGATCGGTACCGCCGTCATAGAGGGACCATATCATTTTTTATAGTGTATGGTCCTAATGAAAAAGGCTGCTTACTTTTTGATAACTAGTCACCGCAGTGTCCATTCAGTCCTTCCTAACCCTGCTATTCATCGTCGGTTCCCGTTGAAAAAAGTGCGCGCATTCGCGAGCAGATCGCTGTTGTTAACCTGTCGGATGTGATGTAGCATCGATGGTTAACAAACATATCTACGCTACATCGAGAGTTAACAACCTTAGAAATGATGATTTCTAAGGTTAACAGTGTTCTACCATACATTATAATAGGCCTTATATGGAGTCAAGGTCACCATGCTATCTGAAGCAGTATAAGCAGCACAGATTGCCCTGGCAAGCTGATAACGATATGAGGGGGATTTCTCACAGTCACCAAAGAAACACAGAATTAAACTGTGAATAGTACTTCATTTTTTAAGTTTCTTTATGTGTGTAAGAAAGAATTTTTGATTATTTATTTATTTTTTCATTTAAGGGAGCTTTACTTTTCAGTACCTTGTTGAAGGTTTTCTGTGAGTCAAGGTGGCAGCCATGTTAGTGGTGGCAGGCAGGGATGGGTGAAGTTAACCAATCAAAGAATACTATCAGGTTGGTCTGACAGAACCTCCCTGTCAAGAACCCGTGCTGTTTAATATCCTGAGGTCCACTGCTCTCCAGGTAGTCCACAAAGTCCTCTTTGGCTAGTGTCCCCATCAGTTTACCTACAATAGTGGTAAGACTAACAGACCTGTAGTTACTTGGTTGCTCCTTGTCCCCCCATGGGTGGGACTCGTGTGCTACCCTCCAGTCTTTTGAACTACCCCAGTCTGAACTGAGCTACTGAATACAAAACCCTACCAGGGTTCAGTTAGTCCATTGGCAAATTCCTTGAGCAATCCTCGGATGCATCCCATCTGGTCCTTGGACCTTCAATATCTTTAGGGCTGCTAGCCATTTCTGAACCCTTTCAATGGTAAATACTTGCTGCCTCATCTCTGGGATCCATTTTGCAGCCGACTAAGTGTCACACCCTAGCAGAGGCCTTCTGTCTTGCCTTCTGAACACAAAGCAGATGTAGTTGCTAAGAATGTCTGCTTTCTGCCCATCCTCTTCAGTTATCCTACCTCCCTCTGTTAGACTAACAGGTCCTCCTCCCTTTTTTCATTTTTCCCCTAATATATGTAAAGAACTGTTTTTTTCTCTCCCTTGATCCCCACCATAATTTGCAGCTCTGTCTCTGCCTAGCTTCTCTAGCCACCATCCTGGTTTCCCTTGTACTCATTTGGTACTCTTCCCATTCTTTTTCAGTTTGCTATTCCTTGTACCTGGAGAGGGTCTTCTTTTTGGCTGTCACTACCTCCCTGGCATTCCTAGAGAACATATGGGGCTCTTGTACCTGTTTTATTTGATTACCATTCTCATACAAGACTTTGTTGTCTTGAAAATGGCCCCTTGATGACCCCCATCATTTTTAACTCACTGGTGTATAATGACTGCCGTGTCAGTCTGCATACAGTCCCTGCACTGCTAGTATCTAACTCACTGGTGTATAATGACTGCCGTGTCAGTCTGCATACAGTCCCTGCACTGCTAGTATCTAACTCACTAGGTAGAATGATGCTGCTGTGTCTGTCTGTATACAGTCTCTGCACTGCCAATATCTAACTCACTGGTGTATAATGACTGCAATGTCTATCTGTATACAGTCCCTGCACTGCTAGTATCTAACTCACTGGTGAATGATGACTGCCGTGTCAGTCTGTATACAGTCCCTGCACTTCCAGTATTTAACTCACTGATGCATAATGACTGCAATGTCTGTCTGTATACAGTCCCTGCACTGCCAGTATCTAATCACCGGCGTATAATGACTGTCATGTTTGTTTGCATACAGTCCCTGCACTGCCAGTACCCAACTCACTAGTGTATAATTACTACCACACTTGTCTTTGTATAGTCTCAGCACTGCTAGTATCTAATTCACTGGTGTATGTAACCCCTTTCCCACTGCTTAGGTTTGGTAGATTGAGGAGGTGAGCACAACAACTTTATGCACTTACTTGACCTCCCTTTGAACTGGGTGGCCTCCGAAGCACCTGGACACCTCACAGAGCCAGTCAGAGCTGCAATTAAAAGGGGTTAGCAACAAATAGTTCCCAAACAGAAATGGAAGCCCAAACAGGTTTAAACAGGATCCTTTTATTTGATGTCACAACACAAGCTCATAAGCATATCATTAACAAGGCAGATTGTTGCATCGGTCTCTGGTCCGGTTCCACAATCTTTCGTAGGTACATATTTCAGTTCCTCAGTCTCTAAACAGCTGGCATTTTATTTTCTGTCCCTGAATCAATGTTTTTTCCCAGGGATGTCACCGTAGCACTTTAATTCCAACCCCATTTTACACTGCACAGGAGAGACGACTGCCCCTTGGGGTCCGAGATGTCACTGGACAGCGCATCCCATGCTCTCTCAAGACACTGACCCCCATGAGAAGAGAATCCAAGATCCACATTTTTAGGAATGTCCCAAAAGGGATCTAATTTAGAGGAATAGAGGGTAGAACACCCCTTGGGGGTCTGAGGTGCCACTGGATGTCCACCCCCCCACCCTCACTCAAAAGACTGACCCCTGTGAGAAGAGGATCCCAGGCTTTCAAATTAACAACAGGCAAAGTCACAGGGATGTCAGAAAATTCAAATGGTCACTAGCCACCAGGCTAATATCACAGACTCTTACATGACAATAGTGTGCGAGCCACATCATTTCTCACAGGAAATATGAAGATCCACTCTGTTTTCTCACGGAGCACATACTCTGATATACTTTAACTTTGAGACACTCTGCACAGGCCCTCAGCTTCTCTAAGCTAGGGTCCGTCCATTGTGCTGCTGCTCAGTCTTCCCGCTTACCCAGAGCATAGAGGATACCTCCATCAGTTCCCATGCTGAGGTCCATACCTGTGGCCGTAGGGGACTCAGTATCACAACCATTCCCCTCCCCTTGGCTATGTGTCATCCCTCCTTCCTCAGAGCAACCTTCAGTAGCAGTTGGGTTAACTGCCACTAGGGAAAGTTCCATCCCTCTGTTATTTCCCTCTTTTACAAGAGCTATAGCTTGGCTGGCCTGTCTCCCAACCTCTCCTGTCTGAATTTCTGTGGGGTCCCGAAGATCACAGGAGCCTCTATTCTTTGGGCTCCTGGTCACAGCACAAACCACTCCCTGTCAAACATCATTCCCCACAATAACATCCATAATGAGTTTTTTAGCTACAGCCACCTTCCTTACACATTCACCTGCATCTCCCCAATCCAGGGTAACACTGGCTTATGTGTAATTTTCCTTTCCCCTTGTAATCCTTCACAGAGACAAACTGATTTAGCAGTATTTGTTCATCCCCCACCAAATCCGCTTTCACCAGGGTAAAAGATGCTCCTGTATCCCTTAGCCCCCTAATTTGTACCCCATTCACCATGACTGGGTGAATGTGCCCCTTCATATTGTCAGGAAGAACCTCAGCGATACAGTGGGCTATTGTCTCTGATTGCACAGGCCCTTTCACCTTCTGGGCTTTCCTAGGGCACTGCCTAGACAGATGGCCTGTCTGGTGACAATACCAGCATTCACCATGTTTCTTGTCCCCAGCATCCCTTTTGGGCACCTGAGGAGTCCCTTCTTTTTGCAGGGACCCTGTGGTTTTGGTTGTCCAGAATGCCCATGTTTCCCTTTCTCCCTGAATTCCCTTGGGAACAGCCCTGCTTAGAGCATAGTGATCCACCATCTGCAGCCTCTTTGGCAGTCTTAGGATCTCGGTCCTCCAGCCAGAGCCTTAAGTCAGGTGAGCAAATCCAATAAAACTGTTCCAGCAATACCAACCCTTTCAATAGCTTCAACAGAATCTGCTGTCACCCCCCTCCCACCAATGTTTTAAATATTGATGCTGTTTTGTGGCTACCTCCTCAAAGCTCATTTCTGGACTCTTTTGGAGTTTCTGGAACCTTGCTCTGTATGCATCACGGTTCAGAACATATTTTATTAATAAAGCAGTTTTTAACTTGTCAAAATCTTTACTTTCAACATTGTCCAACTGCCCCACCACTTCCCTCCCCTTGCCAATAAGTAGTGGAGACAGGTGAAAGCTCCAGGTCTCTTTGGGCAGATTGGCCTGGATATAGACCTTTTCAAATGAATTTAAGAACATGTCCATATCCTCCCCCTCTTTAAACTCAGCAATTCATTTTGAATTTAGCTTGTACCCCAGTCCTGGAGATTCAAACCCACCCCCACCACTTACCTGCTCAGGGGTTGCTGTCGGTTGGAGAGTCAGCTTTTTCAGCTCATGTTCCCTCTGGGGCTGACGATCTTCCGCCTAGGCCTGGCGCTGCCATTCTTCGGCCTCTATGTGGTCATCATTCCTCCTCCTGGTGCTGTCATTCTTTGGCCTGGCACTATCGTTCTTTGGGTGATGGTGGAGTCTGTAGTTTTGAGTTCCCTTGACTCTGCGCTACTTTAAGTATTTGAATCCCACCACTGCTACTGGCTACATCTTTGCTTAGGTAGTTTTATACAATATCCGAGTGGTTCTATCTTGTCAAGGCACACAGTCTTTTCAAAACCCTTCTGTTAAAATTTAAATCATACAATCAGACCCCAGGCAGAGTTGATAAGAAAATCATAAAAGTTTACTTAAAGACACTACAGAAAATTCTACGGTTTGGAAGAACTTTGAAATGCAGACAATATCAAAAGTAAAACTGGATGCTTTACAGAAAAACACTAGATACTGTTATTCTAAGCTATACCTTGTTTTGATGTTAGAGTCCAGACAAGATTTTAAATGTTCTTGTGGAGATGAGTCCTAAAGCAATAATCTTGTAGCAAGTGTGTATTCCAAGTCAGTGCTCTGAAAAGTCCTTTTTAAAAATTTCTTCAGGTGCTTCCTTGGTGCAAAGTCTTGGTTTCCAAAATTCTGACTAAAAAAACAGAATTTCTGTTCAGTATGTGAGAAGTCAAACTTCCACACACTCAGGTCTGGTATTAGAGATTTTCCAGGCCTACACATATACTTCTGGTCTACAAGTATATGCCAGCTGGGACAGACTATTGGGCTTCCAGCTAAACTGTTTTCAATTGCTCTGAATTCAAAGTGTGTGTCTGATAATATACTTGAGGGTCATTTTAGGACACACCCACCTTATTTTTTCCTCGGGGTGGGGTTAATGATTCCAAGAAAATACAGATATTAGGGTGCAGCACTTTACCTTTCCTGCAGCTGTCACTGTGGTTCCATGTCAGGCTTCATGTCAACCCCAGTGACATCTGGTCCATGCATTTTTATTTATTTATTTGTGTCTAGGATTACAAAATACCTTTGAGCCAAGGCTCTTTTACAAAGGTTCCACGTCATGCTGGTTACAGGGTAATAGACACTAAAACATAAAACAAGTTACACGTACATGGTTTTAGACAGTAACTTTGCTTGACAAAATCAGACTGAGCGATGAATAACTCAAGAAGGAATAGGAGGAAGAGGGCAAGAAGGGAGAGGGCTGAGGGTAGGGGAAGGCACAGGTGTAGAGGGTCAGGGTGAGGGCAGCTGAGGGGCCTTGTCAGGACAGACACAAGGCAAGCGCATTAGAGGTTGCACTGGACAGGTAAGTGCAAGAAGAGAGGGCAGAAACTGACACCTATAAGGTCAAACAGCATAGGGAATGAGGATGTTATGGGTGCAAGCACAGGTGGAGGTACCAGTTATGGAGTGGGCGGAGCTTTTTTGAATGCTCCAAAGCGTTGCTGTGGATGAGGTGTCACTAGAGAGCTCATTCAGCCAACACGGAGCCCTGTATGCAAATGACCTTTGGCCTTGGGACGTGCGGCAGTGGAGAATTTGAAGGATTTGGGGTTTAGAGCTCCTGGTGTTGTGGTTGGTGATTCTGGGTTTGAGGAGGGTGCTGACTCCTGGTGGTGCCTTTCCCATCATGATTTTCTTAGCAGTGATGTAGGTTTGGTATTTGATTCGGTTGTTCAGTTGCAGCCAGCCTGTTTTGGAGTAGAGGTCGCAGGTGTGGGTGAGACGATGGGAACCAGTAATGAGTCGGCAGGCTTGATTGAGGAAAGTAGAAACACGCCTGAGAGGTGAGGTTGTGGCAGATCCATAGATAATGAGACCGTAGTCAATGATGCTGATGATGGAGCTCTGGACAGCTATGGACAGAGCTTCTGGGAGTTAGATGTTTCCTATGTCAGAATAGTAGGCCCATCCTGGTGTTGGCTACTTTTGCCACGCTAATGATGTGTGGACATAGGAGAGATTACAGTCGAGGTGAGGCTGAGGTATTTGAAGGTATGAACTTGTTCACGGTGATTCCTTGCTTGGTTTTAATGGAGAGCTGATATTGTTTGTATTTGTTTTGGGAGCTGCAGAAGATCATGGTCTTTGTTTATTCTGGTTAAGGATAAGTCTGTGTTTTGTGAACCAGTTTTCAACTGCAGAGAAGGCCTGTTGGAGGTTACCTTGTAGATGGACTGGATCATGGTGGGATGCCAGATGACAGCATCATCCGTGTAGAGTAGGATCTGTTCAGGGCAGGATTCCAGCAGTGAGTTCAGAAAAAGGCTGAGAGGGGCCAAGATTGAGCCCTGTGGAACACTGGACTGGACTGATCTTTGGTCTGAGAGTGTGCCAGCAATTTTCACTCTTTGGGAGCGGTTGTCTAAGTAGCTTTTGAACCAGTTCACTGAGTTAGGTGAGAGCCCTTCTAGTTGAAGCTGGGCAAGTAGGAGATTGTGGTTGATGGTATCAAAGGCTTTAGTTAAGTCGATGAAGGTGGACCCAGTAAGATGACTGTTATCGAGTGAGTGATGGATTGCACCAGTGAATTCAAGTAGCGCCGTGGAGGTGCTATGACCTTTTCTAAAGCCATGTTGCTCCTTCCACAGGATGTTGTGATTGTCTAGGAAGTCGGTGAGCTGGTCTGACACAATCTGTTTTAGGGCCTTGGAGAGTAGAGGTAGGATGGAAATTGGACGGTAATTCTCAGTAGCTGTTTTGCCACCACTTTTATGAATTGGGGTTACCGTGGTAGATTTCCATAAGCCAGGGAACTGGCTGAGGCTGAGAGAGAGGTTGAAAATCCTGGTCAGTGGTCGGAGTATTTCTTCAAGTGTGAGTGATAGCAGTTTGAGGTCGAGGGAGTCACTGCTGGCTCTGGAGTTGCAAATAGCTTTGTACGAAGCTGCGGACTATTTATATATTTATTTATTTATTAAATTTTGTTACCTGGGTAGCCGCTGGGCTCAGAGATCCCTTTTTCAGGGGCCGACCCGGGAATTGGTACATAAGGATTGAACATACAGACAGGTATCACAGAGTCATACTGGATCATACAGAGTTGGTAAGACAGTATACAATATCCCAGATTTGTGCAGGGAGGGCATGAGGTACATTGTGTGTTAGTAATTATAGCCGTAATACATTGCAGTGTAATTGTTACAAGATATAGCAATTCAGGGCAGTACATGAAAGGTCCGCTGATGCGCGAGAGTAGTACAAATAATACAGGGTTATGAATACACCACTATAGTTTCTGTGGACATATAATGAGGTTATGAATACACCGTACAGTTTCTGTGAACGCGGGCAACAAATACTGATAGTATGAATGCATGCAGGAGCGTCAGGTGGGGAGGTGAGTAAGTGCTTCTGTGTCTACAGGAGGTTCTGTACAGGGTAGTGAGCCAGCTCAAACCAACGTTAGTTGTTGCCTTTATAGGGAAGCAGTGTCTAGTTGGTATGGACTGATATTAGGTGTGATTGACCGTTGGGCTCTGAGAGCAGCAGGAGGTGTTGGGTCTGAGCGCCCCCAGGTCGGTAAAAAAGCGATTGAAGGCTGTAGCGACCTCCTCTCCATCGTTGAGAGAAATTCCATTGTGTGTTATGTTACCCTGCTGAGGCGGTTTAGTGCCTTTTATCAGTGAGTTGATACTTGTCCAAAAGGACTTTGGGTCAGTTAGAGTTTGCCTCTGCAGGGATTTTAAGTAGTCCCTTTTGGCAATCTTGGACTTTCTTTGGCACTGATTCCTCAGGGATCTATAGGCAGAGTGATCAGCAGGGGAGGTGGAGCTCCTTGCTCTTTTCCAGGCTTTGTCGCGGGCTGTCATCAGTGCCTTCAGTTCACGTGATATCCACTTGAGGCAATGGCCCTTGGCTCATCTGGTTCTAATTGGGGCATGCATATTAGCCACAGCAGAGAACGTGCTCTGGAAAAAGTGCGCTTGCATTGTCTATGCTCCTAGGTGTTTCAATCGGAGACCAGTCTATGTTTCTTAGGGACCTCTGGAGTGCTTCCACGAGAATCCAGAGAAGTCCCTGGCTACTATGAGTTTGGGCAGGATCCTGGGAGGCCGGTTTTCCATATGCAAAGGTGGGTGAGTGGTCGCTAGGGCGTCGACATCACACCAGCCACTTGTAGGTTGGAGGGTTTGATGAGAGTATCCAGTCAGGATAGAGTGATTCCCTTGTTTATGGTTTTGCCTTGTGACCTCGGTGATGACTCTGGGTCAGGTTAGTGTCTAGGAGTATTGCCTTATGTTTCTGCTCAGTGGTAGGATCCCACCTTAGGTTGAAGTCCCAAGGACCAACAGCTCTGTGGAGTCGTGCCCCAGCTATTGGGCTGATGAGGGCTTTGAGTCTGGCTTAGTACCCCCAGCGGAGGTTGTAGATACATCCTGATGGTCAGGTGTTTAGCATTGCCCAGGACAAGTTGGACGAATATAGATTCTAGTCCGGCTGTGTTTGGAGTCTCCACAGGGGACAAGGAAGCCCGTCAGGAGGAGATCATAGACAAGAACTCCCCCCTTTTCTCTCTCCCTGTCCTTCGGAAGGAGTTGTAATGGGTTAGTTCCACTTCATGAGGGAGTATGTAGGGCTTCAGCCAAGTTCTGAGACTGCTAGCACATCTGGTTTTGTAGATGTCTACCCAAGATTGTACCTCCGCATCTTCGGTCAAGGCTACAGATGTTCATGTGAGACCCCTTAGTCCCCTGGTGACACCATGGGGCCCCTCGGATGATCTGAGTATCGGAGTTTGGGGGCTGAGGCTCTGGATTAGGTGGATGTCACCAGCCCTTAGTATTAGTATAAATAGGATGAGGGCGGAGGACCCCCTTCTGTGTCGGGAGGATCGTTTGGTCGGTCACCTGAGGTGTCGCAGAAGATGAGATAACAGGCTCCCTTTAGGGGCAAGTCCATGCTTGTTAACTATGTGAGTGAAATTGAGGGAGAGTAGCAGTGTGAGGGGTGCGTGAAGGTGTCGATCCTGTACTCCCTAGGCAGAGTTAGGGTCAGGACAGCCACTTATTTTGGCATCCACCCATCCTAAAGCAGTTACATATAGGAGTAACACTGAAATTATTCAATGTTAGCCAGTGGCAATTCATCTTCGAGTACCAACACTGCTGTGGGTGCGGTTGGGCTACTATGCTGAGCATCCTATTGCACCTCTGTTCCAATACCAGACAGTAGTGCTAAGGGGGCAGGAACTTGATGCATTTTTACTGCTTTAAAGTAGAAGGGAGGGTGGCTGGAGGTGGCTGGGGGGGGCAAGGGGAACCACCTCGTAAAAAACCCTGTGGGAGTACAGCACTGAGGTCCATGAAGGTGTCATTGAAAGTATCAGCAATGAGTTTCTGGCAAGTGTAGTTTTACCATTTATGCTGAGTACTGACGGGGGTGATTTAGATTGCTTCCCGGTGACTTCTTTAATGTTATTCCAGAAGTCCCTACTGTTGCCCCATGAGTTAGTGAGAGCATTATGGAAATAGGTGGTCTTCGTATCCCAGATATATTTGGTGCAGTCATTTCGTGCACATCTATAGTTAGCAATATCAACTTGTCTCCCGGTGTTTCTGGCAATCTCCCAAAGGTGGTCTTGAGCTTTTAGTCATGTAAGTAGGTCTCTGGTGAGCCAGGGGTTACATGGGGCTTTGGCCTTGCACTTCTTGAAGGGTGCAAATATGTTGCATGCTTGGTTGAAGATCCTGATGAAGTATTCCAGTGCAGTGTTCACATTGGCTGCAGTGAGAACTGGGGACCAATCCTGTTGACTAAGGAAGGTTTTTGAGATGAGGTAGCTTGCCTCTAGGTAGAACCCGGCTAGTAATGGTTTTGGGGGGGGGCTTGATGAATTTATTGGACTAGTAGCAGAAGACGGGGGAGTGGTCACTAAGTGTGTCAGGGAGGACAGTGGTGTTTGTGATCCTGGCGGGATGGCTTGTTATGATCCAGTCCAGAAGGGTGCTGGTACCCGTTTTATAGTTTGTCGTGGTTGGGGAGCTAACCATCTGAGAAAGGTTTGCTGCCGCTATCAAGTCCCTATATGCCCCTGCCTCTGCAGCAGGCCAGTTAATATTAAAGTCACTGAGGAGGATGGTTTCTGAGTCAGGTGAGAGAGAGATTTGGTAAACTCCAGGACTGTGTTAAGCTCATTACCTTGCTCTCTCGGTGAAATGTAGACTGTGACAACTGTGATGGCTTTATTGTGTGCACCAAGAAGGATCTTGACAGGAAGAATCTGTGCAGTGGTGGTTTGGGGGGTTATGTTGATGAGGTGCCCACGGAGCATGTCCTTAAGGTACAGGATGCAGCCACCACCTCTTTCTGATGTTCGATCAAGCCGATAGACATTATACCCAAGGAGGGTGATAGCATGGTCAGGAACCGAGGGTGAGAGCCAGGTTTCTATGACTGCTAGTATGTCTGGGTTATGCTGGCAGGCAAAGGTCTGAAGGGTGTACATTTTGTGAAGAAGACTGCATATGTTAAGTGAGATTATTGAGAAGGATCCTGGTTGATTGGTCTGAATTGTTCTTATTGTAGGGGCTGGTCCGGGATTGGGATGTATGTTTCCTGACAATAGCAGGAGAAGAAGTATACGTTTGGCTTTATCCCTGACCCCTAGGTCACTACATTACCTTTCCCTGTCATGGAAAGCCACAGTGGATATGTTATGCCTTCCTGGGCTATATACCTGTCTCTCTTATCTTGAGGCATGTACCAGATCCACCCTAGCCATTAGAACAATTAAGGTGGACTTCCGGTTGTGATGGCTGCCAAGTAGATGTGCAGTGCCGTGCTCCACAAACCCTCCTCGATTAAACCTACTCCTATCCTTCCAAAACTCGCTAATTGGAGATATGGTAGCTGTTGAACGAAGTTACTTGCTGATCTGATTCCACATATTGCCCGGTTATATGGATGCGAAAATAAAAACCCAGTAGCCCAAGAACACACCACCCCCATCTCCAGTGAAGGACAAGACAGCGAATAAGAGCAAGTTGGGAGGATCGAGTGATGCAAACCAGCCTGCTCCACAGGCCTTACTCATGGAAGCCACTTTCTTTGGGGGGACTAGCCCCCATAAAAGAGTCCTTACAAGCGGTAGTTGGTGATTTGCAATCCCTGAAAATATCACTAAATCAGCATACCATTAGAACTGGGGACAATGAAGCACGTATCTCATCTCTGGATGACTGGAGATCCCATGCTGATCCCAAGCTGATTCACCTGAGGCAGCGGCTGCGCAGCAGAGGATAAGCTCGAAGATTTAGAAGGCCATTCAAGAAGGAACAATTTGGTAGTCATGGGGGGCTCCCTGAGGGGGAGGAAGGGATGAATCCCATCCTTTTTGTCCAGAAAATGTGCAGTAAAATTGCTGGTCCCTCACCGAACAGCCCTACTTACATAGTAGAGCGGGCCCATCATTCCCTTCGGCCAACTCCACCACCTGGCTCTCCCCCCGAGCCCCCTGATTTTCCGGTTACTGAATTATCTAGACAAAACAAGTTATTCTGGAAAAAGTATGGTGAACCACAGATATTCAGTGGGATAACAAAAGAATCAGGATCACACAAGACCTTCCCCTTACCGTGAGACAGCAGTGCAAGAGATGCATCCGCTCGTCACAAAACTGATCGTGTCCAGAATCCGATACAGAATACGCCACCCGTCTATGCTTCAAGTGCAGCATGAAGGCAAGTGGCAATCATATGAATCCCTTTCTGAAGCCAATACTGAGCTTAAGAAACTGTTTCCTGACCTCTTTAAGTGACTTCTCCTTCCTAGTTAGGAGATTCGTTGAACTCAATATATTAGTATAGGAAGAGGGTGTTTGATTGGTGCTACACGGAGACTGTGAGGTCTGGCTTTATTTTTGCTTTAAATAGCATATGGACAAGAGACATTGCTGCCTATATAAGCCTTGTTGGATATGGTTTAAAGTTTTTCTAGATCAAAGCTTTTTATTTTATGGCCCTCAATAGAATAATGACGATAAGGCCCAGACGAACAATGATATAACTGCTCACAGAGATCAGTGTCTCCACTACCCCTCTGAGAAGGAAGGCAGCAATACTTCTGATAGATGTGAACTCAGCATGTTTTCATTATCAGGGGGATTTCTAAGTTCTACAAAGTTTTTCTTTTTTTATTTTATTTTCTTTTTTCTCTTCTTCACGCAATGTACCATACAATTATAAGGCATTTACTTTTGAACCACTAACCATTTTAGAACCACTGGGGGAGCAAAGGTACTGCATATGACTTGATGGGAGTATGACAACTGGACATTTGAAGGAGGTCAGTCTACTGGACTTTTTTGGGTTTTTTTTAGTTCAAATGTCTTACTGTAGGACATGGGGGAAGGGTAGTCGCTTCAGTTTTTTGTTCATTCATGGGATGGGGAAGCGGAGGGAGGAGATTAACAGAGGGGGTGTACTGGATGGGTTGGAAGGCAGTTTCTATGCACATCAGATGAGTAGGTCCTTGGTGATAATCCCATGAATACAGGATTGGCTGCAAATATCAGGTGCTTATCCTGGGATACTACCCGGAATTCCCCAGGCTTATTCTCTATTTCTATCTCCATCTCCCATTCCTGGTATGTGATGTCCTAATCATGGCTCCAAGATATGTATCCTGGAATGTGAAAGGTGCTAGAAACAGGGTAAAAAGATATCAAATTCTTAAGCACCTTGAATCCTTGCACGGTAATATAATTTTCCTCCAAGAAACACATTTATTAGGGAGGGAAGTAACTCTATTTGCAGGCGCCAAGTAGGTGAAGTCTACGCAGTGGGAAATGCCATGGCACAAAAGGGGTAGCAATATTTTTAACTAGAGGTACATCATTTCAGATGCAACTCTGTCACTCAGATCCCCAGGGGAGATATATTTTACTAAAGGAGCTCCTCAATCATGCGGAAGTGTTGTTGGGCTCGATATACGGACCCTATACAGATTCTCCTGAGTTCTTTGCCTCCTTATCACTTCATCTAAGCTCCTATCCCACAATCCCCATTATACTGGTGGGTGACTGGAACCTAGTTCTTTCTCAGAACTTGACAAATCCCATCCTCGTGAGAGGAATGGCTCTTTCCTCGGCACAAAAATCCCTTAGGGAACTAATGGATGACCATGGTCTTAGTGATCCTTGGAGATTACTAAACCCAAATACCAGGCAATATTCCATTTATTCCCTGCTCATGGTTCCCTTTCCATATAGATTATTTTTTGGTAAATAACTTAAGTAGTTATCAGGGCTAACAAGTAGCAGTATGATCCTAGGACCATCTCAGATCATGCCCAGTATGATTAGAGGAACCCTTCCACTTTCCTCCTACAAGGAAAGCCACTGGCTATTTAATATCCAAATGCTTCAGGACAGGAACATAGTTCAGGCCCTCAAGGATGTCACTGAACAGTACCTTCATCATAGATAAAATCTGGAGTGCACTCAAATGTATAATTAGAGGTGAATGTATTTGGCTAGTCACAATTAGGAAAAAAAGAAGGCCTCCTCCTCATCCTTTTAGGCCAAATTCAAGCCCTGGAAGAGCAATTGCCTTCTAACCCTAGTAAGGACACTTTACTTCACTAACACAACTATGGAACCAATACCAGGAAACCCTATGGGAGAAGGCTCAATATGCCCTGTTTAAGACCCAGACTCGCTACATAGAGCAGGGAGAAAAAGCTAGTCATTTGTTGACCCTCAGACTGAAAAACAAGAAGAATCCAGAATTGTAACATCCCTGAATTCCCTCAAGGATAATTTGCTCTTACCACTCTGAAGGAGATAGTACAAGAGTTTGAGGAATATTATAAAACCCTATACTCCCTTCCTGGTAATGCACCTCAGATCTTGGAAATACAAAACTATCTATCTCCTATACCCTCCGGAACTAACACCAATACAAAGGGATTATCTTTTACATAAAATAAGCCAGCTAGAATTATCAGACGCTATCTGCTTCCTTCCCAATGATAAAGCCCCTGGGCCTGATGGCCTCCCGCCACGATTTTATAAAATTTTCGAGGAACAAATCTCTCCCTTGCTTCTTCAGATGTTTAACTAGCTCTGTGACTCAGGAATTTCAGACCTATCAGTATTAGAAGCTCTCATTATTGTTCTTCCCAAGCCAAACAAGCCCAGAAACAAAGTATGTAATTATCGTCCCATATCCCTAATGAACTATGATATGAAGCTTTTGCCATAATTTTGGTGTCAAGGTTGGCAAAAGTGTGGACACCCTTGCTTACCACCGAGCAGGTGGGATTCGTGGCAGGTCATTCCTCGTCTAACCATCTGAGAAAACTGTTTCACATTTTCTCCGCGTCCAGGGTAGCTCCATGTTCCATGGCCTTGGTGTCCCTGGACATGGAAAAGGCATTCAACAAAGTGAGCTGGGCCTTCCCATTTGAGGTGCTAGGTAAGTTTGGACTCCCAAATAATTTTATGAAATGAATTAAAGTTCTATACACTAGCCTCACAGCCAGAATATATAGTCAATGGGGTCTATTCTAGCTCATTCCATTATGTTCAGGAAACTAAGCAAGGATGCCCACTCTCCCTGATGCTTTTTAATCTATATCTTGAGCCCTACTCTATCACCTGCAGAATTCTCCTCTCATAAAAGGCATTCAAGTAGGCACTGAATTTATGTTTGTCAGCGTATGCAGATGACATTATGTTGCATATATCAGATCCAGAAACGACAGTACCTGCAGTTTTAAAGGTGGTAGATTCCTATGGAGCCCTCTCAACTATAAATTAAACAGAGAGAAATCAACAGTAATGCCCTTAAACATCCATACATGTGATCCCAAATCAAGGTTTACAGCTAGACTGGGCACTTCAGCTTAAATATCTAGGCCTAACTCTATCCAAGGATATGTCTCAAATTGAGAAACTTAACCTAGACTCTTTGGTTGAGACCATACACCAAGATCTAGAAAGATCGGCCCCTCTATGTCTTTCCTTGCAAGGAAAAATGTATGTAATTAAGATGAATATCCTCCCAAGGATATTTTACCCCTTAAATATGCTTAATTTCTATCTCCCACAATCCTGGTTTCAGAAACTACATAGTATTATCTCCCATTTTCTCTGGAATAAAAAGGCCCTGAGAAGATCATACGTTAAGCTTGGGGCAGCTATACAACATGACGGTCTTAGACTACCCAACTTCTATCACTATTACTTGCCAGCCATATAGCTAAATATATGTGCTGGACACCCCATCTCTCAGCAAAATGGCCCCCTTTATCCGGTGTGGCTTCAACTTGAAGGCCACCTAATCAACCAAGTGGCATCTCCCGCTCAGCCTCTTTATACCAAAGCTAAAACCTGTTCTTCTATCCTCAGGAATGAAATGATTCTGATGTCAGTAAAGGTACATGCTCAGCTTTGCAAAGTACTCAATAAGAAAACTGCAAGGACATTTTGCAGCCTTTGTACACGAACCCAAACTTTAGGCTGGAGGAGCAATGTTTGAGACCAAAGGAAAGTTTCCCCTCAATGGAGATTATAATATCAGACCTCTTAGACAATGGTAAGCTTAAACCCACTCTGGCTAGCCTTCCCTTTTTGGGTCTTCCAGTAAGGCAGATATTCAAAGGGTACCAGATCCGACCATTGCTGATGACCACATTTGGTGTGGGAGTCTGGAATGTTGGTTGACCAATCTGCCCTTATTACTACACTTCCAGTCTGGTATGACAACCCCATGCAGTGTCCCAGATAACATCAGTCTTGTACCCTGCCATTTGCCTGGAGATACTGGAAAATCAGAATACTGGGCAGAGCAGTTTCCTGGCAGAGAGCTCAGCTGGGACAAAATCTGGAGGGCAATATACTCTTACACCTCTAATGATAGACTCCAACTTCTGCAGTTTTATATACTGCGTAATATACATTACATCCCATCCAAACTGTTCAAAATGGGGAGAGCACAGGATGCAAACTGTAGCAGATGTGGTAATGGTGAGGGTACTATACTGCACATCCTATGGGACTGCCCTACAATTAAGCCATTGTGGCTGGAGATAAAGAACAAGGCAGACCCCCTGCTAGGACTAGATGAACTTTTTACACCTGACATCTGTACACTGGGAGACTACTCTCAAATATCAGTCAATGAAAGGAAATATAGCATGTCCCTTATTTCGCACTCAGTCAAAAAAATGATATTAAAACACTGGAAGGATTCCGCAATAGTGCCGTATTCAGAATGGTTGAATGAGTTTTTATTTAATCTGTGAGTGGAAAAATGATAACATCCCTTAGGCATACCCCTTCTGCTTTTGACAAAAAATAGGGTAGGTTATACACGTTATACTCTATTACTAAAGTGTAGTAATCATCTCCCTAGAGGGGTTGCCTCAGGTGTAGTAAGCCACAATATTCACCAGATGGAGCACTGTATTGGCGATTTCACTGAGCCACCAGCTGGGACTACTAAAGGACCTGTTAGTTAATATAGTGTACAATCCCCAGGAGTCAGCCTGATGCCTTTATTAAGATCTCTTGAATGTACTCTGGGGGGTCTAGTGGAAAGGGGGAGGGTGGAGGGATTGTTTGTAGTGAAGTCATAGTATTAATTGAGCCTATGTAACCCTAAGGCTCCAGCTCCAATCTCCTGTATTAACATGGCTTGTTCTTTACCTTGTATTCCTCAAGGTTGAAATATTAAAAGCAATAAAGTATATTGAATAAAAAAAAGAACGATTAAGGCTTTTTTGTAATTTCATCCCTAAAGCTAAAGAGACAGTGTCTTCATTCTAAAGTACATTACAGCATATACAATCGAACCCACTTAAATGGATATAGGCCTATCATGCAACAATCCTCACCAAATGGGCTTGACTGTGGTGCCAACCGGGCACTTCCTCAATTTCAGGCCAGCAGCCTCAGGTACACAGCTCTGATGCCTTCCCAGTTTCTGACTGGAAACTTAGCATTCTGCCTTTATTTTCACCTCAGCCTAGGCACTACTAAATACAACAGACTTCACTTTCCACAGACATCGAAATGCCACTTCACAGTAGCTTTGTTTACTCACTGACTGGCAGCCCTTCAACTGAGAGAAACCTCTAGTCGCTAGACTTGTTTTCCTTTCGAGCGGGGCACCCCTTTGAAGGGTTCTTTCCACAGCCACCACCATGAACAACTATTTGTTTACCGATGCCAGCTCTGAGAAAAATGTTTCCATTAGATAGGACATGGCAGTGTGTCTCTGGACTCCCACCAACTGAGTAGAATTCTGTCTTCTTTCAAAACAGAACTCTGACTCCTGCCCTTTGAAATGCTCAGGGCAGCACAAGCTGTCCCAGTCCTCCAAGGGCACAGAGGCTGGGAACATTCTGAGAGCAGATGCCTCTAAAGGAACAGTACCTACTGTACAGTAACTCCCACAGGGGGTTACATGTACAGTACCTGCCATGTTAGTCTATATAGTATACAGACCCTACACCGTCAGCCTTTAACTCACTGGTGTATACTGACTACTGTGTTTGCCTGTTTGCAGTTCATGCACTTCCAGTATTTAACTCACTGATGTACAGTGACAGCCCTGTCTGTGTGTATGCAATTCCGGCACTACCAGTATCTAACCCATTGGTGTATAATGACTGCTGTGTTTTTTTTATATACAGTCCTTGCACTGCCGGTATCTAACTCACTGGTGTAAGACTGCCACGTTGGTGTGTATGCAATTCCTGAACTACTAATATCTATATCTAACACATTGGTGTATAATGACTACCATGTTTGCCTGTATACAGTCCCTGTGCTGCCAGTATCTAACTCACTGGTGTATAATGTCATGTTTGTCTGTATACAGTCCTACACTACCTATCAAACTTAGTGGTGTATAATCACTGCCGTGACTGCTTGTATATAGTCTCTGCAGTGTCAGTATATAGATAATAATGGCTAGCAGGGGTGTGTTATGGTGTTTTTTTACACACCCAAGGTGAGTAATGAGCCATAAACCTCGAGAGTGAAGCACAATAACACACCCCTACTTAGACTTTATTTTTTATAATTGCTGGTGCTTTGTTTTGTGTGCAGCATAAGAGCAGCTCCAGTCAGTTTCCGATCTGACTGACTGACCAAGGAAGCCCCAATAGAAACTGAGTTTGGCGGGATACATATTTTTTTTTTTTTATGAAGGCGAGATAAAATATAAAAAAAATAAAATGTACTTACTGATTATTGGCTGACGGAGGTACAGGAATGAAGACAGCAACATGGGTCTTCAATTGCAGCGGGAGAGAGCCGTGTGAGAGAACCATTGGCATAGCAACACTCGCAAATGGTTGCATCGAATCTTCTGAAGCCACCGAGTCACTTGTTCTCCCTGTGTGATCGGTGGCTTCTTTCACACAAAAAAAAAATTAGGAATTGGGGAAATTATTTTTATAGCACAGATTGGTCTCTGGGGTATTCTGTTCATATTAACATACTAAAGTGCCAGCAGAATAGGCCTAACGGCCTTTCGTGTCTGCTCATTTGGTCAGCCCCCACCCTGGGAGCTGACCTTGCTGCCCCCCTTGCCTTCTCTGACTTCTCCCTTCCCAGTTTCGGATATTCTTGCTGCATTGGATTTTGCTTCCAGAACCCTTCCCCTGTACCTGTCCCAGCCCCACTTGAACCCCTCCACCGTCTCTGCCTCCACCAGCCCTCTAGGCAGTGCATTCCATGGCTCCACCACCCTCTCAGTGAAGTAGCACCTCCTCCTTTCTATCTTGAATCTTCCCCCCTTCAGCTTCCAACCATGCCCACTAGTGGCCCCCTCCTCCTTCCTTCGAAGCACCCTGACTGTTCCTCCCCTATTTACCCTCTTCATGTACCTGAAGACCTCTATCATGTCCCCCCGGTCCCTCCTCTCTTCCAATGTGTACATATTTAGCTCTTCGAGCCTCTCCTCATAGGTCAACAGAATTGGTCTGGACTGCTTCCGGGTTCTTGGCGTGAGACTGTAAAATTCCGAGTTTTTTCGATACGACTTTTTACAGTAATCAAAAACGGGTTGATAATGGGGGTCACCAGTTATTATAACTTATCAGTGTACAATACCTGCCATGTCTGTCTGTATACAGTCCCTGCACTACCACTGTTTAGCTCACTGGTGTACAGTAGCGGCCGTGTTTGTCTATATACAGTCCCTGCACTACAAGTATCTAATTCACTGGTGTACAATGACTGTGGTGTTTGTTTGTATACAGTCCCTGTATTGCCAGTATCTAACTCACTCAGCGGGTGGGGGCACTAGAACACGCGGACTGGAGTATTTTTTTTACATGGATGGGACCTTGATGATCAGCCGGGGGGCACACATGCCAGGGATTTCTTTTTGTTTTACTTGGGGCAGCAATCAGTGGGTGGGGTTGGGCACTGAGCACAGGGCAGGAGAAGAGGTGTTATTTTCACATGGGACCCATGATCAGCGGTAGCGGGGCCACTAGACACCATCACGGTGTTTTATTATGAGTTCGGATATGAATAATATATTAAACTGCAAATGGAATAAATTCCACGGTTTAATGTATTTTCCCAGTTCAACAAAAAGTCTGCGGAAACATGTGAAAATCCGTGGAAGATATCATTTTGCCAATAAGCTTTGTCGAAAATATTGCGAAATTTCTAGGAAGTTCATAATAGAGGAATTCGCAACTTTAAGCCCCACTAGCTTTCTTGCCCATCATCTTGATTTGTCAGTGCACATTGATGCTGTACCCTATAAGCTTCAACCCCAGCTTGGTGCTTTGTATAGGAATAAAGCGAGTTTGCCACTTTCTACCCACCGAGACATTGTTTTAAAAATGATTTTCCCCATCTTTGACTATGGTGACTTAGTCTACAGTGATGCTCCAAAGGTCTCTCTTCTCATTCTTTTTGTCGTTTTGCGTTAGACTGTGCCTTTCATACTCGCCAGTGCTCTCTCTACTCAGCCCTTTCTCTCACCTCTCTTGATGCTAGGCGCCTTTCTCATCATGTCTCATTTATATCCAAACTCTTGTTCTGCTCCCTTCCTCTCATCGCAAATCCCTTCTATCCTCTCCCTCTTCTTCCTCACAGTATTTCCCATTCTCTCTCTCTGTTCCTTCTAGAATATGTAATGTTGGTCAGTCTGCATTTTCTTACCACTTTCCAAAATCTTGGTGCCCCCTTCCCCTTTAAGTTCAATCTGCCACTTCTCCTTCCTCCCTAAAGTCTCTTCTTTGTGTCTTTCCTTCTTCTACCTGCAAAGGTCCATGACTCCTCTCTTCTTACTCCCTTTCACACACTTTGCCCTGATCATGCTGTTCCACTCTTTTTCTCATCTTTACATCCGAGTTTTATATTCTGCTTCTATCTACTAATTTATCTCGAACATTTTGATTACGTTTCTTGAAGTACCATAATACTGTATTTGACTTATTTTTGTGTTTATTTTTTAGTAGTTTTACTGTTTAGCTTTCTCCTTTTTCTCCTTCTCCCCCAGGACACATCTGGAAACGGACTGTTAGTGGCTCAGTATGTCTTTTCTAGTTAAACTTTTAAATAAATAAATGAAATTTCACTGGTGTATGATGACCACTGTGTTTCTTTTTTTTTTTAAACCATCTTTATTAGGTTTTAATTCCAGAAAAAAAAAAAAAAAGACAAGACAAAAAGAGAAAGTACAGATAGACAAGCCACAACCCCCCGGGTACCGGGGGTACCCACCCCAAAACTGGGCAGGTGAACTATATACAGTGACTATGTACAATCACAGCTGCAGAGACCACCTTCCCCCATATCCAAACATTCATACAGTCCTAACAATATCCAAAATAAATATCGGCTCATGCTAAGGGAAAACAAAACAAAGACCACTAAACATAAAGATTGAGCCTAAGCCAAAGGGTCTATTGTTCCAAAAGCCCTATATTCTAATGGGGTCAGACCTGCAGCTGTGTCCTGAGGAAGAGAGAGAGCCCTAAAAAAAAACATCTGTTTGCCGTCTAAAGCCCGTCCACACTGAGGTACCCTAATGGGTAAGCACCTAACACACCAAATCCTCTAAGCTTAAGATTAATGAGGTAAGATCCCGTTGAGCCAAATATAAATATAAAATTATTGATTTGCTAACTCATCACTACGGTGATCTACACTTGAACAGACAGACCGACTAATGGGTAGGATTAAATTGAAGCGAATATATCACCTCTAAACTTCTCCATCTCTTAATGTGTTTCCTTTTCTACCGTCTCGATACATTTGCCACCTTAGCCTGGCTAAAGACCTCATAAGATCGATTAACCATTGGTCATATGTATAAATAGAATCGCTCTTCCAATGTTTCAAAACAAAAGCTTTAATCAAAGCAGACATCAGTGCTATATGACACCTAACCTGCACTCGGAGATTTGAGCCATGTCCCTAAAACACAAATCTCAGGAGAATAAAATCTGCATAATTTAAAGGGGATCCATATTCTGCTTAACCTGAACCGTAGCAGGGAATATCCTGGGGCAATCCCAGAATATATGAAATATATCTCCTGGACTCAATCCACACCTAAAACATTGGTCTGTCTGTCTAAGCTTCCTAGTACAAATTAGAGGATATAAAAAACTGCATGGTTCTATACTTGGGAATAGGTATGTAAGCTACACTCCTCCAGATCACATCCCAGTCTGGTCTCAGAGGAGAAACCTTTTTTTCCCAGTACGAAACCCTCACAGAGAGCTCCTTTTCTAAAAAGCTCAGCAGCACATTGTACAGCGCTGACAGAGGTCTATGTGCAACCTTAAGATCCTTAAGGTTGTCCCAAGAGAGTGGGGTTCCTGAAGGAGGGGATATCCCTTTGTAGTTTCTGCAGCATTTTAGCAACCTGAATCTTCTTAAAGAAGTTAATATCACTACACTGGGAAACACCACTTTGCCATCTAGAATAAAGTTTGCCCAAACAAGATTAGAAAGTTGCGGAGCCAGTGATTCCCAATTACCCGCCACCAATCTTCATATTAGGATTACAGAAATAGGTTGATCTCTACAACCCCTTTGGATCTTTTGATAAGTTGGAGATAAAAGGACCACCAAGCCAGGACTGACTTAAATATTGAGGAGTCTTTATCGATATCCAGCAAATCGGCGGGTTAATAAAAAGTGAATCCGGGAAATACCCTTATCTAACAAGATTTGCCTTTCAATATGGAGCCAGACTGGAGTATAGCCCTCTCCCTCAGAGGAGCTATTCCATCAGTCATTATAGACAATTGTCCAACTACATAATACAAATGAAGGTCTGGCATCTTAAGACCCCTAAACTAGAGGAAAGTCGAAGGACAGTGTTTCCTCCTTGGGGTTCAAATTCCATAGGAAATCAGAAAATAGTTTTGTATTCTAATGAACCAAATTTTGGGAATTACATAAGGGACAAGTATATGGGATACAAGAACCTAGGCAGTAAATTCATCTTAATTAACCCCAATCTGGCTGTAAAATTTAGGGCTTATTCCACCTATCCAGGTCCGCTCTAACTGCTACTAGAATATTATTCAGATTGACCTCAACACCCTGGTGTAAATTAAGTATAACGAATATCAGATATTTGATACCCTCTAAAGCCCATTTCAATTGCCAGGACTCCAAATCTGCCTTATACAGATGCGGGGTAAGAGGACGAACCTGGGTCTTATTCAAGTTCAGCTTATAATTCGAGACTGCCGAAAAACTATTAATAATCTCAAGGACTCTCCCAAAACTCGACACTGGGTCTCGAAGATGCAAAAGGATGTCGTCTGCAAAAACCGAGAGCTTCAGCTCCCTTCCCTTGACCACAATCCCCCGTACGTCAGGGTCAGATTGGATCGCCCTCAGCAGGGGTTCCAAATAAATATTAAATAAAATTGGAGAAAGGGGGCATCCCTGTCTGGTTCCATTACCAAGGCGAAATTCTCTTGACAAGAAACCATTGCAAAGGACTCTGGCCGTGGGAAAGGCGTATAGATTCTTAATGCCCCTGAGAAGGTCCTCCGGGAAGCCCATCCTTTCCATAGTGGCAAATAAGAAGGAATGGGAGACCCTATCAAAGGCCTTCTCAGCATCAAGAGAAAAAAGCGCCAAATCTGAGGAAGAGCCAATAGCCTCCAAAAGCACATGGTGAAGTTTCCATGAGGCATCGTGGGGTCCCCTGCCTGGGATGAAACCAACCTGATCTTGACTAATAATTTGAGGGCAACCTTTAAAATTCTATTAGCAAGTATCTTAGATAATAATTTAATATCTTGGTTCAGGAGAGCAATGGGCCTATAGCTCCCTAATTCTCAGGTTTATCTAGCTTAAGAATAAGTGTAATGTAAGCCTGGTATAATGGTAAGTGTGGAACCCCATCTGACATAATATTAGAAAAAAACTCCAAGAGCAAAGGGGTAAGGGTTTGGACGTGATCTTGTAAAACAGGGCCGTAAGGCCATCTAGCCCAGCGTTTGCCCTAGGCAACTTATTAATCACATCTCTTATTTCAGCCTCTGATATAGGGGCCGCTAAAGCCTGAAGATTGGATTGAGTCCAACTTTGGCAAACATATATCATCCAAAACCCCACCCTTTCCTCAGGGACACCTGTAGCCCTTGATATAATTCAACAAAGTAATCTGCAAAAGTATCCGCATGGCCTGCGGATCCGTCACCACCTCCCTGGTGTTCCAAAAGAGATTGTCAGGTGGCCTCCATTCTTTAACCCTAGCAGCAAGAAGTTTACTAGGCAAACCTTGTAAGAGATACTCAGCTTGAATCTTTTCTGCCCTAGACTCCAGTTTACTAAATAAAATATCTGTCATCTCGCCTCTTAAATCCTGAAGTTCCGGTCCACCTCCTCACTAGAACCCTCCAGGGAGTAAGAGTTAATGGCTCCCCATATAAATTCCTCCCTAGCTTTCCTCATCCTATTCCTCCTGATGGTGAGGTCTGGGCTACACTAGTATAGAGAACTTTACATGTGGGCCAAGCTAAGGCCTTATTGTCAAGGGAAGGAATCTGAGTTAGGATAATATCCTTAAGACTTCGTCCAGGCAGGAAGCGTATATCGTCAGAAGAAGGATTCATCCAATCTCCATCTGAAAGGCCTCATCTGGGCAGACTAAACTGCCCAAGAGAGACAAATTGGAGTGATCAGATAGAATTCTACCATAGACCAGCAAACTTTTAACCCTCGGAGGGCCTCCTGATTTACAAAAAAATCAATATGTGTTTGGATTTTATGAGCCCCAGAGTAGAAGGTCATATTGCAATCCCTTGTTTAAATCGCCAGAAAGGGTCTGTCAGCGCAGCAACTTCAAGGAATCTAGCCATTGCTATCTGAGCCTTAGAAGGCGGCTTCCGGGAAGGGATCCTATCAAGGAGTTATTGGAACAGAGATTCCAATCCTGCTATTATCAGAGAGTGGGATGAGAGGCTAGATAAGTCCTGCTCCAATGAGCAAAAATATCTGGATTAGGTGGAGTGGGACCATAAACAGAAGCTATTGTTAATAGCCTCCCTAAAATGGTGCCCGTCACAAAGACTCCCAGGCGTCCTCCACGCCTGGTATATGAGGGGTAAGGACATCTAGCAACCAAAATCGCCACGCCCCTGAGGCTTTGGCATTCCCTCTCCAAAACTTGGCCCCCAAAGCTTCCTCAACAACACCAATTCTTCCGTAAGCAAGTGGGTTTCCTGCAAAAGCTATTTGAACCCCAATTTTGAAATATGCTTTAGAACAACTAACCTCTTCTTCCTCCTCTGAGACCTTTGACATTCAAGATAGCATATTAGCGTAAACATCAGGGCTTACTATACCTCCCTATCGACCAGCCAAGGCTGCCAGTGTGGACAAGTATGCGGACTGGCTCTCTCTCTCCCCTCCCCCAACCCCTACCCCAATTAAACAACCCCGATCCTTGATCGCCTCCTATCCAGCGTCGAAAGCAGAAATGAGGCCAGCCACCTAGAGGCATGCCTAGGCCCCCAAATCTATAGAGAGGTTAAACAAAATTACTTATCTCCTCTACAGAAAAAAAAAAAAAAAGGGACAAGAGCCAAAATAAAAAATATAACAATCCCTTCTCCCCCATTTCATAATAACTCCAAACTCCTCCTTCCCCATGTGAACTTCCTCTAATCCATAAGAGGCACAAGATCGCGGGAGTTCAACCAATCTAACATAACCAAAGTGTAGCAAAGAGTCTTTTATAGACAAAACAGTTCAAAACTCCATTGAAGCCGAGAACACCATCTGCCTTGAGATTCAAGTTGCCGCTCTAAATAGATCTGGAACTCGACTTTAAGTCCTCTGCAGCATCCCTCGCTGTCAGGAATCTCCGGTCCCTGTCTGGAGCTTGACCACCAAAGTAGCTGGATGCTGCATCCGAAACTTCACCCTGCAAGATATAGCTTTTTCTTAATATCCATGTATTCTCTCTGCTTCTCCTGAATGGCTGACATCTGGTCCTGGAAAAGCCAAATTGCAGCTCCATTCCAGTGCAGGTTCTTAAGAGCTCTTGCCTTCATAAGGACATGGGCCTTCTCCCTATGATTCAGGAACCTCATTATGATAACCCTGGGGTGAGCCCCAGGGGGAAGAATCTCCCTTAGGGAGCGATGAGCCCTCTCAATATTATACGCCTCACCATAGGGCGTTGGGCCCAAGATCTTAAGTAGTAGCCCCTGGATGAAGGAAATACAGTCCGGACCTTCCGATCGCTCTGGCAAGCCTGCCAGAATTAAATTATTTCTCCGGCTACGAGATTCTTGGTCATCCACCCTTTCCTCCAATTTTTTAACTTGTCTCCTCAAAACCACCAGCTCCTGCTCATGAGCTGTCATCTTCTTTTCTTGAGAGGAGGTTCTAGCTTCTAAGTCCCCAATCCTCGTTGCCAGGGCATTCAGAGCCAGTTTACTTGTGGAGAAATCCGCAACCAGGCCTAGCAAAAGAGATTTAATTTCAGCTAAGTCATCCGGAGGAGATTGACTTTCTCCTCCCAACGAGAATGAGTCCTGGTCCTCTGGCACAGGAGATGGGGTTTCGGGCGTTTGGAGGCGGCGCTCGGCGTCGGAAAGGTCGAGCTTCCGCACTCCATGCTTGAGCAGTGATGCCTGAAAACTTAAGGACGCGGCAAACGAGTATCCACTCCTACAAGCACAAAGGGAGAGAAAGCGCTAAAAACGCCAAATAAATAATGTATTCACCACCTTCCGACAAAGGAGACTTTAAAAAAAAGACTTAATTAGATCGGGCAGGCCCAGGAGCAACACTGAGCACGTCCGCCCTCGCTTAGCTCATCACGTGATCTCCATGACCACTGTGTTTCTAACTCACTGTGTTTGTATGTTCACAGTCCTTGCACTGCCAGTATCTAAGTCACTGGTGTATAATGACTGCTGTGTTTCTAACTCACTGTGTTTGTCTGTTTACAGTTCCCGCACTGCCAGTATCTAAATCACTGTTATATAATGACTGCCAGGTCTGTCTGTTTACACTCCCTACACTGCCAGTAGCTAACTCACTGGTGTATAAAGACTGCTGTGTTTGTTTACACTCCCTGCACTGCCAGTAGCTAACTCACTGGTGTATAATGACTGCTGTGTTTGTTTACAGTCCCTGCACTGCCAGTAGCTAACTCACTGGTGTATAATGACTGCTGTGTTTGTTTACAGTCCCTGCACTGTCAGTAGCTAACTCACTGGTGTATAATGACTGCTGTGTTTGTTTACAGTCCCTGCACTGCCAGTAGCTAACTCACTGGTGTATAATGACTGCTGTGTTTGTTTACAGTCCCTGCACTGTCAGTAGCTAACTCACTGGTGTATAATGACTGCTGTGTTTCTAACTCACTGTGTTTGTCTGTTTACAGTCCTTGCACTGCCAGTATCTAAGTCACTGGTGTATAATGACTGCTGTGTTTGTTTACAGTCCCTGCACTGTCAGTAGCTAACTCACTGGTGTATAATGACTGCTGTGTTTGTTTACAGTCCCTGCACTGTCAGTAGCTAACTCACTGGTGTATGATGACTGCTGTGTTTGTTTACAGTCCCTGCACTGCCAGTAGCTAACTCACTGGTGTATAATGACTGCTGTGTTTGTTTACAGTCCCTGCACTGTCAGTAGCTAACTCACTGGTGTATAATGACTGTGTTTGTTTACAGTCCCTGCACTGTCAGTAGCTAACTCACTGGTGTATGATGACTGCTGTGCTTGTTTACACTCCCTGCACTGCCAGTAGCTAACTCACTGGTGTATAATGACTGCTGTGTTTGTTTACAGTCCCTGCACTGCCAGTAGCTAACTCACTGGTGTATAATGACTGCTGTGTTTGTTTACAGTCCCTGCACTGTCAGTAGCTAACTCACTGGTGTATAATGACTGCTGTGTTTGTTTACAGTCCCTGCACGC
Organism: Neoceratodus forsteri; assembly: GCA_016271365.2. Taxonomy (NCBI): domain Eukaryota; kingdom Metazoa; phylum Chordata; order Ceratodontiformes; family Ceratodontidae; genus Neoceratodus; species Neoceratodus forsteri. The sequence continues at coordinate 18,674,158 of CM057458.1, read as the reverse complement.
CAGTAGCTAACTCACTGGTGTATAATGACTGCTGTGTTTGTTTACAGTCCTGCACTGTCAGTAGCTAACTCACTGGTGTATAATGACTGCTGTGTTTGTTTACAGTCCCTGCACTGTCAGTAGCTAACTCACTGGTGTATGATGACTGCTGTGCTTGTTTACACTCCCTGCACTGCCAGTAGCTAACTCACTGGTGTATAATGACTGCTGTGTTTGTTTACAGTCCCTGCACTGCCAGTAGCTAACTCACTGGTGTATATGACTGCTGTGTTTGTTTACAGTCCCTGCACTGTCAGTAGCTAACTCACTGGTGTATAATGACTGCTGTGTTTGTTTACAGTCCCTGCACTGCCAGTAGCTAACTCACTGGTGTATAATGACTGCTGTGTTTGTTTACAGTCCCTGCACTGTCAGTAGCTAACTCACTGGTGTATAATGACTGCTGTGTTTCTAACTCACTGTGTTTGTCTGTTTACAGTCCTTGCACTGCCAGTATCTAAGTCACTGTTATATAATGACTGCCAGGTCTGTCTGTTTATACTCACTGCACTGCCAGTAGCTAACTCACTGGTGTATAATGACTGCTGTGTTTGTTTACAGTCCCTGCACTGTCAGTATGTAACTCATTGGTGTATGATGACTGTTGTGCTTGTCTGTATGCATTGAATTTCAAAAATTTTATTTCAAATAATTCATGCTTAATAGAAGCGTAAAATAAAAAATGTATTGTCCTCCAGGGCAATCTGAGCAGAGGTAACAGTGGTCATTTCTGCAATAAAGCAGGTATGCACATGCAGGATTGAATGCTTGTTTCAGTATTTTATTTATACATACTGTGTATATATATATATATATATATATATATATTATATCAAATGGGTAGGGAAATTGTTGTTGTTTTATTGGCTGATAGGCATCACATGACCATGCGTATATCAAGCGCGACTGCACACCTGCACTACTTCCCCTCCAAAACAATTTTGACATTTTATAAGATAGATAAACCACTCTGAGGGTATGCGGTTTAGCTCTGATATCGCATGCCTTGGGTGGTTGACACACTCGCCTCGTGGCCTCATGCGCCTACGCACACCAAAGCGTCAGTATATCAGAGCGCGACCGCACACCTCAGAGTGGTATATCTATTACATATATATATATATATATATATATATGTATGGGAAGCACAGTAGAATGCCGACACTGCCACAGTGACACAACCACAGAGCCGGCGACAAACACGAATGCAGGAAGAGTACATAGGCGGGGAAGCAACACCCCCCTAAAGTGTCAGCAGGTGCGCCGCCGGTGACTACAAAGCACACCAGCACACCTGCACCCGCCGTTCATGGACTGAATCCGACATGTGTGCAGAGTACGTGGACAGCGCCAAGGGGCACAAGCTTCTGGTGGCAGAAGGAAACACCTATCAGAGGGAACAAACATGAGGGGACCAGACATACTGGAAATGCTGTGAGTATGCAGCCAGTGGATGCCACAGCCAGGCGCTAACGGTGGCAGGGGGCCCACCAACACTGACCTGCACACACAACCATGTGCCAGACACCACAGCCATAGGTGTACGCCGGGTGCAGGCCACAGTGCAGCAGCGGGCAAGGAACACAGTCGAGACCAGCCAGCAAATCATGGTGACATGCTGTTCGGGGATCAGCGAGGCCGTGGGGGGTAGCCTACCTTTGGTACCACTGCTAACGTGATCAGCACAATGGGTTAGGTGGCACAGCAGAAGTGCATGCATGGATCCCAAGGCACTAGCCAACCTATCCATCCCTGAGGAGTACTGCAGCACCAACGGAAGTAAGCCCTTTATATTACATGACTCCAGACAGGGAGAGGGGCAACGCTGAGCACAGGTTCCTACTTTTCAAGCACAGGAGGAACCTGGAATTCCTCAACCACAGTCCTGCCTGGCTGGGGATGGCACCTTCATGTGCTGCCCATGACTGTTCAACCAGCTCTACACTGTGCATGGGGTGGGCCGGGGCACAGTGCTGCCACCGTGTAAGTCCTAATGTTGAAGAGAACCATAGCAGTATACGGTGGTCTTTGAGAAGGTGACCGAGCTGTGCCCTGTGGGAGGCCCCAGACACATGCTCCTTGACTTCGAACAGGCAGCACACAGGGCCATCAAGGCAGTGCTTCCCCAGATGGAGGTGTACAGGTGCTTTTTCCACCTGTGCCAGTGCATGTAGAGGCAGATACAGCAGCAAGGGGCACTGGTGCACAGGTACAGCATGGAAGATGTATACACTATGCATCTCAGGACGCTGCCCACCCTCGTCTTTGTGCTCTTGGTTGATGTGTGCACAGTGTATGAGGAGCTCCATGGGTGGGAGTACTTCAGGGAGCATGAGGAAGAACTGGCCCCCATCCTCGACTATTTCGAGGATACCTGGCGGGGCAGGCCTGTGTGCAGTGGGCACCACTGCAAGCCACTGTTCCCCATCTCTGTGTGGAATTGCCATGCTACTGTTCTGGAGGGGATGCCATGCACCAACAATGCAACTGAGGGCTGGCACAGGGCATTCAATTCCCTGTTGGGTGCGGTTCACCCCTCCTTGTGGAGATTCCTGGATGTCCTGCATGATGAACAGCGGCTGACCGAGGTGAAGTTGCAGCAGGCCAGGTCATGGGGTGCAGCTGTCAGTGGTGGAGGGAGATTGCCCGGCATATTACTGACCTGGTCACCCACTATGGCACCCGGAGCCACAGGGACTTCCTGATGGGGCTAGCCCTGAACATTAGCCTGAAGATCTGAATCCTGGGGTGCATGGGGGGTGCCGAAGTCATATCTGCACCTTTCATGCAGCCTCGGTTCTCACCCTGTTGACCCTTCTCCTGATGCCCTGCTCTGGATGTTTACCAGTGCACCCTCCCACTGGACCTGCCGCCACCACCACCATGCGAGGTTCCTCCCCATTCCCTGCTCCATTCAGGACCCCCCTTCCTGTACCGCCTCTGCTGTGTGGTGCAGTGGCCTCAGTCCCCTTCTCTGTGCTGTATGCTGGCTCCTGCAAACCCCCTTTCCAGTGCTGGTGTTCACCATCGGTACTTCCTTGGTCAGGGGTTGGGGGTTCACCTGCCTTCTCCTGCTGTGTGTTGGTTGCCGATGTCGGTGCTGGGTTGTTCTGCAGCTGATCATGAGTGTGGCCATCAGGGTGCATTCTGTGGCAGCTACAGTGGTGCTACGGATATCGGGATCCTGGGCATTGGGCTCCTTTGTGTCGTTTCTCTGGTGTCGCTGTGAGGTCTGTCAGCAGGAGTGGTGCCACTCTCCTATGGTGCTTCCTACGTATGTATATAAAAGATGGGTAAGTCTGCTATTCTTAGAAATGAACCCATATAGGGGGCTAACCACATCATAAGCCCACTGTTCATAATGATCTGGTTAGCTCTCTTGATTGGTCTAACACTTGGTATACCACACTTTCCACTCATTTATTCCATATAACTTTAGCTGAAAAAGTACCTCCCTGCTATTTCACTGTAATGTACAGTTTTCCTATTTAATAACGCTAATCTACAGTTCATGTCAGTCACATTCTGCCAATACCATCGCATTAGCAGTCATTGTGAAGTGCGACCAGCTCTCATCTGTATTGAAGTCCTGCTCCAACCCATTCATCCATGAGAGTACTGGATCCCAGTTTGTGACACTTTACCTGGTTTACAGCAGCCTGTGCCAAATATTTGGTGCAAGCCCCATAAAAAAGGGTACATGGGATTGCCACAAGCTAAACCAGAAAAAGCTGGTCTAACTTGCTCCAGTTGGCACACTGGATGCAAAATCCCAGTTGCTGGCTGGGAGAATGCTGCAAGCCATCTGCGCCCTACGTTCGGCACACCCGGGGCTCACACCGTGCTGCCTCTTTTGAAAATCCATCCCCGGGTGTCTTGTCTGGTGTCAACACTACGCAGGCAAACAGTGAAAGGAAAAAGATTTACTACAGGTACAGCGTTTCAAACTGATAATTGCTTCTTCAAACAAGCATTTGTCAATGTTGAATGTTTGCTTACTGGTATTAGCACTGGAAATGCAGGAGTTAGACAGATGCGAGTAGGAATGGCAGTGAAATATTGAACTTCATGCCAACCCCACTTCCAACCTGCAGAGACAGACAGGCATTGGGGAATGTGTTTGGGTTGTCGCTCCATAACGTTCATGCCATTTCACCTCACCCTGTCCTGCAGACACCGACAAGTGTTGAGGGTGTGCCTTGGGGTCGGCTTTACAGTCACCCACTCCATAAGGACATACGCTGAAATGGGTGCAATACAGGAGAATGGGGTGAACTCTGGGGCCAAAGAGTCCATGGCACACCTCGATGCCTGCCACTGGCTGCAGGTGGAGGTGGGGTGGAGCAGGCATGAGCATTGCAGTCAGCAATCCAAAGGCACACCCCGATGCCTGTCAGTCTGTACAGGGTGGGAAGTTATGGTTAGAAACCCTAACGCCCTGGTGTTTGTTAGTATTTGCACTAAAATTTTCAACATGGCCTTTTCTGACTCCCACCTCGAAAGCATTTGGGACCTCTTCATGAACAGTGGCACTGTGAGTTTATCAATGTGTCGAACTTTGAGTTCTCACAGCGACCATGCCATTGTCTGCGCCAGATGTATGAAAACACAGATCGGGCAGGATGTGAAGAATGACAGCTGCATCATTCATAGGGAGGTGTGAAGAGATGGCAATGTTGAAAATCGGTGGTGAAAATATTAAAAATGCTAGAACTTCCGAGTGTCGTAAACTGTGCAATGCATGCGCGTAACACAGTCATTTAGTGGAATTATTTCAGCAAATTTTCAACATAGGCATTTTGTGACCTCTGTTCATGAACACTGATCAGTACGATTTTCTTAAACTGTCCTGAACATTGATTTCCCACAGCAACCGCGCTATTCTGCGCCAGATGTGTAAACGCATATTTCGGGCAGGATATAAAAAAATGACAGTTGTACTGTTCATAAGGAGATTTTAAAAAATGCCAGTGTTGGAAATCTGGAGTGAAAGTACTACAAATTTGCAAAGTTATGAGGGTGTGCGGAAAATGCGCAACGCACGCTTGTAACACAGTTATTTCATGGACGTTTGTCACCAAATTTTCAACATAGGCATTCTAGGACTTCTGCTCATGAACAGTCACTGTGATTTTACATATGAACATACATACAGACATACGAATCTGCCAGAAGAACAGATCAATCGGTCTATTTTAAATCTGTCCGAGTGTGCAGCTAGCACCCTAGATTGTAGCTGCCCCAGCCTCCTCCCTCTCAGTTCCTCCCCCACTTGTCCCAGACCCTGCCCTCCTGACTCTTCTTCTTGCATTATCCAGTCCTTCTTAAAGCTATTGACTGTCCCACATGTTACCAGCGCCTCTGGCAGTGCATTCCAACTAGACATCACCCTCTCAGTGAAGTAGTGCCTCCTCATTTCCTTCTTGAAGCGTCCCCTTCCAACCTTAGTCTGTGCCCCCTCGTCTCTCTTCCACTCCTCAGTTTAAACACCCCCTCGATGCTAGGTTTATTTACCCCCTCAGGTATTTAAGCGTCAATCATATCCCCCATCCCTCCTCTCTTCCTCCTGTGAGTACATGTTCAGCTCATTCAGCCTAACTTCACATTCCTTTCCTTCCATCCCTTTAACATTTTGTTGCTTTCCTTTGCACATCCTCCAGTAACTTTATTTATCTCCTCAGGTATGGCCTCCAGTACTGCACACGTACTCCAGGTGTGGTATGACCAATGATGTGTAGAAAGGTAGGATCACATCCCCTGTCTGGATGAGAACCCCTTGTGATGCACCCAGCATCCAGTTTGCCTTCTGCTGCTCTTCTACACTGGGCTGAGTTGTTCATGCTCCCAGTTACCAACACCCTAGGTCCTTCTCCTCCTCTGTGATCCACAACCTCACCCCCCCAGCCAATAGTCCCTCTTCTGGTTCTTAGCCCAAAGTGCATCACCTTAGACTTGTTTGCATTGAATCCTAGCTGCCACTCCACTGACCATGTCTCTGGTTTGATTAGGTCCCCTGCAGTTTTCCATCTGTCCTCTTTGTCCACCACTGTCCCCAATTTGGTATCATCTGTGAACAGACTAACCCTGCTCCACACTCAGTGTGCTATATCAGAGATAAAGGGCCCAAATAGCACTGGGCCCAGCACTAACCCCTACAGCACCCCGCTTGTCAATGCTCTAAGTGCTGAGAGCTCCCCCACCACAACCACCCTCTGCACCCTCCCCTGTAACCAGGTCTCTATCCATTTAGTCAGCTTTTTCCCTACCCCCGCTGCCATCATCTTCCCCTAGTCTCCCATGAGGCACTGTATCAAAGGCCTTACTGATTTCCAAGTACAGGACATGTACTGCATGGCCCCTGTCCAACTCCCTTGTCACCCAGTCATAATACTCTATTAGGCTGGTTTGACAAGCCTCCTGAGATGAATCCGTGTTGCCACCCATCTTGGAGGTCATTACTCTCTGGGAATGCCAGCAGTCTCTGTTTCAGTATCACCTCCATAAGCTTTCCCACTATGGATGTGAGACTGACGGTCCAATAATTTCCTGGCTCCTCCCTAGGCCCACTCTTGTGTATGGGCACCACATGGGCCACCCTCCAGTCCTGGGGCACACACCCCATTTCCAGGGAGGTGTTGAACAGATCTGCCAGTGGCTCAGCCAATGTCTCCGCCATCTCTCTCAGCACCCTGGAGTGGATGCCATCGGGACCTGGTGCCTTGTCCACGTTACTGCGCTCAGCCTCTAGCACCTAGTCCCTGTGATCACTTTGTCTGTCACCTCCTCCCCTTTCCCCACCCTCACCCAGCCCATGCTGGTAGTGGACATCCCTCTCCTTATTGAAAACAGAGCAGAAGTACTCATTTAGAATTTCCACTTGCTCTTCCCCTTTTCCACCAATCCGCTCCCTTTATCCTCACAATATGTTCCGTGCATGTCCTCTTTTCCATGACATACCCTAAAAGTCCTTTTCCCTCCCTTTATGCCTGTGCTAACCTTTATTCCCTGGAGGTCTTTGCTTTTTCACCCTCTGGCCCTTCCTTGACCAACTGCCATAATTATCCTCTCCTTCTCTGTTCTCCTGTACTTCCAGTATGTAGCCTCTATGCCTCACCTCTTGCAGCACTTCCTTGTTCAGCCAGCATGGTTTCTTGGCTCTGCTCTTCTTACTCCTGGCACTGGTGCAGGATTCTGTAGCCTCTGTTAGCCCAGTCTTTATGACTCCCCACTTTTGTTCTGCATCTATCCCTAGCCTTATATCCTGGAGTCTCCCTCACAGTATTGCTCCCATCCTCCAAAGTCCACCCTACTAAAGTCCACCACCTTAGTGCCTGTGCCTCCTGTCTCCTGCCCAGTGTGAGGCAGGTCACACTGTGGTGGTCGCTACACTAGTGGGTCCTCCACCCTGCCTCCTCCCTCACCACCTCCCCATTTGCTAGTTCTAGGTCCAGAGTGCTACCAAGTCTTGTAGGCCCACTTACCAATTGTATCAGAAGGCTGTCCTGGAACACATCAATGAGCACCTGCTCCCTGGTACTGCTAGTGGCCGGGGTGCTCCAGTCAACCTCTGGTAGGTTAAAATCCCCCACGATCACCACACTCCGCCTTCTACAGACCCTCCTTATCTACTCTGCCAACTCCCCATCCAGTTCTCTGGGTTGGGCTGGTGGTCTGTACACCACTCCCAGCCTCAGCTTTGTGCCCATGGAGTCCAGGAGTTGCACCCAAAGCTCCTCTGTCCTCTCCTCTTCTCCCTCATCCATTATGCATTTGATCCCCTCCCTCACATAGAGTGCAACCCCATCCACTTCCAACCCCCCGGTCCCTGCTGTATATCCTGTATCCCGGGATTGCCGAGTCCCAGTCATGGTACTCTGTGGCCCAAGTCTCTGTCACTGCAGCAGTGTCCACCTTCCCCTCTGAAAGGAGCACCTGAAGCTCTTCAATTTTGTTCCTAAGGCTTCTTGTGTTGAGAGAAGCACCTTCCACCTGTGCCCTCCTTCTTCTCACTCTTCTCCTTGGCCTGTGTCCCTCCTCCCGGTAGTCCACCCTTTCTCCTCATTATTCTTATTGGGGGTGGTGCCTTCTGTGTATCTCAGACCACTCTGCCTGCCCCTCCCAGGGTTACTACGCCTCTGCCTTTACCTATATCTAGGGGGTGAGCTGGTGATCTCATTAGGCTCCCCTGTCCGGACCTTTCTACCAACCTCAGTCTTTTGGCCACCCCACCCCACTAGTTTAAATCCACCTTAGTAAAGATATACCCTCTAATCCCACCTTTAATACTCCCTCCCTTCCTGCTCAAGTGTAGCCTGTCCCCAGCGCATAAGTCACTATTCCCCAGACCCTACCCCAGTTAGTCACTAACTCACAATTTTTGGTGTGCACCAATCCCTCAGCCACTCGTTGAACTCCTCGATCCTATCCTTCCTCCCCATACTTGCACATGGTACAGGAGTACCTCCGAGAATACCGACTCCCACGCTCTCACCTGCCTGCCCAGTTCCTAGAAACTCCCCTCACTACTTCCACGGTCTCCCGCCAAGTCGTTTGTACCATTATGCAACAGTAAATGGGGTTTCTTCCTCCCCTTACCCACATTTGAGCAGTGCCTGCCCCTTCTGCAGTCAACCCAGAGATAGCTTCAACCCAAATACAGCTGCCTTTCCCCCCTTCTGCCCCATCTCACCCCTGAGATATAGAATCCCAGGACAAGTACCTCCCGTCCCTTCTCCCTTTCCTTCTAATGCCCTTTCACCACCCCAGTATTCGTTCTTCCCTGCCCATTACCCCCACCAGCTGCACCCTCTGTGACTTCTGTATCTGTAGCCCCTACTTCTGCCTCACCCCTTTTCTCTGCCTTATTCCTCCCATCCCCCTTTTCCACTTCCCTGCCTGCTCTAGTGGTCCCCACCTCCCCTCCTCACAGGATTCTACCCTCACATCTTGGTATACCCAATGCTGCACTTTTCACCCTCTCCCCACCATACCTACTTTCCTTCTCCTCCTCCTCCCCCCTCCCCTTTTTCCTCTCCCTATGATTCTGGCACTTCTTATCTTTTGTCTGTTTTCTCTGACAAATGCCACTGGCTGCCTTGCTTACAATGTTACCCTTGAATTGTATTATTCTTAACCTGTTTGCAATGTCCACATTGTTGTAATGTCTGTCTTGATGTTCCCCATAATTTGTATTTCTCTGACGTGGAACCTTTGTAAAAGAGCCTTGGCTCAAAGGTATTTGTAATCCTAGACTTGATAAATACTGTAAATAAATAAAATAAAACCCTTTCCCAGCCTGACTACGTCCTATTGGGCTTCCCATGTAGACCTTCCTTCCTCCCCTGCTAATTTCCAACCCCTCTCCTATCCCCGCTGTTGTCAATTTAGAGCCCCCATTCCCTTCGACCCAATAGTGATGCCCCTTCCATCCTTCCCCTTCCCATAGCCTTCTCTCCTCCAGTCACCCCCCCTCCTTCCTTACTAGCCCCCCTTTTATCCTATCGTCCTCGCTATCTCTTCCCCTACCTGTTGCCATCCCTCTCATGCCCTGCTTGTCCCCCCCCTTCTGTATGTTCCTGCTGCCCCTCTCTCCCATAGCAGAGGCTTGAATCGATTCTAGTCGATACCCTCCTACATCTCTTCCCCTATTGGTTCCCCTCCTACTTGTTCCCTCCATTGCCCCCCTGGTCCCACCCTGGTCCTCCCTACCCACAGCCATCTGTTCTCCCCTGCTACTCCTCGTGCTCTCCCCCCATCAGGAGCCTCCTCCCTCACCTCGGGCACCCTCTCCCTTCTCTTCACTTTTCTGCTAGTGTCTCTAATACGGGGTCAGTTTCAGTCCCTAGTTGTTCTTCCCCATCCCCTTGCCATCCCTATTCCCCCAGCCAGGATGCCTACCATACTCATCTGCTCTGCCACTTAGACTCTTCTCTAATTTCCACAGTTCCTTGCTCAAACTAGCCAATTGTCTACAGAGCATACACCATGGCGGGTCCACACCCTGTACCCCACCACCCTTCCAAAGATGCCGCCCCATTGACACGTGGCACCTGCCCATTTTAGCCCCATCTTATGTTACAGGCTCTTACTCCTGGTTTCTTTACCTACTACAACTGTTAAGGCCCTATTAACTCAAATTCCTGTTTCCCTACATAGTCCCCTACTGCTCCCTTGTGGGCCGGGTTTATTCAGTCTCAAATCTCATCCATTAGATACTGTGTTACTGTAGCAATCCTAAAGCCTCCTTGTCAATTTTTCACCCTTCAGCTACCATACTTTTTGTTCTCAGTCCTCATAGTTTCACTTAGCCTAGTTAGAAATCGTATTGCACTCCAAGTATTACTCAACTCAGAGAAATAAACAGAACAAATAAATATGTATTATTACAGCAATCCTAACAGTATAGCTCAGTTAGAGAAATAAACAGCACAACTAAATCTGTATTATTACAGCAATCGTAAAAGTATCCAATCATTGCTTTGTCTCCACCCCAGAGACCCTGCTGTAATATAGGACCACACAGAATCCTGGGCAGGTGGGTGGGCAACTCTAAAGTCCTGACAGAGCTCCGTTGAGCTCGCTCACTCCCCCCTCTCTCACGCTTATTCTGTTTCTCCTGGCACTGCAGGCTGCCCTTTTCTGGGCTTCTACCACCTCGTTGGCTCCTTTTTCTGCCCACAAAAAATCTGCAGCAGTCCCGACAGAGTTCCGTTGAGCACGCTCACTCCCCTTCTCTCACTCGCTCGTTCTGTTTCTCATGGCGCTGTAGACTGCCCTTTTGTACTGGGCTCCTGCCTGCATTGGTGCCTTTTTCTGCCCACAAAGAAATCCACAGCAGTCCTTATGAACAGTACAGCTGTCAATTTTTACATCCTGGCTGAAATGTGTTTTCGCACTTCTGGCGCAGAATAGCATGGTTGCAGTGGGAAATCAGTGTTTGGGACAGATTAACAACAAGCAAGTGAGAGAGGGGTAGTGAAGCTTCACTCTCCCCTCTCTCACTTGCTTGTTGTTAATCTGTCCCAAACACTGATTTCCCTGCAACCATGCTATTCTCTGAAGTGCAAAACACATTTCAGCCAGGATGTAAAAATAACAACTGTACTGTTCATAAGGAGGTGTGAAAAAAGCCAGCGTTGAAAATCTGGCATGAAAATATTGCAAATTTGCAAAGTTACAAGGAGCGCGTGGAAACTGCGCAATGCATGCTTGTCACACAGTCATTGTATGGACTTTTGTCACTAGATTTTCAACATAGGCATTTAGGACCTCTGCTCATGGACAGTGTCACTGTCATTTCTTAATCTGTCCCTAAACTGATTTCCCCAGCGACCGTGCTAATCTGCACCGGAAGTGCAAAAACACATTGCGGCCAGGATATGTAAAATGACAGCTGTTCAATTCATAAGGAGGTGTGGAAAAATACCAATGTTGAAAATATGGGGTGAAAATATTACAAATTCACAAAGTTATGAGTGTGCGTGAAAACTGCACAACTCACGCTCATAAAACAGTCATTTTTTGGATTTTTTCACCAAATTTGCAACATAGGCTTTTTGACAGCCTACCTCATGGACAGTGGCTTTGTCGTTTTCGTGTCGGTCCCGAAAGGTGATTCCATGCAGTGACCGTGAAATCACCTTTGGAACTGAATAATGCCATGACAGTGACTGAATTCATGAGGAGGGTCCCAATAACCTATGTTGAAAATTTGTGCCAAAATTCCCAAAATGGCCAAGATATGCACCAAAGTTGAAAAACCCTATTTATGCCATATACAGCTTACCAGCATTTCTTCAGTTCGCTGTTGGCTTTAAAGATGCAGACATGTTCGGTCCACGAATTGCCGCACGGGCTCGGTGGTAAGCATGGGGTGAGGGTGTGGGAGACAGGGTACACAGAGGGTGGAGTACGGGTTGGGAGGGACAGGAGAGACCACGAGGACCGTTTTCTTGTCTTACAGGTAAAAAAAAAAAAGACTATGCCGGTCAGTTTTCTTCTTTCCAAGATGTTGTTTGGTACACTGGGGTGGGCATCCAGGGTACCACCTGCATTTGTGGGGAGGGAGACCGAAGCTGGCAGGGATTAGGCCCCCCGTCAGCACAGAAACGGGTGGGGGGCATGACGCTGAGGGGTATGGGCACCCTCTGCACACAGCAGAAAGCAGGGGAGGAGGTGGTGACATTATGCTGACGGTGGGCTCCCCGTCCCAACAACAAACTGGGAATTGGGCCCCGTCAGCAAAGAAAGAATGTTGGGCGCATGATCTGAGGGGATTGGGCATTTCTTCGGGACACAACAGAAACTTGGGGGTGGGGGACATTGTTAACGTGGGTCTGGGCTCTTGTTAGGCAAATGAAGGGGTCGGGCATGCCGACAGGGGATTGGGCATCCCCATTGGCTCTGATGTGGCGCATAGAGCTGCCATGTTCCCAGTACTGTTACACCAGGCGAGGTACCGCCCTGCAATGACGGGTCGCTCCCTCATTGCAGCAGAATTGCTGACTCTGCAATGATGAGGCGGCCCTCACTGTGGTGGCCAAATTGTTTCAAGTTGGTGGCACTTCTGCAGAATCAGTGTCATCAGGACACTGGGCCTGCATTGGGTGCACACCGCCAAACCCACAAATGCAGAGCTGGCATTGGCCGCCACACTGCCACACCTCCACAACCCGCTTCTCTCCTAAGCTGCCGCACAATGTTTCTTGCACATGTGAGCAAGCAAACATAAAAAGGACTGTTCATCAGTTTGAAACACAGTATCTGTAAGTGTCTTTTTTTTTTATACTTTATAATGCCTGCATGCTGCTTTGACACCAGGCAAAATGCTTAAAAACAGTGCATCACAAGGTCATTTAAACTCTGATGAACAACACACCACAGATTCAGCTAGGCTCAAGGGACTTTTTCCCCTAACATCCTATTTGCATCTGTTTTATGATTTGTGCTTAAATTGGAACTGATATATTAATGTCTTTTTATTGCAATGAAGTATGTAACCTGAGAGAGAGAGAGAGAAGCGTGAAAGTTACAGTTTCATTTTACAGTACGTATGACACTGTTCTGTAATACAGAGGCATTTAAATTCATTAGCATTTGAATGTTACTGCAAAAATAAGTTTTTTTAAATCAGATGACATCGTTAATGTCATGTACGTCTGGAAATGAGGACTGTTCCCATAACACATTTTAGTTTTCATTTGTCTTGCTGCTCAGACTCCGGATCGGTAGTCTCTGTATAAAATCAGTAAAAGGTCAGCCGCCAGTTTGTCAGTGGGCCGAGGAGTTTCCTTCAAGTCCAGCGGTGAAGCTGATGAGCCTTCTCCTAACAAGGCCCTTTCTTCGGGTGAATGCTAATACTTTTTATATCACATTGTTGTTACTCAACCTACCATGCAGAGGAGAAAAAAGATAGAATTGCATGTCCTGTTTGTTTTTAATGGGGTATGGTCTTGGTTTCAATCAGAAATGGAAGATGTGAAGGGCAGCCAGTTCCTTTGTCAAATTTTTTTTTAAAAAAGTACATTTTTAAAAGCAATACAGCATCACTGTACTAGAGTCAGGAAGTGGTCTGCAGGGTGAAACTCTGAGTCCTCTTTTTAAATCTGGCCTCGAAGACTTTATCTCAAACTGTGAAACTACACACTTGAAGTCAGAAGGCATTATAATCTATAGGTTACAGCACCACCATGGGAACTAGTGCTGTGTGGGATGGGGAATTCTGGCCACAGAATTAGCATGGAATGACCATTCTGCCAGTATATTTCCATCAGAATTTCACTAGTGATTCTGTGGAATTCCACCTGCTGTGATCCATGGAATTTGAAAATAATTCCATAACCATTTCTGTGGAATATATTGAGATCCGTGGAATTTAATTCTGCAGTAATGCAGAGGAAAACTTATTCTACATTACTCTACCATAGAATTCTGCTTACAGAGCATTTTTATTTTCGGCGATGTACACTCATCCTAATGGCAATTACGGTTTTGTGGTTGCCATTATTACGTGAGAACTCTGCAGACACTGTCCTCCTTCTTGGTCTCCACTCTTCATGGTCACTCACACAATGGAAGAAGAAAGTGGGCCCCACTCCTACACTGTGGGATCAGAACCTAAGGAGCATGGACAAAGCCAACCAAGAGTAGGAGCAGGTATCAGAGGAAGGAGTGCACAGGTGACTGCAGCCCTGAAAGGAACATGAAATAGGAATTGTCAGGCCAATGAGATGGAGTGGTTTAGTAGAGAATAAGAGCAAAAGCAACAATCCTGAATGAATGTTATTGTTTAGAATTTATAGTGGAAGAAGGTCAGCCTCTACCAGATTGTGAGATCAGGAGCAAGAAACACAAGCAAGTAGGCCAGGAGTAAGAATAGTATCAGAGGAACGAGTGTGCAAGGAACTTAAGGCCCTGAAAGAAAAAGAATTACTGAGACCCAACAACATGTTCATAAGGAGTTAAGACAGGTTAGTCATACACGGGCGGCACCACTGTCTGATCTATTCAACTGCTCCCCTGAAGCAAGAGCTATGCTAGCACACTAGGGGGCAGGTAACGTGGTAGCACTCTGCAAGAGTGGTGACATAGATGATGCAGGAAACTACAGACAGGCAAGCCCGACCTTGATAGTAGGGAATGTGGAAACAACCTTATAAAGGATTTCCAGGAGGCTAACGGACTACAGAAAAAGAGGCAGCATGGTTTTGTAGCAGGCAGTTCATGCCAGACTAGCCTAATTGACTTTTTGACTGGATTGAAGCAGTGCATGAAGGATAATCAATTGATGTGCCATAACTGGACTTTGTAAGGCCTTCAACTCTATTGCACAGAAAACTGGTTACAAAAACTGGAAGGCCAGGGCATGGGGACAACCTTGCCAGATGGATAAAGAACTGCTAGGGGGGAGCAGAGCCTAGTGGGTGGTAGTCAACAGCTAATTCTTGGGGGGGATGGGGGGTTACCAATGGATTACCATAAGGACTGGTTCTGATGACAGCGCTGTTCAACATCTTCATATGTGACATAACTGAGAGTATGTGTCTCTTTGCTGATCAAGATATGTGAAAGCGCGGACACAGATGAGGGAATAAATTAAGGGGCATGAAAAGGGATCTAGTAAGGCTGGAGAAGTGATTAAAGGTATGGCCACTTAAATTCAGTGCTAAGAAACATAACGTTATCATTCTGTTGGTAGGAAAACCCCTAGAACTGACAATTGTTGGGGGGTGAGGGTGACTAAGGCTACCAAAGAAAGAGACCTGCGAGTCCTTATCAGTGGCAAACAAGTCCTAAGCACAATCCAACAAGGCATATGGGAGGGCAAGCAGAATGCTGGGATGTATAAATAGGATATTAACCAGCAGAAGGAGGGAGGGAGGTAATACTGCCCCTCAACAGACTCTACTGATTCATGGTGAGATCGCACCTGGAATACTGTTCCCAGTTCTGGAGACCCCACCTCAAGAAGGACAGGGACAACTTGGAGAGGGTTCAGAGGGAGACTGTGAAAATGATATGTTGGCTACAAGGGAGGACAAACCTGAACATGTACCTCATGTACCTGAACATCTAAGGTCACCTCTCCTTAGCTTGTCAGAACAAATATGGGGTCCCTCAGGGCGCTATCATGAGCCCCCTTCTTTTCTCACTTTTCTTTAATAACCTTCCCTCTCTCTGCCAATCCACTCAACTTGTACTTTATGCAGAAGATGCGGCCCTATTCTGCAGCCACAAAAACCTGACCACTGTGTTCCACAATTTACAATCTGACTTTAAAAAGCTTCTCTCCTGGTCCTCTGTGAATAGCATACTCCTTAATTCCAAGAAGACTAAATTCATGGTCTTCTCTGGCCCTCAGAAAGCCCCTGTCACTGGCCTTTCCCCTTCTCCACAATTCTGGTAATCCCATCAAACAGGTGACTGAATTCAAATACCTGGGTCTCTACCTGGACCCCCACCTCTCCTACAATCTACATATAAACAACCTCATAAGAAAGATTCACTCTAGGCTCAGGTCTTCTCTACAGGATCAGAAAGTTCCTGCTTCCCACCTCTAGACTACACCTGGTTACCTCCCTACTCTTGCCCTCATCGACTACAGCTCCATTATCTACATCCCTCCAGCATCCTTGCTCCTTTACTCCAAACTAAGAGCTACTTACAACAGTATAGTGCGTTTTGTCACTGGTCTTCCCTGAAAAACTCACCACTCGCCCTCTGTTCCTCCCTCAGCTGATCCACCCTTGAAGAGGCTCCACCTCAAAATACTCTCCTTCCTTCACAAAATCTATATTCAAATTGCAGCCACCTAGCGTCATCTCTCTTTTCCACTCTCGGTCCCTGGGTAGTCAACCAGAGGTTCCTCCAACACGGTCTTCGACACCCCATTCTTACAGATCTAGCAGGCCCAGAACTCGATCTCCTATGCTGGGACTAAATTGTTCAACAAGCTACCCCCCCCCCCCAACATCCAGACCTGTAAAGCTGTCCACTCCTTCAACTTCTCCCTCAAGGTCTACCTCCTTAACACATCCAACTGCAGTGTATATCCCCCATGACAGTGACACCGGTGCAGCGAATGACACTACAGTGACTACAGCACCACATCGCTGTAGAGTTTGCACTGGAACCTGGCACTGCCTGTTGGGGGTCTTGCACCCCAATCAGCTCTGACTCAGAGTTGATAATCCTTAGTGGGGGTGCTGGGTGTACAGCCCCTGCAGAAAACACTTTGTTTTCTTTGGAACCAGCAGACGACCATGAAAAGAGTCAACCTGCCAGTTTCGCTGTCTGGTCTTTCAATGACATTTTTGTTGACAACTAGTCGTGATCCCAACTGCAGCTGCTCAACCCAGTCTCATCACTGAACCCAGCCTGGCACCTGAGTTCCACTTAAGACTCCAGTAATGCTACTACCTCTGGTGAGACTTGCACTTTCCCACATTTCTGCACTTATTTTCTCCCTATTTATCTGGTCCTACCTTGTAATTATTGTGCTTATTCTCTGTCCATCTGGTTATCATCATATGAACTGCTATACCATTTGTATTGTATTTGATCACTACCCTTGTGAACTTGATTTTTGTATCTGCTGTACTCTGTTTTTTACAGTTTTATACTGTATTATATCACTACCCTTGGAATTGATTTATTTGGCATTTGCTATTATTTTTGTTTTACCTTCTTGTTGTACTCCTACACTGGACATCTGTGAAAACAGGCATTTTTGCTCACGTATTTTACAGTCTACAAATGCAATTGAATTGAATTGAATGTACCCTCTCATGAAGCCAGAAGGAAAGGGGCATGACTGAGACTGGCAAATTCTTGAAGTATCAACAGGGTACACTTGGGACCCATTCAGGAGGAATGAAAACACAGTAACCAGGGACATGGGTGGCGGTTGGTGGGGGAGTTTCAAGTGTGATGCTCAAAGTACTTTTTCTCTGAGATGGTGGTGGACACCCAAAACAAGCAGAAGCCAAATCACTGACTGGCTTAAAACACAGACGGGATAAGCATATGGAGCTAGTAAGGCCCAAGGCTGGGAAGCATGGACAGCTGGGGGAAGTGAGCACTTGGAAACTGTAATTTCAGGAGGCCCAGTAGCTTTGATCTGACATCAGATCAGACATGGAGTTAGGTAGGAAATGGCAGAGTCATGAGTCTTTATCTGCATCAGAATTGATGTACAGTATTTACTGTGTATATATGTATCAGAGGATGCAATTATGTCATCATACAGAACATATGTAAAACCTCACCTGGAATTCTGTGCATAGTCCTGGTCACCATACTGCAGATGTGAAACAGACAAATTAGAGAGGGTGCAGAGGAGAGCGAAAAAGACAATAACAGAACTAGAGTACAAGTCAGGAGAAAGAAAGGTGGGACTGGGGATATCTTCACTGAAACATAGAAGATTGACAGTGGTATGATAATAACATACAAAATAATGTCACTATTCACTTAGGTGGACAAGGGGGCTTTCATGGATATGATAGACTAAGATAGCACTCAGGAACATGGGATTAGACTAAAAAGGAAATGTTTTAGATTAACAAGTAGAAAAACCTGCTTTACAATTGTCATAAGGCTCTGGACCTCCCAGATATGCCATTGATTATGTGGATAATCCACAATCATTTAATGCCAGGCTGCATACATTCCTGATGGAACATGGTATCATTTGCAACAAATGTGTGGGTGCTGGGACAGAATTGATAGGCTCTGCCTCTTTCTGTCCTGAATAATGTAATATAATCCTGCCATTTTACATGGCCACTAATGTAACATAATCCTGCCACATCATAAATCCACTAATGTAATATAATCCTGACACTTTACAAGGTCATTTATGTAATATAATCCTGACATTTTACAAAGCCACTAATGTAATATAATCCTGACACTTTACAAAGTCATTTATGTAATATAATCCTGACATTTACAAAGCCACTAATGTAGTATAATCCTGATACTTTACAAGGCCACTAATGTAATGAAATCCTGACAATTTATAAACCCACTAATGTAATGTAATCCTGACACTTTACAATATCACTAATGTAATGTAATCCTTCCATGTTACAAACCCGCTAATGTAATGTAATCCTTCCATGTTACAAACCCGCTAATGTAATATAATCCTTCCATGTTACAAACCGCTAATGTAATGTAATCCTTCCATGTTACAAACCCGCTAATGTAACGTAATCCTTCCATGTTACAAACCCGCTAATGTAATGTAATCCTTCCATGTTACAAACCCGCTAATGTAATGTAATCCTTCCATGTTACAAACCCGCTAATGTAACGTAATCCTTCCATGTTACAAACCCGCTAATGTAATGTAATCCTTCCATGTTACAAACCCGCTAATGTAACGTAATCCTTCCATGTTACAAACCCGCTAATGTAATGTAATCCTTCCATGTTACAAACCCGCTAATGTAATGTAATCCTTCCATGTTACAAACCCGCTAATGTAATGTAATCCTTCCATGTTACAAACCCGCTAATGTAATGTAATCCTTCCATGTTACAAACCCGCTAATGTAACGTAATCCTTCCATGTTACAAACCCGCTAATGTAATGTAATCCTTCCATGTTACAAACCCGCTAATATAGCGTAATCCTTCCATATTACAAACCGCTAATGTAATGTAATCCTTCCATGTTACAAACCGCTAATATAATGTAATCCTTCCATGTTACAAACCCGCTAATGTAATGTAATCCTTCCATGTTACAAACCCGCTAATGTAATGTAATCCTTCCATGTTACAAACCGCTAATGTAGCGTAATCCTTCCATGTTACAAACCCGCTAATGTAATGTAATCCTTCCATGTTACAAACCCGCTAATGTAATGTAATCCATGTCATAATAGTGATCGCTAAACAGCAATCGCATGTACAACAAGTGTACATCACTGAAAATCAAAACAATGTACACTCCCCACCAAACCAGACAACAGCGATGAAAATCAGCAACAAGGCATCTATGTGGGGGGCTGCACCCCCCACCCCCATGGGAAGCTTTGCCTCACACACCCCATAAATTAGGATTCTTAACTCCAGGAGAGTGCATGTTGGGGATGAGGGAGAAAGCTAGACATAGAAAAACATTTTATGTATTGCACATGTGAAACAAAATAAAAAACTCTGCCCAGCCCCTGGACCTCCCTCACTGCAGCCCTCCACCCTCATCACCACACCAGAACAGCAGCTCGGCAGCACACACCTGACACAGGTCAGATAGCTTTATCTCCTAAACCCTCCTTCCATTTCCTCACCCTTGTAGCACCTCGCTATTTTGTCCCTAACCAGGTACTATAACCATGCCTCACTACCCTTTCAGGGTAGCTCATATCACAGGAGCTGAAACTGAGTTGCTCACCATGTGAGTCGCTCCAATTTCAGTTACTATTATAATGTGCTACCATGTAAACCTGCCACTTTAGAAGGCCACTAATTGCATGTAAACCTGCCACTTAGTCTCACTAATGTAATGTAATGTTGCCACTTTACAAGACCATACATGTAATGAAATCCTAACACTTTATAAGGGCACTAAAGTAATGTAATCCTGCCATTTACAAAACCGCTAATGTAATGTAAGCTTGCCACTTCACAAGGCCACTAATTTAATGTAATCCTGACACTTTACAAGGCCTCTCATGTAATGCTATCCTGACAATTTATAAAAACACTAATGTAAAGTAATCCGGACACTTTATAAGGCCACTAATATAATGTAATCCTGTCACCTTACAAACCCACTAGTGTTTATTGTAGGGTTTATTGTGGGCTGTCTGGTACAGTCTTCAAATGGTTTCATTCTTACCTCACAGACAGGTCTCAGAGAGTTGCCACTGGAATTTATTCCTCTGGCGCTCATTCCCTGCCTTGTGGGGTACCGCAGGGCTCCATTTTAGCTCCCATGTTGTTTGCAGTGTATATGTTGCCATTGGGAGAAATCATCAGGCGATACAGTCTGGGTTTTCACTGCTATGCAGATGATACCCAGCTGTATCTGTCCTTTCTCCCCGGCCAGGATGATGCATTCTCCGTGATAACAACTGCCTTGCTGAGATCAGACTTTGGATGAGTTCCAGCTGGCTGAGACTGAACCCGGATAAGACTGAGCTACTGGTAGTGGATCCAGGTCATCCGGGGGTGGGTTTGAGAGCTGGACAACCCTCAGGTTTGTTACTTGGTGGTATGCCGCTCCCTACCTCCGATCAGGTGCATAATCTGTGCATTGTTTTTGATGACGGACTGACCCTAAAATCTCAGGTATCAGCTGTCATCAAATCCTCTTTTTACCATCTGAGGAATATCGCCCGGGTGAAACACCTGGTTCCTTCGGGTGATCTTCCAACATTGGTCTACGCCTTTGTCACTACCCATCTTGATTACTGCAATCCCCTCTACCTAGAGCTACCTGGGGTTGATATCCGCCACCTGCAGCTGGTGCAGAATGCGGCAGCCAGGCTTTTGACTGAGACATCTAGAATCAGTCATATTACGCCTGTTCTCCGCAAACTGCACTGGCTGCCTGCTAGGTGGCGGATCACCTTTAAGGTTGGTTTACTAACCTTTAAAGCCCTACATGACCAGGGACCCAGGTACCTGAAAGATCTCCTGATTCCCTACTGCCCCTCCGTTCTCTCTGTTCCTGCTTGAGGGATTGCTAGAGATTCCCAGGGTTCGACTGAAGACGTCAGGTTCATGTGCTTTTGCTTTTTCAGCACCAACCCTGTGGAATTCTCTACCTCGTTGGTTGAGAGAATGCCCAACCGTCGATAGTTTTAAAATTGGTCTAAAAACATATTTATTTAGTTTTGCTTTTATTTAATTATGGTTGACATATTTAATGTTGTTTTAGTTTATATTATGCATATGTTTTTATGTACAGCACCTTGGCTCTGAAAGGCGCTATATAAATAAAGTTGATTTGATTTGATTTAATGTAATCTTGCCACTTTACAAACCTGTTAATATAATATAATGGTGTCACTTCACAAGGTTACTATTGTAATGCAAATCAGGACACTTTATAAGACCACTAATGTAATGTAATTCTGACCCTTTATAAGACCACTGATATAATGAGGTATCCTGTGATATGGGCAGACCAAAGTGGGCACCTGCAAAATGGCAACCCACTTGTGGTGACTGCTCGATAGCGAGTGTGAGGTTGGCAACTGGATGGGTAGGGTCGTGAAAAGGCAACAGAATGTCATGCAAATATATGTGTGTGGGGGAGTGAGCCTGCTGAATGTGGGACAGGAGGGTTTGTGAGGGTGGTGCTGTGGGTTGCCAGCGAGCTGGCATCGTGGTGTGGAGGGGTGGGTGCTGGCCTGGGGTGGTGGGGATGCACGGTTCGGGACCGGGTGGCAGTAGTTTTTGTTGTGTACGGCCCGAGACAGTGTTTTTTTTTTTGTGTATGCTATATGCCCCCCCCCCAATATGCACCCCCCCGGAGTTGAGAATCTTAATTTAGTGGGGTGCGGGGAGCATATCCACCCGCATAAACTCAATAAAATGATTTATTTTGTGCCAGTTGCACTGGCGCCAGGATTCCACATGGCCTAAATTCAATTTCGGCAATGTGGAGTTGTGAGAAGGGCATTCAGCATTCCGAATTTGCCCTTATCACATGGAACCATGTAATGTAATTGTGCCACTTTATAAGCTCACTAATGTAATCCTGACACTTTATAAGGCCACTAATGTAATATGATGCAATACTGACACGCTACAAGGCCACTAATGTAAAGTAATCCTGACACTGTATAAAGCCACTAGTTTAATGTAATCCTGCCACTGTACAAACTCGCTAATGTGATGTAACCCTGTCACTTTACAAACCCACTAACGTAATGTAAACCTGCCACTTTACAGGGCCACTAATGTAATGTAATTCAGAGACATCACAAGTTCACTAATGTAATATAATCATGCCACTTTATAAGCCCACTAGTGTAATACAGTTCTGCCACTTTACAAGGCCACTAATGTAATATAGTCTTGCCATTTTATAAGGTCCCTAATGCAATGTAATCTTGCCACTTTACAAGTTCACTAAAGTAATGTAATCCTGCCACTTTATAAACCCATGTGTGTAATATAATCCTGTCACTTTACAAATCCACTAATGTAATGCAATGCTGTCACCTTACAAGGCCACTAATGTAATGCAACCCTACCACTTTGCAAGATCACTAAAGTAATGTAATCCTGAAATTTTATAAACCTCTTACGTAACGTAATCCTACCACTTTACAAACCCACAAATGTAATGCAATTATGCCACTCTACAAGCCCAGTAATGTAATGCAATCCTTCCACAGTATAAGGCCACTAGTGCAAGTAAATTTGAGAGAGACTGGGGCTCCCCACTATACTTATAGTGCACACCATACCATGGAGTGTGAGCAAAGTATGGAAAAACAACAGGGTCACATAAAGACCATGTAGAGGCAGCACCAACTCTTAATTACTGAAGGACTGGTAGTCTCATTTCAGTAAACAATGTTTATTATTGAATGTGTATACACAGATGAGTAAAAACAGCTCACCCACAATTTCAGGTTTCAGCAGTCACTGAAACAAGCTTTAAAAGTAACGCTGGCCATTTCCTGGTTTAACATCCACTGTGTGCTTCGAGCTTACAGTATTTGAACTTGGTAAAATGTGGCCCACTGTGCAAAATAGCTATTACGTAAGCCGATCAACAAGACTAGATAAATGCAAAACACAACCATTCAAACCTAAACTGGTTTGTAACTATGTATAACAATTTCCACACCAAGCAAAAAAATAAACTGGCGGTCCTGAACACCCATCAGACATGCAAGCAAGCAAGCCAACTTTATTTGTTACATGCTATTCCACTCATGATCATAGCATTGTACATAAAACTCATAAAACAGTTAAAGGCACTTAATATAAGCGGCCAACTTTCATAGTTCAAATGAACGCCAGACTAAATAAATATGTTTTCAAGGCAGATTTGTAGGCCTCAGTGGTCGAGCACTCTCTAATCTGGTGAGGTAGAGAATTCCATAGGGTCGGAGCTGTGACTGCAAATGATCTAGCTCTCGAGGTTTTTAAACAGACCTTGGGAACCTCTAGCAATCCCTCACTGGCAAAGCGGAGAGGACAGAGGGGGCAGTAAGGGTGGAGGAGCTCTTCAAGTACCATGGTTCCTGCCTGTATAGGGCCATATAGGTCAGTAACCCGACCTTGAAGGTGATCCTCCACCTAACTGGCAGCCAGTGCAGTCCGCAGATCACAGGTCTGATATGGCAAGGTCTTGGTAAGCCTGTCAACAACCTGGCAGCCGATTCTGCACCAGCTGCAGGGTGGCGAAGGTCCACCCCGACAGCCCTAGATATAAGGCATTGTAGTAATCAAGGTGGGTGGTCACAAAGGCGGGACCAATGTTGGAAGATCATCAGGTGGGACTAGGTGTTTATCTGGGTGATATTCCTCAGATGGCAGAAAACAGTCTTGATGACGCCAACACCTGAGATTAAGTTTCAACCCGCATCAAGCATAATGCCCAGATTTTGCAGCTGATCAGAGTCGTCAGCTGGCTGCTCCCAGCTATAGCCCAGATGACTGACCAGCCGACAAACCCTCTACCCAATGACCTGGGTCCACAACCAACACCTCAGTCTTATCCAGATTCAACCTTAGCCATTTGGTACTCATCCACTCCTGAATCTAAGTGAGGCAGTTGTTAAAGGCCAAGACCGCATCACCCTGTTTGTGTACAAAGGACATGTACAGCAGAGTATCATCTGCAGAACAGCGAAACCTCAGCCTGTACTGCCTTATAATGTCTCCTAACAGCAGCATGTACACCACAAACAACATGGGTGAAAGCACAGAGCCATGCGGCACCCCACATAACAGGGGGAGAGGGGCCCAGGGGCCAAGGAAACTATCCCAGACTCCACTCTCTAAGTCCTGTCCAAGAGGAAAGAATGAAACCATCTGAGTACTGTCCTTGACAGCCCACAGACCAGCTGCAGGTGCTCAACAACACACCATGGTCCATGGTGTCAAATGCCCATGAGAGATCAAGGAGAACCAAGACATGACCAGCTCCTCCAATCTGTCGCTATTAGGAAATCATTAAGTACCCAAAGCAGCACTGTCTCGGTACTATACCTCTTCCTGAAACTGGACTGGGGAGGATCATGGTATTGTGGTTGTTAAGATGATCATCCAGTTGCAACTTGACTGCCTTCTCAATAACCTTATCTACAAAAGATAGGTTAGAGACAGGCCTGCACTTAATTGGGACAGTCAGGGTCAAGAGAAGATTTCTTCAAAAGGGGGCACACCACCACCACCTCCTTCAGGGTGTCCGGGAACACCAGAGTCTCCAACGAGCATCTAACCATCTCAGCCAGGACCAGTCCAATAACCTCCACTCATCCCACCAAGAGGCACATTGGACCAGGGTCCAAATGTCCAAACTACAGTAAGTCAGTCACAGACCCTGGATGATCTTCACAACATCCATGATCGCCACCAGATCAACATTGGACCAGACAGACTGGGCACCTGTAACCTCCCAGCGATCAGCACGTTACCTATTTGAGTGAGCCGCACAGCTCTCCGATCTGATGGTGGCAATCTTATCTGTGAAAAACTGAGCAAACACCTCACACTTATTTTGTGAAATAGCTCCCTGATTCTGGAGACAGGCTTGATTGCACAGTCTGTCCACAGTACAGAAGAGCTGAGCCAGTCAATTTCTTGCAGCAACAATCTCCCTGGACAGGAACTCTGCCTTCTTACAGTAGATGGTGGATTGATAGTCCTTGTAATGGGATCATCAACCTAAGCTTGTCAACAACCAGGCGGATTCTGCTAGCATCGCTCCAACCTTCTCCCTGTTCTCCTCAACTCCCTCAGAGTCCCATCAAACCAAGGGAACCGAGGGTGAAGGGTGAGGGGGCGAACACAGACAGGAGCTATGGAAACCAGGGCATACATCACCACTTTATTATAGGCCAGTAGCAGATCCCCTGTATCAGAGCTTATCATTGAACTGCCCAGTAGGTCCAGTACTACCATAAGACCATCAGGGGTCATGCCCTATAAAGGATGGTACCGGATCATCTCCAAAGGGGCAGGTCTATTGGGGGGAGCCAATAAATTGAACCATAGGGTGTGGTGATCAGACCATCTGACGGGTTCCACCGCCACCATGTCGGAGACCTCCATCCCTAGTAGGAAAACAAGGTCCAACGAGTGACCTTGCCTGTGTGTTGCAGAGGTAACCACTTGTGTAAAGCCCAACAAAATCATCAGCTGGAGGAATCCTTGACCGAATGCTTCAAAGAAACCACTTTACAAGCTCACTAATGTAATATAATCCTGCCACTTTATAAACCCACTAAAGTAATATAGTCCTGTTACTTTATAAACCCACTAGTAAAATACAGTCCTGCCACTTTACAAGGTCACTAATGTAATACAGTCCTGCCACTTATGAGACCACTAATGTAATCCTGTCACTACGAGACCACTAATGTAATCCTGTCACTTTACAAGGCCACTAATGTAATCCTGTCACTTTATACGGTCACAAATGTAATATAGTCCTGTTACTTTACAAATCCACTAATGTAATGCAGTCCTGACACTTTACATGACTACTAATGTAATATAATCCTGCCATTTTATAAAGTCCCTGATGTAATGTAATCCTGCCACTTTACAATCTCACTACTTTACTGCAGTCCTGACACATTATAAACCCACTTACGGTATGTAATGTAATCCTGTCACTTTATAAACTCACTAATGTATGCTGATCCTGTCACTTTAAAGGCCACTAATGTAATATAATCCTGCCACTTTAAAAGGCAAGTAATGTCACATAATCCTGCCACTTAACAAATTTAACAAAATCCAGAAAGAAAGTCCCTGAGAAAGCTTGAAGGAGCAAGTCCGGAGTGCCTGTATCTCGGAAAACCAGCCAGTTGGACCCATTTTGTGTAACAGTGTTTGATATTTTGTTATTTTTGCAGAATAAAGCACTTGTGACAGTTTAATCAGTGTGTATCTCCGTCAATTCCTAATAATACACTGTTCACCATTGTGTGCTGGAGTGCAGTTCACTTGTGCTGTAGTTCAGAAAGATACTGATTGACATGACTAGAAAGGAAGGAACCTGACACTGGTCACCACTGTATCTAACATGATGGAATGTAATAGGGAAGATTTTGATTGACATGACTCGACAGAAAGAAACCTGCCACTGGGCACTACTATACCTCACATGCTGGAATACAACAGGGAAGATCCTGACTGTCATGATTAGACAGGAAGGAACCTGAAGGAAGAAACCTGGCATCAGCCACTGTACCTAGTACGGTAGAATGCAACAGGGAAGATCCTGATTGACATGACTAGACAGGAAGGTACCTGGCACTGGGCACCTCTGTACCTCACATGGTGGAATGCAACAGGGAAGATCTGACTGACATGACTAGACAGGAAGGAACCCGCTGGGCACCACTGTACCTCACATGGTAGAATGTAACAGGAAGATCCTGACTGACATGACTAGAGAGGAAGGAACCTGCTACTGTGCACCACAGTACCTACTATGGTGGAATGCAACAGGAAGATCCTGATTGACATGACTGGGCAGGAAGGAACTGACATTGGGCACCACTGTACCTCACATGGTGAAATGCAACAGGAAAGATCATGACTGACATGACTAGACGGGAAGGAACCTGACACTGGGCACTACTGTATCTAACATGGTAGAATGCAGCAGGGAAGATCCTGATTCACATGACTAGACAGAAAGGAACCTGACACTGGGCGCCACTGTACCTTACATGGTGGAATGCAACAGGGAAGAACCTGATTGACATGACTAGACAGGAAGGAACCTGACACGGGGCACCACTGTACCTAACATGGAGGAATGCAACAGGGAAGATCCTCATTGACTGTACTAGACAAGAAGGAGCGTGACACTGGGCACTACTGCACCAAACATCGTGGAATGTTACAGGGAAGATCCTGACTGACATAACTAGACATGACAAGACAAAACCTGACATTGGTTACCACAGTATGTAGTCTTTTTATGGGTGGGAGAGTGTGTCTTGGTATGCATGTACACATAAAATTATGACATACAGTAATTAAAAATTGCTCTGTGAAATAAATATAATTCATCTTTATGACTGAATGCATGGCCTTTCTATATGGGGCTCTAGACTCCTTCTTCATTATTGATGCTGGTACCAAGAGGTTGCCAACTGCCCCAGGGCTCTGCTAGTTTCCTTTAGTTCTGACACTTTTGCAGTACCATCTTTGTTTCCAAATATCAGCTGTACAACCAGGGATACAGGTCATGTATTTTGATGCAAGTCAGATCTGTCCATGAGTTTAAATTTGGAAGTCATTCCAGCTTTTTGGAACTCATACTAGCTCCCAAGTCCAAAATTTAGGATGATGGTAATTTAAGAGAGGCCAATTTGAGAAGGCTATTTGAGACTAGTAAATTTCCCTTTCATTAGAAAAATGTATAATAATTTTCCTCTTGTGCCCATAACATTTGATGTCCTCTAAGTTGCCAGTTCTGTGCTTTCAGTTGTCACACACCTCACTTTCTTATATTTTGGATTTTTCCTCCTTTGTTAAAAAGTAAAATGGAGTAAGCAGAAGCCCTGGCTTCTTTTTCTTGCCTTCAGAATTTCGCATTCATAATTACATTAAATATGTAAAGTCAGGACTTCTTACACAGAAATAACAACCTGCAGTAGAGGGGGACTGAATGCATTTTTTTTTTGCCATAAAAAACATCATAGAGATTTTCAGTGACCTGAGACTTTGGAGTGCTGATTGCTGCCTTGTAGATATGTTAATGTTGAGTAATTATTCCAGTCAATCGAATCTGAAAGTCAACATGTATATTCATTAATTCAGTGGAGGTCTTCTCAGTGTTATCTCCACAGGGATATGAAATCTATTTTTATAACAGATATCTGTAACCTTCCCATCATGCTTCACCAACCACATAATTCCAGATTTCTCTGTTTATACCGGGGTCCCCAAGGAAGTTTAGCATCACTTTTTAATTAGTGGTCAGCAGTTTCCACCAATGTTTGCTTCAATGAAGGACAAAGTAGCTGTCATAGTGCTGATAATTGTATACTGGTAAGTGAGGAAGCCCCATGTAATCAGTAAGCATCATATTCTCTTGCAACAAGGGACAATGCACAGGGTGGCCTAAAAACTATAAAATAAAAGAGGCTATTGAAAACTGCAAAGAGTTCTCTGTGCTGATTCTTTTTTGGGGGAGGCCCTAAAATAGACCTCAGATGTTTGAAATAAATATGATATGGCTTGTTTATCTTTAGCAACAATGAGCTTATACTGTATATGGGCTGGCAGTATAACTCAGAGGTTAGAGGAACGAGTGTGCGAACAAGCTTGATACATCCAGCAGACCAGACCTGAGTTTGATTCTCACAACATCCACTTGCATACTGTGTGACTCTGGGCAAGTCACTTAACCACCCGGTGCTCCCAGGTTGCCCCTGAAAACAGGCACTTGTGCCTAGTGGGCCTACCAGTTACCAAAGACTAAAATAAAAAAAATAAAAAAAATGTTACCAAATATAGGCCTGGCACTGGAGTCAAGTGGCTGGGGTTGAGAATGTACATACTCGGTGTCCATGGGTCAGTCAATGTCAGTGGCTCAGTAGAGAGCACACTCACCTCTGGGGCTGGAAGATCAAAAGGCAGTGAGGTCTAACCCCAGATCAGGTGTATGGGGTAATACCTCTGACACTGTTATGCAGTAATGGGGTGGAGAGGGTACTGCACTGGTGAGAGGCTGTCCTTCAGATGAGATGTTAAACGAGGTCCCTTCTGCCATCTCTGTTCACTGTCCAGGTGGAAGTAAAAGATCCCTTGGCACTTATTGAAGAAGAGAAGGAGAGTTTACCGGATGTCACTGCCAACATTCCCTTTATCAATAAAACAAATCCATGCAACCCACCCTAGGGCACACCTGCAAGCCAGCTGTAATAGCACAGTGTGCCTTTTCTGGTCAGAAATTAGAAACAAATAAAAATCAATACAGGTATATGATAGAGGTGGGGGGCGGGTTTGCACCGCTACAGTTAGGGTTGAGTAGGCTGATTAATTTTAAACCCCAAGTTTTGCTCTTTAATAACTTTGGCAGCATTCCACAAAAAAAGCCCCAAACTTGGCATGCACTGTCAGGCTGACAGACTCTAAAGACATGAAAAGTTTTGTAACAGCATCTTGTTTCGTTTTTGAGATAAGAGATGCCAAAACAATGGAAAAAATGATGTTTAGATTCCTTGGGCTGGATATTTAAACTGCGCTATTTTGTGGTGCAAGCCCTTGCGCTGCACAAATAATTGCATGAGGTGTGTCGAGTGATATTCAAAAGAAGTTCGCCCTTGAGCAACTCCTTTGAATATCACCCTAACCCAGCCACTGTGCATGGTGCAGTGGAACTGCTGGCCACCACAAGTTGTCAGAGTGGAGCATTCAACTTGCGGTGGCTCCAGAGTACCATTGCGCCATGCGCAAAATCCCCATATTCAAAGATGACATGCAAATGAGGCCATAATTCATGCAGGCACAGGGGTCCATTTGCATCTGATTCTGTTCCATTGCATGCCATTAGCATGCAGGTCTTGTCGATCCCTGAGGACTTGCACCTGGCACCTGCCAGGCAGCAGCCGTCGGGACAGCCCGGCGCCCCCTGCTGCCCTGATGGTAGGCGAAACGGTGTAATCCCCACCACCACCACCCACTGGCCCGATCGCGGGCATAGTTTAATCCCCCCCCCACCAGCCCGATCGCAGGCAGCAATGTGGCTCCCTCTCCCCGAACGTATCCCTGGTGGTCCAGTGGACCAAAAAGCCTGATCGCAGAGCAGTAGTTGTTTAATAAATCCCCCTCTGCGAATTCATCCCTGGTGGTCAGTGGCACATCCGATCACAGGATGTAAATGTTGAACAAACCTCCGCGAACATAGCCCTGGTGGCTAGTGTCCCCCCAGCCCACCCACCCACGAGCCCACTGCCCTCTCCCCTCCGGCGGCGGCGGGCAGCTGTATCCCACCCGCCAGCACCCGCCGACCGACTGCGCGGCTGCATGCTTATTGCGTGGTAGCGAAGAGCCAATGGCCAGCCCATAACATAAGACAAGTCCAGTTTTGTGAATGAATGAATGTATTCATTCACAAATCTGACCTGTCATGTACGGTATGGGCTGCACGCCCATTGGCTCTTGCTCTGCACCACCGGGCGGCAGCCCTACTGGCAGTCAGTCGGCGGGCGCGGGTGGCAGGCGGTGGGATGCTGCCACCCGCCGCCGCCGGGGAGCGGGGTGGTGGGCTTCTCGGGTGGTGGTGGGGACATCAGCCACCAGGGCTATGTTCGCGGTGGTTTGTTCAACATTTACATCCCACAATCGGATGTGCCACTGACTACCAGGGATGAATTCGCAGGGGGTTATTAAACAACTACTGCCCGCGATCAGGCTTTTCGTCCACTGGACCACCAGAGATACATTCGGGAGCATTGCGCCGCGCGATCGGGCTGGTGGGGATTAAACCATGCCCGCGATCGGGCCAGTGGGGGTGGTGGGGTTTACAGTTGGCTGCCCGCGATCGGGGCACAGGGATTGGGTTAGCTGCACAGGTGGCAGCTGCTGTGTTGCACCCTGCAATGCAGCAGCTCACCTGTGGGTGGCCTCAACTTAAGCCTTTTTATTTGGCTCAATGTTGTGCAGGCGCAGGTTGGGGGTTTGCGCCAGAGAACTCTGCACAGCCCTGCTGAATATCGGGCTGTGCAGTTTATGCATGGTTCCTCCCTTCCAGTTCAGCATGCATTCATTTGCATTGCGCTGTTGCTCAGCATGTTTTCTGTGGCAACTGCCTCCTGCTGAATATGGCAGAATGGAGCAAGTTCGGACTTGAGCAGGCGCAACCCTATTGCGCATGGCGCAACCCTTTTGAATATCTGGGCCCATGTGTTTTATTGTTTTTTATTTTTATATATATTTATTTGTTCATTTGTTTGCTGTCATGCACAGCCATGACAGTCTGGAATTTTATCATGATATTTTCATGGATGAAAGGGCCTGTGCCAAGGGTGTGCTTTTCAAAAGTTTCGTGAAAAAATATAATATGGTTCCAGATTTATAAGGATTTTTTGGATAAGTGTCTAGCTTGAGCGGCAATAAATAATATGTATTTTCAAAAAACTAACACCTGAACCAAGGTTAATGAACCCATTTACCTAGATTCTGGTGTTTGTCTTTTTAAAATGGCACTGGAAATAACATTTATGGGTGCCAGAATGTCCTGGGTGCCCAATTTAGTGACAGGAGTCATTCACCCATCTTCTCAGTGAGAGAACAATGGGGGTTTCTTGAATTCTGAAGCCACAGCTGGAGTTGTGCTGTTGGCGTCAGTTGGAGCAGTGAGTCGGTGATTCCTTGATCTCGATCTCACCCATCTCTCTCATAACTGTCTGTCTGTCTGTCTCTCTATCTATCTATCTATCTATCTATCTATCTATCTATCTATCTATTCATTATCTGTCTGTCTATCTATCTATCTATAAGTGGACCAAGGTGCCCATCCCAGGTACCAATACTGTCTGCCTCCCTCCCCTCCAGGTCACCTGCTCTCCCTTTGTCAATATGCTAAAGTAGTCATGGGCCAGGGTACTCACCCCTGTACTGCTTCTTTCAATTCCCCCCCATTCAGGTTGACCACTACCCAACAAAAAAATAGGTGATGGCATCAGGGTGCCCACCTCCTGTACCACCAAAGATCATCCTGACAGTGGGGTGCCCAGTCCCCAGTGCTGGCTTCGCTAACTGTCAAATGAAAGAAAACTGTCCCTTGCTGATTTTTTTAACCTGTAACAAAGAAAACAGTCCTCTGCAGATCTGACCTCCACACATACCCCCACCCTGACCTCCCGCTCAGCACCCACTACACCACTCCCCCATACCCCCCCACGCACACTCTCATTTACCTGAATATATCCTCTGATGTATTGTAGATCCACTCTCTGATCAAAGTCATGTCTTGCTGCTGGAACTGGTGACTGCAATACTGTATGAGAAAATAAGCTTACTGAGAGGAGCTGTGCACTTACGTTCTCAGTATGAGAACAGTGGGGCTTTCTTGAGTTCCGAAGCTGCAGCTGGACCCTGCTGGTGATCTCTTGATCTCAGTCTCTCTCTCATCTGTCTGCCTGCCTGCCTCTGTCTGTCTGTCTATCTAGCTATGTTAAATGGACCGGGGGTGCCCACCCCTGCTACCTCTATTCTCTACCCCCTCCCCTACAGGTCACCTGCTTCTCCTTTGTCAATATACTAAACTAGTATGGACCAGGGTACCCACCCCCATTACTGCTTCTTTCAACCCCCATCCAGGTTATCCCCTCCCTCCCAAAAAATAGGTGGTGGCACCAGGGGTGCCCACCCCCAGTGCCACCAAAAATCATCTCAACACTAAAGTCCCCAGTACCCAGTGTCAGCTTCCCTGTAGAATAAAGAAAACTGTCCCTCATTGATTTTTTTAACCTGTAAAAAAAAAAGTCCCTCATGGATCTGACCCCCATCCACTCTACCCCGACCTTCCACATAGCACCCACCACTCACAACCCCCCACACCCCCTATACACCCCTCACTCACCTTAACATGTCCCATGATGTAGGTCCACTCTCCAATCAAAGACATACCATGCTGCTGGAACCAGTGACTGCAATGAGAAAATAAGGTAAGCCTTATTTAACTTACTTCAATGGGGTTTGAACTTGTATTCATAACTTTGTCACTTTAAAATATTTTTACATCAAATTTTCAACATGGCCTTTTAGAAACCCCTGCTCATGATTAAGTGCTATGAAATTATCCAAGTCTGTTATGAAAGGCAATTTCATGGTTGCTTTGTGAAATCACCTTTCAGGTGGGATTTGAACATGTTCACCACCCTTGTTCATGAGGTGGGATCCTATGAAACCTGGACTTCTGTAGGCGGATGGAGTCTTTTTCTGCTGCAGGGCCCGGAGAACCCTACGCATTTGCATGTCTTCCTACTTCACTGAGGATACATTTCTACTATCTCAAAAAGGATGGAAATTCTTTGCAAACAAAATTAGGGTTTGGGGCCTCCAGAGTCTTGGCAAATCAGTGCTGGTGTCTCCTCTGCCTGTCACACCAACATTCTGGACATTGGGATACCCAATCTCCCATGCTGGTTCAGACCAACCCAATCCCCAACCCCATCTGGCTTCCTGATGAAGCTTGTGTGTCCCCAAGTATGATCCCTCACACACACAGAGACACTCCATGGGGGAGTCTAGCTCCTTCAGCCCATCACATGGGTTACAACAGTGGTGGAACCTCAACACCGCATTCCCCTCACTGACACAGCACTGCCATCCTAGTCCCCTGGTCACCCAGCCCAACTCTTGAGCTCACTCCTAAACCCGGCATGCTGACACAGAGGCACATAGCACTTCCACTGGGCCATTGAGTGGCCTTCAGTGCCAGCTTTTGACTTAGAGAGCACCAATTGGGGCATAAACCCAACCCTCAAAATCAATATCTTACCTCCAGTGAAGAAAGTCACAGTCGGGTAAGAAAGCCAGGGTCAAGCTCTTGTCACTTGAATGGTGGCTTTAATTTGAAAAAAAAAAAAATTAAATTTAATTAAAACAAATAAATAAATAAAAAACATTGCAAGCGATTTAAGGTAAGGCAACTGTATTTTTAAGGCGCTCAATCCCGGAGCCTCTGAGTGCAGTACACAATATAACAAAGTACATACAAATACATCTCAGAAGCAGCAGAAAGTAGAAATCAGCTCTCAATAATTAAAATTAACTATAGTATTAGCTATAGTATAAACAGGGTTAGAAATAAGTTATTCAGTAAATGCCTGGTTGAAAAGGTGGGCCTTAAGCCCCTGCTTAAAAACACCAATCGAGGGGGTCTCCTTGACTGCAGATGGAAGCACGTTCCACAGGGTTGGCCCAAAGACTCTGAAAACTCGATCACCAGAAGTCCTGAGCCAAACTCTGGGAACATCCAGAAGGCCCCTCGAGGAGGAGCAGAGGGAGCAAACAGAGGTTGTGGGTGTCAGGAGCTCCGACAGGTAGCTAGGACCCAGTCCATATAGGGCCCACCTTGAAAAGGACCCTCCTCCTTACCAGCAGTCAGTGCAGAGCACGCAAGACCGGGGTCATGGAACATTACCTGGATAGGCCTGTCAGTAGCTGGGCTGCTGCATTCTTCACCAGCTGAAGCCTGCGGAGGGTCCCTCCTGCAATCCCAAGGTAAAGGGCATTGCAGTAGTCAAGTCTGCAGGTGACAAAGGCATGTATTAGGGTTGGCAGATCCTTGGGCAGAACGAGGGGCTTGATCCTGGCAATGTTCCATAAGTAGTAGAAACCACTCTTAACAACAGACGACACCTGATCTTCAAAAGTCAGCCTGCTGTCCAGGATCACATCTAGGTTACGCACCCTTGGGGAAGCAACCAACGGAACTGATCCCAGGAAAAAACCTGTGTCTGCTCCAAGCAGCAGCCCATCATGCCCACGACCCTGCTCAACCACCAGCACCTCTGTCTTATCTGGGTTAAGCCTCAGCCAGCTGGAAGCCATCCAGTCATTGATTTTAGCCAGACAAATATTAAGCACTTCAACGGCACCAGTTGTTCTGGGAGAAAATGACAAATACAGCTGGGTATCATTTGCATAGCAGTGAAGCTCCACGTTGTATTGTCGAATGATCTCACCCGGGGCAGCACATACAACGCGAACAGCATCGGTGACAAGATCAAGCCCTGTGGAACTCCACATGACAGAGGCATTGGAGTGGAGGAGAAATTCCCCATCACTACCCATTGCACCCTATCTGAGAGATAGGACTCAAACCATCTGATATCAGCACTGGCGAGTCCACAAAACTTACAGAGCTGATCAAGAAACACAACATGGTTCATGGTGTCAAAGGCTGAAGAGAGATCAAGGAGCACAAGAACTGACCTGTCTCCCCCTATCTCTAGCCCTGAGTGAGTCATTATGGATCCTCACTAGTGCTGTTTCTGTGCTGTGTCTAGCCCAAAAAACTGACTGAAATGGCTCATAGATGTCGTAGGACACGAGATGATTCTTGAGCTGATGTGCCACAAATTTCTCGACAACCTTGCTTAAAAAAGGCAGGTTGGAGATAGGACGGTAATTCGCCAGGACGTCTGGGTCGAGGGGAGGTTTCTTAAGGAGGGGTCTCACCAGCGCCTCTTTCACAGCCACTGGGAATACCCCCTCCACCACTGAACACCTGGCAATCCGGCAAACACCGGGCCAACAGCCTCAGCACATCCCATCAGGAAATGCGTCGGGGCTGGGTCCAATTCACAAAATGTGTGCTTCAGCTTCTAAGATCACTCCAATCACTTTCAGCACCTCCGCTGGCCTAAACTCCTCCCAGACAGGCAGAGAGCTTCTGTTCCCACCAGTCCAGCCACTGCGAGGTGTAAGCCACCCTGACAGAATCCCCAACCAGATGGATAACACCCTGTTAGAGAAGAACAGGGCAGACTCTTCACACAAGGTGGATGAAAAGGTCTTTTTCAGCTGTAGACAGGCTGGATGAAGAACCCTATTCACAGTCCGAAAAAGCTGAGCAGGTCTTTTCAGCCCTGCCACAATCTCCCTGGACAGGAACTCTGACTTCTCATGGGAGATTGCTTCCTGGTACTCACTGTAGTGGGCACGTTGGACCAGTCTGTCGCCGTCATGCTGTGTCTTCCGCCAACAATGCTCCAACTTCTGACCCTTGATCTTCATTGCCATGAGATCCTCATCAACCAAGGGGATCTCAAGTGAGAGGATCTAGGTCATATACGAACCGGAGCAAGGCATCCAGTGCTTCAGACACCATCATATTATAGGTGGCCACTGCCTCTAGATAGGTCAGCTAATGCCAAAAGTCCTTCTGGGTCTAACCTCCTTAAAGGGCGGTAGCTGACCATCTCCACAGCGGAAGGATTATTGGGGGGCCCCAAATGTGAACCCCACAGTGCAGTGACTGGACCAAGAGACCTGGTCAGTCTTAGGATTATCAACCCCCAGACCCAGCTGGAACACCAGGTTGAGTGTGTGGCCATGACCGTGGGTCACAGAAGCAACTGCTTATGTCAGGCCCAGTGAAGACATTAACTGGAAGAGGTCGTAACCAAACCACGAGGATTTATCTTCGACCCAAGCATTAAAGCCCCCCAGGATTAAACACCTGGGGGACTCTAACACCTGTTCAACAATGAAGTCTGCTACCTGCAGGAATTCTCCTCCCGCCCCAGGAGGGCAGTAAATAAGGAGAATCCGTCAACCTGCACCTAGACCTCTGCACACGACGATGCGATCGATGCAATCAAAAGATCTGGTATTACCAACTGAATGCACCGTGAAGCCCAGGCTGCCTCTAAAAACGATGGCCATTCCCCAACCCCTGCAAACCTTCATCGGGGAGTGCACTACGGAGTACCCAGCGGACTCTGCGGCCTCTAGAACTGTACCAGCATCATCATCCAACCAGGTCTTCGTAAAGCGGTCTCGTTCCTTATTGACCTAGCATTCCAGAGCACTGCCCGAAGAGGATCAGAGGAAGTAGCTGGCCCTATAGCTGCCTGCCCACTCGGTATGGTGGGACCCCTGGGCACAGGGACCAAACACGTCTGGTATCTCCCTTGGTCCTGTTTAAACCCAGGGCATCTCCAGGACCTTGCAACTTCAATGACCCTCACCACCCCGTCCTCTGCTGCCCTAACTACCCAAACAGTTGCCTACACTGAAATGTACAGAGAACTCCATAGCATAGTCAGATGTCGTGAAAAGTTTGAACACAGGGGCAGGGTTGGACATCAGTGACCCAGGGTGAAAATACAATCCCATCCCCTCATTAAAGACTGCAGCAACAATTCAGAAACAACCTGGGTTGGCCCAACTGGAGGGATGTTGGTTTGGCAGGTTTTATTAATTCACCTTTGTCTGCCGGTTTGTTTGTTTGTTTGTTTGTTTTTTTTGCTGGATAGGTGTGTTGTCCCAACATACCTTTTTCATGCACAATTTGGATCAGAAAGGCAGCACAAAAATTGAGAACTGGAAGAATAGCTCTTACAATAGTATTATCAATAAGAAATTGATAATTTGAGGATTATTATACATAGGAATAAGAATATATATTGTAAGTCATAGGCAGAGGTGGGTGAAGTGCCTAAAATTTGCTACGCATAGTATTTCACATAGAACCCGAATTTCGCGTAATACTCCACAAAGCAAAGCGAATTACTACACAACTTGAAGTTACGCAAATTTTCCATTGTTATATATGGACTTTGCATTACTTCACCTTGTTTTTGTGCTTTTTAAGGAGAAATTTGCAGTGAATCATGGGATGTAAGGTCACATGGGCTCGATATTGTCTTGCACAGCCTCATTTCTTCGTAGTGTGTGTAGTGGAAAGCTGGAGACCTTTTGCTTTCAGAGCTCTGAGATTCAAACCCTCGAAAAACCTTTAAAGATGCCTTTATGCCACAAAATTTTGTGTCAGAATTTAGTAAACTGATTGTAGTAAACCCTTATGTGGTTATATCATCAAGCATTTATTGAGTTTTTGTGACTATTGCATGTTAATTTAGTACATTCAGTGTCTGTACCAAGAGACACTGTAAAAGTGTGCTTGGGGGACGGGCAGATCTGGGGTGTAGAAGGGAGATTAGTGAGAATGGCAGTTTTTCCGAGTGTTGCTGGCTAATGTTTTATTATTTTTGTGTTGCAGTACACATAGGACAACTTCACTTAATAGTTTCTACATTTTTTCTTTTTGCTGGGCATTTTTTCAGTCATTTTAAAAGACTGTCTGTGTTAGTAGTTACCGAACACTTAAAGTTTCTGTGCCTGACCTTTAATCTGTGTGCGTACTGTCAACTGATATGCATTTTATTGCTTCACCATAATTGCAGTACTCTGCTTCTGTGTAGGAGCTATTGCTCCCCCGCCCCCAATCAAAACAAGGTGGTGTTTTTCGACTGTCGGGTTTGGAAGACTCATTAAGGATTCCATGACAGGTCTTGTGTTGTGCCTGTGCAGTTGGATTTAGGGTTTTGCTTCCCATCCTCCCAAAAGTGCAGAAATTTAAAGTTGCTGTTAATTTTCTGTGTAATCTTAAAAAAATGCCTGTGAAGACACAGTTAGGCAAAGCTGTTTCAGGATGTGGCACTGCTGCCAAGAAAACTATTAGCAGTGGAAAGTGTTGTGATGATGAGGCCGGTTCATAAGGGGCTAACAAGTCTAGTAGTGTTTTTTTATTCTGTTTTTTTCACTCCAGTCACGGTTCATGGGACCTTCTCTCAGGCATCCAGTCCTTTATCCTGTCCGCCTCTGGATCCCTCAGTCTGTGCCTCCTCTCTGCCCTCTCCCCTGCAGCCAGCACCCCTGGTTTCACCCGCCCGAAAGGGTAGCCCTCACCTCTTGAGCTCTCTTGTAAGTCAGACTCTGGCTATAGGTGGGTCCCTGAGGGAGGAACTGGAAGGCCAGCTGAGGAGAACCCGGCAGAGGACATGGGGGACAGGAGCCGTCGCCTGTCCCACGAAGCTGGTCTTTTCCTTGTTCTGTGTTGGCTCCCCCCACCACTGCGTGGGCACCCCCCCATGCTCTGGCGCATGGCAACTCTGCTGGCATCCACCACGCTGATCTCATGCTGCCTGGCTTGCTGCAATGTCCCCAGGACTCCACCGGGGGTCGCTCGCATGCCAAGCCAACCCAACCCGTTCTCCTGGAGAGGAGAGCACCACAAGAGCACTCTGTCCCCAACCCACCCCTGCCGACCCACCAGCACCCGAGCTCACTCCAAAACTTGGGTCGCTGGTGCAGTGTGAAGTGTGATGTCTAGCTCCTCAACCCTCAGCATCACCAGGCCGGCCTGTCTAGCAGTGTTAAGAGTGGTCGTGGTCATGGCCATGTCCATGGTAGTATGCAACAGAAGGGACAGTTAGTAGTTGGTGCAAGTAAAGGGAATTCTCTGACTCTGTTTTTCGCAGCAAAATCAGTCGCTTCAATGCTGGTTGGAGATGCTGTTGTCCCTGCTCGTAGTAAAGTTAGTGAGTGAATGGTTGATAACAGCACGAGTATTGCTACAAGTTCAACTCTGTTAAATTTATCAATGCTGAGGATAGGCCATCCAAGCATTCAGAAAAAGTGTGGCTGACAGTATTGAGGCCGTGTTTGGAATATCTCCACAGGAGGACAGCATCCAAAGTGAATTTGTGGAAGATGATTATGCTGATGATGCTAGCGACCCCAATTGGGAACCGGACAAAAAGAAAGTGAAGGTGGCTGTTTGTAAACAGTCTGTTAGTCAATCCCTCCCTTCTCAAAGTTCAGGTGTAGCTGTGTCTGTTGCTGAGTCTGATGTAATAGTCATAGATTCTGATATTCAGTCAAAGTGTACACAACACCAGAAATCATGCAGAACACCCCAATGTCATCGCCAACAAAAGTGCAGTTCCATACGCAGCACCAGCAGCGACATGTGAAGAGTAGGACATCCAAATCCCTAGTGTGGGATTTTTTGTACAAGATGGCAGCGATGAAACAGTGGCAATCTGCCAGCTTTGCCAAGCGTGTGAGAAGCATGGTTAAAGGGGTAGCCATTTGGGCACTGGGGGCCAGCATACTAATCTGAAGAGCAGGCACATGCACTGTGGACTCAGCACCGGGGAGGGGGGGGCTAATGCCATAATTGGGCATTCACCCTCAGACACTTTAGTGAGCGTGGTTTCCCCTTCCTTCAGTGTAAGTAGCCATGTTGGTAAAAGTAGTGAAATGTCACCGGAGGATTACTACAGGCATGAGGAGGAGGAGGATTTGGAATGTTCAAACAGTTGTCAGAGTAGCTGTGGCAGTTCATTCAGTAATTCTACTACAACAACTCCTGTGCTTAAAACATGGAAAATAACCACACGTATTGGCTAGTCATCTGTGCACCCACCATCGCATGTCCAAGGTACCCTATCCATATCATTTAGCAGAGTAGAGACATTTGGCACACCATGTGTAAAGTAACAAACAATGAAGCCACGTTGCACAGACTTTTTGAACATGACAGTAAATACCCACCAAATCATGCAGTTGCACATGAACTCATGCTGCCATAGCAGAAATGCTGGCAATTTACGTCTTGCTGTTTTCTTTTGTGGAGAACGCTGGCTTCCGGCACTTTGTGCCACGTGCATGTCCTAAATGGCATGTCCCGTCCCACACATACTTTTCCACCGGTGGCGATTCTGTTTCCATTCTCTGCTGACGACACGCAGGTGGATGATGTTCCACTGCCACAGCTGCAAGAGTGGCTGCTACCTCCTGCAACATGGCATCCCACTCAGCACGGTGGCGAGCAACCAGTGGGTTCTCTGACCACCAGTGCTGAGGTGCTCACCCTTGCGCCCCCAGTGGACCAGTACAGCGCAAATTTTGCATCTCACCACAATGGGGTCCCTAGGGAGAATGCTAAAAATTCCCACATGGGAGAGCTCTGTGCAGGGCCTGGTACAGGCAGTGGGGGGGTCCAGATGACATCTGCTGTGCTGCCAGTGGTGGAGGGGCAATAGCCAGCTGCTGCGATTGCTGCTGCCGCTCTTCCTGCTGATGCAGCTCCTTCGGCTGCTGCTGCCGCTCTTCCTGCTGATGCAGCTCCTTCGGCTGCTGCTGCCGCTCTTCCTGCTGATGCAGCTCCTTTGGCTGCTGCTGCTGCCGCTCTTCCTGCTGATGCAGCTCCTTCGGCTGCTGCTGCCGCTCTTCCTGCTGATGCAGCTCCTTTGGCTGCTGCTGCCGCTCTTCCTGCTGATGCAGCTCCTTTGGCTGCTGCTGCCACTCTTCCTGCTGATGCAGCTCCTTCGGCTGCTGCTGCCGCTCTTCCTGCTGATGCAGCTCCTTCCGGCTGCTGCGCTCTTCCTGCTGATGCAGCTCCTTGGCTGCTGCTGCCGCTCTTCCTGCTGATGCAGCTCCTTGGCTGCTGCTGCCGCTCTTCCTGCTGATGCAGCTCGCTCGGCTGCTGCTGCCGCTTCCTGCTGATGCAGCTCCTTCGCTGCTGCCGCTCTTTCTGCTGATGCAGCTCCTTCGGCTGCTGCTGCCGCTCTTCCTGCTGATGCAGCTCCTTCGCCTGCTTCTGCCGCTCTTCCTGCTGATGCAGCTCCTTCGGCTGCTGCTGCCGCTCTTCCTGCTGATGCAGCTCCTTTGGCTGCTGCTGCCACTCTTCCTGCTGATGCAGCTCCTTTGGCTGCTGCTGCTGCTGCTCTTCCTGCTGATGCAGCTCCTTCGGCTGCTGCTGCCACTCTTCCTGCTGATGCAGCTCCTTTGGCTGCTGCTGCTGCTTCTCTTGCTGGTTCTGCACTGGAGGACCATTGCTGCAGGGCTGGGTGTAACTGCAGTGGAGGTCCCAAAATTGGGTCAGTTTAATCGAACTGGGCGGACAAGGCTGCTCCGCATTCATGGCTCCCGCTGGCCACCACTTTGCCCACCATGATCCATAACAGAAATTAAACTTAGAACACAAAGAACAAACAAAAAATACTAGTACAAGTACTAGTCAAATAAGTATAATAACTAAAAGTAAGTAACCAAAAATGAACCCTTTTTGAACACAAAAAAAACTTTTTAATTAACTAAAACTTCCTGCACTATTACAATAACTAAATAAAAAGGCCTAAACAATGAAAAATTACAAACAATCGCAAGCGCACAACTTTGGCAAACTAAACAGCACAGTACACCAGCTCTTTCTGCCACAGAAAGTGAAAGTAAAGCACTGACTTCCTGCCTATTTAACTGCCTCCCTGAATCAGGTGACCTGCAGAGACAGTCAGGCATGTGATCAGTGTGGTTTGTTTCCTAATGACTTCGCCTTATCTAAATGTAACTCGAAGTGAACAACGTGAAGTAAGGTGAATTTTGACTTTTTAATGGAAATTTCACATAGTGATATACAAATTGAAGTGGACCACTTCAGGTTCACTTCGCCAGCGAATTAAAACTTTGGTGCATCTCTCTAGTCATAAGTAACAGCTTGAGCCTAACCCTACCAAAATAAGCATCAGTATACCTTAGCATTATTGGTGTATATGATAGCCCAATAAAAACAGTTTATGGGGGTGTTCATCATACAAAGCTGGTATATTTTAATGTAACCATTCTAATTCCTGTTTCCGTCGTAATTTTACTTGTCAATTACTTGCCGTCACAATAAAACTAGGTTTCAGAATTAAATAAAAAGTAATACTGATTACAAGTGCCCCTTGTCTGCCAATCACAGATGTGTTCTGAAAGAGTTAAATCTGCTCAGTAGTTACTGGCAGCTTGACAGTTTATATGCATTACCAAATGAGCAGGTATGAAGTCAGCAACTCTCTGATAAGGTGTGCCTGCAGAGCCCCGTGATGTACATTTAATTGCTTCAGTCCTTGCCATAACTGATTGAGCAGTTCACTAACTCTGTGCCCCTGCCTCCTCCCAGCTGTTACTGTAGACTCAGAGATGCAGCGTGGCAATGCTGATGAGGGAAAAGGGCAATAGCCTGCCCGTGTCCTCCGGGATGGGTTCCAACAGCAGATAACTAGACAACACTTAGCAGGAGAAGTCTTTTTTTTTTTTTTTGTGAACAGAATTTTTTCCCTTTAATGTGTGTTTTCATCATTTCAATCAACAATACATTTTCCTTCCTAAACTCTTCTTCGTCATTTGTGTCCTGGAGGGACAATTTGTAGGAGAAGCGCCTCCGCCCATCCATTCTTAAACTCACACATTGTAGGACCTGGTTATTCGCAGTTTTGTCTTGCTTAATATAGTCCATTACATTTTTCATTTATAGCTCGCATACTAGCTAGATCTAGGGTGAACTATCATTTATCATTTGCCCTCCTCGTGCAGAAATAATGGACACATGCTTTGGATTTACCAGTAGGGCAGAGCTGCAGTACAGGGGCTGTTCAAATGCCTCCCATCCCGATTGCTTTCCATGTTCCAGTTAAAGAGCTGGTCACTTCCAAAACCACAGAGAGAAAATGTTTGTTTGTTTTTAAAGTAGTCAATCACTGCTTTTTATTTTTGAAGTATTTTTCTTTTCCCATTTGCTCAACAGGAGGTTCTGTACCTGTTGGTATTAGATGTGATGTGAAGAGCAGTTTGTTAGCAGGAGACTGACATATCTAGTTCTGTTTCCCTTCATATCTCATCAGCATCGTGACCTCTTGTATTATGACATCACTAGTGTTCAGTCTGGCAGTAGATGATTGGCTGTTCCTGGTCAGTTTTGCTGTAATAATCCACGTGTTCACAGTGCGTGTGATGCACGAAGAGGCGTAGAACTAGCTAAGTCAGCCTCCACATAGTGTTCTGCTGTTCTCTGCACCCAACTGATCCATCTTGGGCCTGCTTACCCAAAGCCCCATCTTACCTTCTTGCCACCTCACCCCTTCACGCCTCAGCTCCCTTCTGCCACCCCTCT
This sequence comes from Neoceratodus forsteri, assembly GCA_016271365.2. NCBI lineage: Eukaryota > Metazoa > Chordata > Ceratodontiformes > Ceratodontidae > Neoceratodus > Neoceratodus forsteri. Next base: position 18,629,988 of record CM057458.1, on the reverse strand, counting down.
TCCTTGCCCTTCCTTGTGCTACCACCTCACTCACCCTGACTGCCCATTGGAAAATAGCCAAAAAGAATGCCTTGAACATCATCCCCTCGAAGTGCGACATGCATATCTCCTTCAGCACAGCATCTATAAACAGCATACAGCTGTCACTGATACCAAGTGCCCTGCCACAGTGGCTTCTGCGCGGACCCTTTTACCCATTTCTGCACTATGAATAGCATCATGTGCCCCTCTGTCACTGGCCCACTAACTATCATGCCTACCTGCTCCTTGAATGCATCACGTGCCCCTCTGTCATTGGCCCACTAACTATCATGCCTACCTGCTCCTTGAATGCATCACGTGCCCCTCTGTCATTGGCCCACTAACTATCATGCCTACCTGCTCCTTGAATGCATCACGTGCCCCTCTGTCATTGACCCACTAACTATCATGCCTACCTGCTCCTTGAATGCATCACGTGCCCCTCTGTCACTGGCCCACTAACTATCATGCCTACCTGCTCCCTGAATGCATCACGCGCCCCTCTGTCAGTGGCCCACTAACCATCATGCCTACCTGCCCTGAATGCATCACGCGCCCTCTGTCATTGGCCCACTAACTATCATGCCTACCTGCTCCCTGAATACATCACGGCGCCTCTGTCACCGGGCCCACTAACTATCATGCCTACCTGCTCCCTGAATGCATCATTTGCCCCTCTGTCACTGGCCCACTAACTATCATGCCTACCTGCTCCCTGAATGCATCACTTGCCCCTCTGTCACTGGCCCACTAACTATCATGGCTACCTGCTCCCTGAATGCATCACTTGCCCCTCTGTCACTGGCCCACTATCATGCCTACCTGCTCCCTGAATGCATCATGTGCCCCTCTATTACTGACCCACTAACTATCATGCCTACCTGCTCCCTGAATGCATCACTTGCCCCTCTGTCACTGGCCCACTAACTATCATGCCTACCTGCTCCCTGAATGTATCACTTGCCCCTCTATCACTGGCCCACTAACTATCACGCCTACCTGCTCCCTGAATGCATCACGTGCCCCTCTGTCACTGGCCCACTAACTATCATGCCTACCTGCTCCCTGAATGCATCACTTGCCCCTCTGTCACTGGCCCACTAACTATCATGCCTACCTGCTCCCTGAATGCATCACTTGCCCCTCTGTCACTGGCCCACTAACTATCAAGCCTACCTACTCCCTGAATGCATCACTTGCCCCTCTGTCACTGGCCCACTAACTATCAAGCCTACCTGCTCCCTGTTTGCATCACTTGCCCCTCTGTCACTGGCCCACTAACTATCAAGCCTACCTGCTCCCTGAATGCCTGAACCTCCATCCAGGATCTCTCATATGCCCTCAGCGTCCCTGCTTACCAGGAGATTCTGAAACGCAGTTGGGCTCTCTCCATCCAATCTCCCACAAGTGGGGCGGGACTTCTGTTTTCCTTTCCTCTGCCTTGGGAGCCAATGAACAGAACTTGTCCAACTGGAGAGGGGAAAGGCTGTCAGCCACTTCATTCTTAACCCCCTCAATGTGCCTTGCTTTAAATCCTCAGCCCTTGTAACATCCTCTATCTCACTACACTTATGACTGACACAGCTTAAGCTGACAGCCTGTTCAACACCTCCACCACCACTCTCTTGTTGCACCAAAACAAAACCCTCAGGTTCTGAAGGTGCTCTCCTCATACTACCACTGTGACCCATATCAGAAAAATCTCCATCAGTGTGATATCCGAAATAACCCCCTCTCCTGCCATTCTCTAGGCCACCTTGCTGCCATCTGCCATCTATGGAAATTTGCCCCCAGCCCATGTGCCCTTCCCACATTGGTATACAACTCCAGATCTGCGCTGAATACCCAGTCCTCCAGCCAGAACATTACCCTGTTGTATGCCCTCAGAAATGCCTCCTATACCCTTAAATCTTCCCTCATGCCTCTTGTGATGTCCCCCCAAGGGTGGGGTCTCCTGGCGTTTTCAGCTGCCTGTGCCAGCCTCCACATGATTGCTCTGCCCAGAGTCACCATTTTACATGAAAAATTGAGGTACTCCAACAGCTGCTCTCTATGCTTCCCCTCTACAGTTACCAGCAGCTGCTTTAAGTTTCGCTCCTCACCTCTGGCAATCTAAACAGCCCCTGTTCTGTGTTAATTTTAATTCCCAAAGATTCTAATACTCTGGCAGGCTCCTGTTTGCTCTTCCACCTGTGGAGCCCCCTAGCTGTTCATACAGCTCCCTGAACTGCTGCAGCATCCTGCCTGCCCCATAATGTCCCTCTTCAATGAATAGAAAATCATCCAGGTACTGTACCCCTGCTATGTGGCCATACTGCCTCCCAAAGGCCCACTGCAACCACATGCTGAAAACCTCAAGTGTGGTGCAAGCTACTGAACATCCCATGGACAAATTAAACTTAACCCCAGCAGATCCAAGTCCTCTGACCAAACGTGGAGCAACCCAAATGTGAATTCAATGTTGCTTTTGCCAGCCAGAGCCCCCACCTCCTTTTGCCCTAATCAATTCCACTGCCTGATGCAGCGTCACATGTGACACTGAACACTGCTCCTGCCCAATGTAGTCATTTGCTAAATTGCCCTATGGGTATGACAGAGGGTGTATCAGCTTAAAATGTTCTGGCTCCTTCTTTAGCACTAATCCCAAGGATGATAGCCTGAGCATGGGGAATGGCACTGTCTGAAAAGGCCCCTCAATCCTACCCACCTCTTGCTCCTTCCTGAGCTTGCCCTCCACTCTTCCTTCCTTGGCCTTTACTCACTTCAAGTTATCTGTCTCCATTGTCCTCCAGGGCCTAGTGTATTGCAAACCAAGCCCTATATATAAATCCCTCTCACAAAACCCTTTCACCCTTTTTGTCTGGATACTATACAAACAGCTCCAACAGCACCCTCTCTTTAATGTGGGCTCACACCATCTTAAACTGCCCTCTTGCCCCCTTTTTCCTATTCTTTTTCTCTACTTACCTCCAATACTTGGGAAAACCAAAACCCCTCCAGCTTACCCTCTGCCTAATCTCTCCCCACAACCACCAGGTCCTCCCCCTAATAGGGCAGCATAGCGCCCCTGCCCTTGTCTTCTCTATACCAGAACAATGGGTGGGACCCCAGCACATTGTGAGCATGCATGCCAGAACCTGCAATTTGTCAATGTGCATGGTGCCCTATTGTATCCCGACAAAATTTCATCTGCCCCCCCATGCCCTCCCTGTCTTTCCTCACTCCATGTTGCTTGCACTGTCATGATCTCAAGCCATGTGGCCGGATGCCTGGTATCCCATTGCACATCCCCATGTGACACCATCCTGTGCCTAAGCTTCTCATTGTATTGCATCCACCTGCAACCTTTCCTTAACTTGTATTAATGAATATACTAACAGTGACATCACCTGCTCCAGGTGCTTCTGCATCAGTATTGCGCTAAAAAATGTAAATGCCATTAACCATGCCTCCATAGGCTTCTCTTGTAACCCTTGTCCTTGGACATTTTTCTAAGCATCATCAGTGCTGTTGCCATCTCTGTTTTTCCTATACTTTCCATCTCTTCTACCCTCTTAGCCACTTCTGTCTACCTGCATGAACATGTCCATGTATTCCCCTTTCCATATCTTCTTAAATCATCAGTGGAACATGGTCCCCTAGCATCACCCCTGGCCATCCTCCCTCTAACTTCCCTTGTCCCCCGACCTCTTATCAGTGGCAGATCTAGGGGGAGTGAAGAGGATGGTAGCTCCCCAGTTGTAACCTACTTGCTTGCTGCTGCTGCATTTCATTTTGTCGAGGAAGTATGATTTATTGATTGTAGGAAGACAATATACATTCTAAATGATATACTACATTTCTATTCTCTGTTTAAAATGTAGTAAAACAAGATAATGCTGAATTATATAAAGGATTAAAGACATTTGCATATCGTGTCCCACCACCACACCCCACATTGTAAAATCCTGGATCCAACACTGCCTCTTATTCTGCCCTTCACTCCTCTTTCACTGCCCTACACCTTCCCATCTCCCTTTCCCCTTAAAATCTTGCCGCATCCTATGTACCTTCCCCAACACATCCTCTCCTTCCTTCCCAGTGAGCTCCTACACGTAATTTCACAAACTGTCCTGCGCTCTCAGGTCAGTAGCATTATTCTTACTCTATACTGCTGCATCTCTCTTGCCTGCCACCACTCCTGGCTTACGCTTCACCAGTTTCTTCTTTGCTGCCTCTTGCACCTTTCTCTTCCTACTGCTCGTCAGCTGCGTTTCCTCCATGGCCTTGGCCTTCTCCAGCAGCGTCTTCACCTGCAGTGTTATGGCATTCACTTTCTGCATGGCCTTTCCATTTCACTCCACTCTGTCCCTCCACCTTGTTCCTCCTTTTCTCCTTCTGCTCCCTTGGTGCCATGCCTGCCAAGTCAAACAAACCACAGCCCTTGGTTAGCCCCCATTTGATTGCATGCGCTTGTTGTTCTCTAGTTTTTGGGGGAATTTTTTGTAATAGGCTACTTGGTGTAAGGCTCCCCTACCAACCCAGGACCGGGCAACACCTCCTTTAGAAGCCCCTTCATTCTGCTGCCACCCACACTTACTGCTACCACATGAAGGCAATGCCCTTTCCACTCCTGTAATACTTATGCCTCCTGTAGCCGCCCATGTGAGAATGGCTAGGGCTGCCTGTCCATGAATGCATATATACCCCTGCAGGTCTTTTTTCTTCTTAAACCTGCCAACAATGTTAAACTTTCTTTGTTGTTCTGTTCTCTGCAGTGCAAGCCCTTCACCCTGTGCCTCCACAATGTATACTTCTTATATGTAACCCCTATGATACTGCAGTCTAAGCTGGGGGATGCTGCTGTGGACTGCTACCCCCTGTACTCCTGGCAAAGTCCGCTGTGACTGCAGCCTTCCAGAGCACCTTATGGGGCTTCACGGTCCTTGACAGAACAGGTGCTCCATTTTTTTTATTGTTTTTTCCTTTTTAAAGTTTATAGGCAATACATACTGAGCTGGCAACAGCTCAGTTTAACTGTGACCTGGGGGTAACACTGTAGCCTAGAATCCCTCCCTCCTCCCACATGCTTAGCCATGTGGGGAGCCCAGCCTGTTCTATCCCTTTTGGCTGACCAGCACTCCTGAGTGGTGGAACCCAGTTTCCTTTTTATTCTTTCTGCCACCCCCTTCCCTGCATGCTGCTTCTGATCCCTTTCAGGTAGCATGGCTCATGCCCCATGCCTCTCTCTAAACTTCCAGGTCCCGAGCATATGGGAACAGGAGGGAGAGGGAGAAGGTGTTCACTAACAGAGGTGGCCAGCTGCTGTGGCTTTTTTCACTCACTCTCCCATGGTCGGATCTACCTTTTGCCAATACCTTCCTCATGCTGCCAAGCAGCTTTCCAGTTATGCTGCTCCACCGCTGTCTACAGACAGAGCCTGCTCAAGGGCCCATTATGCATGTGGACATCGGTGACTTTTGAAAAAGAAGGTGTAGAGAGCAGGCTTGGGAAGAAGGAAGACAGTCAGGCAGCCCTGCGATGAGGTGCGTTAATTCCCTGCCATGCGGCAGGTCCTCAAAGATTCCATGTACTCATGCTCCCTACCCAGTTCCCCTCTGCCCCCCAAATGTACGACCTGGAGCTCTTTGGGTGGTGGGTCTGTGAGTTGGAGATGGTGGAGTCACTGATAACCAGATGCATAGACTGACCTCTGCATCAGGCGATGTGGGTTGCTGAATGGCGGGAGGGGAGGATTCCCTCCTCGTATCTGCTGCCTGTCCTACAGCTGCTCTTAGCCCCCTCGTTTCCTCCTCAGGGTCCTCCTACTCCTGTAATTACCCCAGTGACTCCCATACTGCCACACTAAGTTCCATTATGAACTCCTGCTGGCTGATTGTGCTACCAGGTTTTGTAGCTTACAAAAGAGGCCATCCCTAGCGTATACCTGCCTTTTATAGCCCCCCCTCCTCTTGGCAGGCTTTCACCCCATCCAATCACTGTCCCATTTTTCTTTCCCCACCCCTTTTCCAACCATCCTTCACCCCATGGTCCCTTCTCTCTTAACCTCCTTCACCCTACCCCTGCTTACTGCTGGCACCCATGAGCTGATGACCCCTGACAGCATTATTCAGGCAACCCATTTTTTCTCGAGGAACATGACCCCTATGGAACCTTATGCATACCAGTCAAGTTCTGCAAGGAATATTAGTTAAAACCCATTTCCTCCAGGCCTGGGGGTTGCACAAGTTACCCATGGGTCCCAATCCCCAGGGTCCCATCACCATCCGAGAAAGAGTGTTGAGCTCAGAGTGGTCTGGCAGAATGGAAAAAACAAAATCCAGACACACATACACTAGGACAGGGTGCACTGAAGTTTATTGCATAATGCTCATAAGACACAAGACAGAAGCTACCCCATGCACATTCACCCAAAATGCTTCATCAGAGGACAGAGCTGACAAACATCTGGAGAAACAAGCATGAAAGAGTAGCACAGGAAAGCACGAGCCAGTGTAACGGTAGCATTAAATATTCAAGTGCCATTGAAAGACCTATATCACAGATGGCACAAAGACCTAGAAGAAACCTGCGAGTAGGATTTTAGCAAGTGGAAATGTGCCAAATGTATGAACAGCAGAACAGAAAGAGCAATAAAGGAGCTGGGGAAATGCAGCAGAAGTGGGGACTTGAGAAAGAACAAGAGACAGAACTGTGCATCAGGACCCTTTCATTGATACTTCAAAAAAGGGAACTTGAAGATACATAGAAACATAGAAACATAGACATTGTTGGCAGATAAGGACTGCTAGGCCCATCTAGTCTGCCCGTAAGCCCCGTACTTGATTATGGCTTCTGACCCTCCCTCTGCTTTACCTCTGTGGTTCCCCTAGGCCTGTCCCATGCATGTTTAAATCCAACCACAGTGCTTGCTCCCACCACCTCTTGTGGCAGACCATTCCGTGCTTCCACCACCCGCTCTGTGAAGAAAAACTTCCTCACATTCCTTTTTAATCAGCCACCTTCCAATTTCATGTCATGCCTCCTCATTCTTGTACTTCTCCTGTATTGGAAGATGTCTACTGCCTGCACCTTGTTTATGCCCTTGAGGTACTTGAATGCTTCTATCATGTCCCCTCTCTCCTTCCTCTCCTAAAGCGAGTAAATATTGAGGTCCCTTTATCTGTCCACGTACGATTTGTGGTGCAAGCAATGTACCATCATAGTCACCCTTATCTGGACCTTCTCCAGCTTGTTAATGATGAAGTAAAGTATGCGGAGAGAACGTAGCACTCAGGATGTGGTCCACTCTGGAAAGAGGGGGTGATCTACGGAGACAGTACAACTGGAAGTGCAGGTGTTAATGAGAAATCTTCCAACAAAACTGTCAAGTCTCTCCAGTTTGGGGGTCACACATGTGTGTAGTACACTGCTGAGTGAGACTGTACCTGTTGCCCATGAAGGTCCCTTATAGCTTGTCTGCCCGGGGTGACGGTGACAGCGGATAGAATACTAGTAATGGATCTTATCAGGAATGAAATGTTTAACATCATGTTTTTGAGTGTGTATGAAATGGTAAATGTGACCTGGAAAACCAAACAGTAAATACAGCTGCCTCTCTGGAGGGAGGTGCTTGTGACAGCACCAAGCAACGCCTTCCAAGAGTGTCTGAGATCAAACTAGACCCCTTCTGCTTGACTAAAGAACTTTGTACGGAGTTATTTTATTGAACTTTATGTTTCTTGATGCTTGTGAGCATATTAGTTGCCCTGTGGTCCCACCAAAACTTATATGACCCCTGTCTGGACCCCCTCTCATGGTGAAGGGCCTGTAGAATCTGACTGCTTGGGGGGTTGACACCAAGTCAACTGATGAAGTGCAGGGGGCAGACCTGAAGAACCTAGCGACACTTCTAACATCCAATTTATGATGTTATTAATATGATGCCACATCTGATATTTTCACTAACTCCATTACAGTCACATTCCCTAAAACTAAGAGTGAGCAAGTGGGAATGGTAGAATCTTCGGTTCCACTTTCATGTGTATCCCCTGTCTTCAGTTCAGCTTCGACATGTCAGCCAAAAGCACAGCAGATCCCTGGTTTGGGGGGGTCTAACAACCTAAAGGTGGGGGAAAGAGACATCCCTTCCCCACTCCTTGCCCATTCCATTTAGTCCTTAACTCTTCCATTTCCCCCATTCCTCCACTCAGTTAAAAAAAGAATCTGTCAGCAGCTGGCACAGTACCAAGACCCATACATTTTCTTTAAAAAAAAACACAAATATCTGCAGAGGAGGGAGGGGGTGAAAAATGTCTAAGGCAGGGAAAGTGACCTATTGATTTAATTTACCCCACCTCTGTACTCCTCCCCACCATGGGTCAAGGCATATTCTCATCTTACAGGTCTCCTGCCTGTTTTAATAAAGGAATTTTGCATGCTGAGTACTGCTGCTGTTTTATTTTGCACTTAAACAGGCATTCCATTTTGTGCCGTGACTGTATTTTTGTATCAACTTATTTACCAATTTTCTGCTCAGTTAACCGTTATTGTACTTCAGCTATTGCTAAGATCAAAGGGGATAAGTGGGCATGTGAGGAGGAGGACCGTGTAAAATCATCTGTCCTAAATAGATACTTCTGCTCAGTATTTACTGAAGAGAAGGTAGGGTAGGGCCCAGAGCTCAGCACCATGGACATGGGGGGAGGTATGCACTAGTTCCTTCACAAAAGAAAGGGTCCTACAAGAGATCGATAAGCTCAGGGTGGACAAGGCAATGGGACCTGATGGCATACATCCCAGGGTACTAAAGGAGCTAAGGGTGGAACTAGCGGAGCCATTGTCAGAACTGTTTAGTGAGTCTCTGAGCACAGGAGAGGTCCCAGAAGACTGGAGAAGGGCTCATGTGATCCCGCTCCACATGGTTAATTAATCTCATAGATTTCTTTGATTGAGTAACCAGAGTGGTGGACCAAGGGGGAGCAGTTGATGTCGCCTACCTTGACTTCAGCAAAGCTTTCGATACTGTTCCACATAGAAGATTGATTAATAAGCTGGGTAGGCTCGGGGTGGGTCAGAAGTTGGTCAACTGGGTGGCAAACTGGTTGACGGGCAGAAAACAGAGAGTGGTGGTAAATGGTATACAGTCAGAAGAGATGCAAGTCACAAGTGGGTACCCTAGGATCAGTCTTGGGGCCAACCTCTTCAATATCTTCATCAGTGACATTGCAGATGGACTGAAGGTAAGGTTTGTCTGTTTGCAGATGACACCAAGATCTGCAACAAAGTAGATGATCCGGATGGGGTGGGCAGAATGAGAAGAGATCTGATAAACTAGCAAATGGTCAGAAGAGTGGCAACTGGGGTTCAACACAGAAGTGCAAGATCATGCACATAGGGAAGAGAAACCCTGAAGCCACTTATAGGCTGGGAGGGAGTTGCTGGCACCACAATGGAAGAAAGAGACTTCGGCATCATCATCATCGCCGGTGACCTGAAATCATCAAAGCAGACCACTAAAGCAGTAAGTAAGGCTAGAATGTTGGGGTGTATTAGTAGGGGTATCACAAGTCGGAAGAGGGAGGTAATAATCCCTCTTTACAAGACACTGGTTAGGCCCCATCTAGGGTACTGTGTGCAGTACTGGAGGCTGCACCTTCACAAGGACATTAACCAAATTGAGACAGTCCAGAGAAGGGCAACCAAAATGGTGCAGGGAATGCACCAGAAAACATACAAGCACAGAACATAAAGTAGTTTGGGTCTCTCCCGCGTTTCTCTCATGACTCTTGGAGTCCACGCCCCGCTAATCGGGGGGGAGGGGTTCCTGGACAAGTCCTTTTCCCACCCTATTGTGACAGGGATTTACCTGTCTTTTTTTTTTCTTAATGAGTCAGATCCTAGATGTGGGTTACTACTAAACCTAGGGCGACTAATAACGACCCAGTCGGGACACGCCACATTTGTGTAGGCCTGTTCTGACAGGGAGACTAGAAATATAGTCTCCTACCTCACCTCACAGAATAGTTCCAGAGGTGAGGAATAGGGTATATCAATGCCTTGAAGTTCCACTAAAGTATAGTCTGCTAGTTTTATGGCAGTATGTATATAGTTATGAAAGGTTAATGGTTCAGTATTTTTATTTCAATTTGTTGAATTTATTGTTACAGGCACTTAGATTCCTTCAGATATCTTGTCCAAAAGAACAAAAATTAATATGGCGGATTTAAGAATAATATCTTGGAATGTTAGAGGGGTTAACAGCCCAATTAAAAGGGCACAAATTATACAAGAATTGCAACAACAACAGGCCGCAATTGCTTTTTTACAGGAGACACACCTGAATGCAGTAAAACATAAAAAGTTGCGTAGGGGCTGGATGGGAGAAGTATATGCAGCAGAATACCAGCAACACACAAGTAAGAGAGGAGTGGCAATACTTATCAGAAGAGACATCCCCCTCTCAGTCTCACAGGTTGAATCTGACCCAGGGGGTAGGTTCATGAGGCTCAGAGGTGAATACAAAAGCCAGAAATGTATTTTTTTAAACAGATATGCTCCAAATGAGGAAAATGAGAGAGCACCGTTTTTAACCAGGGTCATCTCAGAATCTGTCTTGGACTCGCAGAGTCTTGTGGTTATTGGAGGGGACTTCAATTCAGTATTAGATTTGCAGTTGGACAGAGTTGGTTCCAAATCCAGAGGTTTCACCCGTACTAGTAAAGTGCTTTCTCAGCTGTGCTCAGAGTTGTCCTTGGTTAATGCTTGGTGGTTTGTTAGACCAAGAGAACAAGACTATACATATTACTCACCCAAGTACAAGACGTACTCTGGAATTGATTTTTTCTTAATTTCTGCTAACGCCCTACAACACATATGGGGCAAATATAGGCAACATCAGTCTTTCTGACCATGCTTTGGTCTCACTAGACATTGGCCTGTCCTGTGGACCCCCAGAGTCTGTGTGGTGACTAAATGTCACCCTACTGACTCATGACAATTTTAAAGACTTAATCCAACACTCAACAAAGGAATTTCTAGATACAAATCCTCAGGGTGAGACGGAAGACGGTGTGAGATGGGATGCTCTTAAATGTTACTTGAGAGGGGTCATTATTAAATATGCCTCCCAATAAAAAAAAAAGCTAAAATAAAAGAAAGATGTGAATTAGAACAAAAAATGTCTCAACTTAAACTGACCCATCAGAAAACATTAGATCAGGCCACTAAAATAGAATTAGATTACCTAAACCTAAAACTCAATAAGATTTTAGATACGTTCATAGAAGGGCAACTTCGATACTCTAAGCAAAAATATTATGAGCAAGGTAACTGGGCAGGGAAGTTATTAGCCTGGCAGCTCCATAAAGAAAGATCTTCTAGAGCTGTTCCTAAGTTACAAACAGCAGAAAATAATTCAATTACCACATCCCCCTCCTGTATACCCGCCCAGTTCCAAAAATACTACGAGGCTCTTTATCAAGTGGAAAGAGGCCTCAGACATCTAGAAAATACCCTTTCCTATCTAGATAAAATTCAACTACCTAAATTGACAGAAGAGCAGAAGCTACAGATAAAAGCCCAAATTTCTAACACTGAGATCATAAACAAAGTCAAACAACTTAAAAATGGAAAGGCACCGGGAATGGATCGCTACAAGGCAGAATTCTATAAAGAATTTATGGAGGTCTTGCTACCTCCATTAGGGTGCTTTTAATGAGTTATTGAGGGGAAAGGGGGCAGCCACTAGGTCCTGGAGGCAGGCCCAGATTTCAGTAATCCTTGAAGCAAATAAGGATCCGGAAGGCTGTAGGTCATACCGGCCTTTCTCCCTGCTCCCAGTGGACTTAAAATTTTTTACTGGGATCATGGCAGATCGACTACAGGAGGTGGTTAGGGACCTAGTACATAGAGATCAAACTAGCTTTGTTTCTGGCCGATACTTACAGGGCAATATACACCGATTGTTAAATTTAATTTCAGCCCAAAAGACTAAAAAAAAATTTCAGTTAGCCATCAGCATGGATGCTGAAAAAGCCTTCAACAGGGTAGATTGGGAATTTTTGGTTGAGACTCTTGGGAGATTTGGCCTGGGGGACAAATTCATAACTGTCATCAGAGCCCTCTACCATGCCCCAGAGGTTAGGATCAAGGTAAATGGCCATTTTTCTGACAGATTTACACTACTAAGGGGCACAAGGCAGGGATGCTCTCTCTCTCTCTCCGCTGCTCTTTTCATTATCACTAGAACCATTGGCGGTGGCCATTAGAGCACACCCGCTCATAGAAGGGGTTACAGTGGAAGGTCTTACCTAAAAGATTGCATTATATGCAGACGATTCCCTATTTTTCATCTCAAACCTGGAGACCTCAATCCCAGCCCTGGTCAGAGCCCTGGAGGAATATGGAGCCCTGGCAGGTTATAAAATGAATCAAGAAAAATTTGAGGCTTTAATTTTAAGTGGGAATTTAAAACAACCTTCCCTTTGGTGTGGGCCCATAAAAACACCATTCGATATCTGGGCATTGTAATATCTGCAGATCTTTCTCAGCTTTATAAGAATAACTATTTAAAATTATTCCAAACCCTGCAGACAGATATAGCCAGGTGGCAGTTATTACCGTTGACCCTATATGGAAGGGCGCAAACCATTAAGATGAATGTCCTGCCTAGGCAGCTCTTCCTCTTTCAAACCCTCCCAATACAACCTCCTCGGGACTTCTGGGTCTTCTTACATAAGGCTATGCAGAGATTTCTATGGAATAACAGGCACCCCAGATTAGCCAAAATAGCTTGCAAGCTCCGAGGGAGAAAGGAGGTACAGCCCTTCCACAGTTTTATTTTTATTTTCTGGCTGCTGGGGGAACACAACTATGCACTTGGGCTAAGCATAGAGAAGAATCGGGATAGTATTGTCTGGAAGAGAAATCCCTTAGGGACTGGGCATTGTGGGCACTACCGACCAACACCATACCGGAGAGACTACAAGGCCTGCTGACAAATCCTTGGGTTTCCCACTCCATTAAAATCCTGCAAAAACTCAGGAAACTTACCCATACCCCAGAAAGCCTTGGACCTCTTTCACTGATCAGGTTTGAACCCTCCTTTATTCCACCTAGATTAGACTCCGGCTTCCAGAATTGGGCCATGAAACAGCTATCCGCTTTTGCACAATGCATTGATAATGGGAAGTGTCTCTCATTTACTCAGTTAGCAGATAGATTTCAACTCAGTAAGGCCGACCACTTTGGATATTTACAAGTCCGTCATTTTATATCATCTTCCAACAGGATGCAAATGCTAAGCAGGGATAAATCAGATCTTGAAAACTTTTTTTACTTTAATATTTATTTATTTATTTTATCTATTTATTGGAACATCAGTTTAACAACCTTTGAGCCAGAGGCTCGTTTACAAAGGTACCTCGTCACAAAAAATTACCCATGCATAATATAATAGTCAAGGGCAACACTCGCCCTCTTTCACAGTTGTATAGTTTGCTGCTTAATAACAACCTCTCTGGTACAGAAAAGGTAAAACAGAGATGGGAAGTGGAGCTCACAACCATGATCCCGCAGCAAGTTTGGGATAGGAGAATGAGTAGAGGATGGCAGGTGACTAGCTTCCCAACATGGAGGGAGTTTCATTGGAAGATTGTTATGAGATATTTTCTCACCCCTACTACTGTAAGCCATTTTGGAGCCCACCAGTCTGGACTGTGCTGGAGGGGATATGGAGACTTAGGAACGCAAACACATATGTTCTGGGCATGTCCGAAGCTCTTAACATTTTGGAGACAGATACACTGCCTGATGTAAAATATTACTATGCTGCAGATCCCCTTTATGGGATCGGATCTGGTGCTGGGTCTCCCGACCTTACTTTCTGGCCCTAGGTGATTCAATAAGTTAGCCCAGATGATGAAGGTGGCTGCACTGAAGTGCATTACTTCAAGGTGGATATCACCGCCCCCCCCCCCCATGGAGCGGGACCGGCTGTCCAAAATGGCTCAATTGGAAATTATGGAATGGATAACTAGCTCTTTGAGACTGCAAAGGGAAAGCTTTGTACAAGTATGATCTCCTTGGCATCAATATGTACAAGAGCAGGTTGATACTCCTACATAAGAGGTGAAAAGTGAATATCGATCAAAATAATCTATAAGGTTCTATATAGAGGAATTGAGTGTGTGCCTAGTTATGTTTGCTTATATTTTTTTTCTTTTTTCTTTATGTATGAGTTGAAGTTTGGGTCTGGAAAATATATGACAAGGACTTTTCTAGGACAAAGCTAGATACGAGATTCTTTAAATTCATGTGAAAAATGAGTTAAAAACCCTAGATTTATAACAATGTATACAGATTTGATGGATATACATATACTGGTACCCTCCTAGTTTTCTGTTTTTGTTTTCCAAGGTTGAGAAAAGTACTGTCAATCAAATCAAGGCTTTTTATGTGAACTTGAACTGTGAAATATCTGATATTGAATAAACTTGAAGTTAAAAAAAAAAGAAAACATACGAGGGCAGATTAACGGAGCTCAATATGTATTCACTAGAGCAAAGGAGGGAGAGAGAGGTGATATATTCGTAACATTCAAACATCTTGAGGGCATTAACAAGATGAAACAGTCTAACATGTTTCAATATAAGAAAAATAGCAGGACAAGAGGACACAGCATGAGATTAGAGGGACACCGATTAAGGGGTAATGTGAGGGTCCGGTGGCGCTAAGGGTTGAGGCGCTGGACACCAGACCTCACACCACGCTGGTGATCCGGGTTCAGGAATGGACTTGGGTCATTCAGGGGCCAGTGGGGGAGGTAAGGGTTGAGCGTCACAGCTCTCCTTCCTGGGGTGTGGGGGGGTCTGTGCTGTGAAAGGAACAGCTAGAAGGGCTCGCCCACACGAGGGTGCTTGGTTGCCTCCACTGAGGTGGAGACAGCTGCTGCACTCATTGCATGGTGCACGGGCACAAAGGGGCAAAAAAAGAAGGAAAAATCCTCAGCAGCAAGATGACACCCGACTCCCCACTGGGCAAGACATACAGTAAACCCCGGTAATTCCAGGGGATGGAGCTGGGGGGTCAGGCAGAAAGGAGCTGTTGGGGGGGAGGTGTAGAAACAGCAGCTGTGATAAAGAAAAAGGGGTAATGTGAGGAAGTTCTTTTTCACAGAAAGGGTGGTGGATGCATGGAATGGCCTACCTCAGGAAGTGGTGGATATGAATACAGTGCAGGGCTTGAAACAGGCATGGGATAGGCATAAGGGAGCAATACAGATGAGTATGAATAGATAGGCCATTGACAGAGCAAAGGCCGACGGCACATTCATAAGGTAGAAAAAGGAATGGGCAGACTGGATGGGCCTTGTGGTCCTTATTTGCTGTCAACTTCTATGTTTCTCTGTTTCCTTCCCTGGGTTGCACCTGGAAATGAGCCTTGGCTCAGTGAGCCTTTCTTGGTTACCAGTTTTCAAATAAATAAATAAATACAACTAGCCCCAGGCCACCTGGGAAGGGGGCTAGTGGTATTTTTTAAATTACTTGGTCAAAGATGCAAGTGCTCCAAAGTGCCCCAAAAGTTCAGTTCAGATGACTCAAAGGCAATGTGCTGGCAATGTGCTGCATTTTGGTGCATTCACCAAATACAGATTCAGCACCTGCTCATCCTCACCCTTTACATCGTTTGTATTTTCACCCGTAAAGGATGGGGATAACGAGTGCCACTGCGTATCTGATGGTGGAGAATAATCACTGTAGCGGTTAGCTTTAAGCTAATCTCCATTTCGATTAGTGCACGTTATTTTTGGTGGCTCAGCTGTCACATTCGACAATTAGCTCTCCTTAACTTGCCCAGCTTTTTTTCTGTTAACTGCACATCACAAGCAAGAATTTTCAGTCCTTTCCTGTAAAGCCAGTTGCCTACAAGTATCAATCTGTTTTGCTATTTTTTTTTCAAATGAAACAAGAACTTAATAAAAAACAAGCATTTGTCAATGCCGAATGTTTGCTTGCTGGCATTGGCAGTGGTAGTGTAGAAGTTACAGAACTGCGTAATAGTAATGGCAGTGAAGTATTGAACTGAAGCCAACCCCACCACCACCCTGCAGAGAGTGACAGGCATTGGGGTGTGCCTTTGGGTCGTCAGGCATAATGGCCACGCCATTTCAGTACACCCCACCCTGCAGACACTGGCAAGTGTCACGGTGTTCTTTGGGGTCTTTGGTCCTTATGCGCACCCCATTCCATTAGGAAATACAGTGGGATGGGTGCGATATAGGAGAATGGGGTGAACTTTGGGGCCAAAGAGTCCAAGGCATACCTCAATGCTTCTCACTGGCTGCAGGGTGCGGAATGATATGAGCATTACAGGCAAGAATCCCAAGTCACACCCCTGATGCCTGTCATTCTCTACAGGGTTGGGCGTTATGGTTGGAAACCCTAATACCTCAGGCATTCGTTGGCATTTTCACTCCAAATGTTCAACATGGTTTTTTTGTGACCCCACCTCATGAACAGGGGAATATCAGTTTCTTAGCCGAAAGCTGCTTATGCACAGCGACTATGGCATTTAGCACCACAGGTGCAAAACATTCGAACAGGATGTAAAATGACAGCTGTACTGTTCACGGGGAGGTGTAAAAAATGGCAATGTTGTAAATCTGCAGTAAAAATATTTAAAAAAATGGTGATGTCATGAGTGTACATAGAAACTGTGCAATGCACACCTGTAATATAATTAGGTTGGGAATTTTTTACAGCAGATTGTCAACTCAGGCATTTTGGTGCCTCCGATCATGAACAGTGTCACTGTGATTTTCTTTATCTGTCCTGAATAATGATTTCCCACAGTGACCATGCATCTCTGCACTGAAAGTGTGAAAACACACTTCGGCCATGTTGTGAAAAATGACAGCTGTGCTGTAAATAAGGCAGTGTGGAAAAATGCCACTGATGAAAATCTGGACTTAAAATATTACAAAGTCATGAACTTACGAGGGTGCATGGAAACTGTGCAATGCTCACTCGTAACACAGTCATTTTATGGACTTTTGTCACCAAATTTTCAACATAGCCATTTTAAGACCTCTGCTCATGAACAGTGTAATTGTGATTTTCTTAATCTGTCCCAAACATTGCTTTCACACACCAACAGCACCATTGTGCGCTACATGTGCGAAAACACATTTTGGGCAGCATATGAAAAATGGCAGCTGTACTGTTCATAAGGAAGTGTAATAAAATGACAATGTTGAAAATCTGGAGTGAAAATATTAAATTTGCAAACTTATGAGCATGCATAGGAACTGCGCAACGCACACTCGTAAAACAGTCATTTTTAGGAATGTTTTCACCAAATTTTCAACATAGCCATTTTAAGACCTCTGCTCATGAACAGTGTCACTGTGATTTTCTTAATGTGTCCCATACATTGATTTTGCACATCGACTACGCCATTGTGCGCTACATGGGCAGAAACACATTTTGGGCAAGATGTGAAAAATGATAGCTGTACTGCTTATAAGGAGGTGTGGTAAAATGGCAATGTTGAAAATCTGGAGTGTAAATATTGAAAATTCTTGAACTTACGAGCGTACGTAGGAACTGCACTGACAACGCTCGTAAAACAGTCATTTTGGAATTTTCCACCAAATTTTCAAAATAGGCTTCTTGAGAGCCCACCTTATGAACACTGGCAGTGTCATTTCATTAATCAGTCCCGAAAGGTGATTTCGCACAGAGACTGCGAAATCACCCTTGAGCCAGAATAATGCCATGACAGTGGCATCATTCATGAGAAGGGGTCCCAAAAACCCCATGTTGAAAATTTGGTGCAAAATTTCCCAAAAAATGCCTGAGATATGCAACAAAGTTGAAACCCCCTATCTAGCCCATTACACAGCTGACCAGCATTTCCTCAGTTCGCGGTTGGCTTTGAAGAGTGCAGACGTGTTCCTGATCCACGAAGGTACGTGCACAAGGTCCGGAGGTAAGTATGGGGTGGGGGGTGTGGGGAGGCAGGTGCACAGTGGGTGGGTGCGGGTTGTGGGAGGGGGGCCAGGGAGACTACGTGGGACCATTTTTTCTTCACAGGTGTTCTTTTTCTTTCCAATGATGACACAGGACGTTTGCCATGCTGGGGTGGGCTCCCAGCATGGCACTAGGACGGTTGGGGGGCATTCAGCCAATGGGGGATTGGGCACCCCCGTCACCCAAAGCATCGATTGCCATGCTGGGGTGGGCTCCCAGCATGGCACCCAGTACTCGGGGTGAGTGAGGACAGTGGAGCCGATGGGGGATTGGGCACCCCAGCTATATCATGAGTTGCCATGCTGGGGTGGGCACCCAGCGTGGCATTTGGAAGGCTTTGGGAGGGCAGGGGAGCACAGCACAGCCGATGGGGGATTGGGCACCCCTGTTGGCTATACAGTGTGTGTGTGCATGCGGGGGGGCGAGCACGCCTGCGTGTGCATGTGTGTGGGAGCTGCGCGCATGAGCAGCGATATCTTATCACTGCTCACTGAGCGTAGCTCCCCTTTGAACTGTATGCCACTGCATTTTGGAGCTTGTCATAGACAGCTCCATCATGCGATGGCTTACAGAGGCAGCGCCTGCCAGCACTGATTGAGTTGGAAGCGGGTGACACACCTCGAAATCTCGGATGATGGCACTATGTTTCTTGCATGCGTGCAGGCAAACATAACAAACATAATAAAGGTATCTTAATTTTTGAAGACCTTTTTTTTTTTTGTGCATGCATATGTGTCATAAGAATGAGGGATCCACTCACTGTAGATCAAGGGAGGATGTGAAATAGTGCAGGTACATGGGGGGGTGAACAAAGTGGTAGACAGTAAGCCCTACCTGAGCTTCAGGCTGATGTAACACAGCTGGACTAAGGCAAGGGAGGATGTGAAATGGTGCAGGTACATGGGGAGGTGAACAAAGTGGTAGACAGTAAGTCCTACCTGAGCTTCAGGCTGATGTTGCACAGCTGGACTAAGGCACAAGCACCCATGGCATGTTCTTATAGTCCCCATTTATATTTCCATTTATGTTCTTACAGTGCTGATTGCCTAACTGAGCCAAGATGTAAAACAGATACTAAAATGTCAGGTTTATTTCAGGTGACCATGTTCTTATAGTCCCCATTTATATGTCTGTTTATGTTCTTACAGCGTTGATTGCCTAACTGAGCCAAGATGTAAAACAGATACTAAAATGTCAGATTTATTTCAGGTGACCAGGATCGTAGTGGGGAGAGGGGGCAAGTGAAACAATGTCCTGAGAATGTGCTTAAACTTATTAGTCTGAGTTTTCACATCAAATGCTGAGGTATTTCTTTTCTGGAGGATTAGAACCCATGGAGTCCATGAAGGTGTGCTTTGGAGAGCTGGCGTGTGTAAGGACTGTTAGGCACCCACACATTTTGGTGATTCTGCTTTGGCAGGGAACAGTTTATTAAAGTAATGATGTGTGGCTTGTCTCTTTAAGCTAGACAAGACTACACCATCCTATCAGGCAACCGACACAGTTGATCTGTGTGTGTGTGTGGGGGGGGAGCTGCACTCTGAAGCGTAGCTCCCTCTTTCAACTGTATGCCACTGCATTTTCAACTGCTGTCATAGACAGCTTCAGCAGTGATTGGAGAACTATGACCACGCCTGCAAACACACTGACTGAATTGGAAGATGCTGACACACCTCTGAAAAACTCAGATGATGGCACTATGTTTCTTGCACATGCGTGCAAGCAAACATAAAAAATGCTGTGATTATGTCATGTGTTTATAACAACGTGCCATATCACACAGAGACATTTACCTGTCCCAAGATGTGTAATATATTTGGAGAAAAGATGCTTCAAACATGTTTAGCAAAATCCTGGAATGCAATTCCAGCAGACATTAGAGCAAAAAAATCAGTGTTAGAATTTCAAAAGGCTTTGAGAAAGTCTATTAGTCAAGAATGTCATTGTTACACATAAATCTGTATGGTCTGGATTAATTGTGAACAAATTTGATGTTTATTGTGCTGACACGTATGTTCAGGGCTCCAGATAAGATTTTTTGTCAAGAGTACTGTAGACCTCATTTTGAAAGGGGTAAGTTAAACCAAATTCAGATGCGTACAAATGTCTGAATGGAGATGGGAGTACATTTTTTAAAACACTGTAGTTTTTTGGTGCCAACAGTGCTCCAAATAATGTTGGCAGACAGGAGTAATTTACTCACCAGTTTTAAAGTTTAAAACTGGAATGCATATGAGTGCTGGAAATCTGTTTTTTTAAAAAAGGCAAGCTCCTTTTGAATCCCCAGTTATGTTGCAAAGCACTATTGTATGGTGTGTGGAGCATTTGCAAATGTTGGGTGAGTACTGGTACTCATTAAAAAAAAATTCTGAAGAGTATTTCCTAAAATGAGGTGAGTAAAATAGGTTGGTGCTCACCTTATCTGGAGCCCTGCGTATGTTTGTATGTGAACTTGTTCCTTTTTAAGTTTTATGTTTTATAAAACAGGACACTTTTATTGAATATAGAGGAGAATTCCTCTAAAGAGTGTAACCTGTATAAAAATAAACTTTTATCATCATCATTCGATAATCTTACTGCAGCCCTGTGAACAAGGTGCCAGTAACAAGATGTGACAGGACAGTAAGAGGCATGGTTACTTTGCACACAATACAACAAAAGTATTTGAAATGCAGCCAATCTGGAACTGGAGTGAACTCCTCAAGAAATACCTTGGCATTATATTCTGATAGCTTTAAATCACCAGTGCAATCACATTTATATTTCAGGTTGTCTCAGGAATGAGACTCCATCAGGTTATAGTGTAAGAAGGCCTTTACTCCTGAGAAAGCCTTCAGGGTGAGGACTGTACTAAGGCTGTACAAGTGATGAATATTAATCCTCAAATACCATAGATAATTGTCTACTTGGTGCTCATGGCCAAATGCTGTGTATTTGTATTCATGTTTATTTAAAACAAAGTAATTAAAAAGTAAAGCAAAAACCCTCAGGGCCTCCCTCGCAGGATTATTCCTATAGTCAGCCTTACCTTCCCCCAAGTCATAAAGGGTGCCAGAAGTGGATCAAGTGTGCTGTCTGAAGTTACACACTATAACGCCATATCAGTCCTGCTTTATTAAAAGGGTACCAAAAGTGGCTGAAGGCAAGGCCGTGCTCCAGAGTTACAAACTGTAACTCAATATTGGTCACGCTTTAGTAACAGGTACCAACAGAGAGTCGTGTATGCTGGCTGAAGTTACATTCTGTAACACCATATGGATCACAGTTCAGTAAGGAGTACCAAAAGTGGGTCTAGGGTGCTGTCTGAAGTTACATGCTGTAATACCATATGGGCCACACCACAGTAACAGGTCCCAAAAGAGGGTCATCTATGCTGGCCGAAGTTACATACTGTAACACCATATGGATAACGCTTCACTAAAGGGTACCAAAAGTGGGTCTAGGGTGCTGTCTGAAGTTACATTTTGTAATACCATATGGGTTATGCTTTGGTAACTGGTACCAAAAATGGGTCAAGGCAAGGGTGCTGTCCAAAGTTACATACTGTGACACCATATGGATCACGCTTCAGTAAAGAGTACCAAAAGTGGGTGTAGGGTGCTGTCTGAAGTTACATACTGTAATACCATATGGGTCACACCACAGTAACAGGTCCCAAATGAGGGTCATCTATGCTGGCTGAAGTTACATACTGTAACACCATATGGATAACGCTTCAGTAAAGGGTACCAAAAGTGGGTCTAGGGTGCTGTCTGAAGTTACATTCTGTAATACCATATGGGTCACACCACAGTAATAGGTCCCAAAAGAGGGTCATCTATGCTGGCCGAGGTTACATACTGTAACACCATATGGATAATGCTTCAGTAAAGGGTACCAAAAGTGGGTTTAGGGTACTTTCCACAGCTACATACTGTAACACCATATGGTTCATGCTTCAGTAACGGGTACCAAAAGTGGGTCAAGGCAAGGATGCTGTCCAAGGTTACATACATAGCACCATATTAACATGGTACCAAAACTGGGTCAAGTGCGCTATCTGAACTTACATACACAACACTGTGATTTAACAAATTGTGTTTCACTTGTAAGCATAGCTGTGTTTAAACCATATCATTTGCAGTCTGGAAAATTATAAATTATGGGACAAAAACTGACAGACCAAATGCACTTCGGAGGCAGTGTGGTCTGATGGTTGGAATACCAGCTTGGAAACCATGAGATCAGAGGTTTGATTCCGGTTATTGCCAAATGTTTACTGAGTGACCTTGGCAAGTCACTTAGCCTCCCTGTGCTCCTGTCCACCCGCTTGTAGAAATGGGTTAAAGCATGACCACACAGGCAATGAAATTTCACATCTCAGCTGGGTTATCCTGGGTAATAAGTTATAAACTCAGCCAAGAAAAGGTTTCCATTAGATCATTCCTCATGTCACAACATGAAACAACAAACAAGTTTGATGAATTGAATAATATTTAACAATCAGGAAAACATTTACTGAACCGGTAATTCTGTTCATTTATGTGCAACATTTATTTTCTGACTGGAAATGGACCAGTTTGAACAAACTTCTGTTTAAAGACAAAATGTACAGTAATAATGTTACTAGTTATGTACTGTACATATGCAGCATTTGACAGAAAGGTTTCCTACCCTTGCCTGATAAAAGATAGATTCAGAAGACTGGAATCCCAATGGAAGGCAGAAAGGAGAGAGTATTGTTAAGATACAGTACACTTATTTCAAACTATTTGCAATCACCTTTAGAGTAGACTGCATCCTTCCAAAGCCATGAATATGTAAGGACAGAAGGATTAGGTCTCCTCTTACACAAATGTACCTTCTTTATTGAAATTGGCAGAAGCAGGAAGGAATTAGATTAAAACAATCCAAATAGGTTTCCTCACAGTGGAAAATTCATGAGACCAGCACGTGGCAAAAACCTGCTAAATGCCCTTAATTCATCATCGATTTGATTTTTGCAGCCGAAGGAGATTTTGTGCCTTATTTCCAAACAGTTGAGTTCTTATTTTGAGCTTTTTGCATAATAAGCAATTGTGCTATCATGGTTTCAATTTTCATGCCAAGCTGAGACAGACAGCTGGAAGGCAATCTGCAATGCATATTTTCATCTACCGATAAATTGGAAAGAAGAAAAGACAGGCCAATTGCACCTCATGGGCGGGCAGGTCACTGGGATTGAAATTACCCATTAAAATCAAGGTTTTTGTGGAAACAGAAAGGTAATTGCATTTTCTATTAGGTTTCTAATATAAAAATTGGTTCCAAATGGCACCTTTAAGTATCCAACTCAGATCTCATGGCACATTAAACATCAGTAATCAGTCACTGCATAAAAAAAAAATTCTTTGTCCGTCTGAGCAATTAAAATCGATAATATGCAGTTCAAAGTTAATGTGTGCAGGCACTGCAAAGTTGTTCCCTGACAACGCTCTGTTTTATGGGGCCATCTATTCCATTTTGTAGCGAAGTTCCTGACAACAAGCAAATATGTGGAGGACTGAGATCTGAGAGGGTCAAGGAGGGCATCTGTTTATTCACGTGCCGATTCACACATCAGTTGTGACAGGGTGTACATTGTGTGGTGAGGCAACAGAAGCATGTTTGAGTTTTCTGCAGACTCTTTCTCCTGCAGTTTCTAAAATGACTGGGTGGACAGCTGTGTCTGTACCATTAACAGATAGATTAACCTCCATTTGCTTCATTTGGTTTTGTTTATTTATTAAACTTATTAAAGGCTCCCCTCAAAGGCCTGGAGCTCCAGTACAATAAAACAGAAATAATTGTATTATAAATAAGAACATGAAACGAGACAAACCAATTACATTCATAAATACAGTCATCCAGTCTTTTACTGCTATTTATAGTGTTATAATTTACAATAGGAGAAAAGTTGAGCCATATAGGCTAAGTTACTCAAAAGCATACTGGAGTAACTAACATTTCAGTTCATTTTTGAAGGACTGCATTAACCTAGTGGTGCTGCTCCCCTCTGGCAGTGAATTTCCTAGGGTAGGGGTGGCCACTGATGAAGTCTGATCACCAGTGGACTTTAAATGGGATGGTAGCACCCTCAGCAAACCCTGCCTTCCGGGTCTCAAGTCCCTGAATGGCACCTGGGGAGTCAGGAGATCACTGAGGTATTGGGGGCCCAGTCCGTTCCAGGCTTTATATGTCACTAAAAGAACCCAGAAATCAATGCGCCATCTAACTGGCTAACAGCTCAGAACCCACCCCTTTTGGACAAGGACTTGGAATGCAAAGCCTGACATTGCTGGCAAAGGTCTTTAATGTGAAAAAACAGTTTTGTATACTTTTTGAAATCTTCCCAGCTGGCTAGTTTCAAATAGGTGCAATAGTTAAATTACACTGGAGCTTTAGCTGCATGCAGTTTTCTGCAGCAATCCACTAATTAAACTGAAATATATTAGAAAATCTCCCAAAACCAGAGTCCAACCTGTCGTCTTACATTGCCAGATGGATTCAGGCTTTTCCCTGATCTTTTTATTTGCTTTGGCTACAGTTTAGGAAATTAGAATACATTTATTCCTGCATCCACTCATAGCTACGGTGCAGGTTAATACTGTTTCATTGCTAGTCTTCTCTTTTATAAATTATGAACTGCTTCATTTTATAGAACAACAGCCCCCATCCCTGCACTCTGCCTCCTCACCGTTCTGTCCTCACCTCCTGCTCTGTAAGTTCACTACCCACCCCTGCTCCTGTACCTGGTCCTAACTCTGATCTTTAGCTCTGACCTCAGTATTACCGTGTCCCTTGTACTCACTGCTGCTCTGTACCTACCCACCCCTTCCTTGACCAGTGTGATCTAAGTCAGTCAACATGAAAATCGCTTCACTACACTAGGGAAATGTCCCCAGTGCCCTTGTCAAATTATCCCATTCACTAATACACCAGCAGATTATATCACTTGATTTGAATTTGGGCACAGAGATTAGGAGAGCTATTGTGTAGTGTGTTGGTGTAGAATGGCTGTTGTGTAGTGTGCTGGCACTGAATGGCTGTTGTGTGGTGTGCAGGCACTGAATAACTGTTGTGTAGTGTGCTGGCACTGAATGACTGTTGTGTAGTGTACTGGTACTGAATGGTTGTTGTGTGGTGTGCTGGCACAGAATGGCTGTTGTGTAGTGTGCTGGCACAGAATGGCTGTTGTGTGTTGTACTGGCAGTGAATGGTTGTTGTGTGGTGCACTGGCTCTAAATGGCAGTTGTATAGGGTGCTGGTACTGAATGGCTGTTGTGTAGTGTGGTGGCACTGAATAGCTGTTGTGTAGTGTGCTGGCACAGAATGACTGCTATGTAGTGTGCTGTCACTGAGAGGCTGTTGTGTAGTATGCTGGCACAGAATGGCTGTTGTGTAGCGTACTGGCACTGGATGGCTGTTGTGTGGTGAGCTGGCACTTAATAGCTGTTGTGTAGTGTGCTGACACTGAATGACTGCTGTGTAGTGTGCTGTCACTGAATGACTGCTGTGTAGTGTGCTGTCACTGAATGGCTGTTGTGTAGTGTACTGGCACTGAATGGTTGTTGTGTAGTATGCTGGCACAGAATGGCTGTTGTGCAGTGTACTGGCACTGAATGGTTGTTGTGTGGTGTGCTAGCACATAATGGCTGTTGTGTAGTGTGCTGGCGCAATGGTTGTTTGTGTGGTGCACTGGCTCTAAATGGCAGTTGCAGGGTGCTGGTACTGAATGGCTGTTGTGTAGTGTGCTGGCACAGAATGATCGCTGTGTAGTGCTGTCACTAAATGGCTGTTGTGTGTACTGGCACCGAATGGTTGTGTGGTGTGCTGGCACAGAATGGCTGTTGTGTAGTGTACTGGCACAGAATGGCTGTTGTATGTTGTACTGGCAGTGAATGGTTGTTGTGTGGTGCACTGGCTCTAAATGGCAGTTTTATAGGGTGCTGGTACTGAATGGCTGTTGTGTAGTGTGGTGGCACTGAATAGTTTTGTGTAGTGTGCTGGCTGCAGAATGACTGCTGCGTAGTGTGCTGTCACCGAGAGGCTATTGTGTAGTATGCTGGCACAGAATGGCTGTTGTGTAGCGTACTGGCACTGAATGGCTGTTGTGTGGTGCTGGCACTATAGCTGTTGTGTGGTGTGCTGACACTGAATGACTGCTGTGTAGTGTGCAGTCACTGAATGGCTGTTGTGTAGTGTACTGGCATCTGAATGGTTGTTGTGTAGTATGCTGCGCAGAATGGCTGTTGTGTAGTGTACTGGCACTTCATGGTTGTTGTGTGTGCTGGCACATAATGGCTGTTGTGTAGTGTGCTGGCAGAGAAGGCTGTTGTGTGTTGTACTGTCGTGAATGGTTGTTGTGTGGTGCACTGGCTAAAATGGCAGTTGTATAGGTGCTGGTACTGAATGGCTGTTGTGTAGTGTGCTGGCACAGAATGACTGCTGTGTAGTGTGCTGTCACTGAATGGCTGTTGTGTAGTGTACTGGCACTGAATGGTTGTGTGGTGTGCTGGCACAGATGGTTGTGCAGTGTGCTGGCACGAATGGCTGGCGTATGTGTACTGGCAGTGAATGGTTGTTGTGTGGTGCACTGGCTCTAAATGGCAGTTGTATAGGGTGCTGGAACTGAATGGCTGTTGTGTAGTGTGGTGGCACTGAATAGCTGTTGTGTAGTGTGCTGGCACAGAATGACTGCTATGTAGTGTGCTGTCACTGAGAGGCTGTTGTGTAGTATGCTGGCACAGAATGGCTGTTGTGTAGCGACTGGCACTGAATGGCTGTTGTGTGGTGAGCTGGCACTAATAGCTGTTGTGTAGTGCGCTGACAA
The DNA here is from genome assembly GCA_016271365.2 of Neoceratodus forsteri. Taxonomy (NCBI): domain Eukaryota; kingdom Metazoa; phylum Chordata; order Ceratodontiformes; family Ceratodontidae; genus Neoceratodus; species Neoceratodus forsteri. The sequence goes on along the minus strand of CM057458.1, from coordinate 18,603,126 downwards.
CCGAATGACTGCTGTGTAGTGTGCTGTCACTGAATGACTGCTGTGTAGTGCTGTCACCGAATGGCTGTTGTGTAGTGTACTGGCACTGAATGGTTGTTGTGTAGTATGCTGGCACAGAATGGCTGTTGTGAGTGTACTGGCACTGAATGGTTGTTGTGTGATGGCTGCACATACACTGGCTTGTTGTGAGTGTGCTGGCACAGAATGGCTGTTGTGTGTTGTACTGGCGGAATGGTTGTTGTGTGGTGCACTGGCTCTAAAATGGCAGTTGTATAGGTGCTGGTACTGAATGGCTGTTGTGTAGTGTGCTGGCACAGAATGACTGCTGTAGTGTGCTGTCACTAAATGGCTGTTGTGTAGTGTACTGGCACTGAATGGTTGTGTGTGTGCTGGCACAGAATGGTTGTTGTGTAGTGTACTGGGCACAGAATGGCTGTTGTGGATGTTGTACTGGCAGTGAATGGTTGTTGTGTGGTGCACTGGCTCTAAAATGGCAGTTGTATAGAGGTGCTGGTACTGAATGGCTGTTGCTGTAGTGTGGTGGCACTGAATAGCTCTTGTGTAGTGTGCTGGCCCAGAATGACTGCTATGTAGTGTGCTGTCACTGAGAGGTTGTTGTGTAGTATGCTGGCACAGAATGGCTGTTGTGTAGCCGCACTGGTACTGAATGGCTGTTGTGTGGTGTGCTGGCTCTTAGCTGTTGTGTAGTGTGCTGACACTGAATGACTGCTGTGTAGTGTGCAGTCACTGAATGGCTGTTGTGTAGTGTACTGGCACTGAATGGTTGTTGTGTAGTATGCTGGCACAGAATGGCTGTTGTGTAGTGTACTGGCACTTAATGGTTGTTGTGTGGTGTGCTGGCACATAATGGCTGTTGTGTAGTGTGCTGGCACAGAAAGGCTGTTGTGTGTTGTACTGGCGTGAATGGTTGTTGTGTGGTGCACTGGCTCTAAATGGCAGTTGTATAGGGTGCTGGTACTGAATGGCTGTTGTGTAGTGTGCTGGCACAGAATGACTGCTGTGTAGTGTGCTGTCACTGAATGGCTGTTGTGTAGTGTACTGGCACTGAATGGTTGTGTGGTGTGCTGGCACAGAATGGCTGTTGTGTAGTGTGCTGGCACAGAATGGCTGTTGTATGTTGTACTGGCAGTGAATGGTTGTTGTGTGGTGCACTGGCTCTAAATGGCAGTTGTATAGGGTGCTGGTACTGAATGGCTGTTGTGTAGTGTGGTGGCACTGAATAGCTGTTGTGTAGTATGCTGGCGCAGAATGGCTGTTGTGTAGCATACTGGCACTGAATGGCTGTTGTGTGGTGTGCTGGCACTTAATAGCTGTTGTGTAGTGTGCTGACACTGAATGACTGCTGTGTAGTGTGCTGTCACTGAATGGCTGTTGTGTAGTGTACTGGCACTGAATGGTTGTTGTGTAGTATGCTGGCACAGAATGGCTGTTGTGTAGTGTACTGGCACTTAATGGTTATTGTGTGGTGTGCTGGCACAGTGGCTGTTGTGTAGGTGCTGGCACAGAAAGGCTGTTGTGTGTTGTACTGGCGTGAATGGTTGTTGTGTGGTGCACTGGCTCTAAATGGCAGCTGTATAGGGTGCTGGTACTGAATGGCTGTGCAGTGTGCTGGCACAGAATGACTGCTTGTAGGTGCTGTCACTGAATGGCTGTTGTGTAGTGTACTGGCACTGAATGCTCGTGGTGTGCTGGCACAGAGTGGCTGTTGTGTATGTGCTGGCACAGAATGGCTGTGTATGTTGTACTGGCAGTGAATGGTTGTTGTATGGTGCACTGGCTCTAAATGGCAGTTGTATAGGGTGCTGGTACTGAATGGCTGTTGTGTAGTGTGGTGGCACTGAATAGCTGTTGTGTAGTGTGCTGGCACAGAATGACTGCTATGTAGTGTACTGTCACTGAGAGGCTGTTGTGTAGTATGCTGGCACAGAATGGCTGTTGTGTAGCATACTGGCACTGAATAGCTGTTGTGTGGTGTGCTGGCACTGAATAGCTGTTGTGTAGTGTGCTGACACTGAATGACTGCTGTGTAGTGTGCTGTCACTGAATGGCTGTTGTGTAGTGTACTGGCACTGAATGGTTGTTGTGTAGTATGCTGGCACAGAATGGCTGTTGTGCAGTGTACTGGCACTTAATGGTTGTTGTGTGGTGTGCTGGCACATAGTGGCTGTTGTGTAGTGTGCTGGCACAGAAAGGCTGTTGTGTGTTGTACTGGCGTGAATGGTTGTTGTGTGGTGCACTGGCTCTAAATGGCAGTTGTATAGGGTGCTGGTACTGAATGGCTGTTGTGTAGTGTGCTGGCACAGAATGACTGCTGTGTAGTGTGCTGTCACTGAATGGCTGTTGTGTAGTGTACTGGCACTGAATGGTTGTGTGGTGTGCTGGCACAGAATGGCTGTTGTGTAGTGTGCTGGCACAGAATGGCTGTTGTATGTTGTACTGGCAGTGAATGGTTGTTGTGTGGTGCACTGGCTCTAAATGGCAGTTGTATAGGGTGCTGGAACTGAATGGCTGTTGTGTAGTGTGGTGGCACTGAATAGCTGTTGTGTAGTGTGCTGGCACAGAATGACTGCTATGTAGTGTGCTGTCACTGAGAGGCTGTTGTGTAGTATGCTGGCACAGAATGGCTGTTGTGTAGCGTACTGGCACTGAATGGCTGTTGTGTGGTGTGCTGGCACTTAATAGCTGTTGTGTAGTGTGCTGACACTGAATGACTGCTGTGTAGTGTGCTGTCACTGAATGGCTGTTGTATAGTGCACTGGCACTGAATGGTTGTTGTGTAGTATGCTGGCACAGAATGGCTGTTGTGTAGTGTACTGGCACTTAATGGTTGTTGTGTGGTGTGCTGGCACATAGTGGCTGTTGTGTAGTGTGCTGGCACAGAAGGGCTGTTGTGTGTTGTACTGGCGTGAATGGTTGTTGTGTGGTGCACTGGCTCTAAATGGCAGTTGTATAGGGTGCTGGTACTGAATGGCTGTTGTGTAGTGTGCTGGCACAGAATGACTGCTGTGTAGTGTGCTGTCACTGAATGGCTGTTGTGTAGTGTACTGGCACTGAATGGTTGTGTGGTGTGCTGGCACAGAATGGCTGTTGTGTAGTGTGCTGGCACAGAATGGCTGTTGTATGTTGTACTGGCAGTGAATGGTTGTTGTGTGGGCACTGGCTCTAAATGGCAGTTGTATAGGGTGCTGGTACTGAATGGCTGTTGTGTAGTGTGGTGGCACTGAATAGTTTTGTGTAGTGTGCTGGCACAGAATGACTGCTATGTAGTGTGCTGTCACTGAGAGGCTGTTGTGTAGTATGCTGGCACAGAATGGCTGTTATGTAGCGTACTGGCACTGAATGGCTGTTCTGTGGTATGCTGGCACTTAATAGCTGTTGTGTAGTGTGCTGACACTGAATGACTGCTGTGTAGTGTGCTGTCACTGAATGGCTGTTGTGTAGTGTACTGGCACTGAATGGTTGTTGTGTGGTGTGCTGGCACATAATGGCTGTTGTGTAGTGTGCTGGCACAGAATGGCTGTTCTGTAGTGCACTGGCCGTGAATGGTTGTTCTGTAGTGCACTGGTACTGAATGGCTGCTGTATAGGTGCTGGTACAGAATAGCTGTTGTGTAGAGTGCTGGCACAGAATGACTGCTGTGTAGTGTGCTGCCACTGAATGGTTGTTGTGTAGTATGCTGGCACAGAATGGCTGTTGTGTAGTGTACTGGCACTGAATGGCTGTTGAGGGGTGTGCTGGCACAGAATGGCTGTTGTGTAGTGTGGTGGCAGTGAATGGTTGTTGTGTGGTGCATTGGCTCTAAATGGCAGTTGTGTAGGGTGCTGGTACTGAATGGCTGCTGTGTAGTGTGGTGGCACTGAATAGCTGTTGTGTAGTGTGCTGGCACAGAATGACAGGTGTGTTTAGTTCTGGCAGTGAATGGTTGTTGTGTGGTGCATTGACTCTGAATGGCAGTTGTGTAGTGTGCTGTTACTGAGTGGCTGTTGTGTAGTGTGATGGCACTGAATGGTTGTTGTGTAGTGTGCTGGTACAGAACCGCTGTTGTGTAAGGTAAAGGGAAGGGAAAGGGGAAATTGTTTATCCGAGAAAGGCACACTAAGCCAAAGCTTGTTTCCTGGTGTGACCTGCGAGAGCAAGGAAGTTAAGTGACTTGCTCAGGGACACACAGAATGCAAGCGGGGGCTGTGGGATTCAAACCCAATTCTCCAGGTTTCCAGCTCAGAACCTTAAACCATTGTGCTATACTGTGTGGTAGCACAGAATGGCTGTTGTGTAGTGTGATAACACTGAATAGCTGTTGTGTAGTATAGTGGCATAGAATGACTGTTCTTTGGTGAGCTGACACAGAATGACTGTTGTGTAGTATGTTGTCACTGAATAGCTGTTGTGTAGTGTGCTGGCACTGAATGGTTGTTGTGTGGTGTGCTGGCACATAATGGCTGTTGTGTAGTGTGCTGGCACAGAATGGCTGTTGTGTGTTTTACTGGCGTGAATGGTTGTTCTGTAGTGCACTGGCTCTAAATGGCAGTTGTATAGGGTGCTGGTACTGAATGGCTGTTGTGTAGTGTGGTGGCACTGAATGACTGCTGTGTAGTGTGCTGTCACTGAATGGTTGTTGTGTAGTATGCTGGCACAGAATGGCTGTTGTGTAGTGTACTGGCACTGAATGGCTGTTGTGTGGCGTGCTGGCACTGAATAGCTGTTGTGTAGTGTGCTGACACTGAATGACTGCTGTGTAGTGTGCTGTCACTGAATGGCTGTTGTGTAGTATGCTGGCAAAGAATGGTTGTTGTGTAGTGTACTGGCACTGAATGGTTGTTGTGGGGTGTGCTGGCACAGAATGGCTGTTGTGTAGTGTGGTGGCAGTGAATGGCTGTTGTGTGGTGCATTGGCTCTAAATGGCAGTTGTGTAGGGTGCTGGTACTGAATGGCTGCTGTGTAGTGTGGTGGCACTGAATAGCTGTTGTGTAGTGTGCTGGCACAGAATGGCTGTTGTGTGTTGTACTGGCAGTGAATGGTTGTGTGGTGCATTGGCTCTAAATGGCAGTTGTGTAGGGTGCTGGTACTGAATGGCTGTTGTGTAGTGTGGTGGCACTGAATAGCTGTTGTGTAGTGTGCTGGCACAGAATGACAGTTGTGTTTAGTTCTGGCAGTGAGTGGTTGTTGTATGGTGCATTGACTCTGAATGGCAGTTGTGTAGTGTGCTGTTACTGAGTGGCTGTTGTGTAGTGTGATGGCACTGAATGGTTGTTGTGTAGTGTGCTGGTACAGAACTGTTGTTGTGTAAGGTAAAGGGAAGGGAAAGGGGAAATTGTTTATCTGGGAAAGGCACACTAAGCCAAAGCTTGTTTCCTGGTGTGACCTGCGAGCACAAGGAAGTTAAGTGACTTGCTCAGGGACACACAGAATGCAAGCGGGGGCAGTGGGATTCAAACCCAAGTCTCCAGGTTTCCAGCTCAGAACCTTAAACCATTGTGCTATACTGCATGGTAGCACAGAATGACTGTTGTGTGGTGTACAGCCACAGAATGGCTGTTGTGTAGTGTGATAATACTGAATAGCTGTTGTGTAGTATAGTGGCACAGAATGACTGTTCTTTGGTGAGCTGACACAGAATGACTGTTGTGTAGTATGGTGTCACCGAATAGCTATTGTGTAGTGTGCTGGCACTGAATAACTGTTGTGTAGTGTGCTAGCACTGAACGGGTGTTGTGTAGTGTGCTGGCACAGAATGGTTGTTGTGTAGTGTGCATGCAGTGAGTAGCTGGGTAGTGTGCTGGTGCTCAGTGGCTGCTGCGCAATGCACTGGCACTGAATAACTGTTGTGTAGTGTACTGGTGCTGAGTAGCTGTTGTGTAGTGTGCTGGCACTGAATGACTGTTGTGTGTTGTACTGGCGTGAATGGTTGTTGTGTGGTGCACTGGCTCTAAATGGCAGTTGTATAGGGTGCTGGTACTGAATGGCTGTTGTGTAGTATGCTAGCACTGAATAGCTACTGTGTAGTGTGCTGGCACTGAATGGCTGTTGTGTAGTGTGCTGGCACCGAATGGCTGTTGTGGAGCATGCTAGCACTGAATAGCTGTTGTGTAGTGTGCTGGCACTGAATGGCTGTAGTGTAGTATGCTGGCACAGAATGGCTGTTGTGTAGTGTGCTGGCACTGAATGGATGTTGTGTAGTATGCTAACACTGAATGGCTGTTGTGTGTTGTGCTGGTTCTGCATGGCTGTTGTATAGTGCACTGGCTCTGAATTGTTATTGTGTAGCATGCTGGTGCTGAATGATGGTTGTGTTACAGAGTATGCTGGTGCTGATAGGCTGTTGTGTGGTGTGCTGGTGCTGAATGGCTGTTGTGTAGTATGCTGGCACTGAATAGCTGTTGTGTAGTGTGCTGGTGCTAAATGATGGTTGTGTAGTGTGCTGGCACTGAATGGCAGTTGTGTAGTATGCTGGCACTGAATGATTGCTGTGTAGTGCACTGGCTCTGCATGGCTGTAATGTGTTGTGCTGAATGATGGCTGTGTAGTGTCCTGGTTATTGAATGACTGTTGCGTAGTATGCAGGCACTGAATAGCTGTTGTGTAGTATGCTGGCACTGAATGGCTGTTGTGTAGTGTAGTGGCACAGAATGGCTGTTGTGTAATGTGCTGGCGCTGAATGGCTGTTGTGTGTTGTGCTGGCACTGAATAGCTGTTTGTAGTGTGCCGGGCTGAATGATGGTTATGCGCAGTGTGCTGTCACCGAATGGCTGTTGTGTAGTGTACTGGCTCTGCATGACTGTTGTGTAGTATGCTGGCACTGAATGGCTGCTGTGTAGTGTGCTGGCTCAGAATGGTTGTTGTGTAGTGTGCTGCCACTGAATGGCTGTTGTTTGTTGTGCTGGCTCTGCATGGCTGTTGTATAGTATGCTGACACTGAATAGCTATTGTGTAGTGTGCTGGTGCTGAATGATGGTTGTGTAGTGTTTCCAGCATGGAATGGCTGTTGTGTAGGGTGCTGGCACTGAATGGCTGTTGTGTAGTATGCTGGCACTGAATAGCTGTTGTGTAGTGTGTTGTGCTGAATGATGGTCATGCAGTGTACTGGCACAGAATAGCTGTTGTGTTGTGTGCTGGCACTGAATGGTTGTTGTGTAGAATGCTAGTACTGAATAGCTGTTGTGTAGTATGCTGGCACTGAACGACTGTTGTGTAGTGTGATGGCACAAAATGGCTGTTGTGTAGTGTGTTGGCAATGAATGGCAGTTGTGTAGTATGCTGGCACTGAATGATTGCTGTGTAGTGCACTGGCTCTGCATGGCTGTAATGTGTTGTGCTGAATGATGGCTGTGTAGTGTCCTGGTTATTGAATGACTGTTGCGTAGTATGCAGGCACTGAATAGCTGTTGTGTAGTATGCTGGCACTGAATGGCTGTTGTGTAGTGTGGTGGCACAGAATGGCTGTTGTGTAATGTGCTGGCGCTGAATGGCTGTTGTGTGTTGTGCTGGCACTGAATAGCTGTTGTGTAGTGTGCCGGGGCTGAATGATGGTTATGCAGTGTGCTGTCACTGAATGGCTGTTGTGTAGTGCACTGGCTCTGCATGACTGTTGTGTAGTATGCTGGCACTGAATGGCTGCTGTGTAGTGTGCTGGCTCAGAATGGTTGTTGTGTAGTGTGCTGCCACTGAATGGCTGTTGTTTGTTGTGCTGGCTCTGCATGGCTGTTGTATAGTATGCTGACACTGAATAGCTATTGTGTAGTGTGCTGGTGCTGAATGATGGTTGTGTAGTGTTTCCAGCATGGAATGGCTGTTGTGTAGGGTGCTGGCACTGAATGGCTGTTGTGTAGTATGCTGGCACTGAATAGCTGTTGTGTAGTGTGTTGTGCTGAATGATGGTCATGCAGTGTACTGGCACAGAATAGCTGTTGTGTTGTGTGCTGGCACTGAATGGTTGTTGTGTAGAATGCTGGCACTGAATAGCTGTTGTGTAGTATGCTGGCACTGAACGACTGTTGTGTAGTGTGGTGGCACAAAATGGCTGTTGTGTAGTGTGCTGGCAATGAATGGCTGTTGTGTGTTGTGCTGGCACTGACTAGCTGTTCTGTAGTGTGCTGGTCCTGATTGATGGTTGTGCAGTGTGCTGGTTCTGCATGGCTGTTGTGTAGTGCACTGGCTCTGAATTGGTATTGAATAGTACTATGCTGGTGCTGAATGATGGTTGTGTTGTGTAGTGTGCTGGTGCAGAATGGCTGTTGTGTAGTGTGCTGGTGCTGATTGGCTGCTGTGTAGTGTGCTGGCACTGAATGGATGTTCTTTGGTGGTCTGGCACTGAATAGCTGTTGTGTAGTGTACTGGCACAAAATGACTGTTCTTTGTTGAGCTAACACAGAATGGCTGTTGTGCAGTGTGCTGGTACTAAATGGCTGTTGTGTAATATGCTGGCACTAAATATATGTTGTTGTGTAGTGTGGCGGTACTGAATGATGGTTGTGTAGTGTGGTGGCACTGAATAGCTGTTATGTAGTACACTGGCTCTGCATGGCTGTAGTATGTTGTGCTGGCACTGAATAGCCTTTGTGTGGTATGCTGGCACTGAATGGCTGTTGTGTAGTGTGCTCCCACAGAATGGCTCTTTCATAGTTTCATAGTATTATACAGGCTCTTGAGGTCAAAGACCCATTACGAACCCACCGTCACTGGTTTAGTGATGGAAACCAAATTTACTTTCCGTCATATGATTATCTAAGTTTATTTTAAATTGTTCCAGTGTCTTACTCATGACTACATATCTTGGTAAAATATTCCATATCGGTGGAGCTCTTTGTGTAAAAAAATTTTTACGCCTTATTGTTCTGCTCACAGTTGTCTTAAGTTGAAGGTTATGTGACCTAATATTATTTGTTTTTCAAGACAAATTGTAGTAAACAATGCGTTATCTTGGAGTGCTTTAAATATAAGAATCAGATCCGCTCTTAGAGATCTGTATTCCTAGGAGTACAGGTTCAGGGTTCTTAATCTTACACTATAGCTTTTGTTTTTGACACTACTAATTTTCTTTGTACCCCTTTGTTTTACTCTTTCAGCTATTTTTTTGATTCCCACTGCTGTTGGTGTACAAAAGGGAGCACAATACTCCAGGTGAGGTTGAATAAGGCTAACATATAGTGGTAATAGGACTTCTTTATTTCTACTTCTAATGTGCCTTTGGATCCATCCAAAAATGCAGTAGCATTTTTTAACCACATTATTTATATGTGTATCGGGTTTTATGTTTTCAGTGATTATAACACCCAAATCTTTTTATTCTGTAGTGGTGGTTAATTGTATTCCATTCATCACATATATTGCCTTAATGTTGTGTTTACCCATGTGCATTACCTTGCATTTCTGTTCACTGAAGTTCATTTTAGAAAAATTGGCCCAATTACATAATTTATTTAAATTTTCTTGCAGGTTATTGATTGACACAGTGTCATTCACAATACACCCGACTTTACAGTTGTCTACATATTTACTGATCCAGACCCCTTTACTTGTTTGCATAGTTGAAATAAGTATATTAAAGAGTAGTGGACCCAGTACCAAGCCCTGGGGTACTTCACTAGTGACTTTGGTCCACTCTGATTCAAATCCCCCTAAGAACCAAGAACCACTCTTTGATGTCTGTCTCTCAACCATGAGTCAATCCATTGTATTATTTTACCATCAAGAGTTATTTTATGCAGTTGCTCTATTAATACACTATGGTAAACTGTGTCGAATACTTTGGCATAATCTAAAAACACCACATCAACGGGCAGTCCCTGTTCTAATGCCTCACTTACCGGATCAAAGAAATGTATTAGATTCGTTAATCATGACTGACCCGTCCATGCTGTGCTATGTCTAGACTATCACTATTTTTAATATGGTCTAGTATTTTATTTTGCATTAACCACTCCATTAATTTACTGATGGTAGACATTAGGCTGATTGGTCTATAATTACAAACATTTTGTTTACTTCCCCCCTTGAAGATGGGAGTAATATTTGCTTTTCTCCAAGATTCAGGGGTTTTACCCTCTTGAATGGAAGTATTAAATAACACGGTTAGTGGACCCAGGAGTTCCTTGCACACTGTTTTAATGAAATGAGGACTGATTCCATCCAGCCCTGGGGATGATCCAGGTTTTTAGTTTTCCAATTGATTCTAAAACCTGCTGTTAGGTAAAGGTAATTGGGGGGTTACTTGTATTCAAAGCATTCAGCTCTACTCTTCTGTCTGTTTTTAAAACACTTGCAAAGTAATTAATAAGTATCCCAACCATGTCTGCCTCATTGCTCCATATTTCATCATTTGGAGTGAGTGGACCAATATCATTCTGAGCTCCTTTTAAAATGACTATATAATTATAGAACTGTTTCCTATTATCTTTTGTTTTTTTCAACTATATTTAATTCTAGTTTTGTTTTGCCATGCAGATTTGTTTTTTTGTTTTCTTTGCTAATTGTTTTAACTTATTCAAGTCATCCTCTCCATTGGTTCGCTTGTATTTACAATATGCTCTTTTTTTTCTTATTAATTAGTTTCCTAATCTTCCCATTCCACCAATGGGGAATCCTATGGTTCTTGTTATTATACTTAAACCTTAATGGTACCTATGTTTTAGTACTGTACTCGATTTCCTTTAAGATATGCTCCCAAGTTTCTTCCAGACTACATCTGTTTAGGGACTCTTTCCATTCCCATTTACTCAAATAGGTTCTAATCTTGACATAGTTAGCTTTAGCAAAATTTCTAAAAGTTGATTTGCCTTTAATTATTGTAGAGGTTTTTGATCACTGTCACTGAGGGGGAGGTAGAATTTGAGGTACAGAACAATGAGTCTTAGTATTAGTTAATATCAGATCTAAGATATTGTCTTTCCTAGATGGAAGTTTAACCAATTGCTCTAAATCATGTAATAAGGTAATTTCAAGAAAACTTTTTTCTAGCTGTCCATTGGTTTTTTAGTTCAGCCAGTTTATATCTGGAAGATTAAAGTCTTCCATCAATAAAAAATCACCTTTAATCTCAATATTCTCTATTTCTTCCAAGAAAAGCTGATTATAAGCATGTTCCAGGTTAGGGGAGCGATAAGCCAGTCCAATTTTTATGGAACTATCAGCTAACAGTAATTTAACCCAAGTTATTTATGTATCAGACTGATACAAGTAGAATTGGTGTCCCTTGAGATGTTCAGAGACAAATAATGCTCCTCCTCCTCCTTTTTTGTCCTTTCTGCTCTTAAGGAATGTATTGTATCCTGGTATGTTGGTATTCCATTCATTTTTAGTAAACCAGGTCTCAGTGACTCCACAGATATCTACTCTCAAAGTAGTCAATATATGCTCTAGTTCATCCACTTTATTTGGGAGACTTCATGCATTTAATAATAATACCCTGAGTTCACTATTCCCCTGAACTGTTTTTGTTAGGATTTTGCTAGATTTCAGTAAGTCATTATCCTTATTTGGATACGAGTTATTTGTACCAATGGGTACTTGAGTATTCCTTGGTGCTTGTTTAGGTTGACAATGATTATTTATCTGGTTTGGTAAACTAGATAGTATATGGTTCACCTCTTCCCCCTCCTCTGTAGTTTAAATGTTTAGTGAGGCACGCTGCTATCCTTTCCCCCAGAAGCTGACTTCCCAACTTATTAAGATGAAGACCATCTTTACTAAAGAGATGACTTCTGTCAGAAAATTCTTCCCAGTGGGTTATACATTCTAATGATTGCTTTAAACACCATCGTCTTAGCCAGTCATTGATATGTTTAATTTTGCATGTCTGCTCATAGGTTGCTCTCGGGATGGAAAGAATTTCAGAGAGTATTAACTCGCCGTCAAGATCTACGATTTTGTTTGTTAGATTAACACATTCTTATTTCACTTGCTGAGCACTTTACTGTAATACATTATTGGCTCCAGCATGAACTATAACAATTGTTTTTTTCCTTTTTACCACCCAGAATATCATTAGTCATTTGGGTGATATGTGACAGTTTAGCACCCTTGAGGCAGGACAGAGTTCTATTATGTTTATCTGGATCACAGATGACTCTGCCGGGTCCCTTAACAATGGAGTCTCTGAAAACGTTAATTTGTTGCATGTTATAGTTTGTGGGATTTATATCCATACTTTCCTCTGTGTAGGGCTGCTCTACTGTAGGCTCATGGTTAGTATTATTGGGAGATGGCACAATAGGCTCAAATGTAATTAACTGTTCTGTTCTTATACAAGCAGGTGTATTACTTGAAATGTGAGATTCTGTTGTATATATGTATATATTTCTATGTTAACCTCTATTTCTGGGCTCTGCATATCGTCATTTGACAAAGGGTCAAATCTGTTTTGTATTGTCAAATGAAACCGATCTGCCCTCCATCCTCTTTTATTTTTCAATAGTTTCGCACTTTGAACCTGATACCATCTATCTTCTGGGCTGATGAGTGAAACATAGAAAAATAGAATTTGATGGCAGATAAGGACCGTTTGGCCCACCCAGTCTGCCCATTTCCCTACCTAATGGATTAGCTGCAGATCCTAGTTAACCAGCAGCCTACTTCTTCCAGCCACCACCCCCTAGAATTGCCTTATGACTGTCCCATGCATGCTTGAATTCCACCACTGTTTTTGACTCCACAACCTCCTCTGGAAGGACGTTCCATGCATCCACAACCCTCTCTGTGAAAAAATGCTTCCTTAAATTACCTCTGAGCCGCCCCCCCTCTATCTTCAAATTGTGCCCCCTTGTTCTTGCACACCTCTTTTCTTGAAAGATGCTACCCTCTTGGACTTTGTTGATTCCCTAAAGGTACTTGAAAGTTTCCATCATGTCCCCCCCTCTCCCTCCTTTCCTCGAGGCTATACATATTAAGCTCTTTAAGTCTCTCTTCATATGTCTTCCGGTGCAGACCCTGCACCATTTTAGTTGCCCTCCTCTGGACAACTTCCATCCTGTCTATGTCTTTGCGGAGATTGGTTCTCCAGAACTGCACGCAGTACTCCGGATGGGGTCTGACCAGCTGTCTGTACAGAGGGATAATAACTTCCTGTTTTCTACTGGTGATGCCTCTCCCTATGCATCCCAGTATCCCCCAGCCCTTCTTGCTGCCCTCTCACATTGCTTGCCCACCTTTAGGTCATCTGATATGACTACCCCCAGGTCCCTTTCCATTTTTGTTGTTGTTAGTATCTCACCCCCATTGTGTACTCTTTCCTGGGTTTTGTTTCCCAGGTGCATTACCTTGCACTTTAGCATTGAATCTAAGCTGCCATACATTTGACCATTTCTCAACCCTGCCAAGTCCATTCTCATCCTTTCCACCCCACCTTGAGGCATCAACTCTGTTGCAGATCTTGTGTCATCTGCACAGAGACATATTTTTCTTCCAGTCCCTCTGCAATGTCGTCATAAAGACATTGAAGAGGACCTGTCCTATTACTGAACCTCACGGTACCCCACTAGTAACCCCCTTTCTTCAGAGTGGACTCCATTTACTATTATTCTCTGTGTCCTATTCTCCAGCCAATTATTTACCCAGGCTGTCATCTTGGGACCCACTCCCATGCTGGCTAACTTGTATATTAATCTTTGTGTGGGACTGTGTCAAATGCCTTTAAAGTCTAGGTAGGCCATGTCCACAGCCCTCCCTGATCTACTACTTGGTCACCCAGTCAAAGAAATCTATCAGATTTGTCTGGCATGACCTTCCCACTGTGAATCCATGCTGCCTTGGGTCCTGTGCCCCTCTGGCCTCTAGATACTCGACAATTCTTTCCTTCAGAAGTGATTCCATCATTTTCCCTACCACTGAGGTTAAACTAACAGGTCTGTAGTTTCCTGCTTCTGCCTTGCTCCCACTTTTGTGAAGGGGAATCACATCTGCCCTCCTCCAGTCCTCAGGTACCACCCCATCCTCCCATGATTTGTTAAAGAGGGTAGTCAGTGGTGTCACTAGTTCTACCCTTAGTTCTTTTAGAATTCTGAGATGAATCCCATCAGGCCCCATTGCTTTGTCCACCTTCAGTTTTAAGAGTTCTTTCAGAACCCTTTCTTCTGTAAATGGGCTGGTATCAACTTCTGTATCCAGAGTGTTTCTACTGTTTGTTTTAGGTACCTCCCCCTCTTCCTTTGTAAATACTGAGCAAAAATATTTGTTTAGTATCTCTGCCTTTCACAGTCACCCTCTGCCCACCCACCCTCCCTCCCTCCCTCCCTTTATTAAGCCTCACTATCCCTCCCTTGGTCTTGCTTATAAAAGGTTTTATCCCCCTTCTTAACTGAGTTGGTTATCTTTTCCTTGGTTTGGGCCTTTGCTGTTCTGACTGCCTTCCCAGCTTCCTTTTGCTTTAACTGTGTATCATCTTCCCTACCTCTTTTCCTATTGGCAATATTGTCTGCTAACTGAGGAAGGATGATACAATTATTGGGGGGGGGTGCTGTAAGAGCCATGTCATGTACTGTGGTATCTAAACAACTTTGTCCATTCATTACTTTCATTCTGACGTTATATCTGTCTGCTATTTCCTTTTGACTTTGCTCTAACTCAGTAAGTGTTTTATTAAAGTATGAAATCTCAGTTGCCATGTCTTTATATTCTTTACATTTATTACAGATATACTCCTGTTTCAGCACAGTATCCAAGTCAAGGTTGTACATGCAGCATAGACTACATTTGACACCCCTACGACCATCAAGAGTTTTCAAGAATGCCCCCCATTGTTATTTAGTACAAACACCCCTATCCAGATAATACTCTAATAACTTGGCAAGTTAGAACAGCTCTGTGATCTACCAGTATACAGAGGAATTACAAATATGCAGTCACAGAAATCCACTGTTGTTGCTATAATTGTAAGCCTCACCTTGTTTTCCTTCTAGCTGTCAGTGTATCCTAGGTTATTTCCCTCGTTACACCCCGCGAAAACATGTGCAGATGCACATGTCACGCGGTGACGCACGCTCGCCCTGCTCACCACAGGGCTTCCTTATAAGAGTGTCTGTGACCCAGGAAGTAGATGCAGGGGTCACAGAACACTAATTGTGCAAGTAAAGCTTTTAACAAATCCAAACTGCTTAAATGACCACTGAGAAGTGGCTTAACAATACAGGGATGTCCAAACAGTGTTTAAAGCTAACAAATGCCCCAAATCTGCTGAGTTGTAGTCCTCAAGTAACACCCAGGAAACTACAGCTCATCTGCCCAGTTCCTGAATAGGTCTGTGTGGTGTAGTGTGCTAGCACTGGCTAGCTGTTGTGTGTTGTGCTGGCTCTGCATGACTGTTGTATACTGTGCTGGCTCTGCATGGCTGTTGTGTAGTGCACTGTCTCTGAACTGATATTGTATAGTATGCTGGTGCTGAATGGTGGTTGTGTTGTGCAGTGTGCTGGTGTTGATAGGCTGTTGTGTAGTGTGTTGGTGCTGAATGGCTGTTGTGTAGTACACTGGCACTGAATAGTTGTTGCGTAGTGTGCATGCAGCAAGTAGCTGGGTAGTGTGCTGGTGTTCAGTGGCTGCTGTGCAATGCACTGGCACTGAATAGCTGTTGTGTAGTGTGCTGGTGCTGAATGATGGTTGTGTAGTGTGCTGGCACTGAATGGCTTTTGTGTAGTATGCTGGCAATGAATGGCTGTTGTGTAGTGCACTGGCTCTGAATGGCTGTTGTGTAGTGCACTGTCTCTGAACTGATATTGTATAGTATGCTGGTGCTGAACGGTGGTTGTGTTGTGCAGTGTGCTGGTGTTGATAGGCTGTTGTGTTGTGTGCTGGCACTGAATGGCTGTTGTGTAGTTTGCTGGCACTGAATGGCTGTTGCGTAGTGTGCTGGTGCTGAATGATGCTTGTGTAGTGTGTTGGCACCGAATGGCTATTGTGTAGTATGCTGGCACTGAATGGCTGTTGTGTAATGCACTGGCTCTGAATGGCTGTTGTGTACTGCACTGTCTCTGAATGGCTGTTGTGTAGTGTGCTGGCACTGAATAGCTGTTGCATAGTGTGCTGGTGATGAAAGGCTTTTGTGTAGCATGCTGTGTTTATGTTGTGTAGCATAAATAAAATTATTATAATAATTGGCCTTTGTTTTTTCCTATAGAAAAAACCAGTACTAATTTGCTGTTATAACCAGTTGGTTATAATGGCCAACATGAGCTGGCTTTCACTATAAGAAACACAAGCCTCTGTCCCCTCACATATACTGACAGCTTTGCGGCTCTCACAGACCACTAGAAACGCACACGGGGTCCCTATCAGCGCTCAGGTCGGAAACCCAGTGTCTTCAACATTTCCTATCCTTTTTTTGCCAATCACAGTGGTAGTGTGTTACTTTTCCAATGAGTTCAAGTTCAAATTTATTGCAGGAAAACTCCATTGAGTATGCTCATTTACAAGGGGATCCCGGTAGGACAACCAGTACATCAGAATACAGTATACAAAATTTAGCATAACATCAGAGAAACTTCACAATACAGTAAACAAAGAATATGGCATACACAGTTCTGAGCTGGGCAATATTAAACATAATACAGTAACTTGCATAGACAAGAATAACATAATTAGACAATAAGGAATCAAAATTTCAGTACACAGTACAGTGATGACAGTGACAATGACAGTTAAAACAAGCATTTGTCGATGCCGAATGTTGCTTGCTGGCACTGGCGTTGGTTGTGCAGGAGTTAGAGAGATGCACAATGGGATTGGCAGTGAATTGGTGTGCTGATGGCGACCCCAACCCCACCATTCAGAGAGTGACAGGTGTTGGGATGTGCCTTTGGGTCACTGGCCATAACGCTCATGCCATTTCACCTCCCCCTACCCCACAGAGACCGACACGTGCCACAATGTGCCTTCGGGTCTTCGGGCCTTACACTCACCCCATTCCATAAGAAAATATACTGACATGGGTGCAGTGTAGGAGAATGGGGTGAACATTGGGGCCGAAGAGTCCAAGGCACACCTCGACGGCTGTCACTGGTTGCAGGGTGGGGGGTGGAATGGTGTGAGCATTACAGCTGACAATGGCAAGTCATACCCCTGACACCTGTCAGTCTGTACAGGATGGGGCAGTATGGGTGGAAACCCTAATGCCCAGGGCATTTGTTGGTATTTTCACTCCAAATTTTCAACATGGGCTGTTTGTGACCCCACCTCGTGAACAGTGGCACAATGAGTTTGTTTGCTGAAAGGTGATCTTGTACAGCGACTGTGCATTTTGGCGCCACAGGTGCGAAAACAGATTTTGAGCAGGATGTGAAAAATGATAGCTGCACTGCCCATGAGGAGGCATAAAAAAAATGGCATTGTTGAAAATCTGGAGTGAAAATATGAAAACTTGGTGACATCACGAGAGTGTGTAGAAACTGCACAATGCACGTCTGTAATGCAATTATTTTGGGGATTTGTATGACCAAATTTTCAACATAGGCATTTTGGAAACTCCAGTCATGAACAGTGTTACTGTGATTTTGTTAATCTGGCCCAAATATTGATTTCCCACAGTGACTACGCCATCGTGAGCCACATGTGTGAAAACACATTTTGGGCAGGATGTGGAAAATGACAGCTGTACTGTTCATAAGAGTTGTGAAAAAAGGGCAATGTTGAAAATCTGGAGTGAAAATATAAAAAATTGTCAAAGTTACGAGCATGTATTGAAACTGGGCAATGCACGCTCGTAACACAGTCATGTTTTGGAATTTTTCCACCAGATTTGCAAGATAGGGCTTTTAGGACCCCATCTCATGAACAGTGGCATTGTTATTTTGTTAATTGGTCCTAAAAGGTGATTTTGCGCAGTAACTTCGAAATGACCTTTCAGGCCTGAGGAACAAAATGTCAGTGCATGTGTTCATGAGGTAGGGTCTCAAGCACCCAATGTTAAAAATTTGGAGGCAAAATTCCAAAAAATGGTTGAGATATGCACCAAAGTTGAAAAAACACATTTATGCCATTATACAGCTTACCGGCATTTCTTCAGTTCGCAATTGGCTTTGAAGAGTCCAGACATGTTCCTGGTCCACCAAAGATCATTGTGCCGAGCTCTGGAGGTAAGTATGGGGTGAGGGTGGTGTAGGGAGGTGGGGTGCACAGAGAGTGGTGCGGGTTGGGGCCCCACAGTGAGGGACCGTTTTCTTGTTTTTCAAGTATAAAAAAAAAAAAGGAACACCAGGAACACTGCGGACAGTTTTCTTTTTTTTACAGGTGTGTGCCCCATGACTTTGGGGGCGGTGATGTTGGCCACACTGAGGTGGGCTCCCAGTGTGGCACAGAATGGGGGCCAGAACATTCTGACGACGGTCAGCTTTCCTTATGGAGAGGCACACTGGGGTGGGCTCCCAGTGTGCCACACAATCTTGGGGGGGGATGATTTAGCATGCCGACAGGGGAATTGGGCACCCCTGAAGTCGGCTGTGCAGACACTGTGCTGCAGATGGCGGCAGCCACTGCCGCCATGGTTATTGAAATACTTCTCCGGAAAAGGCACATCGGGAGGCATGTTATTGTGCCGCTGTATGACGAGCTTGTCTCTCATTGCAGTGGCACTTTCCTTACATGTGTTGACCACTTTACATATTTCTTGTCTGAGCACCTGAATGCTGGCTTATTGGGGAATGAGGGACGCACCTAGTAATGCGTGCTCTGCATTCGCCCAAACTGATGCACCTCCAAAATCTGCTACTACCACAAGATATTGGCTGGTGCACAAGTGCGCAAGCAAACATAAAAAAGCCATTCTTGCTTTCATGAATGTCTCCTTGACCTGCAATGTAAGCTAATGGAAGTTTTATCTGAAAACAGACATAAAGCTAAAATGTGTTACAGTTTTGCAGATGTTGCCGTTTAAGCAGAAATAATTATTTCACAGTGCTACATCTAATTAAGTCTCTGTCATTGTTCACTAACAATAATGCAATGATCATCTTGCCTCAACAGGACAAAAAAACTAAGTCCAGCAATTATATAAAACAGTGGCTGGGTAGGTGTTTAAAACCTGAATTTTACATACTCTCTCGGTGTGGGATGCTTTTATAAACCCCACAAGCTTCGTTCTTGGGGTTTGTGTAGCATCCCACACCATGGGTACGTGTAACATTCTCATTTTGCACACCTACCCAACCTCTATTCAATATACAATAACTGGGGACCATTTTTAGCCTTAGGGAATCCCAGTTATGATTTGCCATGTGCCAGGTTTCCCTCACTCCGTGCTTGTGCCAGCCGTCCATCTTCCCTTTGTGGCATCGGATACTTTCATTACCCAGGACCACCACTATTCCACCGTAAGTAAATTTAGGAAAAAAAACCAAAAACTTAGCCCTTTGAAATAAACTTTGCAGATGAACCTCTTTATTAAAAAAAAAGTTACATTTCCACAGCAGCTTGAACCTGATTTGACTGCAGCTCCCGGCAGGGGCTGCACAGTGATGTGTTTGTAATTTATATAATTGCTGTTGTGAAAAAACTGTCCTCAGCAGTTATATCAAATAAAGGCAGGTAGGTGTGTAAAACTCAAATTTTACACATACCCTTCGGTGTGGGATGCCTTTATAAACCCCTATAGCTACAATCTCAGGGTTTATGTGTCATCCTGCACATTGGTGTGTGTGTAAAATTCTCATTATAACCCTGTACCCAGCCATTATTCTCTATATTTCACATGCTCATCTACTCATCTGCATACACTAGTGTTTACTGATCCCTTTATTTCTGTATGTATGTTTTTGTAGTTTCATACAATGGGCCCTGTGCATGTTCGGGTGGGAATTATGCACCAGAGGCACATATCCCACCCGTGTAGCTCCATGGCCCTGCACAGGTGCAGGGTGCACGGTATTCACTACCACATGCACCCACGGGGCATCTGTCTGTGGCCCCCGCCCCTCTGGCGCGCAGATGTGCGGAAGACATTTCCACAGACTGGGTGCGCATCTAATGGGATGCCTGGACCCGGTCCACTAATGGATTCCATGCACCCATGGGGCACGGATGTTACCAGAGGGCACAATGTGCGCCGCTAGCTCAGGACAGGTGGGTGCCTGGTTGGTCACCCCAGTCCTCCTTGTTGTCCCATGGGCTGGCGTGGCATGGGGGGGTCTGCAGTGCCCCCATGTCGGTGCCATGGCCAGCAGCAGTGTGCTAGGGGGCATGTATCCCTTATGGCTGAGTGTTACCCAGTATAAGGTGCACCCCCCACGCCCAGCACACCATACCTTTGTGAATGGTGCGGAGAGCAGGCGCACACCCCCCAACCCATCCCTGGTGTGTTGCTGTCTGCACAGGTGGGGGATCAGTCATATAACTGCCACACGCACCCTCTGTGAATTGCCGTATAGGGTCTACAGGAGCCCGCTCCATGGCATTCAGTCATAGTGATGCCAACGGGCCAGCTGTACGCTGCGCGTTGGCATTGTGCATATACTGTAGACCTAGGTTTGAAGTCTGTTGTAGTTGATGCGTTAACCATACCCCTTTTCCATACAGGATGTAATGAACAAACTATTTATGTCTTTCATTAACTTATCTGTAAGATATTAACCACATACTTGGTACTGTCTTAATAAGCATGTAGCAGGGGACGAATATTATTTCCTGAATACCATAAACCCCCTGAGACCACTCCTCAGACTTTAAGGTTTCCCCGGACCGCTCCTGACTCTGGTTGGTCTGATACTATGTATCAACTTTGCAGCTCTCCCTATTTACTTTCCATGTATCATGATTGTATGTTACTTGTAAAACGTGTAACTCATGCTCACTGCCTCACTATGTTGTACCATACTGTATCTTGCCTGTAACTCATGTAAATCATGCTCACCATTTCACTTTCTGTTCCATGAAAATCCCGGGTTACCCCTGAAAAAGGGACCTCCAGGGCCCAGTGGGCTCACCCGGTCACCAAAATTTAATAAATAAAATAAATAATAAACAGTAAGGTTCCCAAATATTCAGAAGCCCTTCCTGAACAGGGGACTATTCGGTATTCATGTGGAATACTGGAATTAAAAGAAAAAGAAAAAAGGCCCCCACCCTTCTTCCTCAGTCTACAGTCCAGTTAAAAATGCTACCCTATCCCCCTACCCTCTGTGAGTAGCCCAATCCTACCCTCCCTCTAACACCCACACTATATAAAGAATCGATGTCAAGTGTAGCCAGGAGCTCCCTTTGTGGACAGTTTCTTACAGCCACATGTACAACAGCTGCTGACCTCCATCTGTGATTCCATGGAAGTCATCAATATTACAGGAAATCTGCAAATGGAACCTGATTGGCTCATAGCTACACTTGACATTAATTCTTTACATTCTGCCCATCCTTTCTAAGGCCCCCTCAAGAACCCACTCTGTTCCAGATCTTGGTATCATCCACATAGAGACAGACCTTTCCTTTCAGTTCCTCCACTATGTCACTTATGAAGGCATTAAGGAGGACCAGTACCAGTACTTATCCCAGAGATACCCCACTGGTCACCTTCCTTTCTTCAAAGCAAACTTCGTTTACCGCTACCCTCTGTGTCCTATCCACTAAGCATTTTTTACCCAGGTTACCACCTTATTACCTACCCCCAAGTAACCAAATTTGCTTACCAGTCTTCTGTGTGGAATGGTGTTGATAGTCTTGCAGAAGTCTAGGTAGGCCACATCCACCGCTTCTCCCTAATCCAGCTCCTTGGTCACCCAGTCAAATAAATCTATCAGATTTCTCTGACATGACCCTTCCTCTGTGAAACCATGCTGCTTTGGGTCCTGTAATCTGTTGGATAGAAGATACTCCACAATCCATTCCTATAGTAGTGTTTCCATCAACATACCCACCACCGATGTCAGGCTGACAGGCATATAATTGCTTGCCTCTTCCTTGCTACCACTTTTGTGAAGTGGGACTACATCAGCACTTTTCCAGTCCTCTGGGACCACACCTGTCTCTAGTGATCTATTAAATAGATTTGTCAGAGGTCCAGCTAGTATCTCCCTGAGCTCCCTCAGTGCCGTTGGGGTGTACCCCATCTGACCCTATAGCCTTGTCTGCCTTCAGGTTAGCGAGTGCCTTCTGGACTCTCTCCTCAGGAAATGGACTTGTGTCCATTTCCCTCCCAGCAAAGTTCCTGATGCCCTTGCATGGTCCCTCCCCTTCTCCTTCTACTGTAAACACTGAGCAGAAGTATTCATTTAAGGTATTTGCTTTTTTCTTCATCCTCCTCCATACGGTCACCCCCCACCCCATCTTTAACCATACAATCATAATTGTATGGTTTGGTGGAATTTCACTGCATCTTGCTGATGAAATTGCAAGTGATTCTGCTGATCCATGCAACTGTGTGCACAGAATGGAGAGCTTACGATTAAACTGCTTAGTTAAAAAAAAAAACTCTGCTGAATCAGTAGCGGATAGAAAGCACATTCTGCAATAGTTCTGCTGGTGAATTTCCTTTACTGCACAGTCCTAAAATGACAGTTTAACAAGGGAGGTGAATAAAAAGCAGAAGTTTAATGCAGCAGTTTCAAGTTACACAGTGGTACAGTAAGTGTAGTTACTTTGCTACACATATGACTGTGTTAGTGTGGAACTTGGCAGCTGTGCATTGACAAGTGCGCTCATTCTGCCACACCTACAGTGAGATGGCACAGTAGTGGCAGGATTGTTATTTGATAAGTGCAGTTATTTTGCCACCCAGAAGATGGCGTGGGTGAGCAAGTTTGAAGTTACACGTTGAGAAGTGCAGTTGTGTTGCCACACGCGAGATGGTGTGGGTGAACAAGTTTGAAGTTATACATTGATAAGTGCAGTTATGTTGCCACACATAAGATACACGGGTGAACAAGTTTGAAGTTATGCACTGAGAAATGCAGTTATGTTGCCACACATAAGATGGTGCGGGTGAACAACTTTGATGTTATACATTGATAAGTGCAGTTATTTTGCCACACATAAGATGGCATGAGTGAATAAGTTTGAAACTATGCATTGATAAGTGCAGTTATGTTGCCACGCATAAAAAGATGTTGGTAAAGCAGTTTGAAGTTTTATTTATTTGGGCTGGCAGTGTAGCCTAGAGGATAGAGGAATGAGGTGTGAACAAGCTTGCTACATTCAGCAGACCAGACCTGAGTCTGATTCTCACAACCTCCACTTGCATACTGAGCGACTCTGAGCAAGTCACTTAACCACCCAGTGCTCCCAGGTCGCCCCTGAAAACAGGCACTTGTGCCTAGTTGGCCTTACCTGGTTACCAAAGACTAAAATAAAAATAAATAAAAATTATTTATTTAAAATTAGGTGACCGGGTTAGACATGCTGAACCAAAGCTTCTTTCCCAGGTGGATGGGGGAGGAGATGTATCAGGGAATGATACATCAATAACAAATATGGTGCCAACAACAGCTGCAGGTACAGGAACAATACAAAGCAAGGTACAAGTCATAAATTCCTGAAAGAAAGAAAAAACAATACAAAAAGTGTACAAAAGCCCATACTGTATGTTACAGAGTAGCAAGGATGAGAACTGCGGGGGTTACCAGCCAACATAGACCTGGTACACCCAAATCATGACTGGGATGCAAATGTCCCAGGTTATACTCTGTTCAGGAGAGATGGGGGAGTAGAAAGGGGGGGAGTGGTCCTGTATGTAAGGGAAGGGATTAAGGCAAAAGAGGTGCAGGGTAGACAGTGGGAAGCCAAGGCACTGTGGGTCACCCTTGAACCAGGCAACGGCACAGCAATCCAAACAGGGTGATCTACAGACCCCCAGCTCTGGGAAAGGAAGGGGATAGGGATCAAGTGGATGAAATTCATGAGATGGCAACAAAAGGTGGGGTATTACTGCTGGGTGATTTCAATATTCCAGATGTGGATTGGACCATCTCAACAGCTGCTTCAACCAGGAGCCGAGACATCCTAGGTTCCCTACAGGGGGCAGGGCTTAGACAGCTAATGGTGGATACCACCAGAGAAGGGTGATTCTGAACTCAGTAATGACAAATGGGCACAGAATCATAGACGTCCTGGTGGAAAGTCAACTGGGATCCAGCGACCACCACATAGTGTGGTTTAGCATGTGGACAGAGACACAGTCTAGTCACACAAAGGCAAAGGTCTTAGATTTTAGGAAGGTGGATTTTGCTAAAATGGAGAGGTGCATAAAGGAGGCCCTGATGAGGAGGGAGATGGGTGGGGAGTTGAGGAACAGTGGGAACACATGAAGGGGTCCATAAAGGAGGTGATAAACCAATGCATCAGGATGGTAAACAAAAGTAAGAGAAGGAGGACACCACTATGGTTCTCGAGAGAGGTAGCAGACAAGGTAAGGGCCAAAATGGTGGTGGGGGGGGGTCTTCAGGAAATATAAGGATACTCAAAGGGAGGAAGACAGGGAGGTGTACCTAAAGAATCTAAGGGAAGCAGGGAAGGCTGTAAGGAGTGCAAAGGTGCAGACTGAGGAGAGGTTTGCGCAGATGGTGTAGAAAGGAGACAAGACATTCTGTAGGTACATTAGCAAAAGAAGGAAAGCTGGGGGGGATAGTAAGGCTTGGGGAGGATAGTAAGGCTCGGGAGGGTAGTAAGGCTCGGGGGGGATAGTAAGGCTCAGGGTAGGATACAGGGGAGTGTAAGGAGGGAGACCTGAAAAAGACAGAAATACTGAACAAATACTTCTGTTCGGTATTCGCTGAAGAGGGGGAAGGTCAGGGACCACAGTTGGGTAACAAATATGAAGGGGGGGTAAACACAAGTCCATTCACAGTGACAGAGTCCTGGAGAAGCTCACAAAACTGAAAGTGGACAAAGCAATGGGGCCAGATGGCATACCTCCGAGGATATTAAGGGAGCTGCGAAGAGAGCTAGCAGTACCTCTGGCAGCCATGTTCACCAAGTCGCTCAACACAGGAGTGATTTCGGAGTACTGGAGGTACTGAATCCAATTCCCAACCTGCAGCAACAGGAGAGACACACTAAAGCAAACAGAAATGCAGAGAAACTCACAGTTAAAACCGCCAAAAAAACAAAATAAAACACCCCACTGCAATAAGGTACATAAGAAACACTACAGCAGTAAGAACAGTCCTCACAGGGAGTGCAGAGCCACAGCAAAAACACAGCAGCTCCACCTACTGGCTGTAAACCAGCACTATTTTTTTTATAAAGCATATATATACATTAAAAAAATGACAAAAACATTTAGTTTAAATGTACTTCTCTGTATTTTTTTTTATTTGTTTTACAAAGGAGCCATTGTATATTAGCAATAATGCACTCTGGGGTGTGGGTTGTGCTGGGATAACTTCACTTCTCTGGTGTTGGACACACTCGGCCTATGGCCTCGTGCCCAACCACCCAAGGCATGAGGTTATCCCAGTACAACCTATGCCCTGTCATACATTATTGCTTAATTAAAACCCTGCAGAATCCTGTACACTAGTAGGTTCATTTTGGCCCTGATTAGTCCAGTTCATTCTTTATATGGAAATTATAAATTTATTTGCTTTATATGGAAATTAGATATTTATTTGGACAACACAGTGATCACTTACTGTGCAAATGTGGAAGCTAATGGTGGAAAATCTTTACCCAAAATATGGCTCTATATTCATAATATAATTTAATACACTACTTTCATGCCTAGCTTGCATGGCAACAGCTACAACCATTTAATTCTATTAGATCCTGGTGTTCCTGACAATAGTTTAAGCTATTACCTCTTTCATTTAAATGTTATCCTTAGGGAGTCTCTCCAGGATATCCAACCTATCCAAAAGATGAGGCTGGCCAATATCACTGTTGCTATTCTTGCATTGAAATCCCCCAACATGAGGCCATGTAACCGGGATATGAAGTTAATTTGGACGGTTAAGGCTTTTAAATCCTCTGACAATATTTTATGATGATTTTTTTTTAAGAATCTGGAGGGTAATTTCAACAGTTACAGGAAGATCAACTTCCCCATTCTCTAGAATATAATACCAGACTTTTTAATATAAAGTAATAATACCCATCATTATGGTATTTCTTTTTAAACCTACAATTTTCCAAGTATGATTAGAACTAGTGGTTTTAAGCAGAGCTCTCATTTCATGCAAAAATCCCGCTGCTGCCTGTGACACTTGTTAACTCTGGTAAAGGTTCTTAAGATAGTAAATCGTTTAATTTTTAATTGTATATTTATTAGAGTGTCATAAACAATTATAAAGCATAAGGCTATTACATATATGCAAATTACATATACATACTCCAACAATTCACAGTAATAGACAAAACAAAAGTCTTAAAACAGCTAGAAAAGAAATTCACTAAGCATATACAAATGGATTATTACTATATGTTATTACAATTTACACAAATTAGAACTACAGTATTTTGCATAGGTGGAGGCAAGAGCTGAGATATACTATAAAAATACAAAAAAATAAGATTAGCCTCGAAGTCTGCTACTTACCTGTCTTGCAATAAAGTATATTAAATGTTAAAAAAAAGATTTGCCTCAAAGTGAGTAGAAAAACTTTAATAGTTCATTCTTTAATATTCTAAGTGAGAAAAACATTAAAAGAAAAAGCAACAGTCCACCTATAGTGCAAACTCCCCATCCCATGGGCTCACGCTACCTCCTAGGACTCTACTAGAATACTAAAGCTTCCATGAAAGGATGCAAGCTTACACGTCTCATCCATCACCGAGCTCACTAGTATATCCAAAGCAGGAGTATTCCGATGTAACTTCCAGGAGAGACGGGAAGGTGCAGTAGTAGGTAATAGCAAATTGTATCTTTCAGTTTTATTTTTTTATCCTGGTTGTTAGAAAACTTTTGATAACCACTCCCCAGCTTTTTACCTCATAAGAATCCATTACCATTCCAAAGCCCTTTCAGATTGATCGGGTATCCCGTGATATGGGTGAAGCAAATTGATCAACTCAAATATGTGCGACTAAGTTTGCACGTCTGAAGGAGTAGCAACCATCATAGGGTACTGAGGGGAGGGAACTGCGAGTCTGGAAGGACAGGACAGTGAGGGAAAATGATGGGGGAGTGTCTAGTGATGTTGGATAAATGGAGTAGTGCAGTCTGCTGCTGTCGAGCTGGCTGCCTGGAGTGGTGCATATGATCCCTGGTTAGAATGGTCATAGTCCAAGGTTCAGGACCACCTGTAGGTAAATGTTTTGGAAAGTGTTTTAGATGTTAAACTATTTATTTTTTTGTGGTGTGATCTCCGGTTCCCCTGACTGTGCTGCCCCCAGCTGCAGTATCCCCCTGCATACTGTTGCCCCCTCCCATGTATTCCCCTGTCCCCTAGTGTCCACACTCCCTGGAGTTGATTATCTTAATATGGGGGAATGCGGGGGCACAGCCCCCCACATTAAATGCTAGTGTATATGGTCCTGTTTTGCACTGTATAGTGACGTCACTGTCATGACTACTGCGGTTGTTGTACTGCTAATTTTGTTTTCAGCAAAATGCACTCGTTGTTATGCAAGTCACTGTGAACATTTCGCTGTTATGACATAGAACCAATCGAACTGTGGATCGTCTGCCTAGTCTCTGAAATATTAACTGCATTCACCACATTACAAAGCCAGGAAGCACTTTTGATCAATTGGAATACTGTGCTCCTTTCCCCTTAGTGCTGTGCTAACATAAAATTCCACCAGCAGAACTGCCATGAAAGGTGACACGTTGCTCCCACAAAGTTTTAGAATGCACTTCAGCAAGTTTTGTGAAATTTGGACTTAAACCCACAGAATGAATGTATGTATGTATCGCAGATCAGTGTATTAAATTGTGGACTGGAATTCCACAGAACTGAACACTTTTTTATCAATAGAATTACGGAATGATTGCATGTATTGTGGATCTATGTATTCAATTGTGGATTAGAATTCCACAGAACTGCCATTCCGTGGTTCACATGCATCACTCTGCCATTCAGCCAGAAAATTTTGCAGAACAGGGTGAAAATTTGCAAAACATATTTCGAGAATTTGGATTTTGCCAAAGTTGGAATGTTGACGAATTACATAAAATTAGCAACATTTTTGCAAAATCAGAATTCATAGTTTCTACCCAGCACTATTTTACCCTGCACGTGAGGAACATATTCTATGAAGAGTGTCTCATGGGCAAAAGACCTGGAAATGGGCCCATTCGGAAGGAGCAATGTTAAATATACTGATCGACTGTAATTAATAATGTACTTATACATCCTCCAATGAGTGTGTGAGGGGTCTCACATTCTAAACCATAGGATTAGGATCATCTCAGCTTCTATATTCTGTTTCTGTTATCCCAAATGGTAACCTTAGCTTAGCTTTTTTTTATTTATTTTCATTAGGCATAGGCTACTCGTCGGGTAACTGAATCAGGAAGGTCAGGTATTGGCGATTTTTGTCTGGGTAGGGTAGTTCAGGTAATTTACTACCCTACCTGACATAACAGTGTACTTCTCGGGTTAGGTAGTTTTAACACGGGTAATGGGTAATCTTTTAAACAGGCATTTCAGGCAGCCTGTGGAGTCCTGGGACTCCTGCCAGGACTTCCCAGGCTGGAAACAGGCATGAAAGGGCAGCTTGTGGGGTCCTTCACAAGCTCACAGCAGAATTAGGAGCACGTGACACTAGGCTGACAAACTGATTGGTAGGTAATATCTGTGCTTCATCTGCTGTGACCCCTGTTGAGCAAATAGCAGCCGGAATCTGGAGTGGAACGAGGAGTCGGGTGCTCACAGCCTCATTGAGGACCATGGACACAGGGGGGAGGGAGGTGTGTGCAAGTCCCTCATTAGCACCATGGACACAGGAGGGGAGGGAGGTGTGCACAAGTCCCTCATTGAGCACCATGGACACGGGGAGAGGGAGGTGTGTACAAGTCCCTTCACAAAAGAATGGGTCCTTCAAGAGCTTGATAAGCTCAGGGTGGACAAGGCAATGGGACTGGATGGCATACATCCCAGGGTACTAAAGGAGCTAAGGGTGGAACTAGCAGAGCCATTATCAGAACTGTTCAGTGAGTCTCTGAGCACAGGAGAGGTCCCAGAAGACTGGTAAAGGGTTCATGTGATCCAGCTCCACAAGAGTGGTAGCAGGGAGGAGGCAGAAAACTACAGACCAGTCAGTCTTACCTCAGTAGTGGAGAAGATTATGGAGGCACTCCTTAAGGAAATGATAGTGCAACACCTGGAATCCATAAGAGCACAGGATCCAAGACAGCATGAGTTTATAAAAGGAAGGTCCTGTCAAACTAATCTCATAAATTTCTTTGGCTGGGTAACCAGAGTGGTGGACCAAGGGGGTGCAGCTGATGTCTCCTACCTTGACTTCAGCAAAGCTTTTGATACTGTTCCACATAGAAGATTGATCTATAAGATGGGTAGGCTCGGGGTGGGTCAGAAGGTGGTCAACTGGGTGGAAAACTGGTTGGCAGGCAGTAAACAGAGAGTGGTAGTAAATAGTATTCAGTCAGAAGAGATGCAAGTCACAAGTGGGGTACTTCAGGGATCAGTCCTGTGGCCAGTCCTCTTCAATATCTTCATCAGTGACATTGCAGATGGACTAGAGAGTAAGCTTTGTCTGTTTGCAGATGACACCAAGATCAGCAACAGAGTAGATGATCCAGATGGGGTGGGCAGAATGAGAAGAGATCTGGATAAACTGGCAAAATGGTCAGAAGGGTGGCAACTGGGGTTTAATGCAAAGAAATGCAAAATCATGCACATGAGGAAGAGAAATCCTGAAGCCACCTATAGGTTGGGAGGGGAGTTGCTGGCAAACACAAGGGAAGAAAGAGACTTGGGCATCATCATCACAGATGACCTGAAATTATCCAAGCAGACCACTAAAGCAGTAGGTAAGGCTAGGGGGGATGTTGGGGTGTATTAGTAGGGGTATCACAAGTCAGAAGAGGGATGTAATAATCCCTCTTTACAAGACACTGGTTAGGCCTCATCTGGAGTACTGCATGCAGTACTGGAGGCCACACCTTCATAAGGACATTAACCAAATTGAGGCAGTCCAGAGAAGGGCAACCAAAATGGTGCAGGGACTGCATCAGAAAACATATGAGGACAGATTAACGGAGCTCAATATGTATACACCAGAGCAAAGGCGGGAGAGAGGTGATATGATCAAAACATTCAAGCACCTTAAGGGCATTAACAAGGTGAAAGAGTCTAACATGTTTCAATTTAAAAAAAAATAGCAGAACAAGAAGACACAGCATGAGATTAAAGGGAGGCCGATTAAGGGGTAATGTGAGGAAGTTGTTTTTCATAGAAAGGGTGGTGGATGCATGGAACGGCATACCT
The DNA here is from genome assembly GCA_016271365.2 of Neoceratodus forsteri. Taxonomy (NCBI): domain Eukaryota; kingdom Metazoa; phylum Chordata; order Ceratodontiformes; family Ceratodontidae; genus Neoceratodus; species Neoceratodus forsteri. The sequence goes on along the minus strand of CM057458.1, from coordinate 18,572,818 downwards.
CAGGAAGTGGTGGTTATGAATACATTGCAGGGCTTCAAACAGGCATGGGATAGGCATAAGGGAGCAATACAGATGAGTATGAATAGATAGGCTAGAGACAGAGTAAAGGCCTATGGCACATTCATAAGGTAGAAAAAAATGGGCAGACTGGATGGGCCTTGAGGTCCATATCTGCTGTCAACGTCTATGTTTCTATGTTTCACTCTGCAGCCTGCCGCTAAATCACGGCAAACGTGAAAACTGTGAATTAAAAAAAACACATAACCTCCACGAAAGAGCAAAGGAAGTGGGAGTTGAGGCTGGTGACTGAAACAATCTCAGGGAAGTGGGAATCAGGGGATCGTCCACAGTCAAGGAGGTAGATAATGTAGTGCTGGGGAAAGAAGGAGCAAGGAGGGGGGAGAGACAAAAAAACACAGAAGGCAAAGCACTGGCAGCTGGTTTTAAAAACTATAGGTGCCCCAGCCCTGTCACTTACTGTATTAGTCAGCAAACTACACTATGTGTCTCTGCAGCATAGTAAAAGCCATTTAGGCTGTATTACACTGTTCGTTATGTGCCCCGAGCCCTGTCATTTATTATTGTGACATAGCTACACTGTGTGTCTCTCTGCAGCATAGTGAAAGCCATTTAGGCTGTATTACAATGTCTGTTAGGTGCCCTGAGCCCTGTCTTTTATTACTGTGCTGTAACTACACTGTGTGGCTCTGCAGCACAGCAAAAGCCATTTAGGCTGTATTACAGTGTCTGTTAGGTGCCCTGAGCCTTGTCATTTATTACTGTGCTGTAACTACACTGTGTGTCTCTGCAGCACAGCAAAAGCCATTTAGGCTATATTACACTGTCTGTTAGGTGCCCCAAGCCCTGTCATTTATTACTGTAACATAGCTACACTGTCTGTCTCTGTAGCATAGTGAAACCTCTTAGGCTGTATTACACTGCTTGTTAGGTGCCCCGAGCCCTGCCATTTATTATTGTGGAGTAGCTACACTGTCTGTGTCTGCAGCATAATGAAAGCCTTTTAGGCTGTATTACACTGTTTGTTAGGTGCCCAGCACCCTGCCATTTATTACTATGATATAACAACATTGTGTGTCTCTGCAGTATACAGAAAGCAATTTAGACTGTATTACACTGTCTGTTAGGTGCCCTGAGCCCTGTCATTTATTACTGTGACATAGCTACACTGTGTGTCTCTGCAGCATAGCAAAAGCCATTTAGGCTGTATTACACTGCCTGTTAGGTGCCCTGAGCCCTGTCATTTATTACTGTTTGTGACATAGTCAGTTACAATGTCTCTGCAACAGTTAATGAAACAATATCAATTACTTTCAGGCCTATATCCACTCTGTCTCATATTTCCCAGTCCAAGTCAGGTCAATCCTGGCCTGCACCTCCCTCCCTTGTTTTCAAAGCTTATTGCTTCCTCACCTTGCTTCCACACCTTGCTCCTGTTTTCGATGAATCTTGATTCTCTTTACCTTCCCACAAGAGTTTGCCCTGCTCATCTCAGCTTCCTCTTGTGCTTTACCTTAGCCAAAATGTACATAAAATAATGTTTGTTACTGATGTAGATTGTTTTACCTCTGTCATAATGTATACAAAAATAACGTTGTTAATAATGTAAGATGTTGTTTACCATTGTTTTCCTACCCTTTGGTGTAACTGTATTAGTTGTTTACTGTAGTCATATACATTACATGTTCCAAACTTGTAATCTGTGTCTTACACTGCAAATGTAATGCTCATCCTGGGTCGCCTCTGAAAAAGGGACTGTCTTGTCTCAGTGGGCTCACCCGGTTACCAAAATTCAATAAATAAATAAGTCAACTAAAAGGAAGTACAGTGCTGTTGCGTAGGCAATTGTAATTTATGTGGACAATATGAATCGTAGCACTAATGAAGAACATAGCGACAGTAACATCACCAGGACTGGCACTAAATGTTCTCCTGAACCAAAAAAGCAATGTTAGCAATGAAATGATAGTAGAGTTTCAGAACAAAATGATTGGTGTTACTTGTAGAGGTACTGAACATTTTGCCACATGTGCCAGGATACTTCCAACTGCTGAAGCAGCATGCAAGGAGGCGTCCTCCTCAAATATAAGCTCCAATGCTGAGGCAGCGAATGCTGATAGAGATGATGGTGATAATGGGGATAGGCTATGTCCCACATGATGATGACGGCACTTTCAGTTCTTCTGAATCTTGTGGCGACGAGATCTATATTTTCAATAAGGGGGTAGGAGAGGATGCCGCAAGGCATGAGAGGCAAGTGCAAAAAAAAGTTCTATGCTGAACGTAAGAATAAGAAGATGAGCATAAATGAGAACAATGCATCCAACATGAGAACAATGCATCTCAACAAGGAAATAGCAGTGTAGGATTTCCTCCAGGTCCCGTGACTGTACAAGAAATAGTGCCAGGCACCATGGTACAAAGCAAAAAAGGTAAATCTTTAGTGTGGAATTTCTTTTCAGCATGGCATTCTTGCTCTTCATTCCTGGTTCTCTTCACATGGGCTTGTCCTAAACATGAAGAAAACCAAATCTATGGTTTTCTCCAACCCTCATAGAACCACTGCTTTCAATTTCTCACTATATCACAATAACGGCAGCCTCACTGAGTTCAAATATCTTGGTCTGCACCTTGACTGCCACCTGAACTTTGACACTCACACAGACCTACTAATCAAAAAGCACACCAAAGGATTGGCATGCTTTACAGAGCCAGGCCTTTCCCCACCTCTGAATCAAAGCTACTCCTAGTTACCAGTTTCCTACTTCCTCTTTTTGACTATGGAACCCTTGTCTACTTCACCTCGCTTTCTCAGAATAGTATGAACAAGCTCAGCACTACCTACCATAACATTATTCGCTTTGTTACTGGACTGCCCAAACGTACCCACAACTCTGACCACTGCAGCCTTTCAAACTGGCCCCCCTTGAGGACAGACTCAACAGCAAGATATTTATCTTTTTCCATAAGCTTACCCTCAGCCTTCTCCCCCAGCATCCAATCTATTGTCCCTCTGTCAATCCCCCAGGACCACTCGACGCCCATCCCCCTCTGCTTCATCACCCCTAACTGTCATACTACCCATGGCCAAAACACCCTCACTTTCAAAGGCACCAAACTCTTTAACGCCCTTCCCCCTCCCTCATCCAGTGTCAATCCACTGCCTCATTTAAACATAACTTAAAGGCCCACCTACCTTTGTCTTTTTGCTGCAAATGTTCTCCCACTTGACTGTTCCCCTTAACTACTCCTCCCCCTCCTCCTTTTTCCAGCACACTCATCTCCATTGCACTTCAGTCTTCTTGCTTTGTTTGCATTTCCCTTTGTACTATTTTGGCATTACCCCAATGACCTTCTGTACTGCTTGGTCCTTAACATCTAATCCCGATTGCCCACTGTTTTTGATTATGAAATTATTTTAAAACAAACTCATTGTCCCCATCTTGTAACTTGTACTACCATTTGTACCATACTGCTTATCCTCAAATGTCTTACTATTTTGATGTATTTAATTTATTTTTTATTTTTACTTAAAACTGAACGTTTGTGAAAATGGGCAGCTTTTGCTTACAATGCCTCTTCCAGTCTAATCAATAAACTGAACTGAACTGATTTTATATTGACCCTGCATGTAACTCTCAGACTGTATGTAGTCTGTGCAAAAAGAGCATCAGTCATAGTGGCAAAGTGGGACATTTTGGAATATCAGTAATGATACAGCATGTAAAGACAAAACACCCAACTGAGTGGGGCAGAGCAAGGGGTAGTGTGGTTGGTATGGGCGGTGGTGGAGGTGGTGGTGGTAGTGACCAAAGTGACAATGAACTGGAAGTAGGAGCTGACAGTGACTCACTTGATGTGTCCTTGCAGTCTTCCCAGACAAACATAGATTGTTTTATTCTGACATCACCAAGTACTGCAAAATCCCAAAGTGGTACTCCATGTGAAAATGGTGTGAAAAATACATTCCCCACAAAATTAAACATATTTTGTGAATCTTATCAAATGATATTAAAAGAAAGTGTTGCTAGGACATCAAAATTTACCCACAAGGATCCAACATGTCAGCTGGGGACAGGACAGTGGAAGACGATAGGCAGAAGGTCATTGTCTTGAACAACTTCTGTTCAGTGGTCACCGAGGAACACATAGATCCAATGCCTGAAATGGTACTAAGGCAGTTGACAAGGGTGGTCTCACATATGGAAATGGCAGCATTCATCGATGGTTAAAGAGGTGCTAGAACACAAAAAGCAGGATAAATCACCAGGGCCAGATGGGATACATCCAAGGGTGCTAAAGGAGCTGGCGGGGAAGCTGGCAGAGCTACTGGCATATTTGTTCAACCAATTGCTTCAGACGGACGTTGTGCCTAAGGACTGAAGAAGGGCTGATGTGGTACCTCTACACAAGGGTGGAAGCAGGGAGGAGGCTGATAACTACAGACCGGTTAGCCTCACTTTGGTAGTGGAAAAGTTAATGGAAGGCTTGATTAAGCAGGATCTGGTAGAATACCTGGACAAAAATGGCCTTCACGATGACAGGCAACACAGATGTGTGGCAGGTAGATCATGTCAGATGAACCTGATTACATTTTTCGACTGGGTATCTAGGAATTGGACAGCGGACATCCAGTAGATCTCTTTACTTTGACTTCAGCAAGGCCTTTGACTCGGTGATGCACAACAGCCTGCTGAAAATGTTAGAGGACCTAGGCACCGCAAAATGCTTTGTTAGGTGGGCAAGTAAGAGTCTTAAGGACAGAAAGCAGAGAGTAGTCATCAGTGGGGAGAAATCAATGGAGGGGGAGGTCACTAGTGGTGTACCAAAGAGCTCAGTCTTGGGTCTGGTACTGTTTAACATGTTCATCAACAACATTGGGGTTGGTATTCAGGGTAAGACTGCCTTCTTCAAAGATGACACCAAGCTTGGTGGGAGGTTGATTTGTGAGGAAGAGGTTATAAACCTTCAAAAAGATCTGCAGAGGTTGGAAAAATGGTCTAGCATCTGACAGTTGAAATTTAATGCCTAGAAATGTAAGATGATGCACCTTGGTAAAAAGAACCCTAAAATAGCATATTGGCTCAATGGAATCAGACTCAGTGCTTCTCAGGATGAAAGAGACCTAGGCATCATCATCTGTGACACACTCAAGCAGATCAGACAGTACAGCACAGCTTACAGTAAGGCCAGCAAAATGTTTGGAGGCATTGGGAAAGGGTTTGACAGCAGAAATAGGGAGGTGATTCTGCCACTGTATAGATCCCTTGTGAGGCCCCACTTGGAGTTTTGTGTCCCGTTTTGGAGCCCACACCTAAAGAAGGACAAAAACAGATTAGACATTGTGCAGAGGAGGGCGACAGAAATTATCCAGGGCCTACAAGAGCTTTCGTACGAGGGGCGCTTAGAGGCGCTAACCATGTTCTCACTGGATACTAGGAGGGAGAGGGGGGATATGATAGAGATCTTCAAGTTCCTGAGAGGAATAAATAGGGTGTCCTACCCTGAGCTGTTTAACAGAGTTCCTAGCTCCAACACTAGGGGCATAAATGGAAGTGGGGGGAGCTTAAAAAAGGAACTCAGGAAACACTACTTGTTAAAAAGGGTGGTACAGCCTTGGAATAGGCTGACTGCTGAATTGGTGGGGACCAAGATGGTGACAGCATTCAGATTGTGCTGGGATAAGTTGAACAATGGATTACAAACCAAGGAGAATGGTGGCATTTAGTGGGGGGGGGCTAGGTCCTGGGATCAGAAATTATCTTGGGAACTACCAGGGAGACTTGATGGACTTTTAGGTCTCCCTCTGCCATCAACATTCTATGTTTCTATGTTAAATAGAGCCATTGCAGAGCTGTTGGCTGATTGTCAACTCCCTTTTGCTTTTGTTGCCCCAAAAAGGTTTCCTCAAGTTTATGAACTGGATTGAACCATGGTACACCATTCCCTGTTGAACATATTTCTTGAAAAAGTCTGTTCCACAACTATATGACTTGGTATGTACTGCAGTCATTAAGCAGTTGAAACTCTTTGAGGTGAAGCAGGTTTACATAACCACAGATACATGCACCAGCAACCAAACAATTGACTACATGACTGTTACAGCTCATTGGGCAAGTTTTCAGTCAGAAAATAATAATCCCCACTGTGCCGTAAGCAGTAGGAAGCAGGGAGTACAATGTGTCACCACTTTTGAGGAAAACCACAGTGCTGTGAATATCTTGCAGGAGCTGGACAAACAATTCCAGAAATGACTTACTCTGTATTCCTTATTTTCAGTGTTCATAGTGTCTCATAATGATGCCAACAAAGTCAAAGCTATTAGATATGGCAACTACCAACACATACCTTGTTTTGCACATTGTTTCAATCTTCTCATCCATGCTGTAGTTTCTTAAATGGAAACAGAAATGTTAAAAACCTGTTAGGTCTGGCTAGGAAAATGTATAGGTGTTTCAACCACTCTGTGAAAGCTCAAAAAAATCCTGAAAGGGTTGCAGAGGTCAAACAACTTACCAATTCATACATTAAAGCAGGAAGTTCCATCCCACTGGAATTCAACATTTTACATGTTGGAAAGGCTTCTTGAACAGAAAAAAGTTGTACATGACTACACCATGCAGAATCAAATAGGTAAAGTAGACATCATTCTCAGTTCCAGCAGCTAGAGTCTACTTGAATCTCTGGTCCCCTTATTGGAGCACACGTGATGTCTGTGCGGACAGTGCAATTCTGAGTCAAATTCTTCCTCAAATAAGATTTCTTCACATTTTCCTTGATGACATAAATACTTTCAGTCAAAAGAAGACACCACCGCTGTTATGCTGGCAGATGACTTGAGTCTCAAACTGTTGAATGATCAGAGAATAAATGCTATGTTTAAGAATAACATCAATGTGTTGACTACATTGCTAAATTCCCACTTTAAGTGGAACATTGAAGCCATTCTTCCTGCAGGGGAAGACATTGAGTACTGGAGAGATCTTCTGCTAACCAAATGTGACATAGCCCTTCCAACACCATAAATTGATGTACAGCAGGCAAACCCTGCCAAATCATCAGAGTGCGCCTCTGGTGCACACAATAGCGCATCTGTCAATTCTTCAAAATCACCAGTGTCAACAGCGAGGGAAAGGACATCTACTACTCAGGCATCCTATGTTCAGGGTCCGAAAGGCAAATCACTTCTGAGCCCCCTGCAACAACATGGATTACTACCCTGTAAAGAAAGTGCAGCTAGTTCATCTGCTAGACTGGTAACTGTCTCATGCACCACAGCGATCCTGGAGTATTTTGCAGACCATACTGTGATTGATCTCGAGGAAGATCCATTGCTCTATTGGAAACAAAAGAGAGTAATATGGGCATATGTAGCAAATCTTGCAGTAATGTACCTCATTTTCCCACCTTCAAGTATATATTCAGAATGCATATTTAGTGCAGCTGGAGGAATAGTCACTGAACAAAGAACACTGTTAAGTCCTGTAAATGTGGAATGACTAAAATTTATGAGAATAAATGCTGACAATTTCCCAGTTGTCCCAAGCACTAAATTACACAGATCTGACTCTGAACATGAGCAACAGCCTGTAAGCAGTGATACTGAATATGATGACTAGGTTGTGTACGAAAGAAATAGAACCATCACCACTGCCACCATGCCAGCCACATGTGCCACACTACTCTTAGTTTTCTTTTGTAAGTCATCAGTTATGTATCATGTAACTCTGATGCCCACAATGGACATAATTTTTGGAAACAGCAGCAGCCTCACTCACAGCAGCTGCACCTCTTGCACCTCTTGTACCTGCCTCAGCAATTCCCGCTATGGGTATAATTTACGGAAACAGCAGCAGGCTTGCTAAGAGCAGCTGCACTTATTGTACCTGCTTCAGCAATGCCTGCCATGGGTATAATTTTTGGAAACAGCAGCAGGCTAGCTAAGAGCAGCTGTACCTCTCGTACCTGCCTCAGCAATGCCCATCAGGAGTATAATTTTCAGAAACAGCAGCAGGCTCGCTATGAGCTGCTGTGCCTCTCGTACCTGCATCAACAATGCCCACCATGGATATAATTTTTGAAAACAGCAGTAGGCTCGCTAAAAGCTGCTACACCTTTTGTCCCTGCCTCAGCAATGCCTGCCATGGGTATAACAGCTCAGGGCACCTAACAAACAGTGTAATAGTCAAAAACAGTCTTTCACATGATTTTTGTTATGGTCAGGATCAGGTAGTAGAACAGGTCTGGTAGTAACTACCTGACCTGAACCAAGTCCAGTGGTGGAGCCAGAGGGGAGGCTGGGGGGCAGTTGCCCCTCCTGGCTGCCCCAGTGTGAGTATTGGTGCCCTGCCACCATCTTTATTCACTGTTTAGTGCCCATTGTGGAGCCTGTCATTGACTGAATGGCCCTCCCTGGCTCCCAAATGATCCCAAACCTGGCTCCGCTACTGGAACCAACTACTCATTTTTCATTTGGGTATTTTTAGGGTACTTACAGGTACCCGCAGGTAGTCTTGAGTGTGTGATATTTTAGTACCATGCCTAATTTTCATTAATTGTTCTCGGGAAAACCTCTGAAAAAAAAATTCCCTTTTGCAGAGCTAATCTTTGTCAACACAAACAACAACATGCAAAGTGCATCTCTTGCTGATGTCACTCTCTTTCTCCTGCAGCCTCCAGTGTTGCTGGTAACCGTCTGTCTCCCTCGTTGCATTCAGGCCTTTTCTGACCTCCACATTCAGCAGATGATCTCCAACAGGGCCAACTAAGCCTGTGAATGCTCAATTCTATCTACCCCACCCCAGCATGTTTTGGAATCTAGTCCTTAGGGGTAGTTAAAACCAGTACCAGGCGGTGACACTGGCTGGAAAGCTTCCCCAGGCTAGCTGAGATCACAGTTCTGCTTAGGCAGGTCTGCATCACAACAACAGTCTCTCAATAGCTGCAACCTTCGGCTTCACTTTCATGCTGAGTTAGCAGGCAATTACCCCATTTGTAGCAGGAGATCTGCTTCTCACTTCTCACTGTGTCTTTTCCGGCATATGAACAGTATTTCCTGCAGCACCACCACTCTTCTTCTCTCTGTAGAAACACGTAGCTCCCTTCAGGGTCTCATGCAGCCCCTGCTGTTAACTGGGAAATCTTAGCATCTGAATGGTCCATGTAACTGTCAGTCACTCTAGGGCCAGGCTGGATGCCTGTCACTCAGTAGATGATTGACCAGAAATTTGCAACATGGTGTTTACAGACCTCCTGTGCTTAAGAAGCTCCTTGAGGCTCCCATCCTCGGCTCTTCAGCCTGATTGGCTGATGATGTGACCCCTGACCCTTGCTGCTGCAGTGAGAGGATCAGGGTGCAGGAAGATGGCTGTGTCTCTGCTTGCTATAGTTGCCCAAGATGTCTTAATTTTGAAAGAACTCCTGCCCTTAAGCAATTATCTGGATCTCTTAGTTGCCCTGCACAGGACTGAGATATGTGTCTGGTTTAGTCAGGTGACATTTGGGAGAACCCCTGGTAGTGAGCATGCAGTCACACTGCTTTCCTTGGCAGCAGGCAACCACTTTTAAAGTGAGGTGAGAGTTGCTTTACAGTGGCTCCGATGGTGCCATAGATTCTTGACTACCTCCTCTTCTCCTGTTCAGGTACCCATGACAGCAAGAATCCAGCTTGAGGGACTGGTGGGAGCAAGAATGCAGCTGACTTGGGTGATAGTGGACAATACCAGACCACACCGGACCGGCTCTATTAGCGTAGAGTTCAAGTTATGCTACTCTCTCAAAACTACATTTCGGTTATTTTTGTATTAGTTTGAGTTGGGAGGCTTCGCCCCCACACCCCTTTAAAAGGAAAAGAAAAGGAAAAAGGGATTTGTGGGGGGTGAAGCCCCCCCAACTCAAATAAACTAATACAAAAATTAACAACAAGCACAAGCCCGAGCTGTATTCACAAACTCTTTATGCAACACAAGTAGCGGTGGTCCGGTATTCTCCACCATTGCCCTGACTTGTGCCATGGGGCGGGGTCTATGGATCTCTGAAGGTACAGAAAGTGCCACATTTGGGAGGCTTAGAAAACTATAGAATTTTGTACAGCTGGCCATATCAATTGATAGAATGTTATGCTTTGTAGATTCCTTTTGTATATGGAGACAGAGCCAACTAAGTTTAGGGGGGCTCGATAGCACTATGCTGAGGTAATTCTTCCGCATGTGATAACATTTCCAAGAGATTAAATATTGCTTCCTTTAGTGATCGTCTATTTTCCACACATTTTGGAAATACTCCTCAAATAATATAGAATTTGCACATTCTTTTTCACCTGAGTGTTTGTTTTCCCCTTAATTACAAGAGACTCAGCTTGTATTTGCAAGGCTATAGCCTAGGGTTTGGTGGGACAGTGGGCAATTCTAGCCATGCCCACCTCTCAGGACTATTTAAGGAAGCATACTCAGGCCGCATTTAGGGAGACAATATAGCGCAGAGGTCTAGGGCTCTGAACTGCAAACCAGGAGATCTGGATTTGAATCCAACAGCCCCCACTTGCATACTGTGTGACCCTGAGCAAGTCACTTAACTTTCTTGTGCTCCCAGGTCACACCTGGAAACAAGCTTTGGCTTAGTGTGCCTTTCCTGGTTAAGCAACTCCCCCCCTTCTTTCAAGAGTCATATTTAGGCAGCAAGTGATAGCTTCTACCTGTTGTCACCATGGATACTCGTCTGTGTAGAGTTTAAGGTTTATTTTTATGTTTAGTGTAAAAGTTGGCTATGGTTAGACCTGAGTAGTGACATGTCAAACAGAATATTGCAACAGTTGATTCATTTTCTAGTCAGTTTACAGCTCTCCAGCACACACACACACACACACATTTGTATACCCTTGATGCTGTGTACTCAGTTTGAAGCTTTTGATTTCCTGTGTGTTTTAGGAACCACACAAACTGGAAAGTATTTGCCTTCCTGTATCATCTATGCATCCTACAGCAGAGATTGTTTTTTTTCTGATCAGCATTTACATCACTTCACCTCACTCACTCACTCACTCACTCACTCACACACTCAGTCACTCACTCACTCACTCACTCTCACTCACTCACTCACTCATTCTCACTCGCTCACTCACACTCACTCACTCTCACTCACTCACACTCACTCAATCACACACTCACTCTCACTCACTCACTCACTCACACTCACTCACTCTCTCACTCACTCACTCTCTCACTCACTCTCTCACTCACACACACTCATTTCACTCACTCAGTCACCACACTCACCACTCACACACACTCACTCTCACTCACACGCCACCACCACACCACTCACTCACTCACTCACTCACACTCACTCACTCACCACACACTCACTCACAGACTCACACTCACTCACACACTCACTCACTCATACTCACTCACTCTCACTCACTCACACTCACTCACTCACACACTCACTCACTCACACACTCACTCACACACTCACTCACTCTGTCACTCACTCACACACTCACTCACTCATAGTCACTCACTCACACACTCACTCACTCACACACTCACTCTCACTCATTCACACTCACTCACTCACACACTCACCACCACACACTCACTCACTCACCACACCTCACTCACTCACACACTCACTCATTCACACCTCACCACTCACTCACCTCTGTCACTCACTCACCACCACCACTCACCACCACTCCTACATTAATAATAAGTGTTCAAATGTATCTTCTTTCAAGCAACTGCAGTAAAAGTAACTGCCCACTCTTCTATTATTCTGCTTGTGGTGAAGACAGACTGTCATCAGTTGGAATTAATTCTTCATGAAAGTTCCCCTTGGCTCTTTTGATGTTGGTTGTAGTTGGGGTCTGAGTTACCATTTCTGGATTTCACCATTTTCTTAGAGCTGAAGGTGTGGACATGGATTTAAGGAAGATTAATTTTACCTTGTGGTGTGCATGGCCTGGTTATGCTGTGGTCATCTTAGTGACACTGTCTACGGCATATTGCAATGGCATTGGTACTTTGATAAACTACTGGTAGTGCCGGAACTGAAGGATAGTATATAATTTATGTCTATATAGTACAGTGCTGGAACTGAAGGATAGTATATAATTTATGTTTATGTAGCATAGTGCTGGAACTGAAGGATAGCATATAATTTATGTCTATATAGCGTAGTGCCGGAACTGAAGGATAATATATAATTTATGTCTATATAGCGTAGTGCTGGAACTGAAGGATAGTATATAATTTATGTTTATGTAGCATAGTGCTGGAACTGAAGGATAGTATATAATTTATGTCTATATAGCGTAGTGCCGGAACTGAAGGATAATATGTAATTTATGTCTATGTAGCATAGTGCTGGAACTGAATGATAGTATATAATTTATGTCTATGTAGCGTAGTGCTGGAACAGAAGGATAGTATATAATTTACATCTATGTAGCGTAGTGCTGAAACTGAAGGATAGTATATAATTTACATCTATGTAGCTTTCTTTGTTCATGCACTGCATCATAAAGTGTTTTATATAATTTGCGTGGGCACAGAATCAGTGTCATACAAAATGCTATCTCCACATACTTGTAATAAATCTATAGAACCTGAAATGTATCATGCTTATGTTGGATACACACTACCTGTCAATCATCCCCCGCTGCTTGCCAGCCTATTGTATAACACAACATTCAATGGGACCATGTATGATACATTGTTTATCTACAGTTTGACCTCAGGCACATCCCTCATGGCTACAACACTTGTGAGGTTACCTGAGGTTAAATTGCTGTTGTGTAGATAAATAATATGTCTCATGGGTCCCCACCACATACCCCCTATTTATAAGCAATTTAATTACACAGACTAGCATAGCTGAATAAATGGTGTATCTCATTTTTCGTGGGGCCCTGCCTCTGCATAGGGCAGCTTGATGCCTCGCAGTATCATTTGTGTTTTGGTCTTTACTACACTCCAGCTGCAGAAGCTCCCTGCTTTCCTCCCACCAGCTCCCTGCCCACCTGGACACCTGTTTCCTTCTGGAGTTCTGCTGTGTCAATTTGTATTTCTCTTTGTTTTTTGGGGCATTTCAGTCATGTACTGCTGCTTTACAAGTTTGTTCTGCTATGTATTATATATATAATAAGACACAACGGGGTGGTGTTTGCCATGGGTTATTGAATGTCCAGATGTGTAGTGAGGCACAAGGCCCTTGCACTGAGTGCCTTTAGTACCTGGAAGTGCATTAACCCATGACATCCACCAGCCTAAGGAGTCTTACTGCACTTATAAAATAGGTCCCATACTACAAAATGTGATTCCCACCCAACTAAATAAAATGCCCCCCAAAGAGATGTAATCGACCTTAGAAAAATGTAATTTACAGTGTTTTCAATTCCTAAAAGAAAAATAGTCCTAGTTGTACTTTCTGCCACTATGTGGCACTGTTGTAAAGGTCATATTAGTTTTACAACAATTATCACTGGGCATTAATATGGTTTTATTGCCTTATTTTAGTTATGTCTGTGTGTTTTTTTTGTTTTGCTGTAGGTATTGTTCCTATCCTCAGAGCCCCCATAAAAATGAGTGAGAGATATAGAGATTAAGCACTTGTAAGCAGATGTGCTGTCTTCTGTCATGGTAACAGTACAAGACCGCGCATTTTAGGTTGAGTGGCGCTGGTCACGAGGTGCCCCTGCAGGTGTTTAAATAAATTACATTTTCTTTTTTGAATGCAGAGCAGATGGGAGAGGTAGTGGAGTGGCTGGCTAGCAGCTGGGTGGGATTCTTCCAGAACAATGGGGCTGAGAGAGAGAGAGAGAGAGAGAGAGCGAGCACTTGTCTAGGAGCTCTGTATGCTGTCATGGTAACAGCACATGACAGTCCACTGTAGTTTGATTGACATCAGTCATGAGTGGCGCAAAGAAGTATTTAAATAAACTGCTGTTTGTTTTTGACACATGTGCAGTGTGAGCGCTGAATGTGAGTGGATGGATGGGAAGGTGGATGGGCTCTAAGCTGAGTGGGATTCTTTCAAAAGCAGGTGGAGGAGTGGCCAGCCAGAGCACTGGGTCATCTTGTCGCAAACAAAAACAGCACAGCACTATACCGCGCTGTCAAAACAACGGCCAGAAAAAAAACAGTAAAACACTTGTTTTCTGTGGGGGGTCCATCCCCCGCCCCCACCCATTACAGGAGGCTGCGACCCCGAACCCCCTCCCATTAAAATAACCTCCTTGGGGGGGGCAACTCAGGAACAGGGCGAAACCTGGGAAGGGGGAAGAAAGAAAAATAGACTCTAATTGGGATCGGGAATAGAACCCCAGTCCACAGCCACTCCATTGTCCTCCAGCACCAATGGCACTACTCCCTGAGCCACAGCAGCTGTTTGGTGGAGTTCCTTCCGGCAGAGGTCTTACCCTCTGCTGCAGAGCTCTCCAGGAAACAGCTACAGGGTCACCACTACCGCTCCACACTATTTGTGTCATGCGGCAATGTGTACCCTGTAGCTGTTCTTCCATGCGCTGTTACTGTTGCACAGTTTTGCCTTGCAGCATTCTCCATACAACATATTGACCTGGTACAGCAAGCCAGCTGGCCAGTTAAGGCTGCATGATATGATGGGAAGGCTCACCTGGTAGGCTGATTACCACACAAACTATAAAGGATGCCTTCAGGCCCCATAAAAGAGAACCAATAAAAAAAAAAACAAGAAGGATAAGTGAATGGGTTTAACTATTTGTTGTACAGGAGGTGTTTGTTACATAGGGTCTCAGAAGGAGGGAATTTTTTAAAATATGGTAATATGTAGTCTTTTATGTTATGACATGTCAGCAATATTGAGGTATTCAACCTTAGAAACATTGCTGCCAGAAATGTGTTTATAAAAAATCCTGTGAGGCATGGATAACATGAGAACATATATTAACATTCTGGAAAAAAGACCACGGGAAATGTTATTGCAATAATTCCAAACCTTAAGTTCTTAGTGCTGCTGCCTCTTCCGATGTGTTCTATGATCAACTATCTGTGATTCCCAAACAGCTTCAGGGGAAAGGAAGAAGAAGGGTGCAAACCAGAAGAATTCACACGTAGACAGATCCTCTTGAATATAAATATCTATTTTCTTTATTGTAAATGTAGGCCCATGTCCTCTACTTCTATCCATACATATGACTCAATTTTGTTGACTTAAACATATTCCAGTCAATATTGTTTCTTGTTCAGCCTTTTACTTTTCTGCACACCACAATTTTAGAAAGCCGGTAAATGACCCTCTTTAAAAAGCAAATTCTTAACTTCTCATGTGCACGTCCACGCTGTGGCTCGACTTTTGTTTTTAAACTACGCTCTAGATAAATCCTGCACTGGATGCCCTCCTTTGTATTTGTGTTTCTTTTACCAGGAAAAAGCAGCATTGAGCAGTGCTCATTTACAAGGAGGTCCTGGTTAGGACAGGCAGTAATACAGCAAATACAGAAAAGTAACAAATCACAGAGATCAAACTCAGCAAGTCGGTAACATAACACAGGAATGATACATGCAGAGATGGATGAAGTAGGCAAAAGTTCATGTCGGCAGTTAAGTCACAAAATTTGCCAAATTTGTAAAGTGCAAAGTGCCGACTTCACGATGTTTTCAACAGACAAAGTGGTACTTTTTCAAGCAAATTTATGCAAATTCCAGGGCGGAGTTGCAACTTCACCCTGACCTTGTCTGAAAAAGTGCCACTTCCAGGGAAACTCAGCGTGAAGTGACAAAGTGGGCTATTTGTGAAGTTCTTTATGAAGGCGAGTTGCACAACTTTTCCAGAACTTCACTGGTGAAGTAAAACTCTACAGCATCTCTAGCTACATTGCACAGATATAACCATCATGTTCAAAGTAGAAACACGGTTACAGAGCATGGGTCGGATTTGCATCATTATGAGAATGCCGTGAGCCCCCAATGCACTGAACATATGGTGCGTAGGGCTTGCAGTATTCTTCTGCCCGGGGGTTGGGAGTTTCTATCTCATGCGCCAATTGCCGCAAGTTAGACCAACTTTTTGTAGTCTAGCTTGTGTCAATCCCGAGGGCCTTTTTTTTACAGAGCTTGTGCCAGATATTTGGCACCAGCTGCCACAAATCGTGCAAACTGTCGCAACTTCACTCGAGATTGTAGAATCGGGTGCAGTTGTCGCAAAGGGGGATGGCACACTGCCAGAACCTAAGTGTCATGGCGCAGGGCTGAACGCAAGCCCGGGACCACACTTTGAAAGTCAGTCCCCATAAGTTTAGTTATGTGCTAAATACAGAATGGAGGGAAGGAGAATTCACAGTACAGGTAATAGTAATGTAATAATAATAATAATAATATGTTTTATTTATATTGTGCCTTTCAAGTGTCAAGGTGCATTCCAATAAAATAAGATAAAATACAGAATGCAAAAACAGAGATACAAACGTAATATTATAAAAACACACAAAACGAATTAATGAACAGTAAAACCATATGCCTTTTCCCACAAAAAAGATTTAAGAGCCTGTTTAAAACTCCCCACAGTCGTACATTCCCCCTAGTCCGACAGGGTAGAGAATTCCAAAGGGAAGGGGCCACAAACATAAAAGCCTGGGCCCCAGCAGATCTTAACATCACTCTAGGAATCTCTGGCAACCCCTCATCGGCTGAGCGAGTAATGGCAATTCAACAGGAGACAACCCGTAACAATATTACAGTATCTCATAAACTCTATGGAAAAGTACGTTTCTCTACATAGGAACGTTTTAGTAGTACCTTGAATGAGTTGAAGCTGACCAATGTGCTCTGTTTGAGGGTGACTTGTAATTTGTTCCAAAAAGTGGGAGCAAGCCAGCTAAAAGCATTTTGCTATAGTGAGATAGCTGCCTTGGACCACCTAGAAGAATTACATTGTTTCTGTTCAGGTTATACAGGTTTGAGGATCTTAGGCCATGATATATTGTGGCAAAGCAGCCTGAAGGGCGTTATAGGACCAAGTATACAGAATGTTTAGTCTTCTGGTGGTAAGAGACACCAGATAATGGTGGAATAAAGGCAGCACAGAAATTAATGTGCCGATGATGTGACACTACAAAGCTTTCCATCTCTAGTTTTATACACATTTCTAAACTATGGTAACTTGAGTCCTGCAAAGATCACTCCACCTACAGTGGGTGGGATGCAGTGTTGATTTCTGCATGTTCACGAGTCCTGCAGTGTATTGCACTGGACGTGGGGGCCCATGGGGAGTGGTGGGGCGGGTGGACATTAACAGATTTATTACATGAACCAAAACAAACCTCATCAATGCAACTTAAAATGGTAAAGCACAAACATTTCCATACTGCCATTGCGTCTGTATAAAAGCTGCTTGAAGTGTCAGGCAACGCAGATGAAAAAGAGTTCATAGAAGTTAAACTGACTTTCTATTGACTAATGCCATGATGAAAAGAATGTTACTTTATCCAGATTGTAATTTTGTTGCTATCGGGGGCATCAAGCCAAAAAGTCATATTATATTATTTTGGGGGATGCCTGTACTCCACAGCTCTGCCCGACAGGACAGTAGATCAATGGGTTGACTAGTACACAGCAGTACAGACCAACTCGGTGGAACTTTGGTCTCCTTCTGCCCTCAAAGTATGTTTCTAATTTCAGCTATGACCCATAGGATGGCCACTCTGTAGAATGCTGTTGGTTATGGAATCAAGCATTCCTTGAACGATGATCCCAGCTGTTGTCAGTCATGCTGTGTTTATTTTATATTGCAGAAATGCAGCAGAGATAGTATGAACAATGCAAAGAGGGGGAGGAGGAGGTGGCAGCAATTAGTATAGAGCAAAATAACCATACACACACACACACACACACACACACACACACATATGACCTGAGTTCCTACTCTTGGACATTCTTTTGTGTGCCTCTCTCTCCCACCAAATGGCAGTAGCAAATCCTCACTCACAACTCACTACTGACTGGCTAGTCATTGTGAAAACAAATTGCCCAAACAATCTTGGCCATTCATGAGTGGCTACTATCCCTGCTGCTGCAATCTCAGGCTACAAGTCAGCTTGCAACAGGCAACAAAACATACAAGCAACCCCCTACCCTGTGGTACTGCTTGCACATTGTCTTATGCAGCTGCTACACCACAGCTCTCGTCAAAGTAACCTCACTTCAGGACCAAAACACAGAAAGCGGCTCACCGGGTAACTTTCATTTTCCTCCTCTCCATGCAACAAGCCAGCTGCGTCTTGATCAGTTCCACTGAGTGAGGGGCATCACATGACAAGTTCTGCTGCCTCTTATTCTCCATTCTCTTTGTGACACGATCCTTCGTTCCTGCAGTTCCTTCTAATTGCTGGTGCCCTGGCCGTGAGGGGGATTTGAATTTCACTCTGTTATTGCACTGCATCGTGTGCTGCCACTGCTTCTCTGTTTGTTACTCGCAGATGGAACTCCTACTCTTTCAGTCGCTACATTGTTGACATTTGGGAATGACATCACTCCAGTACTCATTCACGAGCACATTACAAAGCAGACCCGAGTATACTCCATGTAATCCTGGCATGGCTATGCCAAATGTTTGGCATAACTGTGTTCACAGACTGCACTGATGCTGGACTTTTCTTGCTCTCTCCCCTCTTTCCTTGTTTGTCCCTCCCAGTGGTCACAGTCCATCATGCTGCCCTTCCATTCCCTGGTCATCTGAAACAAAACAAAACAAAACAAAAAACATTACTTCTGTATATCTTATCAGCTTAAGACTTTAGCAGCCATTTTGGCTCTGACCAGATTTTGTTCCATTTGAATTAACCTTTTAGTTGTGCTGTGCTTTTTTATTTGTGTTTACTTTTTAGTTGTGGTAAATGTTTGCTTGCATTCATTTTTAGTTGTGCTAATATTTTAATTTAATTCATAATTTTTACATGTGCTTTACGTTTTGGTTTGCAGTTTTTTGTCATTTTCTCTTGGTTGCATTTCACATTTCATTTTGTTTTATTACTTAGTTTTTGTGGTGTTATGCTTTACATTTACTACTAAGGTTCATACTACTAAGGCAACGAGGAGCAAAGAAGGTGTTAGCCCATATAAGCTCCACAGGACATATAATAAGTAATACTGTAATTGTTCTCCGCTGAGAATATAGCCATCCAATATTGCCTTAACCGGCATTTTATTTTTACTCAAGATAATGTCCAATGGCAGTCTATTCCATAGGTAAACTACTCCTTGGGTATAGTAAGCTTCTTTTATTAGTGTTAAATTTGTGCCTGGTAAATTGTAGTGGATGACCTTGAGTTTCTTTGCTATCGCTAAGTGGGCTCATGCATGCGCAGCCAACATATTGCAGTAGTAGCAGATTTGGAGGCATGGTCACTGTTGGGCGAATGCAGGGCACACATCAGTAGGTGTGTCCCTCATTCCCTCATTCCCCAATCAGCCAGCAGCAGGTGCTGACATCAGACATCCCTAATGTGGCCACCAGATCGAAGAAAAGGTCCGCTGCAATAAGAACAAAGCTCTCATGCAGCAGGACCACAACACGCCTCCCGACGAGCACGCAACATGGCAGCAGTGACTACCGCTGCCTCCTATTACAATGCCAATGCCAATGGGGGAGCCCGGTATTTAAAATGTATGCCGGAGGGGTGCTCTAATTCCCCTTGGCATCATGCACCCCCAACAGTTTTTCTTGCTGATGGGGCCCCAATCCCCAGCTGCGCTTTATCCCCATCCTCATTTATTTTGCTGCAGAGCCCCTCCCCATTAGCATCATGTCTCTTCCACCGCTTTTGTTGTGTGCGAGGGGTGCCCAATCCTATGACTTGTGTCTCCCCTTCAGTATGTGCCGGCGAGGTGCCCAATCCCCTGTCAGCTAAAGCATCCCTCAAAAAAAAGTTAGGTGGCACTCTGGGAGCCCACCCCAGTGTGCCAAATCCCCTGCAAAAAAATGCCCCACAATGTTTTTTTTTTTTTTAAACCTGTAAAAAAGAAAACAGTCCCTCGCGGTCTCCCTGCCTCCCTCCTACAACTCGCATCCACCCTCTGTGCATTCTGCCTCCCACCCCCCACCACATACTTACCTCCGGAGTCTGGCACGACGATCTTTGGTGGACCGGGAACACATCTGCACTCTTCAAAGCCAACCACGAATTGAAGAAATGCTGGAAAGCTGTATAATGACATCAATAGGGTTTTTTCAACTTTGGTGCATATCTCAGCCATTTTAGGGAATTTTGGCACCAGATTTTCAACATGGGATTATTGGGATCCCTCCTCATGAAGTCAGGCACCGTTATGGCATTATTCTGTCCCGAAAGGTGATTTCGCAGTCACTGTGCAGAATCACCTTTTGGGACTGATTAATGAAACGACAGTGCCACTGTTCATGAGGGGAGCTCTCAAAAGCCTATGTTGAAAATTTGGTGGGAAAAATCCCAAAAATGGCTGTTTTATGAGCGTACGTTACGTGGTTTCTACACATGCTCGTAACTTTGTGAATTTGTAATATTTTCACTCCAGATTTTCAAAATTGGCATTTTTTCATACCTCCTTATGAACAGTATTGCTGTCATTTTACATATCCTGGCCAAAATGTGTTTTTGCACATCTGGTGCGGAATAGAGCGGTCGCTTTGCTAAATCAGTGTTCAGGAAAGTTCAAGGAAATGACAGTGACAGTGTTCATGAGCAGAAGTCATAAAATGCCTATGTTGAAAATTTGGTGACAAAATTCCGTGAATGATCGTTATATATGCATATGCAGTTTCCACGCACCCTTGTAACTTCGCAAATTTGCAATATTTTCATGCCAGATTTTCAACACTGGCATTTTTCACACCTCCTTATGAACAGTACAGCTGTCATTTTTCACGTCCTGCCCTAAATGTGTATTCACACCTGTGGCGCACAATGGCGTGGTCACTCTGCGAAATCAACGTTTCCGACAAATTAACAAAATCACAGTGCCAGTGGCACTGGCATTTTTCCACACTTCCTTATGAACAGTACAGCTGTAATTTTTCACAACATGGCTGAAATGTGTTTTTACACTTTCTGCGAAGAAATGCGTGGTCGCTGTGGGAAATCACTGTTCAGGACAAATTAACAAAATCACAGTGCCACTGTTCATGAGGGGAGGTCCCAAAATGCCTATGTTAAACATGTGGTTAAAAATCCCAAAAATAATGGGTTGTGAACGTGTGTTGCATAGCTTCTATGCATGCTCATAATTTCACCAATTTTTCATATTTTCACTCCAGATTTTCAACGTTGCCATTTTTTTTCATATCTCCTCATGAACAATATAGTTGTCATTTTCCACATACTGCCCAAAATGTGTTTTCGTCCCTGTGTTGCCATATGGCATAGCTGCTGTGCAAATCTACCTTTCAGCTGACAAACTGATAGTTCTGCTTTTCATGAGGTGGGCTCGCAAACAGCCCATATTGAAAATTTGGAGTGAAAATACCACCGCACGCCTACGGTGTTAGGGTTTCCAGCTGTAGCACCCCACCCTGTAGAGACTGACAGGCATCAGGGGTGTGACTTGGGATTATCGGTTGTAATGCTCAAGCCATTCCACCCCCAACCCCACCCTGCAGCCACTGACAGGCATCGTGGTGTGCCTTGCACTGTCCGGCCACAAAGTTCACCCCATTCTCCTATACTGCACCCACGTCAGCATATTTCCTTATGAAATGGGGTAAGTATAACGCCCAAAGACCCCAAAGCACACCACAACACTTGTCAGTGTCTACAGGGTAGGGTGAGGTACAATGGCATGAGCGTTATAGCTGACAACCCAAAGGCACACCCCAATGCCTGTCAGTCTCTACAGGGTGAGGGTGGGGTTGGTGTCACTTCAGTACTTCACTGCCATTCTTATTATGCGTCTCTAACTCCGGCACTACCAATGCCAATGCCAGCAAGACAACATTCGGCATTGACAAATGCTTATTTTAGAATTGTAGTTGAAGCTTGTTTATTAGATAAGGGTCTTTACAGATATGTTGAATTCCTGTTTTCTTTTTACTTGCAGTTTGAAAAGCAATGATGAAACCCACTTGTTTCATGGTACAAGCAAATATGTTATTATAAAAATAGAAAGCAATTACTAACACATCAAAACACAAATAAAACTTTATTAGAAGTGGACACATTCTCTAAACCTTTTTGGCACAGCCCTAAAAGTTGGCATTACATTTCTGGGCAGGTGCACAGACGCAGGTCTGCAGTTGGAAATAGAAACAAATTGATCCTGGATTTTTCCCTTTGAAAATCCTGCAATACGTGGCAAAGGACCAATATAACTACTGCAGGCTCCTTTTCCTACAAAAGAGTATAGAGACTTTTACATTCAGTCATGCATTTCAGGGTCTCCGTGAGCTTCTCTTTTGTGTTTCTCAAAAGAGTTTGTTTTCCAGCAACACAGAATGGAACATCTTTGAAAACAGGGCCCTTTGAAAACTTCAGTAGCTTTCTTTTCCAGTTCTGAAGCAAAATAAATCCAAATAATTCATACAAAATGATGACGGTGGGCTCACCTGCATGTGCAGTTCTGCTAGGTTCTGTATCATTACTGGTACCCCAGCAGTTGTTCTTCTTTTTATGAAAGTTCTCCTACACTTTGTAATACCTGTTGGGAGGTTAGGACAGAGTACCAACACCCACCTCAGACTCAAATATTTCAAGGCATGAGACATCAGTATGTACAGTAATGCTTTGAAATATGTTATAGTTAGGACTATAGACCATGCAAAGATTCTCTTCTAGTTAAAAAAGGTTCAAGCAAAGCAAACGTTTCTGGGGGTGTCCGCCTGAGGCCTCTGCCCTGCCAGCCATTCCTGTATCCTATGATTGCACTCCCACCATGACCCACTCTGAGTACTTCAGTCAGGATACCGTAGAGAGATAATGAGACCCAGATCAAAGTGAGTGGTATGAACATCCCTTAACATAATAATGTTGCATCACTGAGAATGATAACAGTTTTTGATATTTGAAGCTCTTCAGAGTTTTCACAGATCTGCAATGTCTTATTGTTCCTCCTCTCTCCATTTCATTGTGTGGGTCCAGTCATAGAACCCCACTTCTTAGCTTTTCAAATGTATGCCTTCATTTATGGCACTTCTGTGCAAAATTGCCATTTTATCTCTTAAAAAAAGTAGGTCTGAACATCATTGCATGACTCTTTCACCCCTTGGATTCTTCACACTGAATCAAATGATCAAGATATGCAACACATCAAGGCAACTCATGTTGTAAGACCCGGTGTTTCCTGTCTAAGATTGTTCTTCTCCCAAAGTTTCATGCTCGGGTTTTAAGACTGAAGAAGGCACTAGGCCCATCTGGACTGTCTTCCATTCTCAGCAGACATACTGTATTATTCCCTGGTTTTAGTAAGTGCAAAGTAATTGTCCAGCTCCCTTTTAAATTGTTCAGATTTTTGAATTTCAGTGAGGTATTGAGGTAGTGTATTCCAGACCTTCAGAGCCCTTACATTAAAGAAATGATCTCTCTTGTTGGTGTAAACCTTTTGGAACCATCAGTCGGTTGGAGTGGCACCTGAGGTTCACTGATCTATAATTGTAAACAATGCTGCATTGTGATTTTAGTTCTTGATTTTTTTTAGTAACCTGTACAGTAACAATAGATCTCCTCTTAATCTCCTGTTCTCTAGGCTGAACAAATTCAGTTCATAAAGCCTTTCATTGTAAGGAAGCCTTGATAACCTCAGCTCAAGTTAGTTATTCTTCTCTGTGCTCCCTCCAAAATCCTAATATCCTTCCTAAGGTACAGAGACCAGAATGGGGAGGCATAATCTAGGTAGGTTCTCGTATATGTCCTATACAACGGGACAAGGCATTGTTCATTTTTCAACACAAAACTTTTCTTAAGACACCATATGAGTCTATTAACCCTTTGTACTATTGCTCCATAGTGGTTAGACAGTCTGAGGTTATCAATCAGGATGCCAAGGTCTCTTTCATTCTCTACTGCACAGTGTTACACAGATTATATGATTTTTGGCGGTTATGTTTGCCAAGGTGAAGGACTGTGCATTTGTCTAAGTTAAACAGCATCTTTATCTTATGGGCCCAGAGTTCTATTATTTTTAAATCCTAAACCAGGGACTATTATTTTTTCTTCAGTATCTAGCTCTGCACTGATCTTAGTATCATCTGCGAATTTAGCAATGTTGTTATGAAGTCCCCAGTGCATGTTCCAGATGTTTAGACTGAATAAGATCGGTGCAAGCACTGACTTCTGTGGCACCCCACTGGAAACCAGCCTCTCCCTAGATAATTCTCCACTCACTCTCACTTGTTGTGATCTGTTCATGAGCTAGTCTTTAATCCACTTTACCTCTACAACACCTATTCCCAAATTCTTAAGTTTTGTAACTAACTCAGTGTGTGGCACAGTGTCGAATGCCTTTTGAAAGTTCAAAAATACAACATCTACTGGAATCCCCTTTATCCTAACTTGAACTGACCTTATTCTAACAAGCAATTAAATTTATAGTGCAAGATCTCCCACGCACAAAGCGGTGTTGTGTTGGATCAACTCTTCCCAAATCTTGTATGTTATTCTCAAGCCTAGGCTTGAGTAGTTTTTCCATAACCTACATGAATCCGAGGTTAGGCCAATAGGCCTATAATTGCCCACATATCCCTTAATACCTTTGTAATGGATTAGGGTTATAATTGCTAGGGCTGTGCGAATACCTATTCCTGAATATTCGGCCGAATATTCGGTATTCGGGTCCCAAGTATTCGGTATTCATTATTCGGTATTCAGCCAGAAAAGGTGTTTTTTTAAGGAAACTTTAAAAAAAGCACTTCAGCAACACCATTAATCACCCATTGAACCTGGTATACCATGTACACCTCAATGACACTTTCGCCACCAACATTGAGCTCTCACTAATACAACACAAGCTTCAAGTGGCACACTCGATCCACCACAACACACATATAGCACTCTGAAAACAATATCAAGCATTGCATTGGGTCAGCACTAGAGGGTGTTCATGGTCACAGACATGGGGTAGAAGGTGCTTCAGCCATGGGCATAGGAATTGTGGTAGCAGTGGCTGCAGTAGTGGTGACAGCTGAAAGGGTGGCTGCTGCAAGAATGGCACTGGTGGTGGTGGGAAGCACACTGGCTGTGGATGTAGCAGCCATAGTGGTAGCAGTGGGGACACTGGTGGTGGTGTCTGCTGCTTGCTGCACAAAGCATGTATGATCTAATTCTCCACCTCCTACTGCACAACAGGATGTGACCGTGAACGTACAGATGGACAGGTGGTGACACTAGCAGTAGTAGTACTGCTAATGGTATTAGTGGTAGTAGTACTATTACCAATGCTACAAGAACTAAAAGGCTTGCTTGGGAAAAAATAATATTTGAGCCCGCCGAATAAAAAAAGACACCTGTATGTCATTGTCTATGTAGTCTATCTCACCACCTTCTCTGGAATTGTATAATGTATCAATAATTTACAGTGGAGCAAGACAAGATGCAATTCAGTACTTTGCAGTAAATGACATGCCGCAAAATATTGAATCACTGGAGGGCTTAATTGCCATTAAATTACACTGCTCCTTGCAGCATACTGCAGCATTTTTACAGCAATTTTGCAAGATACTGCATTGCGTACTGTCTGGCACCACAGTATGAACTATGTTCTATAATCTTGATGTAGTGTTTCATCCTTGGGTATGTTAGTTGTGGATTGTTTTGTTACAAGGGCATCTCAGTCTCATTCATTTTAACTTCACTTATTTATAGTGTGTGTTTCTTTAAGGATTGTATATTCATAGCGTGTTTGTACGTTCCCGACATGCACCCTGACAAAGATCAGGTTCTGGTCAAAGCACCAGGGCTCTATTGGCATCCTCCAGCCTTAGCACAAACAAATGTCTTGGCAACTTTATGCTGCACTGCTCTTAACTGTAGTTTGTTACTGCAACCCCCCACTGAATGCTTCCTTTGCTAAAGACATGATGGATCAGGTCACTAGTGGTTACTGGGTAAAACATAAACTATTACTACGTAGTACCTGTGAGTGTGATGCTTTACTTAGTGCCTGTGGAACTACAGTAATACACCAACCTTTCCA
Organism: Neoceratodus forsteri; assembly: GCA_016271365.2. NCBI lineage: Eukaryota > Metazoa > Chordata > Ceratodontiformes > Ceratodontidae > Neoceratodus > Neoceratodus forsteri. The sequence goes on along the minus strand of CM057458.1, from coordinate 18,546,668 downwards.
GTTATATTGCACCACAAAAAAGTAGCAGTAAAGAAAAACACTGCTACTAGGGAGGGGAAGAAAAGGGCAACCTATTTAGTCAAACGTGGAACCGAGCAAGGAACAGACAGATGACATACAGTTAACTCAGTGAGACAAGCCTCGCCCACTAAGTGCAATGGTTTAATTAACAAAACAACAATAAACAAACAAATAAAATGCATGTGCACAACTGTGCACACACACACAGAACTACGCGGGAAATATTTCATGGCACAGCTTCATTGTGTGCAGTGGGCTGTAGGGGGTCAGCCGCCGTGTCAGTGTGGCTCAGTTGGTAGTACATCCGCCTCAGGACCAGAAGGGCGTGGGTTCTCGTCCCACACTGGGATTGGACTTGTACCTAAAAATCGCTGGCGTCTGAATGCAGTATTGGGGGGTGCTGTACTGCTGGGGTGTGCCATCCTTCAGATGAGACATTAAACCGAGGTCCCTTCTGCCCATCCTGGTGTTGTCCTGGTGGGTGTCCAGGTGGAAGTAAAAGAACCCAGGGCACTCTTCGCAAAGAGTAGGGAACACTTCCGGTGTTCTGGTCAACACTCCCCTTCCCATAAACCAGTTCATGCAATTATCCAGTCTGTGTGTGGGTGATGATGTGCGATATGGCTGCCACCACACATTCAGTCACTTCACTACCAGTCTAGCATTGCTTGTAAAGCGCTTTGGGATACACTGTGTATGAAAAGCGCTATATAATTGCTAATTCTTCTACTTCTTCTTCTTCTCCTCATGTGTACAGGAATCTATCCCCAGAACCAGAGGAGACTAACAATACTAATTCAGTGAGTCAAGCCTGACTGGCTTAGAACTGAAGAAGTTTATTTCAAAATCTGTGTGGCCCTGCCTCATGAAAAAATATATTAAGCATGCACATGCAGGGTGAAGCCTCACAAAACCAAATATTTTGCACATATACAGCAAATTATAAACAGTGATCTGCAGGAGGGGGAGTTAGCAGACATCCTCATCAGTCATGCAGGGAACCAAGCCTGGAACCAGACAACAGCAAAAAAACAAAACACAAAAGTAAATGTGCTCCACCCAAAAAAAATCACACTGGAGATATGTCAGACAGCAGCAGAGAAGGGGTGTTAGCAGACAGCCCTCCTAGTCCCTGTCACTGAGTACAGCAATAAGGACAAAATACCTGTCAGAAAGCCAAACATAGCTTTTCTGACACTGATCAAAAAAACTAAACTGACCCAAAAAAGCCTGTGAAGCAAAAATCAATTTCTTTTTTAGCAAGTTTAAGGTCTCAAAAGTACTGCAGAGCAGCTCTCAGAAACCACTGTCTCCTGTCTTCTACCAGCTCAGAGTGAGGAAGTCACATGGTGTGCTTGCCTTTGAGCTCAAGAAACAGTTTTTGATTGGCCAACAAAGCTCTGAGAGACTTGGAAATCTCACCGAATAGTAGTTCCCGAATAGTGGCCGAATACTGAACTATTCTTAAAATGCATCCGAATATTCGGGAAGCCTACTATTCGTGGCATTCAGAAAATACTATTTGGCCCATGCACAGCCCTAATAATTGCTCTCTTCCAGTCAATCAGTACCTGTCCCGGTTTAATTCATTTATAAAATAATATTATAAGAGGTTTGCTTAGTGGCTCCACTAACTCTTTAAGCAAACACCGGTTTGTGTCATCCGGTCCTGGGGCTGAATTTGATTTTATTTTACTAATGACAAACTGTACTTCTCTGGTAAAAGTCATATCCTTCACACTGAATGGATCCCACCTAATTCTTTCTGTTTTGTTTTTGTTGTTGTTAAATGCTGTACTGTGCAGAAGAAGTCATTTAAAGCTTCCGTAATAAAACCTGGATTCTGTACTGCCTCCTTGTTATTCCCTATTGGCCCAATTGTTCTATTCCCCAACATATATATGTGTCTGTATATATATATATATATATATATATATATATATATATATATACAAATCTATATATGCCAAAAGTGATTTTTGATCATCCCTGCCGTGTGCTATTTTAAATTCTACTTTCTTCCTTTCATTTTTGATCTGATTTTTTTTTTTTTATTTCTATTTATCGGTCCTGCATCCCTGCCAGAGCCGCCCCATCAGGATTTGCCAATCAATCAATCAATCAATCAATTTTTTATTTATAAAAACGGTGCCTTTCCAAAACCAAGGCACCTGTACAATAAAATAAAAAAAAGTAAAATTACATACATTCTATAAATGCCAATAAATATGAAACCAGATAAAAACACTTCAATTACCAAAAGCCAGATCAAACAGATAAGTTTTTAATGCAGTTTTAAAACTCTGGACGGCCAGGCAATCTCGATGAGGTAGAGTGTTCCACAGGGACGGAGCAGCAAAGCTGAATGCCCTTGCTCCCGATGTCTGCAATCGTACTCTGGGAACCTCTAGCAATCCCTCATCGGTGGATCGGAGAGGACGGAAGGGACAATACAGGCAATGGAGATCTTTCAGGTAGCTTGGTCCCAGGTCGTGTAGGGCCTTACAGGTTAACAAAGCAACCTTAGAGGTGATCCGCCACTTAGTTGGGAGCCAGTGCAGACCGCGGAGCACAGGCGTAATATGACTGGCTCTTGAAGCACCAGTCAGCAGCCTGGCAGCCACGTTCTGCACCAGATGCAAGTGGTGGATATCAACCCCCGACAGCCCCAGGTAAAGGGCATTGCAGTAATCAAGGCAGGAGGAAATGAAGGCATGAACCAACGTTGGAAGATCATCAGGAGGAACCAGATATTTCACCCGGCGATATTTCTCAGATGGTAAAAATAGGTTTTAACAACTGCTGACACCTGTGATTTCAAAGTCAGACAGTTATCAAACATAACGCCCAGGTTCTGTACCCGGTCTGAGGTAGCTAGCTGGACACCTCCAAGCCACAAGCCCGAAGGTGAACCTGCCAACACTCCCGCCTCTCGACAACTCGGATTCACAACCAACACCTCAGTTTTTTCAGGGTTCAACCTTAGCCAGCTTATATTCATCCAGGCCTGGATTTCAGCCAGACAGCTGTTGAGCACCGAAATGGCATCATCCTTTTCAGGGACAAAAGACATGTATAGCTGAGTATCATCTGCATAGCAATGAAAACTCAAGCCATACCATCTAATAATCGCTGCTAATGGCAGCATATACACTGCAAACAACATGGGCGCTAAAATGGATCCCTGCGAAACCCCACAGTGCAGGGAGAATGGAGCTGAGGTACAAACCCCAGACACCACTCTCTGAGTCCTTCTCGTGAGGTAGGATTGAAACCATCTGAGAACAGCCCCTGATAGTCCACAGATAAACCACAGGCCCATCCCTGCCAATGTCCTACCTCTTAGCCCGGGTTCCTCTGTTCGGCTGTGGATTGACCCCCGGACGGGGTTAGGGCAGTGCAGGTCACCCCAAATCTTGTAATTTTGTCTGGTCCCCTGGACTGGGGGCAGACATCGGCATAATGGGACCAGGCTCGGAGCTCCGGCCTCCTGGCTCTGGAGGGGATTTTCCCTGTTCTATGAGGACATTGCATGCCCTGATGTCAAGGTGTGAGCGCCGACATCCGGAGCGTCCTCCCCCTCGATAGTGCAGCCTCTAGAGGTGGTTGGTTCACATGCCTGTGACCAACCAAACCCCTGAGGTGCTGATGAGCTGACATGCCCCTAGCCTCCACCAGGGGTCACCGCTCGCCGAGTGAAATTCCCCCCCCCCGGAGAAGGCGAGCTGTCGTCGGACGCTCAGCCATTCTCCCCCCGGCCGACCTCCGGCTGGCCGAGTCCGCTCCCGAACCCGGGTCACCGGTGTGGTGCGAGGTGTGGCGTCCAGCTCCTCAACCCTCAGCACCACCGGGCCAGCGGCTGATCTGATTTTCTGTTGTCGTTTTTAACTCTTTGTATCTCAACCATGTCTGTTCTGTTGAATGTTTCTTAAAGACTTTACAGGCCATTTCCTTTTTTATGTTGGCGTGCTTACGCAGCCAGCATCGTGGGACAGTGCAGCTTTAGAGGCGGGGTCACTGTTGGGTGAATGCAGGGCACACACCGGAAGGTGCGTCCCTCATTCCCCAGTCAGCCTGCATGCTGGCACCACGCCATGCATACATAATGTGGTGAGCACATCTAAGGAAAGGTCCGCTGCAATCTGAGCAAAGCTCATCATACGCAGCGGACCCTTCCTACATGCTCGCCGACATTATGAGAATGGTCGGCGAGCAGGCAGCCACCCAACTACTACCCGACTTGGGGTGCCCAATCCCCTGTCGGTTAGCTTCCACTTTCTTTGTGTGCCGTCGGAAGCCCACCCACGCTAGCATAACTCCCCAATTGTTGATCGCCGAGGGGGTGCCCAACCCTCAGCTCACCCCACTTTCTTTGTGTGCCGATGGGGTGCCCAACTCCGCCGCCATTACTTCCTCATCCCCTCATGTTTTGTGCCGACGAGGGTGCCCAATCCCCATTGGCTATAGACTCCCCCCAAACAGTTAGGTGGCACGCTGGGAGTCCACCCCAGAGTGCCAAATCCCCTGCAAAACAAAAACTGTCCCGCAATGGGTTTTTTTTGCTGTAAAATGAAAACGATCCATCGTAGTCTTGATGCCCTCCTCTTCCCCACCCGCACTCACCCTCTGTGCACCCTGCCTCTCCTCAATCCCCATCACCCCATACTTACCTGCGGAGTCTGGTGCGATGATCTTCGGTGGACCGGGAACACGTCTGCACTCTTGAAAGCCGACCGCGAACTGAAGAAATGCCGGTAAGCTGTATAATGAAATGAATAGGGGTTTTTCAACTTTAATGCATATCTCAGGCATTTTTGTGAATTTTGGCCCCAAATTTGCTTAGGTCGGTAGTGATAGGGAGGGGAGCAGTGGAGTGGGCAGAGATGGATAAAACTCAATATGACAACAGGTCCTGGAGTTTGATAGGGAACTCCAAGCAGACTCAGTGGACCTTTGGTCTGTTTCTGCCATCATTGTCTGTGTTTCTATGTTACTGTTATCTGAAAAAAAAACAATGAACATACTCTAGGCCTCAAGGAGCTAGTTCTGTGAAAGGAAAGAAAACTGTGAGGAGGAAGCTTTGGGACTGTTTATTAAACACTAAAGGCAGCATTTAAACCAGACTCACTAATAAAATTCATAGCCATTTATGATTTTTTATTTTTAGCAAACAATATATAATACGTTTCATTGCTTGAAATTTCTTAGAGTGTGGTGTGATTTTTAGAAATTTGAAAATAGTTACGTAATGTAGTAAAACATGCATCTCATATTAACAGTGAGACAATCTGTGTAAAAAGTGTTAAAGTAACAGCACTCATATCATAGATATCTCTGGTTGTAGCGTCACTCCAATTAAATGATCAGTAAATACAGTCCCTTTTTTAATTCAACACCAGACTCTAAAGCTATCAAATAATGGGGGATTCTTCAAAGGGCAGGAATAACATGCCAAAGGCATGTATTCTGCCCGTGGAGTTCCACACCCATGAAACAATGCACAGTGACCATATTCACAGCCACCGGCCACTGCACAGCCCCATCCACAATCCTGCTCCCCCCAGTATGCAAATGCATGGAGCATTGCCATGGACATAGGTGGGCATCCAAAGAGATGCCCAGACCCCATCTGCCACTAGGTCCCTTGCACCCATGGGGCACCACGGTAGCCAGGTAGCCATGGCATCAGGGCAGGAGGGTGCCCAGTCAGCCACCCCAGACCTCTATGTGGAACCTGTTGGCTGGGGGTGGGTCTGCTGGTGAGTATCCATGCCCTTACATCCCCACCATGTCCAATGGCAGCATCACAAGGGGGGGGTGCATACTGGCTACATCTGCCCTTGGAAAGTGTAGCCTGTGTTCCCCCTCGCCCGGCACTCCATGCTTTCAAGAATAGCATGGACCGTGGGCATGTCCCCTGCCTCACCCCCATGACTGCACCCTCATGGATCTCACTGGCCAGCCTGGAGATCAGGTGTGTGCCAAGACCATGCCCCCTTGGAGAATATGGTGCAGGGGGCACAGTGTCCATGGAGTGTCTAAGTACCCCAGATATGTGGTGCATAGTCACTCCACACCTCAGAGGATAGCCCCCAGTGGGGGGAATCCCCAAGGGGTGATAATAATGTGCCAGAGGTGCATATCCTGCCGCAGAGTCCCACACCAATGGAACAATGCGCGGTGGCTGTAATCACAGCCACCAGCCGCCACACAGCCCGCATCATGACTTTGTCCCCCCAGCCTTCTGGTGTGCAGGGAAACTGCCATGGACATGGGCAGGCATCCAGTGGGATGTCAAGACCCTGTCTGCCACTAGATCTATTGTGCCCAGGAGTGCCATGCATTGGGGCAAGTGGATGCCCGGCCAGCCTCCCCCGGCCCTCTATGTGGAACCTGTGTGCTGGAGCAGCATACTGGGGTGGCTGTCTATGCCCCTACATCCCCATCTCGGCCAATGGTGGCATCCTGGTGGGGCACGTTCTGGCTATATCTGCTGTTGGAATATGTAGCCTGTGCCCCCCTCCTCGCCCAGCCCTCCACACTTCAAGAATAGCATGGGCATGCCCCCTGCACTGCCCACTGGACTGCCCCCTCATGGATCTTGCCAGCTGGCCAGGGGATCAGGTGCATGCCAGGCCCATGCCCCTCTTGGGGAATTGGGTGCAGGGGACACAGTGGCTACAGAGTGTCTATGCACCCCAGATACATGGCGCATAGCCACTCCACGCCTCTAAGAATAGCCCCCAATATGTATGAAATACTTATTTAATTATCTTATTAAATTGTAGCAGTTTTCATTTGTAAAGCATTACTGGTCCATATTATGTTTCTTTAATATGTCTCTTTTCTCATAAATAGAATACGTTTTATTACAGGGCATATATAAAGTATATAGTGAGGGGGTTGTTCTGCATGGATTTCCATGCCACCTGAAACATTGCTGTACCAGAGTTCAAAGGTCATGGAATGCAGTTGTGCCCTTCTGTAGTACAGCAACAGTCCAGCTGATTGAAATCCTTATGGCATCTGGTGTTTTACATAGTTCTGCCATGCAGACAATCAGTTCAGCTTCTGAAGTGAAATCGCTGCTGCATGGAGCATTGTAAAAAACACTTTTGTTTGCCAAAAAAACCCCCAAACAACTAAAACTGTAAACTATAAAAAATACAGATGGGGCATCAACATTCCCTACCAGCCTCTGCTGCCACCTTGGGTTACTGATTACATTGGACATCTCCAGCTTCGCTCTCAAGGTTTCATGTAATCGGAACCCCTCTATGGCAGCGCATGCTGGTTGTGCATGGTTCCCCAAGCACTACTCTCTATATGTTGCTAAAACTACCGCTGAACAGTTTGTTCTCATGTCATGTCTTTGAAGCATTTGGTGACTATGTTATGTGTATACCCATGGCACTCCAACTCCTCACCGGCTTGTTTATGTTCACCTGACAGGCTGATAGATGCACATGTGACCTGGTGATTACTACCATCTGGGGAAAAGCAGAGGTAAAATGAGTTAAATCTTGTGGCAAGTTATAAGGTCAAATGCCATCTTAAGATACCGTCCAGTACTTGGCATCTAATAATACAAACTTAAGAAACCTGAGGTGCCAGTAGGAACATGTTGCCATTACTGGGGGAATAGAGCTCTTCAGTTTCTCTTCTTATACAGGAAGTGGACTAGGGCTATGAGAAACCTCAGTGATCCTTATGTTTTCACACACATCATGGCTGTACCGGCAATGTTCTGATGGCCCAAACCGAACTGTAGTCATGCAGTCCTCGCACATGCAAATGCACTCCAGTGTTCCTTTTTAGATCCTAATTTTTTCTTAGCAATTGTTGTAAGCTTATTACCTAGTGCAGGTTTAAAATTGTTCTTCCTAATACTGTAGCAGAAAAGTGCATATTGGGGTAGTTTTACCACAAATTTAATGAACTCATTGGTAGAGATAAAGATAGGCTGTTGTGGTGGGGTTGGACTTATGGAATTGCTGTCCAGTCCACCTCCTGGTTTAATCCGTACCTTGGATCCAGGGATTTTATTCTTAAAGTTCAATAGATCATTCACAAACTGGCATGTATTTCCTATTGATTGAATGATTTAAAAGTTTAACCAGGAAAAACATACTGAGCTGATAACAGTTCATTTCCAGATGGGTCCGGAGATTGGGGGGTAGCTAAACAATAAAACTACTAAAAATAATAAAAACACATTCTTGAGCGTAAAGAAGGGAAAAATAGTGGAAAAGCATGAACAGGACAGAACCAATGAAAGGCAGAATGAAAAGGAAAGGATTATTGACAGTTTCAGGTTGGATAACAAAAGTCATAAAGAAGACACTTTAAAGAGGAAAGAGAAGAGGCAGATCAAACTGAAAGGGGAAGGGAGGACCAAAGTTTAGGAAATCAGTAAGAAAAAGCAGACTGCCCAACAGTAGATTTTCTAGAAAGAATAGAGAGAAAATGTGAAATATTGTTGCAGAAAGGGTAGGAGGAAGAAGGAGAAGGGGAAAGAAGGGATTTGAGATAAGAGGGAAGTTTGCCAAGTCAGAATTTGGATATAAAAGAGACACAATGGGAACCTTGTTCCGATCTACTGAACCTGATTATCCTGTGACTTCTACTAATCCAAAAAACTTTAGACTTGAGATACAGGGTAGGATTTTTAAAAAGATCCATTCAACATCCACTGTACCCCTATTTCTAAAAATAAAATCCGTCCGAACTCTTATAGCAGCTATTAGGTGGTTTAGAAAACTGGCTTTTTATTTCCTGGCATCTGATTGGCTAGTACCCTTGCCGGGGGGATACACTAACTTACAATAGACGCCCAAGAAATAAAAAGTACCATCACATTTGCCCCTTCACCCAATCTCCTTGTGCCTGTCCTGCTTCCTCATTGGCTGAATTGACCACTGAATTTGAAATTGGCGCCATTTTTTTAGGTCAGTTAGCAAGTAAGTAGCCCCCCCTCCACGCACAACAGCTGTAATAGCAGTTCCCCACTTTAACAAAACTTAAGCAACAAGTTTAACAAAATGAAAAAACATTGTCTCTAGGGAATTTTATGGAAGAGAGAGTCCTAAAAGAACTCACAAAACTGAAAGTGGACAAGATAGTGGGACCGGATGGGATACATCCTAGAATATTAAGGGAACTATGGGAGGTGCTGGCAGCACCACTGGCAGTCCTGTAAATAAAGGTTTTGATCATACCTCTCAACTGTCCCTGATTTTCAGGGACGTCCCTGATTTTACCTTAAACTTATACTCTGTCCCTCCTAAAAATTGGGTTTCCATGACCAAACAGTGGGGGTTGTGCACAAAATAATATCAGACATTACAGTTACAGACTTGTTTTTCATTAGAAAATGCATTTTACACTAAGCAACTTATTCTACCAACTTCCTAAGTGGATATCACCAATTTTGAATATGTGTCCCAGATTTTGGTTCTTTGTCCCTGATTTTTTTAAGCCTTGTCCCTGATTTATGAGGCAGGAGGTATGGTTTTGATTGATCGATTGATTAACATATACTGCAAGTTATTGAATCTCCCACTGCTGCCAACTGCTCTGATGTCAGCTGCTGGGGATTCTGGGATTTGTAGTGAAAGAAGTCAGCCTACAACTAAGCAAAATTAGTCTGATATAATCTACTGTACTAGAGTAAACAGTAAGTAACTGAAATGTTTTTGCACACAGAGTGCAGATTGGGAACAGCCCCACATTTGAGTGTGGGGACCCTTTGTACTGACTGTTCCCCTGTAACAGTACATGTAAATTTCACCAAAAACATTTTGGTAGCCTATTTCCAGACAATTAGGTAACGCATAATCAGTAAGGGCTTCAGATACCTGTACGTTTGCTATGGCATGGAACAATTGATTTATGGGTGATGGATGTTCGACCAGGGTCAGTGAAAAAACAACAGCAAGGCTGTTTAAGGTAGTCAGCGATATTCATTTTTAAGGTGGAATCGTGGAGTTCTGTTTTAGGTGACTAGGAAGCATATTTGGAGAGTGTGGAACTTTGAATGGTAAACTAAAGCCTTAAACTTGATGTATTACAGATATTGTGTGTGCTGGGGGAGGAGGGTGGGATCAAGCTACAGAGAGTTGGTGGGGGAGGGAGTAATTGATTCATTCTGTTTGGGGAGGTTGGGGCTATTAAAAATATGCAGGTGTGGAGGGAGAAGGTTTTATTTTATTTAAAAGCAAATACCAAATAACCAAATATTTTGTGGCCCAAAAAAAACATTCGGCCTATATATTCAGGATAAGGTACTCGCACACCCCTAGAGTAAATGTTATGTGCCAGAAGCAGACAAAGCATTTGGGCACTGTGTGAATGCCATTTAAAAGCGTGGTGTTATTTTTTTGAAAGTCTTGGCATGTACAGTACTGGAACTAATTGGAAATGTTCAGAGATTAGGGTTGGTCAGATGGAATCAGAGTCATCAAATTGCAATCTGTTTTTAGAATCTAGACTTTTGGGGCCAGATATTCAAAACTTTGCCCCGGGGCAAAAGTAGCCATGCCAGCGGGCAAACTTAGCACTTACACAAAAGCCTGCAATATGCAAAAGGAATAGCCCAGGGCAAACAGCTTCTGAATACAGCATGCAATTGAAGCTGGGCAAACTGGGCTGGGAGTGCAGGGCAAACTTAGCACTGGAATAAGACAGTTCTGAATATAGCAACCAGGAAGTGCAAACCACAACAGCAACACAGTGCGCAGCGACGTGAAGGTAGGCAGAGGTGAACTGTGTGGCCAATGTGTGTGCCAGCAAATGCATGGATCCAGTACAGCTGCAGGCAGCAGCTCATCTGAAAGTACAGTGTACAAAACTGTATAATATTCCCCGAACTGTTTGCGCGGTGCTAACACATTTGCACGGGTTTAGCACAGAGCTAAGCCATTTGCCCCGTGCAAACATGTTTGCCCGGGGCTAAACTTTGCCATATTCAAAAATGACATGCAAATAAGCCTACTTAGGTAGTCTTGGGGCAAACATCTAGATTAGCATCTCATTATGCCCTGATTTGCATGCAGTTTGCACAGCGTTACTGCAGCCACAGCTCCACCTGTAGGTCAGTCTGGAAGTACAGGGGCTGGCTGGGTCTGCCTGCAGCTCCACCTGTAGGTCAGTCTGGCAGTGCATGATGGTAGCTGCAGGCTACATGTACACAGTACAGCATAGCATACTGTGCCCCAGGGGACAACACAGCATAGGCACAGGTGGTGGTGGTGCTGCATGCAACCGTCACACTGTAGGCCATGCTACAGTGCACAGCAGACACTACAGTAGCAAGGGGCCAGTAGGGACACAGCACTGCCTATGGTATGTAGGGCGGTGTTGACCACTGCACTATACACAGTGATAGGCCCAACTTGCAGGTGTTTACTGACAGTAGACATTATTGTTACGCTGTTGTGTTGTGCCCCACAGATGCTGCACCTCTGGCATGGGATGCTCACAGTGACATGTACTGTACATGGCCAGCTGTGTGTTCTGTGGTGTTTGTACAGCTGTACGATATTTGGCTGGGGGAGCACGTACGATCAAACAGGCACACTGGTGTTGGGGTGTTCCCAATACTAGCCCATGTGCACTGTGTGATGTGTCCCAGCCTTGTGGCCACACCCGGTCTGTGGCACAGCCTGGCCACCGTTACACCCTCCGCTCAACACCCTCCATGCCCACAGTGCTGCATGTGTGTGCTGGCATCTGTCGGTGTCCACAGAAGGGTGGTCTGCAGGTATGTGCTGAATGGCCACACTGCTATGGTGTCCACTGGGGGCCAGGTCACCATTTACTGCCTGGCATGGCTGGGACTGGAGGCAGATGATGGCATCATTGTGATGCCATCAGTGAGCAGCATGTTTCCTCTATGTCTGGCTTTTTCTGTGTGTCATACTTATTTGTTAGGGTTGCACAAAGCCACACAAAAGCAGTGCAAAGCCACAATGTCATGCAAAGCTGGATCGCCCAGAGTTAAGACAACCTTGTCCCGGGCGGTGATTTGTACTGTGCAAATTGTTGTGCTAAATCATGCAAAACCACTTTGTGTGACGCTAGTCGCTAAATATAGCATTGTGCTTGTATTCATGTACCCACCCGCTCAGTTTACCCCTTGCATACATTACAATTTTGCCTGGCGCTAATGCAGTTTGCTCGCGGTATTTGGCCTTTTGAATATAGCGGCCCTGCGCTAATCTCACGCTAAACCTGCACAAACGGTTTGTGCCCAGTGCAAAGTTTTGACTATCTGGCCCTTGGACTTTTAAATTGCAGACCAAAAACCTTTAATTCTAACAACAATTAAATCAGACTTGGACTCAGAAGCTAATTCTGAAATCTGTTTTTTATACCCATAGGGCCAGATATTCAAAGGTTTGCCCCTTGGCTAAATTTGCACTGCCTGGTGTGCAAACTTAGCCTGGAGCACAGAGCAAGCTATATTCAAACGGAATAGCCCAGGGCAAACAGCTTTTGAATATAGCATGGGAATGAGGCTGTGCAAACTGGGCTGGGAGTGCAGGGCAAATGTAGCCCTGGAATATGACAGCACTAAATGCAGCAACCAGGAAGTGCAAACCACAACAACAACACAGTGCACAGCGACGTGAGGGTAGGTAGAGAGGAACTATGTGGCCAATATGTGTTCTGGCAAATGCATGGACCCGGTACAGCTGCAGGCAGCAGCACACATGAAAAAACAATGATCAAAACTGTATAATATTCCCTGAACCGCTAGCACCGCGTTAACACGGTAGCGCGGCTTTAGCGCAGAGCTAAGCAGCTTGCCCGGTGCAAACACGTTAGCCCCGCACTAAACTTTGCCATATTCAAAAGTGACATGCAAATGAGCCTACTTACGTAGTCTCTGGGCAAACATCCACATTAGCATCTCATCATGCCCTGATTTGCATGCAGTTTGCACAGCGTTACTGCAGGGTCCCACAGCTCCACCTGTAGGTCAGTCTGGAGGTACAGGGGCTGGACAGGTCCAACCGCAGCTCCACCTGTAGGTAAGTCAGGCAGTGCATGATGATAGCTTCAGGCTTCATGTAAACAGTGCAGCATAGCATAACATATCGAACCCCAGGGGATAACACAGCATAGGCACAGGTAGTGGTAGTGCTGCATGCAACATTCACACTGTAAGTCATGCTACAGTGCACAGCAGACACTACAGTAGCAAGAGGGCTGGTAGTGTGAGGGACACAACACTGCCTATGGTATGTAGGGCAGTGATGGCCACTGCACTCTACACAGTGACAGGCACAGCATGCTGGTAGTTACTGAAAGTGGACAGTACTTTCACACTTGTGTGATCCACAGATGCTGCACCTGTGACATGGGATGCACAGTGTCATGTACATGGCCGGCAGTGTGTGCTGTGACTTCTGTACAGTTGGGTGGTAGGTGGTTCGGGGGGCATGTAGGATCCGACAGGCACACAGGTGGTGGCGTACTCCCACTACTGGCCCATGTGCACTGAGCGATGTGTCCCAGCCTTGTGGCCACACATGGGCTGTGGTGAGGTCTGGCCACCCCTACACCCTCCCCTCACTGGCCACCATGCCCACAGTGCTGCATGTGTGTGCTGGCATCTGTTGCACACCACAGACGTATGGTCTGCAGGTGTGTGCTATATGGCCACGCTACCATGCTGTCCCCTGTGGGTCAAATCACCCATCACTGTCTGTGCTTGGCTCGACAGGTGGCAGCTGATGGCATCATGGTGGTGCCATCAGTGAGCAGCATGTGTCCTCCATGTCTGGCAGTTTCTAAGTGTTATACTCATATGTTGGGGCCGCTGCGTGTGCTAATGCTGAAATAGCACCACGCAAGCGCTGTTTGCCCATGGTTAAGACCAGCTTTTCTGGGCGGTAATCTGTACCGCGCTATGGGTCGCGCTAAGTCGCGCTAAACAACTTAGCGCGGCGCTAGTCACTGAATAACACGTTGCGTCTGTATTCATGTTCACTTTGACCCTTGCATATAATTATTGTTTGCCTGGCGCTTTTGCAGTTTGCCTGCACTATTCAGTCTTTTGAATATAGCAGACCCGCGCTAATCCCGCGCTAAACCACGCAAACATTTTTTGCCCCGCGCAAAGCTTTGAATATCTGGCCCATAAAGTGTTTTCTCCCTCCGGTACATAAGGGAAGACTATCAGCCTTGTCCTTGTCCCGCACCCCCGACATGATAACCTCTCCCGGTACTTACTGGATGTAGTCCCCCACAGATTGCCCTAGCAGGTGAGGGCAATCCTTCTCCCGGTACACAAACAAGATTCTTCTGTTGCCAGGTGGTGGCATGGGTCAGGGGAAAGTGGGTAGGACTTCATTAAGCCCGCACATCCCCTTTCTTATTTTCTTCCTTCTGTCCCCAGGTATCGCAACACATAAGCATGTGCCTGTGGAGGCAGACATGCACTAAGGAACTGCAGTCTCCCCAAGCCCAGCCCAGCCCAGCCCAGCCCAGCCCTGCCCTGCCCTGCCCTGCCCTGCCCTGCCCTGCCCTGCCCTTCACACCTGCACTGTCACCAGGCTTCCACCAGGTGGCAGTCAGGGGCTGAGATAACATGCATCCCCACCCTGAGAGAGGAAATCAGTCTGCAGTACACTCAGGGCCAGATATTCAAAACTCTGCCCCGGGGCAAAATTAGCACTGCCCAGCGGGCAAACTTAGCCCGGAGCACAGAGCACGCTATATTCAAAAGGAATAGCCCAGGGCAAACAGCTTCCGAATATGGCATGGTAATGAGGCCATGCAAACTGGGCTGGGAGTGCAGGGCAAAAATAGCCCTGGAATAAGACAGCACTGAATAAAGCAACCAGGAAGTGCAACCCAACAACAACACAGTACACAGCAACATGAGGGCAGGTACAGACGAACTACGTGGCCAATGTGTGTGCAGCAAATGCATGGACTCAGTACAGCTGCAGGAAGCAGCAGATGTGAAAGAACAGTGATCAAAACTGTATAATATTCCCCGTACCGTTAGCGCCGCTAACACATTAGCGTGGCATTAGCGCGAGCTAAGCAGTTAGCCCGGAGCAAACACGCTTGCCCGGGCTAAATGTGCCATATTCAAAAGTTATGCAAATGAGCCTACTTACGTAGTCTCGGCAAACAACCGGATTAGTATCTCATTATACCTGATTTGCATGCAGTTTGCCCAGCGCTACTGCAGAGTCCCACAGAGCCACCTGTAGGTCAGTCTGGAAGTACAGGGCTGACCAGGTCCAACCGCAGCTCCACCTGTAGGTCAGTCTGGCAGTGCACGATGATAGCTGCAGGCTACATGTAAACAGTACAGCATAGCATAGCATATTATACCCCAGGGACAGGACACCATAGGCACAGGTGGTGGTGGTGCTGCATGCAACTGTCACACTGTAGGGCATGCTACAGTGCACAGCAGAAACTACAGTAGCAAGGGGGCCAGTAGTGTGTGGACACAGCAGTGCCTATGGTGTGTAGGGCAGTGATGATGACTGCACTATACACAGTGAGAGACCCAACCTGCGGATGTTTCCTGACACTGGACATTACTGTTACGCTGTTGTGTGACCCACAGATGCTGCACCTGTGGCATGGATGCTCACAGTGACATGTACATTTCTGGCTTTGTGTGCTATGGCAGTTGTACAGCTGTGCGGTATGTGGCTGGGAGGGGCATATATTATCTGAAAGGCACACTGGTGTTGAGGTATTCCCAATACTGGCCCATGTACACTGTGTGATGTGTCCCAGCCTTGTGGCCACACCTGGTCTGTAGCACAGCCTCACCACCTGTACATGCTCCCCTCAACATCCTCCATGCCTACAGTGCTGCATGTGTGTGCTGGCATCTGTTGGTGTCCACAGAAGTGTGGTCCACAGGTGTGTGCTGTATGGCCACACTGCCGTGCTGTCCACTGGTGGCAGGGTCACCACTTACTGCCTGGCATGGCTGGGACTGGTGACAGATGATGGCATCATTGTGATGCCATCAGTTAGCAGCATGCTTCCTCTATGTTTGGCTTTATCTATGTGTCATATTTATTTGTTAGGGTCGCGCAAAACCCGCGCTAAACCCGCGCAAATGCTGCTCAAAGCCATAATGTCGTGCAAAGCTGATTGCCCAGGATTAAGACCAGCTTTTCCTGGGCGGTAATGTGCACCGCGCTAAGTGTCGCGCTAAGTCGCGCAAAACCACTTAGCGCGGCGCTAGTCTCTGAATATAGCATTGCGCCTGTATTCATGTCAGTTTGCCCCTTGCATACATTATAATTTTGCCCAGCGCTAATGCAGTTTGCCCGCGCTATTTGGCCTTTTGAATATGGCAGACCCGCGCTAATCCCGCGCTAAACCTGCGCAAATGGTTTTTGCCCAGTGCAAAGTTTTGAATATCTGGCCCTCAGTCCTTCTCCCCACACCAACCCTCAGCAACCCGGCTCTACCCTGGAACTCAGGTTGTTGGCATGGCGGCACGTTAGGTGCCTGGCGCCTCAGCCGTCTTTGACCTTGGCCAACTCTGAAATCCAATGCAAACCAGTGTATCTTGTCTGCTAGAGTTTTGGATTCCAATTAGGAATCAGATCTTCCAAAGTCCTAAAAAAAAAATCCTACTGGACCGGAGTTTGGCAAATCTGAGCATGGCTAAAACAAGATATTATTTTTCTGTGTGTGTGTGTGTGTGTGTGTGTGTGTGTGTGTGTGTGTGTGTGTGTGCGTGCACGCGTGTGTTTGTGTGTTTACTAAGTTTCCTACAGAAACTAGTGGCAACCACCTACTGAAGACACATATACCCAGAGCTGTTTGGTATGACCAGAGGAGAGAATTTGTGAGATGGAGTTGGGCAACCTTACTGCAGGTGAGCCATCCCCCAGTTGGTTCACAAGAATGATGCATTCAGGGTAACTGATCAGAGACAGAAACGCCTGTTAAGCCACCTCCTGAAGGTCCCAAAGGTGGCTGAGAAACAGTGTGCAAAAGACTTTACAGTAAGCGTGACCATCACCACAAGGGTTAAATTATCATACACATTGCCACATTAGTAAAAAGAATAACATCCGGAAATGTAAGTGAGTGTGTTGGAACATTGAGTAATTACAATCTGCTGATGCAAGCTGTGATTTTTTTTCCACTGGTGACAGAAGCTCTTCTTTAAAAATTTGGGAGGGGTGAAGGGGTATTTACTGCAAAGGGAGTAATCAATGCCTTCTGGAGAGGATGTGCGGATACATACACCTATCAAGGTTTCTTAGGCAATTTTTGAGAAAGAAAAGCATAATAAACAGAATTGATAAGGTTGTGCATGCTGCCTGCAAACACAGACATAAAGCTCCAGTAAAATAATGTTGAATCTACTGACTGTAATGAGATGCAACAACGGGGAGTAATTTATAGCTGCGTTCATAGGCAAACTGGTGTCTCCTGGGATTTCCCAGCTGTATGATGGATCAACATGCGGCAGCAAGACAAACATAGTAAATTAGTCTCCATTAGGTGCAGGTAACGGTGCTTAGTCGCGTACAGAGATTTCATATCTAATCCAGTACCCTTTTTTGTTAAACATACTTTCACTTGTACAACACCAGGATGTGAACATTTCACTTTAGAGGTGGGAAAGCCAGGAATGTTTCGCCTAGAACCAAGACAGAGCTGAGCCATGGGGTCTGGCTTGACTCTACAAGCCCAAGCTCCGGCTTGTTTCCTTTCCAGTCTGTCCTGTTATGAGAGGTTTGTTTGTATGTTTTCAGTCTAGACAGCAGAGTAATGCAACACAATCAATGTAGTTCCCTCAGAGACTGAAGGCCCCCTCGGACAGGTATGAGAAGGAAGTTTTTCTTTGTGCGGAGTGATTGCATACAATGTAGTTATTGCAGAGAGCTCAAGATAACATCTCAAAGGAGAGTAGGGATCATTTATTTCACTGATGAAAGCAAGGATTATTGAGAAACCAAGATACATCATGGTGAATATAGTTTTCTGGATAAAAATTACTTTGTGTGGTGTAATGTTATAAGTTATCATTTTCAAACTATGTATTTTCCAAATAACTTTTCAAAGAAGAATAGAATAAACTCAATACTGTTGCAGCACATTGAGATCAAACAAAAAACGCTTTCAGTACAATCTTTCCCAGTAAATGTATATTTTTTGATTTATTTAGAAACTGGTAGCTGGGAAAGGGACACCGAGACAAAACTAATTTCCAGGTGTCACCTGAGGGAAGGGTAGATGGGAGAATATGTGAAATAGGTAAAAACAAAGGAACCATGTAACCCACTGCAAACAAACACAGGCTAGTGCATGTGGAATACAGTATGGGTCTAGTGCACGTGGAAAACAGCATGTGTCAAAAGATGAACAGCAATGGAATAGAGGTACGATGTGACTAAAACACAGGGTTAGACAGAAATGGATACAAAAATGAGAACTCCCTAGAACCTACCCAGCTCTAAAAATGTAGAACCAAATAGAATCTCCCTATAAAAACAATGAGAAATGTTTCAAATGACCTGTGACCCCCCCCCCCGGTTCCATCGTTGGATGGTGTACCACTGCGAGCCATGACAATGGCAAGAAATGGGGCAGTCACCTCTCAGTGCATGCTGTCTCTGGATTCTCAGGGGCAGTAGTGGTCAACTGGGATTTTGTCCATCATATTGTGGTCATTTCTAACAGGGGAGGATTTGTCCATTTTTCTGCATGCACTTCTTGTGTTGATCCTCAGCTATAAATCCTTAACCCCCCCTCGCCAATTAACGCTTTGATTGCCTAGTTCTATATGCCCAAACCACCATCAGAGTTCCACAGAGTTGGGTCTTCTTACCAACCCCAGATTGTGACTGAAATCATCTGTGGATAAAGCATTTGTAGTGTCAGCACCAACCCTGTGGAATTTGTTCTCAGATCACAATGTGTGGCATCTTCTTCTGAGCTTTTTAAAGTGTGCCTGAAAACCCATTATGTTAGTTTAGCTTTATGTGTATTTATTTACCTGTTTACTTATTTGTCAATGTTGTCCAGGAGAGGCACTCTGAGCCCTGAATACTTTTTCCAGGTGTGACCTGAGTGGTGGAGAAGTTACAGTGTGGTAAGAAACACAGTAAATAGGAAGTAACCAAATGCCACGTGCTATACTGAATATGATGATGAGTGCAGTGTGATATACAGATAATACCAGATTATGCAAGATGCAACTGTAACCCCCCCTGCAAATGGGGGTTCCCAAAAGACTTCCAGGAGCTTGCTTGAATGCTCCAAGCCTGAATGGTGTTTGGCATTTAAGCCATTTATCAGTGAGTGTTTTTAGAACCTCTGGTACTGTCTCTTTAAGAGCTGTCTGCTTGCAGACATAATTAGTTTGTATGGGGGACTGTGTGTTTCTTTGATTGAGTACCACTCAAGCTGCTGCCAATTCACTTCATTTTTTGCAGTCACTAGGAGTGCAAAGGGAACCTATCTGAAAGATGTAACTGTTTGCCAGAAATTATTTAAAGTAATAATGAAATTACAGTTTGTCTAACCTGCTTTCTTTGCAGTCAGAACTGTGTCTGCTAGCTCCCCATTCTAGTTTTGAACTGCTGAACTGGACCAATCAGTGTGGGGTAAGCTAGCTCTAAAATGGTGCCTTGGACGAATCAGAACTTGGACTCATAATCTGAGCCAGCCACAAGAGGATTGTATGGGCAGTGACTCTGGGAGATGTAGTTTAGACTTCAGTGCCTTTTTGGACCAACAGCAGCAGTCTATTGTGAGTGACAGCCAATCCAGTCAAGAACTGGGAGGAACTCAAAGGAAGTGCCAGTTTTGTCGGTTGGAGTTTCAGTTGAGCTTTGGCAGTGAAGAAGGAAGGAGCCCTGTGCTTTTCAGTGTGCAGTTTTAGTCAAAAACGTGTATAAGGCCCAGAGTTCAGGTCTGCAGCATGTGGCAACGGCTTGTTAGGACTGAATCCGTCCTGTGAAAAGAATCAAAGGATCTCTGAAGAGTAGAAACCAGGCTCACCCTGTAGAAGACTGGAGGAATTGCTGAAAATTGCACTCGGTCTGTCAGGAACTGAATCTGCTGTGTGTTCTCCCGGTATTGTGCAGTAATTGCGATCGGGATACAGATGCAGCCTGTCTGGTATAGTGCTTTCTTTTATATGGATGTGTGAAGAGGTTTGTGTACCTCAAGTGAGCCCTGCTGACATTGAAGGACCCTATCTTATTTGGAGGTCGTGAGTACTAATTCGAGGTCGCTCCCTGTTGAGATTGCCACATTAAATCCAAATGGAATTACTGTACTGCTGACTGTTTAATTCTCCTTTCTCTGTGTGAAAGGGCCCCTACCAGCTGCCATGGTTTGGACTAGCCACTAGGGCTTGGGTACCCAGGGACAGTAACTGATAGGGATAGGCCTGTGCACAGAGCCATAAGTAGATTATTAGAGTGATAAGCTAATTAACCTGATTTCCCCTGTCCTTGTTATATCCCCCTAAATAAATCAGAGCTGCTTGTTTCAGCAAAGTTATACTGCCTGAGGTATTTGTCTATGTTAAAGTACTGTACTGTGATTGTTGCACTGTATCTCATTTCACAGGAGGTCCCAGTGCGGAACCAGACCTGGGGTAAGTGTATACTGTGAAGGTAATTCTGATATATTGTGTGGGCCACTAGTGGGAAGAAAGGGGGGTTGCAGCGTCCCAGAGGGCTGTGACCAAGTTAGTTTAACTATTGCAAACCCTGACCTCTGGGTGGAGGCACCCGCCATTGGATCCAGGCCCCTCAACCTGTTAGTGGCAAATCAGGCAGGGGTAGTAGCCCCTGGGATAGCGCCATCTAGGGGTTACACAACATTTACAAATCTTGCAAAAATGTATAATGGCAATTGACTTTCAACACCAAGAAATGTAAAGTAATGCTGACAAAGAGAAGGAATCCACACACAGAACACTGGATGGGCTGAGTTTGACTGGCCACTCAAACAGAGGAGAGAGATCTTGGAGTTAAAATCAGTTACTCCCTGAGACAAACAGGTCAGTGCAACAAGGCGTACAGTGAGACATCAACCATACTGGGGTGTATAGGGAGGGGTTTTGAATATAGGAGAAGTGAGGCGATTCTACCACTCTACAGATCCCCACCTGAGGTCTATAGATTAGATTTGGTGTGGAGAAGAGTCACCGAGGTGGTCCAGGGCCGGTATGGTACATCCTCTGAGAAACAGCTGGGGTCTCCAAAATATGTACAGTACCTGCTGAAGACCAGGCAAGAGCAGGGAGACATTTATTTATTTATTTATTGAAATGTTTCACCAGTAGGGCACACTAAACAACAAGTTGCTCATCTCACTGTGTGACCTGGGGGAAGGGTTACACAGGGTTGTGAAGGATGATCAGTTACAATAGTATGTGGGTAGCACAAACAATACAACACTGTAAGATTGTGCAACAGCTGGAACACAAGGTATTGTACAATAAACAGTAGTGGAACATTGGGTAAATTACAATGCATGTCCAAAATCGTGCAAAAGAACATTTGAACATACAAAACAGTAATAATGTGACAGAACCATTAGAGTGCATGAGTGTACCAGGAGTAGGCTCGAGGTAGTACTCAAGTGCTGCTGGAGTAAAAAGGATGGGGTAGGTTGTGCACACTGGTGACCTAGAAGGGCAGGTGGAGAAGAGCCGTGGGGCGGGGGGGGGAGGCAAGAACTGTGACATGATTAAAACATATGTTTCTAAGGGGTATAAACAAGGTGAAACACTTTGTGGTGGCGGTGGTAGTAGTAGTAGTAGTAAGTAGTAAAAAGTTTATTTCTGATATCAGAAACAGGAAAACCCAATTTAGCAAAAAGCTAATTTACAATGGGAGTCCTACATTAGTGGGCTGCTTTAGGTGCAGATAATCCAACACTTGTATTTGAACACTTGTCTTTTTATATACCTATATACTGCAGTATAGCGCAGTGGTCTAAGGCTCTGAGCTGCAGATCTGGTGACATTCAGCAGACCAGCCCTGGGTTTGAATCCCACAGCTTTCACTTGCATACTGTGTGACCCTCAGCAAGTCACTTAACCTCCTTGTGCTCCCAGGTCGCTCCTGTAAAAAAGCTATCAGCTTAGTGTGCTATACCTGGTTAAATAAATAAAAAAAAAAAATATTTAAATATCCCAATGATTTATTATGTAGCGTATGGCTTCTTTAGGGGGCATTGCAATTCAGCAAAAAGTAAAATAAATCTTTTGCATTATCCAGTCCATAAATTAATATGCTCAGAGGTATATAAACATATATGCATAACAATATTCTTCTGTACAGCACTTGTTTTGACTTCATCTGTATCAGTCCATAAAAGACAATTTCATCCTCAAGTAAAGTTACAGAATTGAAATAATGTTTCATCTCTGTGCTAAACTAATGTAAGTACCATCACACCATAATATGCTACCTCATACAGTATTCAAATATGCACAGAAAGTGCCACCCCCACCTATATATCCACCTTACAGGCTTAGCCTGTAGTATGACTGTATAACCCTTTAATTTCTGTCCCTATGAACCCACACTACGACTGGACAACATTTGCCCTCCCTCTAATGTACAATCACATAGTTGAAATAACTCGGTTCTGAAAGAACCTTTTACATATATGGTCACTTTCTCACTTCATGCTGGGAAAACAAACAATAATAACATTTTATTCCATTTTTCTTGTTAAGCGGAGTTCAGTGTTGCTCTAATGTGGTGTGGCATCTGATGCCTCAGTGTGTCTTCATCAATCATTTTACTTTACTCTAAAGTTACTGGAAATTCTTAAATCCCTCTCTTTGAATACTGATTTAGTTGCAACTTAAAAACGTTCATTTAATGTTCTTCACTGTAAGCACTTGCTTCAGTCCTGTTTATTCAAATTCTATAAACTTAAGCACCCAAGCCACACTCTGCTCTGAGAAGCACCCGAGTGGTTTACATCACCTACATTGACAGAATATAAGGAATAATGTATGGGTGACCATACACAACAAGCCTGTGTTTCCATTGAGAGGTTGAGAAGATAACAGCAGATGGACTTTGAGAGTGAACCTTGAGAGGTCCATGCTGTTCTCAGTCCCAAGATGGAAACACAAAGTGAGTTGTCTATGGTCACCCATATTTTAATTTTTATAGTCTATGGTTCTGTTGAGGGAACTAGCGAGTGGCACTGAGCATCAGTACAGAGAGAGAGAGAGAGAGAGAGAGCTGACAAGTGGCTGTGCTGACTCCGACTAATCATTTCCAGTACATATTTTAGTTTACTTTTCATCAAAAGATTAAAACCAGGTACAGGGAGTGAATGAGTGGCAGTACAGAGAGGAGCACTTTTACAGCACTCTGAAGGGAATCCCCTCACACACCATGAGGGAGGGCATTGTGAACTGCTAGTGCGGTGGTAAAGGCAGGCTGTGGCCTGTACAAGTCATGCTCACTGAAAATGAAAGTGGGTGCCAGGCAGGAGTCAATACAAGTAGGGACACAGGTGCACTTGATGAAAGACCGTGCACAACTTTTAGAATGTGCATAACAACTTTAAAACATGTGCAATAACTTTTAGAACATGCACAACAACTTCTGAGTAGCCACTGATTTTCATACACAATAAGCCCTAACAATATGCTATAGAAAAATAGAAACATAGACTTTGATGGCAGATAATGACCGCTTGGCCCATCTAGTCTGCCCATTTCCCTACCTACAGGATAGGCCACAGATCCTAGTTAACCAACAGCCTATTTCTTCCTACCCCCCACAAGAATTGCCTTGTGTCTGTCCCATGCATTCTTGAATTCTCCCACAGTTTTAGACCCCACAACCTCCTCAGGAAGGCTGTTCCATGCATCCACTACCCTCTCTGTGAAATAATACTTCCTCACATTGCCCCTGAACCGCCCCTCTATCTTTAAATTGTGTCCCCTGTTCTTGCACGTCTCTTTTTCTGAAAAATGCTACCCTCTTGGACTTTGTTGATTCCACTGAGGTACTTAAAAGTTTCTATCATGTCCCCCCTCCCTTCTTTCCTCAAGGGTATACATATTAAGCTCCTTTAGTCTCTCCTCATACGGCTTCTCTTGCAGACCCTGCACCATTTTAGTTGCCCTCCTCTGGACTGCCTCTGTCCTGTCTATGTCCTTGCGGAGATGGGGTCTCCAGAACTGGATGCAGTACTCCAGATGGGATCTCACCAACTGTCTGTACAGAGGGATAACAACTTCCTGTTTTCTGCTGGTGATGCCTCTCCCTATGCATCCCAGTATACCCCCAGCCCACCCTACAGCCTTCTCACATTGCTTGCTAACCATAAGGTCATCTGATATGATTACCCCCAGGTCCCTTTCCTTTTTGTTGTTGTTACTACCCCCCCCTTGTGTATTCTTCCCCGGGTTCTTGTTTCCAGGTGCATTATTTTGCACTTCTTTGCATTGAATCCTAGCTGCCATACTTCTGACCATTCCTCCAACCATGCCAAGTCCCTTCTCATCCACGCCTCCTTGTGTATCAACCCTGTTGCAGATCTTTGCGTCATCTGCAAAGAGGCAAACTTTTCCTTCCAGTCCCTCTGCAATGTCACTTATGAAGACATTAAAAAAGACTGGACCCAATACTGAACCCTGCGGTACCACACTAGTAACCCCTCTTTCTTCAGAGTGGACTCCACTTACAATTACCTTCTGTGTCCTGTTGTCCAGCTAATGTTTTACCCAAGCTACCACCCTGGGACCCACTCCCAGGCTGGTTAATTTGACTATTAATCTTTTGTGTGGGACTGTGTCAAATGCCTTTGTAAAGTCTAGGTAGGCCATGTCCACAGCCCCTCCCTGGTCTACTACTTTGGTCACCCAGTCAAAGAAATCTATTAGATTGGTCTGACTTGACCTTCCCACTGTGAACCCATGCTGCCTTGGGTCCTGTGCCCCACTGGCCTCTAGGTACTCAACTATTCTTTCCTTCAGAAGTGACTCCATCACTTTCCCTACCACAGAGGTCAAACTGACAGGTCTGTAGTTTCCTGCCTCTGTCTTGGTCCCACTTTTGTGAAGGGGAATTACATTCGCCTTCCTCCAATCCTCGGGTACCACACCATCCTCCCATGATTTATTAAAAATAGTAGGCAGTGGTTTCACTAGTTCCTCCCTTAATTCTTTTAGAATTCTGGGGTGAATTCCATCTGGCCCCGTTGCTTTGTCCACCTCAGTTTTAGGAGTTCTTGCAGAACTCTTTCTTCTGTGAAAGGACTGGGATCGACCCCCCTATCATGAGTGTTTCTGTTAATTGGATTAGGCACGTCCCCCTCCTCTTTTGTGAATACTGAGCAGAAATATTCATTCAGTATCCCTGCTTTTTCACTGTCCCCCTCTGCCCACCCACCGTTCATTCTATTCAGCCTCACTATCCCTCCCTTTGTCTTTCTACGCTCACTGATGTACCTATATAAGGTTTTATCCCCCTTCTTAACCGAGTTGGCTATCTTTTCCTCAGTTTGGGCCTTTGCTATTCTGACTACCCTCCCTGCTTCCTTCTGCCTTAACTGGTACAGCTCTCTGTCCTGCTTCTTCTGTGTTTCCTCATACTTCCGGAATGCTATCTTTTTCTTCCTGACTTTCACAGCCACCTCTTTTGAGAACCATAGTGGCTTTTTCTTTCGTTTTGATTTGTTTATTTGCTTCACACAAATGCTTGTTGCCTCTATGATGGCAGTTTTGATGATTCCCCATTGTTGCTCCACACCTCCTTCTAGCCTGTTTACTAGTGCTTTTTGAGGCACTCTCCCATCTTGCCAAAGTCAGCCCTCCTGAATTCCAGTACCCTCACTTTTGTATGGCTTGACTCTGTAGCTGAGTTTAACGTGAACCACACTGTTTGATGGTCACTTGTTCCCAGATGGCAACCCACTTCTAGATCTGAGATCCTCTCACTGCCCCCGTTTGAGAGTACAGGGTCTAAGATTGCTCCCTC
Source organism: Neoceratodus forsteri (assembly GCA_016271365.2). NCBI lineage: Eukaryota > Metazoa > Chordata > Ceratodontiformes > Ceratodontidae > Neoceratodus > Neoceratodus forsteri. The sequence continues at coordinate 18,520,662 of CM057458.1, read as the reverse complement.
ATGAGTGGGTTCTGAAACTAGCTGTCTGAGGCCTGCCACCTGTAGGGCATCAAGAATGGCCCTGCTCTTGGATGTGGCTGCAGCAAATGTTCTCCAGTTAACATCTGGCATATTCAGGTCTCCCATCAACAGTATCTCCCCTTTCTCTGCTATTCTAAGAATGCCTTCTATCATATCCTTGTCCATTCCCTCCCCCTGACATGGGGGTCTGCACATAACCCCTGTGTGGATTGTGGTGCTCATTCCGGACTCCAAGGTGACCCACAATGCCTCCTCTCCTCTCTGTTTACTCTTTTGTTCAGTTGTATTTATCCCTTCCTTTACATAGAGAGCTACTCCTCCCCCTCTTCTCCCCTGCCTGTCTCTCCTGTAGGTTATGTACCCTGGTATGTTAACATCCCAGTCATGGTTCTCCGTGTACCATGTTTCTGTGACTGCTATGATATCCAGGCATCCCTCTTCCATCAAGCCCACCAGCTCAAGGAGCTTGTTGCCCAGACTACGGGCATTGGTACTCATTACCCTCCATTTCCTGATGGCCTTACTCCTTTTTGCCCCATCCCTGTCCTTCTTGCCTTTGTCACTTTCTCCATTTACCCCTGCCTTTGTCCCTACCCACACCTCTATGTTGGTGTTTGCCGCACTTACTACCGTGATTATTTGGGGGGCTAGGATTTCCTTGCTCCTTTCCAGTGCCTCCCCCCTTGGCTAGTTTAAATGCTTGCCAATGAAGCATTTAAACCTATCACCTAGGATCCTGGTTCCCCTCCCGGACAGATGCAGCCCATCATGCCAGTATAGGCTTGCATGACTCCAGGTGGACCCCCAGTCCCCAATGAAGCCAAATTCCTGAGCTCTGCTCCAGTTTTTCAACCACTGATTGAATCCCATGGTGCGGAACACCCTAGCCTCTCCTACACCATAGATGGGCCGCACCTCCGAGAAGGTTACCGTGCGTGCTACTTGTCTAAGGCCCTCCCAATTCCACAAACTCTTCCTGCACTTCTCTAATCCCTTTCTTAGCCAGGTCATTTGTCTCTAGGTGGACAATGACATCCAGCTCCCTCCCTGTGCAGCTGCTCCGACAATCCTGAGATTGCTCCCTGTCCCTCTAAGCCATGGCACCAGGCAGGCACCTTACCTCCCCTCTCCCCTGCCTCCCCCAGTTTTACCTTCCTAACAATGGAGTCCCCACCAGGAGTTGTTTCCTTCCCCTGCCACCCTCCTGTGGGTCTCCTTTGTAGAGGTTCCCAGCATCCTCCTTGGTCTCCACTGTGGGTGCCTCCATAGAGGAACCACACTTTGCCAGAATGGCATAGGAATTGTGGAGAGGTACAACTGGAGGGATGTGCCTCTGTTCCACCACCCTCACCCTCCCTGAGCCCACTGTGGTCTAACCGCTCCTCTTTCTTGGCAACCTCTGAGGCAACGGCAGTGGCACTGGTGGTCCCTGGATGGAAAAGGAGGTCCCACAAATCCTGGCCAACTCAGCCTCGAGATGAGCAACCTCCTCCCTCAGCCCAGAGAGGTGCCTGCAAATGGGACAACACCACATCCTCTAGAAAGTCTCCCGGAAGACTGCTGCTCCACAGCCACTCACTGCACCACTCCCATCATGTCTTATTTCTGGCCCCTTAACTGTTTGCAATCCTTACTCTTTCCTCTGTTTTTTTGTTCTCTCTCTCTTTACTTTCTGCCTGTGTGCCCTTTAAGCTCCTGATTGTCCTGTTCTGAGACAAGAATATCCTATATTTCTCAGTAGACCCCTTACTTGCTCAGAGGCTGACCTCCAGCAGCTAGAGGGGGCAGGAGAGCTACTCTTGCCCTTCTAGGATGGTGGGTCTTTGGTGGCTCTGTGATCGCTCACTTCCTACTCCCAAACAGGAAGTTCATGCTGTCAGTCCAATCCTGTGCCTATAAAATTAGAACTAGCTTTGGGGGGGAAGGAAGGAGAGCAATATAGTCCCAGAAGAGAAGTCCAGTCACGCAGCAGTCCTTTGTCCTGGTGTCTTCTGCCAAGCTATAAACGTTAGAGTCTTACCCATCTAGCCGCCTCACAGTGCATGTTCAAACTGACTGCACTGACCTCCTGGTGGTGATCCCTGTTGTGCCACATACTCATTCTAGACAAGAGTGGTGGGTGGGGGAGGGCACCAGGAAAATGCACTGCCATGGTAGCCACCTAATTTGGGACTTCAGTTTCTGTACACATTGTTGCTGCCCCGCACCTATTTAAACTCGTGCATCTGTGTGTGGCTCATACTGTGGGAACTCGGATTTTCTTACTCAGACATGGCTCGGTATCTAGGAGCACTGAATCTCCTGCCAAATCTCAGTGTATTTGGGGTGCATATTTCCTTGTTTAAATATTTAAACTTTTGTGGTGGGACAGTCCTTGTGTTGTTGGAAGCAGTGAGGTTGCTAGCGTACATCGCTAGGACTTTATGTATACTGACTTGTTTCACAGGATGGTTTCTCACATACAACTGCAGCCAAAGACAGTGTCAGATCAGATATTTCTTTAGCATTCTGGAGAGATTCTTTGGTGAGTCTACCGTAGTCAGAGGCGGTGTTAGGCATAAGTGAACCAAGTGGCCGCTTGGGGTGCCAGTACAAGAGGGGCACCCAAAGTAGAATGTATAAGCAAATATCGGCTTGAAATGCAAAAAGCGTCAAAAATAACACCCCAGTTGTCATTGTCACCCTTGTATTCATAGCTTATTATTACTTTTTTGAATATGGGTTGAGGCAGAAGGGAGAAAAGGGGGCACCGGGGCGGTGAGAGCAGTGAAGGGGCACCACAAATATTTCTGCTTGGGGCGCCATTAGGTCTAAAACTAGTTTTGACTGCAGTACTGCACGCAACCAGAAATTTCTGAAGTGATATACTGGAAAATTAGAGGAGAAAGGGAGATCTTCCCTTTTTTTGCCTGTGGTAGCAAGAGATCTGTGAATAGCACGCTCCGTCAATAATATTAATATTTACTCCCTGTTATGTTTTTAAGACTGAATTCTCTGTTGCCTTGATTTAGTGTGATTACACATACTAGGCTGGAAGTCCAAGGCTTTTGGTCTGGGCTCACTGGAGCTTTGAGAGAATTTTGATATTTATTCATCAGTTTAATTAGCATGTATGAAGGCCAAAAGGCTGGCACGCTTTACTAGTGTTTTTATGTTAGGCAGTAATCGTTAAAGCAGTGGGCAGCAATGGTCAAATTATACAACAGAGTGGCCACAATCTAGTAAGATCCCTCAGATCTTGTAATAAACAGATATCAGACTCGCAAGTCCTCGTTGATTATGGTGTACCTTAATATTGGATTGCTGTATATCTATAAATGTGCTGGGATATATTTGTATTAGATCGATAGATTAAAAGTTTTTTTTTTAATTATGCGTCTGCAGTTATTTTGATGCAAGTATCATTTTCTGAGAGCATCTGGGAGCGCCTGTGGCAAGATGTTAGGCCATGTTTTAAATGGCTACCATTCTGAAGCAAGCAGCCCAAGAATGCTAAAAACTACACGTCATGATGTGTCTCCAGAGGGGCTTGAAAATCTAGCCTTAAATGTCAGGATGCCGTCAGTCGTTTATTAGAAGTTTACTTCGCTTGTGTTTCCTACTTATAAAACTTAACAAAAAATAATAAGCAAATGGGCTACTGTAATTGGGACTGGGCTACTACATTCTATCGGATCTCAGCGGGCTTTGTAACCACTACTGCATAGGTAAATGCCTTTTTGTATTGTGATACTGAGTTCAAATATTTTTTTGCTCAAATAAAAGTATTTTAAGCAGTTCTGTATGCCAGGTGCCGGTATGTCTGCTTTTCTTGTATGCTGTCCCCGAACAAAGCATCCTACTTAAGAGTTAGTATGTGTGTTGGGCCTGTCTGCTGACAGTCTGTCAGACCACACCACACCACACCTCACCCTCCTCCTCCCTTTTTTATGTTGTCTTGCGCGCATGTGCAAGAAACATATTGTGATAGCTTGGAATAGCAGGTTTTGGAGGTGTGGTTGTGTTGTGGCCATTGGCGCCACTGCTTTTTCGGGCTGGGCTCTGTGGCACGAATGAAATAGCATGCTGTCTATGACAGGTGCAAAAGCGTGCCACCTTCTTGATATGATTTTGCCGCTGCAATGAGGGAGCTCCCCCTCATTGCAGGGCATGCCCTGCCTAGTGTAACATTTCAATAAAAATGGTGGCAGCTGTCGCTGTCTGCCTCTCACAGTCCCCAACAAGCCAATGTCGGGGGTGCTCAATTCCTCTGTCAGCATGCCCCCTCCCCAGTTCATTTGCCGATGGGGGAACCCAATCCCCATCGGCATAATGTCCCCCATATTATAGTTTGTATGCCGAGGGGGGTGCCCAATCTCCCTTGGCATCATATGCCCCCCCTAAACAGAGACACGTTTTCTGTGCCGATGGTGCCCCAATCCCTGTCGGCTTCAGCCCACCCCCAACAAAATACAGGTGGCACACTGGGAGCCCACCCCAGTGTGCCAAAGCAACTATAAAAAAAAAAACCTTCCCACGATGTATTTATGTTTTGTTTTTGACCTATAAAAGAGAAAATGGTCTGTCGTTGTCACCGGTGCCCTCTGCCCAAACCTGTACCCACCCTCTGTGCAACCCACATCCCTGGACCCCCCTCACCCCATACTTACCTCCAGAGTCCAGCATGATGATCTTCGGTGGAGTGGGAACACATCTGCACTCTTCAACGCCGACTGCAAACTGAAGAAATGCCGGTAAGCTGTATAATGGCATCATTGAGGGGGGGTTCAACTTAGGTGGATATCTCGGTCAGTTTCGTGACTTTTGGTACCAAATTTTCAACATAGGGTTCTTGGGACCTCACCTCATGAATTCAGTCACTGTCATGTTGTTATTCAGTCCAGAAAGGTGATTTTGCGGTCACTGCACAGAATAACCTTTCAGGACTGATTAATGAAATGACAGTGTCACTGTTCATGAGGTGGGCTCCCAAAAAGCCTATGTAGCAAATTTGGTGAAAAAATTCCATGAAAAGACTGTTATGAGCATGCATTGCGCAGTTTCCATGCACGATCATAAGTTCGAGAATTTTTAATAGTTGTACTCCATATTTTTCATATTGCCATATTTTCACACCTCCTTATGAACAGTATAGCTGTCATTTTCAACATCCTGCCCGAAATGTGTTTTCGCACATCCAGTGCACAATTGCGCAGTCGCTGTGAGAAATCAATGTCTGGGACAGATTAAGAAAATCACTGTGACACTGTTCATGAGCAGAGGTTCCAAAATGCCTATGTTGAAAATCTGGTGACAAACTTCCACAAAATAACTATGTTACAAGCGTACGTTGCACAGTTTCCACGCACACTCGTAACTTTGAGAATTTTTAATATTTTCACTCCAAATTTTCAACATCGCTCTTTTTGCACACTTCCTTATGAACAGCACAGCTGTCATTTTTCACATCCTGCCCCAAATGTGGTTTTGCATATCTTGCGCACAATGGCGCGGTTGCTGTGGGAAATCAACGTTCAGGACAGATTAACAAAATCACAGTGCCACTGTTAATGAGCAGAGGTCCCAAATGCTTTCATGAGGTGGGGGTCACAAAAAGGCCATGTTGAAAATTTGGAATGCAAATACCAACAAACGCCCAGGGTGTTAGAGTTTCTAACCATAAAGTCCCACTCTGTACAGACTGACAGGCATCAGGGGTGTGCCTCTGGATTGTCGGCTGTAATGCTCACGCCATTCCACCCGCACCCCCACCCTGCAGCCACTGATAGGCATCAAGGTGTGCCTTGGACTATCTGGCCCCAATGTTCACCCCATTCTCCTATAATGCACTCATCTCAACGTATTTCCTTATGGAATGGGATAAGTGTAAGGCCCAATGACCCCAAGGCATAACGCAACACTTGTCAGAGTTTGCAGGGTAGGGTGAGGTGAAATGGCATGAGCATTATGGCAGACAACCCAAAGGCACACCTCAGTGCCTATCAGTCTCTGCAGGGTGGGGGTTGGGTCGGCATCAGTTCCATATTTCACTGCCATGCCTATTATGCACCTCTCTAACTTCTGCACTACCAATGCCAGCAAGACAACATTCGGCACTGACAAATGCTTGTTTAATGTTTCTCTACCACCTGCCTAGTGATAGAACAAAATAAAAAAAAGGCATACAGCTAACAATCTTTTCCTTTAAGTGTGTTTTTCTGTTTGGTAGATAAGGATATAGGTAGGTTTAATGTTTCACAGACTCGATCTGCAATCACAGCAGTATAGAAGAGCTGGAGACAGACTCTGAAAACTGCAGTCTTCCTTGTTCACAACCATGCTCTTGGGGCCCTAAACTTAAAAGTTACCCTGGCTCCTAGAGCCCAGATACACAAATTCAGGCTGTCCAACAGACACTCGCACATGAACAAATGTTGCACACCTGCTCTGCACCCCTGCCTGGGCTATGCTGGGGGGATCTCGTGCAACTACATGGCTGGTCCAGGCAGGATGTGGGCATGCTTGCAGAGCGCTGGCTGAGCATGGCACGCACACTGCCTTTTGTGCTGTTAAAGGGATTTCTGTTACACCAGCCTGAGGGCTTGTGTAACACCTGCAAACCCCCCTGACCAGAGCTCTAGCCTCCACACGGCATCCTTCAGCTACAGACCCCAGCCCCCATCAATGCCACGGAGGGCTGGGGGGGTGGCAGACTGTGGGGCAAAATAGTTACATTTATTGTTGGCTGCTGGGGACATGGCAGCCTGTATACGGCACGCTATGTCCCATGATCCTCTGCTCCCACGGAGCATGGGATCCATGTGGGGCCTGGTTGGGACCTCTGATTGTAAGCCTCCTGTCTGGCCCACGTCTGTCTCTCCCGCTAACCCTGCCTCTTGCGTTGATTCTGTCCCCCACTTGTAACATTATTGTATTCACATTTTTTTAAACCCCATTTTTGATTTACTTGCTTTTACCTCCTGTCAGCAGTCACTATGTCTGCGGCCTCCCTCCTGCTCATATTGCACGTTACATTTGAACCTGGTCTTGTGACTGGGCTTGAGTAGTGTGTTCCCTGCTTGTTATATTAGCCCATTAATACTGCGAGCACTATACCACACAGTGTCCCCCCAGAGTAGGAGGTCTTGTTATGCAATTGGTGATCTTTCTAGGAGGTATTTCACCACTCCTCCCATTCCTGTTTGTTGTTGCCCTCCAGGACCTGATTGGCTACTCCTCCTTCCATACCTAAATCCCCTCCCAGCCACTCCTCCTGTGCTGGCTAAAACCATAAGCTAACGTTCCCCATCCACCCCGTTATAAGGGTTAATTATTCATCTGCAGCATATCAATGTTTTCTGTCTTTACAGTCTTGTTAACTCTACTGCTCCCATCCACAATTCAATCCACATCCAGAAAGCGTGACTCCATTCCTAGTTTCCTCAAGGTGAGAGTGTGAATCAAAATAATGCAGTACCTGAGTGTTCAGTCAGATAGGGTGTGACCTCATGAAGGAAGCTTCAGGACCTTACATGTAGGCCCGGCAACATTGCAAAAAAAAAAAAGGGCACCAAAACTGCTAAAATTACACTATTCAAATTATCTTGCCACAGAATGCATTATCCCTCAGGGCTTTATAGCAGTTGAGGCGGATTTTGTACGTAGACCATCTGTTTCAGTACAAAACTGTCTTGTCTTTTCTGTATCCCAGAATGTGAATGTCTGTCCTTCATGCTGTACTATCAATATGGGCCTGTATTGGAACGGAAAATCAACCTTCTGTGAACACATATCATCCAACAGTGGGTTAAATGCTTTCCTTGTAGTCTGCATAATTCTTTAAAAGGTCTGAACGATGCTAATAATGTGTTCCCCATTCTAAGGTGACCCTCGCTTCCTATATGTGGTGAGGATCTATGGCTTCCCATATCTGGTGCAGTGTTTCTGGACCTGTCCAAGGCTTTTGACCTGGTTAACCATTGCCTGCTGCTCAGGACATTGAGAAGCCTCGGACTGACGGACTCACCCTGCAATTGGTTTGAGAGCTGTCTGGCCGATCGTCCACTGAGAATAGGCTACCATGGTGTATTGTCTGGCAGCAGACCTATGAAACACGGGCTGCCCCAGGCACCTATCCTGGGGTCCCTTTTGTTCTCTTTGTTGATGAATTGCCTCCACTTTTAGAACGAACAGATATAATAATGAATGCAGACTATACATTTCTTTATATTCGTTCTCTCTCAATGGAAATCATAAATCAAAATTTAAATGTTGATTTTCAGATCCTGGATTCCTGGCTTAGAAAACATCATTTGGTCCTAAACAGTAAAAAAAACAAAAAGCATACTGTTCGAATCTAAACAAAGACTGGCTAAGAGCATATCTCTTGTAGTTCAGGATACTATTGGAACTCAACTGGAACAGGTCACCCAGTTTAAATACTTGGGGATCCCATTAGATCCATGTCTTACGTATTCCCGCCATATAAAACAGATTAGCAGACAAGTTAACATACTAACATACTAATTGCCAGCAGATTAGGCCTTACGGTCTATCGAGTCTGCTTGAACCTCAGATCCCTAGTTGGGTGCTGAGCCCTCCCCCCCTTGTGTTCCAGAAACCCCTATCATCGATCCCCACCCCCCTGGGCCAGACCATCATCTGATACATCTGCTTTTTGTGTCTGTCCCACCCTCTCTTGAAGCCCTCCACTGTGGATCTCTGAACCAGCTCGCCAGGCAGCGCATTCCAAGGGTCCACCACCCTCTCAGTGAAAAACTTCCTCCTCTTCCCCCCCCTCACCCTTCCACCTTCCAACTTCAAACCATGCCCTCTGGTGATACCTCCCTACTTTAGTCTAAAGACCCCCTCCATGTCTACCCTATTTATTCAGAGACTGGGTGTCCTGTTCAAGTGGCAAAACTCCTTAACTGTTCAAGCCCGGTTTGCAGTTGCAAACAATGTGTTACTATCATAGAAACATAGAAACATAGACTTTGACAGCAGATAAGGACCGCTTGGCCCACCTAATCTGCCCATTTCCCTATCTACAGGATAAGCTGCAGATCCTAGTTAACCAACAGCCTATTTCTTCCTACCCCCCACAAAAATTGCCTTATGTCTGTCCCATGCATTCTTGAATTCTCTCACGGTTTTAGACCCCATAACCTCCTCAGGAAGGCTATTCCATGCGTCCACCACCCTCTTTGCGAAAAAATACTTTCTCACATTGACCCTGAACTACCCCCCTTCTATCTTCAAATTGTGTCCCCTTGTTCTTGCACATCTCTTTTTCTGAAAGATGTTACCCTCTTTGACTTTCTTGATTCCACTGAGGTACTTAAAAGTTTCTATCATGTTCCCCCTCTCCCTCCTTTTCTCAAGGTTATACATATTAAGCTCCTTTAGTCTCTCCTCGTATGGCTTCTCTTGCAGACCCTGCACCATTTTAGTTGCCCTCCTCTGGACTGCCTCTATCCTGTCTATGTCCTCACGGAGATGGGGTCTCCAGAACTGGATACAGTACTCCAGATGGGGTCTCACCAACTGTCTGTACAGAGGGATAACAACTTCTTGTTTCCTGCTGGTGATGCCTCTCCCTATACATCCCAGAATCCTCCCAGCCCTCCCTACTGCCTTCTCGCATTGCTTGCTAACCTTAAGTTCATCAGATATGATTACCCCCAGGTCCCTTTCCATTTTTGTTGTTGTTACTACCTCCACCCCCCCCCCGGAGTTTTGTTTCCGAGGTGCATTGCACTTCTTTGCATTGAATCCAAGCTGCCATACTTCTGACCATTCCTCCAACCTTGCCAAGTCCATTCGCATCCTTTCCATGCCTCTTGTGTATCAACCCTGTTGCAGATCTTTGTGTCATCTGCAAAGAGGCATACGTTTCCTTCCAGTCCCTCTGCAATGTCACTTATAAAGACTTTAAAAAGGACTGGACCCAGTACTGAACCCTGTGGTACCACACTAGTAACCCCCCTTTCTTCAGAGTGGATTCCATTTACAATTACCTTCTGTGTCCTGTTGTCCAGCTAATGTTTTACCCAGGCTACCACCCTGGGACCCACTCCCAGGCTGGTTAATTTGACTACTAATCTTTTGTGTGGGACTGTGTCAAAAGCCTTGCTAAAGTCTAGGTAGGCCATGTCCACAGCCCCTCCCTGGTCTACTACTTTGGTCACCCAGTCAAAGAAATCAATTAGATTTGTCTGACATGACCTTCCCACTGTGAACCCATGCTGCCTTGGGTCCTGTGCCCCACTGGCCTCTAAGTACTCAGCAATTATTTCCTTCAGAAGTGAATCCATCACTTTCCCTACCACAGAGGTCAAACTGACAGGTCTGTAGTTTCCTGCCTCTGTCTTGGTCCCACTTTTGTGAAGGGGAATCACATCCGCCTTCCTCCAGTCCTCAGGTGCCACACCATCCTCCCATGATTTATTAAAAAGGGTAGTCAGTGGTGTCACTAGTTCTCCCCTTAATTCTTTTAGAATTCTGGGGTGAATTCCATCAGGCCCCATTGCTTTGTCCACATTCAGTTTTAGGAGTTCTTTCAGAACCCTTTCTTCTGTGAAAGGACTGGGATCAACCCCCCTCTCCAGAGTGCTTCTGTTAATTGGATTAGGCATCTCCCCCTCCTCCTCTTTTATGAATACTGTCCCTCTCTGCCCACCCACCATCCATTCTATTCAGCCTCACTATCCCGTCCTTTGTCTTATCCTTGGTGATTTATAATTCTTTTTTGTTTTCTGGTTTAACAAATTCTGATATGCCATTGCTTACTATTACTTTTTATGCTGTCTGTAGATTCATCCTAAAATTACCTTATCGAACACATCATTGCACATTATATCAACTGATAGGTTGGCTACCCCCAAACTTAAGTTGTTTATATAATGTAAACTGCTTAACTAATAATGTTTTAAGGTTAGGGATTGTGTCTCCTTTATTTACAATGTATGATGTTAAGACAGTAGACAGGATCCTACACTCTAGTGCTACACCTAGACTTGTCCGAGGTGCAAACTCTAAGATGGGTATGCGTGCCTACTCTGTAAGTGCAGCAACAAACTGGAATAATTTACCAGCATTCTTACAATAAGGTTTGGGACATGAGAGTTTTAAAAAACATCTTAAGGAATATTATCTTAGTCTTTTAACATGTAAATGTCATCATTGAATGTGTGGGTATTGCACTTGATGTATTGTACTTCAGTTTTTTGTTTGTTCTTAGTTGTGTTGTTTCATGTAACATCTTGACTGTTACTTCACGATCCCGGGTCATGTGTGAAAAAGGGCCTTGGCTCATTACACTTACCTGGTCAGCAAAAGTTTAAATAAAAAATAAAGTATTCTCTGTTTATCAGGGTAATTGTGCAGTTTGAGAATGAGCTCTCTGTGGTGGTGTATCTCCTGGTGGCTGTAGAATCAGTGCCTGGTGTCATCTGCGGGTGGCTGCAGAGTCACTGACTGGTGTGCTCTGTCCACCTTGGTACGATCATTGTTGCACTGGAGTTTCAGTAGTAAAAGCCACTTCTCAATGAGTGCTATCACATCTGCCCCCTCTGTCTCCTCCAGCAGACCTCAGAGTCTCAGGTTATTTCTCCTCTGAAAATGTTCCTGTCTATTAGAGAGCACTGTAGCAGGGTATTGTAATGCTGGGTGCAAGGATATATGAATATTCAAACATGGGCCCTTGCAAATCCAACTAAAAGCTAATGTCTATAGCTGAATGCATGGGGCCCTTGAAAACCAAGCTGTAGTATGAGAAAATGGCGGGAAGTGATTGTACCTGGGCCCTTAAAAGTCAATCAGAGGGACAGTGCCAGAAGATCACAGCCATGAAATTAAAGGTTTGGGATAAAAGAATTGATATTCAGTTGACTACTTGTACCAGTCCTGTGAATGGGGCTTCATTGTAACGAGGCCACTAAATGTAAAACTCTTTTAAGCTCCAGAAATGCTTCTGAAAGCCTTTGGTGCCAGACATAAGACACACATACTGTACAAACCCCATGATGTTGTCTGGCACATCAAAGGCAGAATGCTAACTTTGTTTGCACCTTCTGTCCAAAGAAGGAAGTCAGAGTGAGCCCAGGACGTCTCTCCACATCAGTGCTTCACTGACTTTGTGCCAAGTGCTTTTCAGTTCATTAAGGTAAGCTCTTCAAAGCAGATGTTACAATTCCTGAGCTATAGCTCAACATCTTCAGATCCGGTAGTTGGTGCAGTAAGAGTTGGCAGTATGATTCACCATTATGTGCTGTGCAGAAATAATTTTCCTTCTAATATTTTCAATATTCGGTCCTCATTGCAAATGACCTTCCCTCAGTGGGCTTTAACCCTGAAATAACAAGCATTTGTCAATGCCGAATGTTTGCTTGCTGGCATTGGCATTGGTAGTGTAGGAGTCAGAGGGCTGCATAATAGGAATGGCAGTGAAGTATTGAACTGAAGCCAACCCCACCACCACCCTGCAGAGACTGACAGGCATTGGGGTGTGCCTTTGGGTCATCAGGCATAACGGCCACGCCATTTCACCTCACCCCACCCTGCAGACAATGACAAGTGTCACGGTGTGCCTTGGGGTCTTTGGCCCTTATGCTCACCCCATTCCATCAGGAAATACAGTGAGATGGGTCCTGTATAGGAGAATGGGGTGAACTTTGGGACCAAAAAGTCCAAAGCACACCTTGATGCCTCTCACTGGCTGCAGGGTGTGGAATGGTATGAGCCTTACAGGCAAGAATCCCAAGTCACACCCCTGATGCCTGTCGATCTCTATAGGATGGGGCGTTATGGTCGGAAACCCTAACACCTCAGGAGTTTGTTGGCATTTTTCACTCCAAATTTTCAACATGGGTTTTTTTGTGACCCTCACCTCATGAACAGTGGCAATATCAGTTTGTTAGCCGAAAGCCGATTTCGAACAGCGACTATGCCATTTGACACCACAGGTGCGAAAACACATTTCAAACAGGATGTGAAAAATGACAGCTGTACTGTTCATGGGGAGGTGCAAAAAATGGCAATGTTGAAAATCTGCAGTGAAAATATTAAACAAACTGGTGAAGTCACAAGCGTGCATAGAAAATGCACAACGCACACCTGTAAAGCAATTAGTTTGAGGATTTTTTTTTTTTTATTAAGAGCAGATTGTCAACACAGGGATTTTAGAACCTCCGCTCATGGACAGTGTCACTGTGATTTTCTTAAATCTGTCCCAAACATTGATTTCGCATATCGACTGCGCCATTGTGGGCTACATGGGCGGAAACACGTTTTGGGCAAGATGTGAAAAATGACAGCTGTACTGCTCATAAGGAGGTGTGGTAAAATGGTAATGTTGAAATTCTGGAGTGAAAATATTGAAAATTCGTGAACTTACGAGCATGCATAGGAACAGCACAACGCATGATCGTGAAAGTCATTTTTGGGAATTTTTTCATCAAATTTTAAACATAGGGTTTTTAGGGGCCTACCTCATGAACTGTGACACTGTCATTTTGTAACTCATTCCCAAAAGATGGTTCCGTGCAGTGACCGCGAAATCACCTTTTGGGCTAGAGTAACAAAATGATAGTGACAGAATTCATAAGGTGGGGTCCCAAAATCCCATGTTGAAAATTTGGTAAAATAATTCCCCAAAATGCCTGAGATATGCATCACAGTTGGAAAAAAAAACAAAAAACAAAAAACCGCCCTATTTATTCCAATATACAGCTTACTGGCATTTCTTCAGTTCGCGGTTGGCTTTGAAGAGTGCAGACGTGTTCCTGGTCCACCGATGATCGTCGCGCTGGACTCTGGAGGAAAGTATGGGGTGAGGTGGGGGTGTGGGAGGTAGGGTGCACAGAGGGTGGGTGAGGGTGGGGAGGGAGTCAGGACAGTCAACAAGGAAGGTTTCTTTCTTGCAGGTTTTATTTTTTCCCCTCCCTTAGAGGACATGGGACTTGTGCCATGCTGGGGTGGGCTCCCAGCATGGCAGCTGGAAGTATGTTTCGGGGGGCAGTGGAGCCAATGGGGGATTGGGCACCCTGGCCATACAGACTGTTGCCACACTGGGGTGGGCTCCCAGCGTGGCACCTGGAACTCTGTTGGGGGGGTAGTGCAGCAGAGCCAACGAGGGATTGGGCACCCGTGTCAGCCATACAGTGTGTGCGGGGGGGGAGCATGAACATGCAATATGCGCGTGTGTGTGTGGGGGGGGAGGAGCACATGAGCATGCAATATCTTATCGTTGCTCACTGAAGCATAGCTCTCCCTTTGAACTGTACGGCACTGCATTTTCAACTGCTGTCATAGACAGCTGCAGCATTCATTGGAGAACTGTGGCCGTGCCTGCAAACACACTGTCTGAATTGGAAGACAGCGTGCCACATCTCCAAAAACTCGGATGATGGCACTATGTTTCTTGCACATGTGTGCAAGCAAACATAAAAAGGGACAGACACAGTAGAGTGTACACAAATATTTTTGCTTGGGAGTGCCAGCATCATTAGTGGACATGCACTCAAAGTGAAGGGGGGGCAAGATAAGGGGAAACATCAGAAACAATTACCTTAACTAGAGGTCTAGTACCAAGTGAAATAGCCAACTTGCTGAAGCTGTGGATGTGTGCACTGTTCGACGTCCCCAGATGAGGCTGAAAACAATCTTTTCCTATTCAACACAAAAAACTGAGCTGGGCAAAAACTTCCAAAATGGAAACCCAATGCCTAGGAGATTACATATTTATCTGAAGCCCCCTCAATTGGACTAAGCCTGCTTAAGATACCTATAAAATATAATGCAAACTTGGGTTTAGTAGAAATCCTCTGCTAGTGTTTAGTATGGAGAGTAGGGCATTTGAAATTACAGTCCCATGGTACGGTTCTGCATCAGTCAGCTGCCACATGGAACCAGAGTAGGCCATGAACTTGTGGTTTGGGAATCTTGCCCTATGATGGTGTTCAGCCACACCTCCTTGCTGAAGAAAACGGGGTGACACACGACTCTTCTGCAGTATAGTATTCAGTGGGCCCTTACCAGAGGAGCCAGTAGGGCAGAGCACTCACCTTTGGTATGGAGTCCAAACCCAATGGAGGTGCTCTGCAGTGGTCCTCTGCTGGAAAAGATGGGAACTCACTTGCAGAACTGGACTCTGGCCCTATTGGGCTCAGCAGCGATCACCTTCCTTAGGAGCCAGGTCAACAAGGAGGCTGTGTCACAACTCTAGGTCTACAGTTCTGCTCCGCTGCAATGATTTCCATTTTGGGGGGAAGGAGGCCTTGCATAGGAACATGGTGCCACCTCAACATTTTGTTCTCTAATCAGCCATCTCAAGTAAGAAATAGTACTGCATATAGCGGAGGACCTCTAAACACAAGAGCAAGATTTTGAAAAAAAAAACAAGCACACACACACACACACACACACGCACACACAACCCAGAAACTTCAAAAACTCATGTTGGGTCTCATTTTTTTCCTAGCATGGAGATGCCAATGCCCATTCAAACTAATGCTGCACTGCTTGTGGTGACACACATGCCTCCACAGGCTCAGCAACTTCTTCCAACAGCTAAGCTTTGAGCCATACAATAAAAGGAAATGTTACCAAACAAGCCTTTCATCAAATAAGGCGCAATAATTTAACTATTAGTTTTCTTTAAAAACAAAAATATACACCATCCACTTTGTGCAGCGTTAGCCATAGTCTAATTTAATTTAATTAAATAACTGTGATATCAGACAAAAAAAAAAATTTGTTTGAAAATGTTTCACCAGGAAAGACAACATGAACTGTAAGCAGCCCGTTTCCAGAAGTGTCCTGGGGGGAGGAGGTTACATAAGTGGGGAGGGCAAAACAATTCATTCTCTCTCATTCTCTCTCTACGCACAGAGATACAGACACACAGGCCCTGTCCATACTACACCTCTGTAACGTTACAGAGTGCCCAAACCGTTACCACAACGGTTTGCGTTTACACCTGTAACGTTACAGAAGGCGTTTTCGTAACCATTGTTGAAACATCCATTATGGGGTCTGAGCAGTGCAGTGTGGATGGGGCCAGACGATGCAACACAAGCACAATACATTACAAATGATGACAAGGAATAGAACTAAGACCAATGGTATTGTAAGGATACAACACACAGGGCTGCAAATACCGTAACCACAAGGAAATTAACAGGGAAGGTGTAGACTGGGAGAAGGAGTAGACCTAAAATGCTGGAAGTGGCAAGCCAAGTACAGGATAGCAAGTGCTAAGTTTGTCGGATAGAATGGCAGTGAAATAGAAAGGGAGAGAGAGAAATGGGGAAGAGAGAGGAGAAAGGAAAAAGGGATGGTAGAGAGGCAAACTAAGAGCAAGGTCCCAACAGTAATCCAGCAGGACAGCGTCCTTGTCATTCCAGCAAATCCTCTTGAGGAAACATTAAAGGATAAAGTGTTCTACCATTCTAAGTGCTGTAATGTATGAAATGAGAAGCACTGTAGGAATTGATACATGCACATGTCCCTGCAGTTTGAATTCAGTACATTTACCTTAGAAAGTAAGCAAAAGAAGGGAAATAAACAGGGAGGAGTACACAGTTGCTAATCCCTGTAATTCTTACATGCAGACATCATGTAGAGGGAGATTTTCATTGTCATCTAAGTGAAATGGGAGATGAGCCACTAGTTCCCTACACAGTCCATGTTTGTAAATAATGCAACTTTATTATAAAATAGCTTTCAGTACTCTGTTGTAACACACCAATTGTCTAGGACACTGGCTTGAAGCCATAAAACACCATTACACAGTTAAGAAAATGCCTTCAGCAGCTGTAATTCCTGTGCTGGATTAAGGCTTTAACATATCCTTTGGGTGAAGTAAAAGTACCTTCAAATTCACTTTTCTTTTTAAAGTAGCTAATTTGTGCTCTGCTGCAACAGTACAGAAGGGGCATTGTTGTCTGAAAACAGCAGAGACTTGTGATTTGACACCATAAAGGTAGCCACAAAGGCATAATTCAACAAATCAGAAACAGAGGGCCTCAAAACAGGTGGAAGTTGTGCTGATGCACCACACAAATTGGGGGCACCACACAAATTAAGAGGGGGGACAGGGGGAGTTGGACTTTTGCAACTCAGTATTTAATTACTGCAACTACTGTCGATCCAGTTTATATACAACTGATGTCTGCAATGCAACTAAGCTAGAAAGAATGTTGATAAAACCAGTTTCCTAAACATTGTACATCTCTACACATCAAAACAAATTTAATAAACATACTAAAAGCAGCAGTATTTGTTAGTAACCATACATGTTTTTCAGTAATAATGTTTGTCTGGCAAAAATATCAAGATACACATTTTTTTTCCATTCATGAACCAAGATATGGGGTCTTAAAATTTTAAAAGTTCCCACAACCATGCCACGGCCATGCCACACCCACCATGAAAAAAATGTAATATTTTCACCGATTAACAAATACTACTGCTTTAAGGCAGTTTAATCAGCCAAGTCTGAATGTTTAGAGACACGTAATTTTTCATTTGGAAGTTTTAAAGAAGACTAAACATGGCACTAGTTTTAAAAACTTTACTGAATCACAACCGCTTTGTGTTCTTTCTTAAAGCCGAAACATAAACGCCACCTAAATGTCTGCATCTGGATTTCATTAAGATTATTTCCATGACTCTCAGCTGATGGACAAGTGTTACTTCTGTGTCCTAATGCGATTAAATCTATCCCCAAAATAAAGACTATGGTAAACATCCCTGTTGTCGAAGACCAATTTCTGTGCATTGAAACAATGTACCGAGTTGGGCCTACTGTTCATGTGATTTGGGAGTTATTTGGGCATGGTGTGTGCCTTTGAAAGTGCTCCCTTTCCGATTATAAATCGACAAGCAGTGATGTGAGGAGCTACAAGGGCTTACTTTCGAGTCCCACAAGAAAAAAGTATGTCAGCACTGCATGCAACGTAAGGGATGAACTGCCAAGCAAAAAAGTTTCTGCCCTAGGCACAGAGTGAGAGAAAAATCGTTTGCGAGTAGGGCTGCTGGTCAGTTTTACACAATACTCACTTCAACTGAGAGAAGAAAAGTCTACTGACAGTTGCTTTATTTAGGATTTGCGATTATTATAAGGGATGCTGCGGAGCTAGGTTCTGCATGTCTTAACAATCCAAGTTCAAATAAAAGTTAATCGAAGGAACTACTTACCTTTAAATACGATTGTCGTTATACAGTCAGGTTTTCCAAGGGAGGTTTTAGGGATATTACTAGCGGATTCTACGGCTACTCGTAGCATTGCTGAAACATTGATTTACCTCTTCTACAGAATATAAACAAGCACCGCAGAACATTGTTCCCTTCATATGCTGCGCACGGACAGCATGCCGCTCCAGACTGCAGCGGCTCGTTCCTTTCAAGTGAAAGCCACTGCAGCCAAGATGCTGTCATCCACAGCTCGCCCATCCATTGGCGCAACCCAGACATGCCCGCTCCAGCAAGCACTACATTGGCCAGGTCACGCACACACCTCCAAGAGTCGCACTGTCGCAAGATGTTTCTTGTGCATGCACACAAGCAAACATAAAAATGAAATGACATGAAAAAGCAGAATATTGTTAAAACAAACAAACAAAATAAAACCTACAACCTCCCAATTTACCACAAACATTGATTAAGAATGTCAGTTTGCATCTGTATCCCCGGCCCGACAAGGCTGAAACTAGGCAGAATTGCCTAGCCATTGTTTGCCTGTTAACAAAAACAAAATTATAAAGAAAAATAAAGTATGTTGATAGTAGACGTGCTTCACATTGAAACCCTTACTGTACGTACAGTACCAAAAACATACACATGGGCATGGAACAGTTCTACAGGAATTCAGCTGCTCTCAAACCTGTCAGTTCCAAAGCCTCCAACTAAGGAGGTGCTCCACGGCAAATGTCTTAATATGCAAATTATATAATTAGCACGGCTTTGCATATTGATTGTGTGTTGATCAGGTGCTAGGCATCTGTTTCAAGGTTTGCCTGTGTAAACCTTCTCACACCTGTTCCCATTCTGTCTGATGGGATCTAAGCCCGAACAAGGACAGGTTCCTCAGTCCCAACAAAGGGGGGAAGACCTTATTAAAGGGGAAGCCCTAACTTTTTTGGGGGGGAGAGGAATAGCTCTATTCTTTGTCACTTTTTTCTGTCCCCATTTTATTTTCAACGGAACAATGACATCTAAAGTTTGGCTTAACTCTCAGAGTTTGCTACTTGGATATTAAATCACTGTCTGCAGAACCTGTCTTATTCAGAAAGGGACCATTATTGACCATTGTTTTGTAACAGTGCCATGAAAATGTGTAACTTTTCACCCAGTCACTCAGGATGAGTAGAAGGGAGCTTCATTTGATGTCTCATCTGCAGGACTGCCCCTTTAATGTTATGGCACCTCAGTACTGGAAGGGGGTTAACTGGTCAGGAAGTACCCCCTGCCCCAACCCCTTGCAAAATGTATCAGGGCTAGTGGTCCACTAAATAGTATAGGAATGTTCCACCTTCTAGAGATGACGGAACTGAATTTCTCTCTCTCTCTCTCTCAGCTTACTCAGCTGTTTAAACACTGCATTCACAGCTAAACACTTAGCTATTTTCACTTGCTTGTAGGGCACAATTTCTTGCTGACATATTAATTTCAAGTATAACAGCAAATATTTAATTTCTTACTCATTTTTAATAAAACTCATTTACAAACACTAGAACTGTATTGTGTTTTATAATGCTCTAGCTAGTCATAGACCATATCTCTCAACTGTCTGCCTTGCAAATCAGGAACAGAGTTTTAACAAACTGGGGACAAATGACCAAAATTAGGGACGCTTCTTACCAAATGGAACTACCAGCTCACAAAAGTCTGTTATATTGTGAAGTTTAGTGTGTAAAGCATTTTCTGAAGGAGTACTAGACTATAATACTAATATGTGGCAATATTTTATGCTTCAGACTCGCTACTCTCCTGTAACTGAAATGTCAAGTTTAGGAGAGACTGAGGAGACATCTGAGGCAAAATCAGGGATGTCCCTCAAAAACAGGAATAGCTGAGCAGTGTGATTATCATGAACAGCACTAATGCCCTAGTGCCTGGTGTTTTTAGGGTAAACCTCTTCCATGTCATTCAGTGAACTGCCTGCACTCTTGGTTATTACTGAAACTTGAGTAAATGACCACCCTTCTTCCTTTCTAGAGCATGAAATGATCTGCTCCTTCAAAAAAGACCTCCGACTCCTCCTTGCCCAGGCTAACCACGGCAATTGCTCATTCTAAATGCATGATATCCTTGCCCCTCTCCAGGATTACTCCCCCCTCCCTCCTGCACCCTCCTACCTACCTCCTTCCCCTCAAACCCTTACTCTACCTCCTCCTTTGACAAAGCCCTCTCTGGCTGCTACCACCCTACTACTACCACCTAACTGTGATAACAAGGCTTTTTACTGCATAAACTTAAAATGATGATGTTCATATATTTGCACTTTTGTAACTACAAATCCTTGTCTAATCTATGTTTATGATTCAGCAATATGTGTCATTATTTTTACACTATGTATTGTACTCTGTTTGTTCTGCATCCTTTGACTTGGAACCTTTGAAAAAGAGCCATCTTAGCTCAAAGGTATTAATCCGTATCTGAAATGAATAAAAATTAAAAAAACTTGCACCTGTTTCAGTCCCCAGTTTATAATGGCACCTTCTAGGTTAGTGTGCATCATTTTTGCATCCTTGTAGTTGTAGGAATCAGCAACTTTTAATGATACACTCTAATTAACAGGGACCTTTGCGAACAGCGCCTTAAGACTTCAGTTGCTGCTGCAGGCTTTGCTTCCTCACAGTACTGTGGATAGTAGTGTGCTGTTCTTCAAACTTTACTCTGATACATATCTTTTTTATCACTGCCACCTTTTAAGACGTAGTGTAAAATAATGCTTTGCTGGTACTAGGAAAGCAAGACTGCTGTATCTGCAAGAAGAGATCAGGTGTTCCAGTACAAAGGCCTTTGCTCTTTTTTCAAATGCTGATCCGACAGTTTCTCAATGAGGTTGAAACTGAAAGGGGTACATTCAAGACCTGCTGATTTTTTAAAACAAAATGCATTATGTATTTTTTCGTATTGAGACATTGCATTGAAATTTGAGAGGATGTAAATCTAACTTACCCCAATGCCAACTGTATTTTTTCTTTTTTTTTTTTTTTTGCTGGTGGCCAGAGAACCTATTTAACAGAAGATCCTTGTCATAGAGACAAAGGTCAGGGAGCACAGGCAAACCAGGAGAAGTTATACAATTCACAAGAAGCATTTTATTATTAATAGCAATAAAATAAAAAATAAAAATTGTACAGGATAGCTCTTTATTCAGGCAGCACAAACACAAAACTCCTACATCTGAGAGCCTCTCTTTAAAGGCATTTTCCAAGATATGTATCTGGGCTTCACAGGTCATTACCATATTTATTTATTTATTTACATTTATTTATTTATTTCATATAAAATCCTTTAAGCTCTGCTTATTTTCAAAGGGTTTAGGGTGAGATACAACAAAGGACAACACGTAGCAGGTATATAATACATACATACGTTCATAGCGCAGTCCAAGACAAAGGCAGTGAGATACAAAAGTCACAATATGAGCTAGTGATGTAATGCAGTCATACAATACACTTAATACAATACTGTCTGTCATATTGTACAATATGTAATGTACAATGCAATACACTTACTACAGTACTGTCTGTCATACAATACAACCAGTGGGATACTGTGGGCTGCCGAATTACAAGGTTTAGTAGAGGATAGTACAATATATAATGTACAATGCAGTACACATAATACAATAATGTCTGTCATATTGTACAATATATAATGTACAATACAATACACTTAATACAATAATGTCTGTCATATTGTACAATATATAATGTACAATGGAATACACTTAATACAATAATGTCTGTCACTTTGTGCAGTATGTAATGTGCAATACAATACACTTAATACAATACTGTCTGTCATATAGTACAACCATTGAGAAACTGTGGGCTGCCAAGATACAAGGTTTAGTAGAGGATATTACAATATATAATGTACAATACAATACACTTAATACAATAATGTATGTCATATTGTACAGTATATAATGTACAATACACTTAATATAAACAAATTTACAGAGTCAGAGCATTTTAGGGAAAGGGCAGGCTGTTCCAAAGTTTAAAGAATCTAAAAGAGAAGCAGGCTTGACCTAATAATGTTTTCTTATGGGGTAACACCAGGAAGTTTTGTTCGACACCCCTCGTGGCACATTTATTTTCGGTCAACTGGATGGAGCATGGCCAGTACGCTGGGGAACAGCAAACCAAGATGGGCTTTCTTGCCAGTAACCAAGGTACAGTAGCGTAATCTCGAGTCTAGGTTTAGCCAACAAAGGTTACTGTAAAGTACACAGGAGTGAGAGTCCTGCCTTAGGTCAAGTACAAAGTGGCATGCTCTGTTCAGTAGACCACGGACCCTGGCCAGCACACTGCCACTAGCAGCAGCATAGACCATCAGACCACAGCCAATTATGCTGATGGTGTAGCCTCTAACCAGGAGTTTCTTTATCTCGGGTAGGAAGCTATTCCTATGTCTGTAGAGTAACCCAAGTCTTGAGTTGGCAGTCTTGATTAAGGTGTCAGCATGGGCTGCATAAGATAACCCAGAGTCAAGGGTGATCCTCAGGTACTTGAAAGTATTTACCTGCTCTAGGAAGGTTCCTAAGGAAGAGGTAATGTTTAATGATGGGGAAGATGGGGACTTACTGTGGGTGGCAAAGAGCATAGATTTGGTTTTCTTAGTGTTCGTTACAAGTACAGTAGATTGGAAGTGAACCAGTCTTGGACAGCAGAAAAGTCGATTTGAAGCTTCTGCTGTAGTTTCCCCAGGCACTTAGCAGAGGGGATTACTGCATCATTGGCATATAGAAGGATATTAGTGGACTTACAGGCTGTGGGAAGGTCATTTATAAGGAGACCAAAAAGAAGGAGGCAGAGGTTGACCCCTGGGGGACACCAACAGTAACTGATCTATATTCAGAGAGATCACCATGGCATTTTACAGATTAAGTTCGACCTGCCAGATAGCTGGTAAACCATTGGGTAGCATCGGTGGAGAGGCCCAATTTGATTAGTTTCTGACAGAGTAAGGCAAGGTTGACAAGGTCAAAGACATTGGTATGGTCAATGATTATGAAGCCAGTAATGTCACCTCTGTCCAGTGCACAGTGAAGCACATCTGTAAATTCTAATAGAGCTGTCATTGTGCCATGTTTATTTTCTGAAGCCATGCTGCTCCTTGGTCAGGAGCTCATACTGGTTAAGGTATTGAGTGAGCTGGTCATTTGCCACCCTGTCTAATGTTTTTGAAAGGGGAGGGTAGGATTGAGATAGGGCAGTAATCTGAGGTAAGGCCATAGTCACCCCCTTTGAATACAGGGGTTATATGTGCTACTTTCCAGAGCCTTGGTACTTGCCCTGTTTAGAGGGATAAATTAAAGATGATTTGGAGGGGGTGGGTAACCTCCCTCAGTACTAATTTAAGGGGCTTCACATCTGTGTTGTCTGGGCCTATCCTAGTCACAATTTTGATTTGGGTGAGGTAGGTATATGCCTCAGTCCAGGTTAACCTTCTAAGATAGAAAGTTAAGTCTGGGGGGGGTCAGGTGTCATCGGGCCCAACAGTGAGGGAGTTTGGGTCTGGAATGTAGGCAGATAGGTCATTAAAAGCTATGTTAAAGGAGTCTGCAATGTTCTTGTCTCCTTCAATTGTAGTGCCGTCTGCCATGACAGAATGGGGAACAGGTATCCTTGTGTTGCCTAAAATTTCATTAATCCCACTCCATAGCTGTTTAGGATGAGTGAGGAGGGTCTTTTGCCTATTGTTATGATGGTTAGCTTTGACAGTTTTAGTCTGAATTTTGGTAGCATTCCTGAGCCCTTTGTCATTTTGGAGAAAAGTATGATGACCATACTCTTTAAACAGGGCCCAAGCTCTATCATGCTCTCCTGTTAAGAACTTGATTGAGGGGGTAAACCGTGCCTGGGAGGTTCCTTTGCTGGCAAAGGTCTAAAGGTCTTGTAAGGGGCAACAATGTCACAGATTCTTTTGAAATGGACTATGAAGTACTCCAGTGCTGTATTGATGTCTCATGTCTACAACAGGAAGAACCAATCAACCTGGCACAGGAGGGCGTGGCATTGTGGAAGTCTATGACTGCAGAACAGTCTGGTTTTGATAGTGGAAGGCTCTACAGGGGGTGCTCTAGTTGTCCCTTTGCACGTGACCGAGGAGTGATCACTTGGAAGTCAAGCAGAATATCAGTGGAGGTGATCCTGTCATGGTGACTGACTAGTACAGAAAAAAACAAATTCCAGCTTCGGTATTCGAGTGCAAAATTGGCTTTATTTAAACAGATGCCAGCGCGCCATATAGCTCAGTGTAAAACAGTCCCTCTCCCTCATTTCTGTCTTCCGTTAATCCATTTAAATTCCCATAATGAAGCAAGCAAAAACACAACCAAAAGCAGTATTGTAACCTCAACGTGCTAAAATAATGGCTGATTGTTGCAAGTTCGTTGAATGTCATCCTTGAATCGCGGTGAGCAGGAGAACATCCAAAGAAAGCAGCAATCCCCGCTCCTCGGCCGGCAATACCGTACCTGGAAACTGCACATGAATACAGAAAAAACAAATTTCAGCAGCAGTATTCAAGTGCAAAATTGGCTTTATTTAAACAGATGTCACAGCACCATACAGCTCGATGTAAAAAACAGTCCCGCTCCCTCATTTCTGTCTTCGGTTAATCTGTTTCAATTCCCAGACATGAAGTGGGATTTGTGTACAGTTTGCAGGCACAGTACTAGCAGTTGGGGATTGCTACTTGCCTTGAACTTTGGATGTTCTCTTGCACATTGCAATTCGAGGAAGCGTTCTATGCATGTTGAGGTTACAGTACTGCTTTTAGTTGCATTTTTGCCCACTTCATGTCTGGGAACTGAAATACATTAACAGAAGACAGACACGAGGGGCAGGGACTGTTTTACACCAAGCTATATGGCGCTCGGGCATCTGTTTAAATAAAGCTGATTTTGCTCTCGAATACTGCTGCTGGAATCTGTTTTTTCTGTATTCATGTGTGATTTCCAGGCACATTATTAGCAGTTGAGGATCAGGGATTGCTACTTTCTTTGGCTGACTAGTACCCAGTCAAGCAGGGTCTCAGTGCCCATTTTGTAGTTAACCCTAGTGGGGGAGGAGACCTCTTGGGTCAAGAAGATGTTGGCAAGTTTGCCCTTGTAAACCTTGCTGCCACTGGAGAGCCAATTACAGTTGAAGTCCCCAAGGACTTTATTTTCATGCTGTGGATGTAACCCAGAAACAGTGTTAACAAAGTTGTCAAAGCCAAGCCGACATTGTTGGGAGGAATATAGGCCACAAGGAGGTTGAGATTTTTCTCACTCTTTGTACCCAGTTTTAGATTAACAGTAAGTAATTTATTGTCAGTGGATACTAGGTTGAGGGGGAGTTGCTTCGATTTTAGGTGTGATTTGATGTACAGTAGGAATCCTCGCCTTTTCTTATAACCCCTCTCTCTCCTATAGAGGGCAAAAGAGTTTATGTCAAGTTCATCATCAGAGATCCTACTGGTGAGCCAGGTTTCAGTAACTGCCACCATGTCAAACTGGGAGTTAGTTAGTTACCCATAGCCTGAATTCATCCAGTTTGGTCATAAGACCATTTATGCTGACATAGACCACCTCCGGGGCATCCCCTGAATGATGACACTGAAGCACCAGGGCCAGGGTTTGGGTGAACATTACCACCAAGAATTAGAAAGAGCAGCATCACTTGTCTTGCTATAAGGCAGTACTTTGAAATTTTCATGCAGGTCAAGCCCCCTTTGCATTTAGCCTTTATCAGTATGCCACAGGGCAGTTGGAGGAGTTCCAGTGAGAGGTAGCCTGTACATTCAAAGAGATTAAGGGAGTGTGACGAGGGAGGAATGAGTGGGTGGCTGCTGTCAGGTGGCTTGAAGTATTTCAGGTGGAGCAGACAGGTTTCCTGGGGGGGGGGGAAGTAAAGTGATCCTGTGGGGGGTGCAAGTTTTCAGGGGAGGTGAGGTCATGTTTGGATTCCACATGGGAGGGAGGGAGGACAAATGAGTGCAAGCCTGTGAAGTGGCAGCCTGTCTATTGGTGATTTGCTTGCCCAGGTCTTACTTGGGGTTATGAACCCTAATGCCCACCCCAGCCCATAGCCTCCTGTCCAAAGGCCAAGATACAGCTGTAACGTAGTGCCTCATAGTGATACAGTATGGCCAACATAATCTGTCAAAGTGTTCTTCATGCAGGGCTCTACAGGCCTGCGTGAAGACATCACATTGTATGAGGTCATTATGTCGAAGATACAATGTGCTTGATGGTACTATTAAGCCAAGCGATTAATGCCAAGGAGGCATCATAGTCTTTTGTTCTGTGGGGGTTCTGCCCCCACAACCTCCATTACAGGGGCTGCACCCCCAGAATCCCCCACTAAAGATTCTGAACTCTGGGGGGGGGTTCCAACTCGGGGAGCGCACAGGTCCGGGTTTCGCCATAATGCCGTTCGCTATTAAGCATGTGACATTATGACCCAGTACGCATCATATTTGACCTTGTCTGATCCAGGGTAGGGGTGGGCTTTAGGGTTGACAACCCCAAGTAAGACCCCACCACTGATTTGCCAATACTCCAAAGACCCAAATCCCTAACGTCTTTTCATTTCCCATCTCTGTACGCTTTGCGTTTTTACAACCCTAATCTCTGCATTAACGTAGTTTTTTGCAACTAATTTCCCTTCTTTTTGTGATAATGGAGCTGTATCCTTGTTTGCGCAGGTCCATCTGGGACCTGCACAGGCTGAGTTAAAGACAATATTCAAGACAGCCATGATGCAGTGCATGTGGCCAGCAGACCCCAGAGCACACATCTCTATATCTTGGGGGTGAGGTTCCCTGACTTACCACAGGGTGTGGTGTCTGCACCAAAACACCGCTCTGTCCCTACCTAGGCCATGACTGGTGCTGCATGCTGCAGCACCTTCCCCATCAGCCTTGTCCCAGTAAACCGGCTCACTGAATTCACACGTAAACTCAGCTCACTGGCATTGTAAAGCAGTGTGTTTGTCAGAGGTGCAACAGACATCCCTGCTATCAATGTTACTTGATCAATTATTTGTTTTTTAATATTCTGACCCCAAACATTCAACATAGTTTTCTTATGACCCCACCTCATAAACCCCATAGGTGAAAATTTTCACATCCACGCTGAAACGCCATTCTGAGCCACAGGTGTGAAAACTTGTTTTGGACAGGATGTGAAAAATGACAGCTGTACTGTTCACAGTGGTATGAAAAAATGGGTATGTTGAAAATCTGGAGTCAAAATATTGTAAATTACCAAAGTTATGTGCCTGCATATAAACTGCCCAATGCACTCTCATAACGCGGCACTTTTTTAGACTTTTTCTCCAAATTTTCAACATGGGCTTTTTGGGACCCCACCTCATAAACACTGGCACTGTCATTTCGTTAATCAGTCCCGAAAGGTGATTCCGCGCAGTAACTGCGCTGTTCCTCCCCACAGGTGTGAAAACACATTTTGGGCAGGACTTGAGAAATGACAGCTATACTGTTCATGAGGTGATATGAAAAATGGGTATGTTGGAAATCTGGAATCAAAATATTGTAAATTACCAAAGTTATGTGCCTGCGTATAAACTGCACAGTGCACTCTCATAACGCGGTCATTTGTTGGAATTTTTTCACCAAATTTTCAACATGGGCTTTTTGGGACCCCACCTCATGAACACTGGCACTGTCATTTCATTAATTGGTCCTATTTATTTATTTATTTATTGAATTTTGTTGTCCCGGTAAGCCCACTGGGCCTAAAAGTCCCTTTTTCAGGGGTGACCGGGGGGGGGGGGATACAGATGGTGACTAACAAATTGAACCAGATTAAGCTGTTGGTGATATTTTTAGTGAATGGGGGAAATTTGGCCAGGACACCAGGGAAATTCCCCTACTCACAGGTAGGAGGAACCTATGGCCAATCCCGACTTGCAGACGGAGAGGATGGACATGCAAGTGCCAGCGGAGACAGGTGTCTCCAAAGTTGAAAGAACGATGTATTTAAAAGATATCATGGAAAGTATATTATATTCTGAAGATGGGGGAGATACCCCTGTAAAATTCTTTTTCACAGAGGACCTTACATTTGTGAATGGAACAAAGGAAAATACAGAAGGAAATGCTGAAGTTACACAGGATCCTGGGTGAGGGTTGCGACTTCTGCTCCAAGAAGAAGAAATACGGCATGCTCAAGAAAAAATTTAATTACAAACCCAACTGGCGGGTCTGCGAGGCTCTGGTTTCCCTGTCAGTGCAGCTGAGAAGTCTGTCAGAGAACCCGCTGACGTGGAAGGATCAAAGGCCCAGTTGGGGCTGGGTGAGTCATCAGTTGCTTGTCAAGAAATGTCAGTAGAAAAAGGGGAAAGTAAGCTGGCTGGCAATCTAGACGCTAGTAGTAGTGTGTGCCTAAAGCCAAACCCCATGAAACAAACTATTTTGGTGGAAATTAATTCAAAACAACAAAGTTTTTGCAAGATTGTTCCTTTACCTCCTGCATCCAAAGGCGCCCATAGTAATCTTGGCCTCACAGCCACTCATCCGACTGAGTTGATATCCAAACTGCTTTTAAAAATATCTGGGTTTGTGGCAACTCCTATAAAAACAGAAACAGGAGTGATTAAATTTCAGTCTAATGCTCCGGAGTCTCAAGCAATGGCTACTCAGTTTTCTTTTAATAACACAAACATAATGAAAATGGGCCAGAAAGATAATCAAAGGGACAAAAGACTAGCAATGAGTCTGGCAAACAGACATATCGGTGTTGAACCCACAGAGGTAGATCAGTTATTTTTGAAAAAGGATACTATACCTTCTAGTTTGCATGATTCTACATGGTCTCCAGGTAAAGCTTTGAGCGAATCAGGTTGGAAGCAAAACCCTGAAGGGGACTTGGATACTGGATTCGGCGTGGGACGAAAAATCGCCTTTACCCCTGCCTTCCCTACTTGGGTTCCTGGGCAAAACATAATAAAAACTAATTTATCCATCATAGATAAAAGGGAAGTTCCTTGTCGACTGGCTATAAACATACAGGACACTCGAATTAAGGGGGAACCCGGGCCTGTCCCATCTTCAGTAGTGGGAGTAGAACCTGAAACTCCCGGTTTAGATCATATTACACCAGACAATCCTGGAACAGAGAATAACGTGCCACAGGACAACACTCAGGACCAGAATAAGCAAAAACAGCCACTTTTATCTGAACTGTTTGCTAATATTAAAAAGGAAGCAGCCCCCAGACAGAATGCGGTCCGAAGTTGACACAAAGGAGGCATGGAAGAAAGACCAAACAGACATTTTGTGGGGAAAATTTTACTGAAGGACTCATTGAGGTTCTCTCCTTGAGAGGTGTTTGCATTTATTAACATCTCCGGGGAGGATAACTTCAATGTGAGCTTCCGTCCAGCTCATTTTTTTAGATTTATTTTGGGAAAGATATACACAGGTTAACTACTCTCCTATTTGGACTCCTTTTGTTGTTATCCCTCTGTCTAACCCTTGGGCTAAATTCATCACTATAATGTTTAGAAATGAAGGGGTGCATGTTGCAGATATTTCCTACTGGTTATCACAAAAATGTGATTTATTGGATGACCCTGAAGCTATTCTTGATGCAGAATTATTCTGGACAGGGGGGTGGAAATATAAAGTGAAGTTGTGGAGTATGGAGAATGGAATTACTCATATACCAAACTCATTTATGTTAGGCAGAGACAGAGGAGTATGTTTATATGCAGGACAACCTCATGTTTGCTGTAAGTGCAGATCAAGGACACATATTTCTAGTACATGTGATAAACCAAGGTGTGGTAATTGTGGTGTGGTGGGTCATATCTCTTTTCAATGTGCTTCACATACAAAATGCGATCTTTGTGAAGATTTCGGGCATGCCTTTAAGGATTGTCCCTGGGCGGCTAAGAACGCTGCCGGTAACATTAGTCCTGAGTTACTAATCCAACAGGCTCAGGACACAGCAGTTTTGCAGGAGATGCCACTGCCAAAGACTCCTAGTTCAGAGCCACATCCCCTTAATGAAGTAGTGGATTTATATGAGAAAAAGGAAACAAAAAAGGATGAGGTACATATACCCTCTAATCTTCAGGACCCCCCCCCCCCACGTGGTCTCTAGACAGGACATTTTGACACCAGTTTGTTACGATGACTCAGTGCAGGCTACCAACCCCTCCCCGGTGTCTACATCTCCACAGCATAGATGCAGATCTTCAAGAAATTTGAGATCTATCTCCCCCCTTCTTCCCCAATTGGAAATGAAACTTCTGCTAATCCCTTTGCTGTTTTAGCCCTGGAATGGGGGGATTCTGACATGGAGTAAGATGAAGGTGACTGTCATTCCAGGGAGATGGAAATGGAAGTCCAGAAGCCTGATTCCGTAGGGTATAAGGATAAAAAGAAAAAAAAAATGAAAAAAAACTTGAAATCAGCATGAGTATTAATTTATATCACTTCTGGCTTCCTTGAAAATTGGTACATTAAATGTACATGGCTTACTTAATACTGGGAAGCATCAGGTTGTTTTTGATTTCATTCATAGGGTTAAACTAGAAATGTGTTTTTTACAGGAAACTTGGGCCTTTTCCTCAGACAATATTAGAAGCTTTCAAGGGGAATGGTTTTGGGCCCCTCATATTGGTCCTTTGAACAAGCTAGTGCAGATGGGTTGGGTATTTTATTTAATTCCTTTTCATTTCATCTTTTAAAACTTGTAGATATTCTGCCGGTAGGGCATTAATGTTAGATGGAATATGGAAATTGAAGACCTATCGTTTGATAAATATTTAGGGACCCCCAACTGAAAGTAGAGAGTAGCACTGTTTAATGTGATTAAGCCATATTTGGTGACCTCCTATCATGTGATTCTTTGTGGAGATTTTAATTGTGAAGTACCATCTCAAACACAAAGGACTAAACTGAATGTAAAGATTAACTGTGATTCCAATGCTTTATTAGAATTGGTGTCATCAGCTGATGTATTAGACTGTGTGAAATTTCGAGTTAAGGGTTCAGTCTTTACTTTCAAAAGAGGTAAATATGTTTCTACAATTGACCATGTTTTTATTTCAAAAACATTTCCCTCAGTAGAAATGGAAACGTACCCAGTGGAATTCTCTGATCATGTTGCATTATTAGTTACTTTTTCTACTGCTCCATCTATACAGCCATCCTTTGCCAGATGGGAATTAAATGTTAAACCCTAAGAGAAAACATGGGTCCATCAAGGAATAAGGGATATTATCAAAACTTGACGTTCGGTATATTTTTTATATTCTGATATAGGCCAATGGTGGCTGGATACAAAAGATGATTTTCAAAATTGGCTTAAACAACATGGGCAGCGTAAAGAAAATAAAAAGTTTTTAAAGTATCTTTCTTTACGACAACAGCTTTTCAGACTATTCTCATGGTCTAATACTTCCCGTTTTGATTATTCGGCACAAACTAAAATTATAAAAGATCAAATGCTAATCTACCAATATGACCGAGCAGGAACCTTGAAAGTTTTATTCCAAAATGGTATGAAGAAATCCCCAGTTGGGGACCCCTTTCAGGCAAGCAAAACATTCAGGGAAAACACTGTAATGGATTCATTATTTGACCCTCAAGGGAAGTTATGCCATTCATAGAAAGATTTATATAAAATTATCAAAGATCACAGTGCATTTCTGGAGCCAGAAATAGATCCCACTGCTCAGGATATTGCTTCTTATTTAAAACAAATTCATCTTCCTACTGTTTTCCCACATTCAGTAAGTGGGAATTTTAAAATGAACTCACAAGATATTATGCCTACTATCAACAGCATTGCATCAGGCAAATCTCCCGGCTTGGACAGGTTGCCTATAGAATTCTATAAAATGTTTGCTACAGAATTATCAGAATGCTTACAGTCAGTGTTTGATTACTTTTTTTAGTAAAATTCAATTCCCTCTTCCTTTTTAGATGGTACTTTGATATATATATATATATATATATCCGGAGATAGACAGTTAATCACTAACTGGAGACCAATTACTATCCTTAATATGGATTACAAGATGTTGGCACATATTTTAAACAATAGATTAACACTATTGGCTGGAGAGGTTATTTCCCCAGCACAATTTTGCTGACTCCCTTCCCGGAAAATGCAACATGCCCTCATGGTTGTTAGGGATGTGATAGACTTTTTATCTCTTTCTGGACAACTTGTTGCCATCATTTCGGTGGACCAGGAAAAAGCATTTGATCGCGTTTCCCATTTATACTTATTTTTGGTGTTGCAACATTATGGAATTCTGGAATCTTTGGTACAATATATTAAATCATTATATTCCTTCACAAAGGTATATCCCATAATACAAAGGTCTGTAACTTCAGGATTTCTGACTCGTACTGGGGTGAGGCAGGGCTGTCCACTGAGTCCCCTCCTCCATGTCTTTTCATTGGATCCCTTTTTAAGACTATTATCGGATTCCACTAGATAGCAAGGGATTACAGGTACTGGAATTCAGAAAGCTATACATTTACAGGCTTATGCGGATGACGTGTGCTTTTTTTTTTCAAACATCACTCAAGTTCCCATTTTTCTGGAGATAATGACTAATTAACTAAAATATCAAATTCTAAGAGAAATATAGAAAAAAAGTCGAGGACTGTACATTGGGGTAGGATATCCAGATTCTGTTGTATTAGCAGGTCTTCAAATCTCTTCCAAACCTCTTAAAATTCTGGGAATTACTTTTGGGCCCAAGAATTTAACCTCTTTTAATTGGGAATAATCCTTACTGAAGTTGGAACTTAAAGTAAATAGATGGAAAAATTAGAGCTTATCAAAATGAAAATGAATTCAAATTATAAAAAAAATTCTTAATTCCTGGATTACTTTATGTTGCTATGCTGTTTCCTCCACCTCAGGCATTCAAAACCAAACTCAATAGCCTTTTTTTTCAAATGCTGTGGGGAAATAGGTTAAACCCAATCCGGAGATGCTTTAAATGCCTCCCTGTCCACAAAGGGAGGATTGGGAATGACGGATCCTGTCATTTTTTTCCATACCTTATTCCTTTCACAGACTGGGACATGTGACAGATAATACTGCTCAAGCTGACTGGTGTAGGTTGAATTTAGACCGTTATTTTAAGGCATGGGTGATAGTACCCCCAAGATCAGAGACTCATTCACATGTTCTGGAATACTTTAAATCTGCAGCTTCTAAATTGTATAAATGGAATCTCACAAAACTACAAATGTTGTCCCAGTCTGTCGTAGCCTTTACCAGTCAGTGTTGGCACAGTGTTACCCTATTGATCTTAGCTTTAAGCGGTGCTCACTGGATATTAATATGTTATTGCACAATTGACTAATCCTAGGATCCCCCCCAAATGTGGGAACATCTTTGGCTTTCTGTTTATGGAAGAATACAGATCAGGAGTAATGCAAAACATAAAGCTTTGGATGAAAGAAATTATTCCTATCCAGACTGTATAAATTTAGAAGAGTCTATGGAACATTATTTATTTACTTGTTCCTATTCTAGTGAACTACAGGCTTTTTTAGCAGCTAAGCAGAACATGCCTTGGCTTATTAGTATGCCATATGAACTACTTGTTTTGGGCCAGTATTCTTCGTTGAGATCCAGGTTTCATCATGATATCCTCATGATTTTTTTGTGTTGTTTGAAATTGTATTTATGGCAAGCTAGATGCAGATGGGGTCTGAATCAGAATAGAATGACATATGATGCAGTACAAATTCTGGTATGTCAAGCTATGAGACATGCATATGAAAAAGATGTAAAAAATGTGACACCTCAGCAGGTCCACAGGTGGTCCATGGAGGTGCACTTCCGCAACCGATGGGGTAGAGAATTTCAAAGAGTGGGAACAGCATAAGAAAAAGCTCTGCAACCAGATGAATTTAAACTCACTCTTGGAATCTCTAGCAACCCCTCGCTGGCTGAGCGGAGCGATCGGCCAGGGCAGTAAAGAGCCAAAAGATCTTTCAGATGGACCCTGATCATGTAGGGCTTTGAAAGTCAGTAAACAGACTTTAAAGGTGATCCGCCACCGAACAGGAAGCCAGTGCAGATCGCGCGGCACCCGGGTAATGTGACAAGACCTACTTGTCCCAGTCAAAACCTGGGCTGCCGCATTCTGCACTAGCTGAAGGCACCAGATTTCAACCCCAGAAAGCCCAAAATACAGGGAGTTGCAGTAGTCCAAACGTGAGGATATGATGCGATCGCGCACACACGCATGTGCGTGCTACTCGGAGGACAACTCAGGAGTGAGTAAGTATCTTAGAGAGCCTGTCTCCATCCCAAACAGCAGGTGCAATGCAAGCCGGAGCCTGCAGATCAGAGGAGTGCCACAAAGAAAGAGGTGGGATGCAGCACAGCAGCAGGACTTATCAGAATGGCGCATTAAAGTAGGCTAGGCTGGCAGGGGCACTATTAACTATAATGACCCGCCAGGATGCTTTTGGTTTTGGTGATTGGGTTGAAGGGTTTGGGAGTGGGTGTGGGCACTGCACTGGGGCAGGACAGGCATGTTACAGCATCAGAGATGGGAGTTGTTGTGCCAGTGGGGCAAGGGGGTGGGACAGTCACTCGGAGAGCTGCTCTGACAACAAATCTGACTTGACTGGCATCTGGCATGCTATGTAAACTATACTGTACCACGTGTGTCTGTCTCTGTCATGCACATGATACAATAAGGTTCACATAGGCATGCGCATCCATTGTAACTACGCAGTTGTGATAAGACTTTCATAAAGTGCAGTCACTAGGCAGAAAGCTCCATGAAGGAACTGAAATTTTTTTTCTGGAGCAACAAAAAAGCATTCTTCGCTGTTTGTAGGCAGGAAGAGGTGTTTAGCAAGCTAAAGATTGCAATTAAAGGGAAAATATACTTGTATCTGGAGATTCGGTCAGTGAGAGAACCAAAGTAAATTGGGGCTTCACCACCCCACCCCCTGACCCCCAAGCAAGGGAGGGGATTTTCAGTCCTGTGGTTTAATTAATCAGACAGCAGTACCACAGTTGCTTTTGTTGAATATATTAATATCTAAAGGTAAAGAAACTAAGGAGAATTTATCTGTCTCAGATTATCTGTACTAGTAAAATTTGTGGTTAGCTTTTACCACAACCTTGCCACATTTTGATCCCTGATTTTTCTTTTTTTTGTGGAACAAAAAATACTTTGATGAACCTGGTGTTTCTTTGCTTTTGTTTGTGGGGGCAGTTAATATATTAGCAGCAGGAGCTGCAGCAGTCAGATCCCTCAGTGTGTGTGTGTTGGGGGGGGGGGTCAGTCAGACAATCCCAGGCCAGCAGATACTTAAAAAAAGCAATTAATCAAAGCACAGTTGTCTCCAGTCCAGCAGCAGTACCTGTCCAGTTTCTTGTTTGTCTAGATGTGTGTGTGGGGAAAAAGCCTGGAAATCATAAACAAATAAAAAAAAAATACTGGTATGTGATAGAAAAATAACCAATTTAAGCAAAGCCTACCTTTCAGAGTCAGACTTCCTGCAGTCCAAGCTGTTGTTTATTTTCCAATCTAATCTAAAGAAAGGGTCTGCCTGTTGAGGTAGCAAGCAAACCAATACTGTGGGGTTCTCAGAGCCTACCTAGCCCAGTCAGTAGTGATGATAGCCACGTTCTGAATTTATTCCAATCTCCACTCATTTATTTTTGTGTAAAAAGAACAACAAAAAACAACCTTGGCATTAACTTCAAGTGGGTGTTTCAGTCTGTGTAAAAGCTCTTTAAATATAAAGACGCAAAAGACCGTTAGGCCTATTCTGTTTGCATTTTAGTATGTTGGTATGTTAGTACTGTATGTTAGTATATATTAATGGGAGTTCCGAGCTCAGCTCCAGCAGAGATGTAGGTCTGGTCAGTCAGTCATCAGCTCAGTCCTATATAAGACTTGATTAAAGCATTGACTCTTCTGACCTCTAATTCAGTCCAGTCCTCCTCCAGTAACAGTCCAGTAAAGTTATTCTGTGACTAAATAGCTGATGGGGGGAGCCTGAAAATCATTAAAAAAATACCAGTCCATGTCAGAGTGTGTGTGTGCGCTATAAATAAATTATGCAAAGGCAGTGTGAGGCTGCAGTTTGCTCACAGCCAACAATTTTGATGTTACTTTTTCCCCCAATCTTATATAAAGTAAGGGTCTGCTGCTCTACTGCTTCTGCTTGTTTTCCCCAGTTCCCAATCCCACCAAAACCTTGCTACATTCTGAGACTGCCTGAATTGATTAACCTCTCCTGGTCTGGAGAACCCACACTCATTTAAGCTATCTGAGTTATGTGTGTGTCTGCGTGAGTTACGCCATCCATCAGTCTGTCCAGCGTCTGTCAGAATCTGAGTAAAATAAATATCTGTGTGCGTGCGCGTGTGTGTGTGTGTGTGTGTGTGTGTGTGTGTGTGTGTGCAACAGCAGTAATAATTAATATACTGCACATAGAAACATTGATTCTGACAGCAGATAGGACTACCTGGCTAAGGCTTACCTAGTCTACTGTACTGCTGTGTGTATGTCTAGTGTCTCTGTGTCTGTCTTAAATTGTTTATATTATAACCTACCCATTGTCCTGACCTGTCCCCTCTCTAGCTTGAGTGTAAACTGTGAAGTTACTATTTTTTTTGTGTGTAGACACTGACAGAAATAAATATACAGTAACAGTTGGTTACTACTACCACTACTACCAGTCACAGTGCCACCACTGCGCTGGCTACCTAACTTGGCCCTGGTTCAGCCTAAGAAAGAGCCTTGTTGTG
The DNA here is from genome assembly GCA_016271365.2 of Neoceratodus forsteri. Lineage (NCBI taxonomy): Eukaryota > Metazoa > Chordata > Ceratodontiformes > Ceratodontidae > Neoceratodus > Neoceratodus forsteri. Next base: position 18,483,647 of record CM057458.1, on the reverse strand, counting down.
TTGTGGGCTAAGGTCAGGACTTACTGTACTCTAAGGAATTGATCTTTTACTACAATTGTTGCAGAGTAGAATTTCTGCTGTGCCGTGAGTGTGAGCGCCCCCTGTGCTTTGTGTGCTACCTAGAGTACCGTCCTGTCCACTACTTACACCAGCCTAGTCTAACTGGGATTGGGTTACTCCTAATTTTGTGAGAGAACTTAAAAAATCCTGCCTGATGCAGCTAAGCCGTGTAGACTTAGTCCTCAGCCTTCTACTACTAATGAGACAACTGATGGACAGCCACCCTTAAACAAACAAAAAAAAACACATATAAATTTGTGGACTCATGGGAACAGAATCATAAGTGGCTAAAGTATGACAGTGAATTGAACATCATGAAATGCAAGTGGTGTGAACTATTTGATAAATCTGGAAAACATAGTTCCTTCTGGGATGGGTGTTAATCATTTAGCAAGGCAAATGTAGAATTTCATGAGTCATCTGATTTACATGAGGCATCCAGAAAAGCATTTTTTGCTCACTCTATAACCCCTGCAGAGCAGCTATTAATGAAACTTGTCCAAAAATGGAAGAAAAAGAATTTGAACAAATGAAAGTTCTCTTCAGAACAACTTTTTTTCTTGCTAAAAAAGCATGGCCTTTTACTGATTTAATAGATTAAATAAACTTATTACGTGCGAATGGGGTCTCGGTCAGTGACACCTACTGCAATGACAAAGCAGCGAGAGTATTCACGGAATATATTTACAAAGATAAGATGGAAGATCTTAACACATTGGTGAAATTGCAAGATTTCTTTTCTATTTTGTCAGATGGCTTACCAGACAAAAGTATTACAGAAGAGGAAGTAGGTTATCTCCGCATCTTGGAGAGGGGCATCCCTGTTACTGAATTTGTAGCGCTTAAGCCTCTTGAAAAGGCAGACGCAGAAAGTATAACATCAACGTTACAAAATACCATGGAAATTGACCTCCAAATGACAGACTGGAGAAATAAGTTAGTTGCTTATTGTTTTGATGGGGCATCAGTCATGATGTGCAGCAAAACAGGAGTAGTCATAAGGCTGAAAGAAGAGGCCAGACTTTTAAAAGTGGTGCACTGCTGTGCACATAGACTTGAGCTGGTCACTAAATACATGCTCAAGGGGACACCCCTGTACTCCACAGTGGAGGATTTGCTTCGCTCACTGCACAGTTTCTATAAGCACTCTGCTTTAAACTGGTCAGGCTTACATGCTGCCGGGGAGACACTGGGAATCAGAATACTGCACCCTGTAAATACTGGGGGAACAAGGTGGCTGCCACACCACCAGCGTGCTGTTAAAGTGATGCAGACAAATTATCTGGCTACTGTTACACATCTGGAGGACCTGTCAATAAATGGTACAGGGGATAAAATAGAAAAGGCCACTGCAATTCTGAAGCAGATAAAATCATCTAAGGTACTGTATTTCGTCAGCTTCTTAGAATTCTACATAGCAGTCATGTCCAGACTAACGCTAGCATTCCAGCAACATAACTTAATGGTAGACTCTGTGCAAAATAAAGTTCTGTCTCTCATGAAGAAACTAAAAACTTTCAGAGATTCAGAGACTATTGATTGCCTTGAAGCAAGAATCAGTATTGTGGACGGTAAGCTGCATTACAAAGGTGTGGAGCTTAGTTCCTCTGGTTCAGCAAGACGCAGCAGCAGATCGAATCCTGACGAGGATGCAAACAGTGCCAAGAGCAGCGTAGTGTCTGTTGTAAAGAAAGTGCTGTATTCCACATTAAATCAAATGGAAATTCATTTTTCTGAATTTGTCAGTGATCCTGTCATTGCTGAAATGAGAATTTTTAACTTGTCTAACTGGCCTAACTCTGAAGATTCCTTGGCAGAGTATGGAGATGCAGAAGTCAAGTCATTATTTCTTACTACAGTGACATTCTGAAACCAAAGGGGTACAGTGCTGTTTCAGCACTCTTGCAGTGGTCAGAACTGAAAGCATATGTCCACAATCTAAATGCAGCTTACCATCCACCTTTAGATTCCACTACTATGTGGGGTAGAGTTCTCTCGGAAGAAAGGGATGACCTCAAAGATATTCTAACTTTGCTGAAAATATTTCTTATAATTCCATCTTCAACTGTGGAATGTGAACGAGGTTTCTCGTTAATGTCACGAATAAAAAATGACTGCAGAGCAAACCTGAGACCAGAAACTGTGTCAGCTTTAATGGCCATTAATCTGAGCAGTGAGACCGTGTCCACATACTCACCAGATAGTGCCATAGCTAGGTGGGGACATCGGGAAAGAGAACAAGGAGACCTCAGATTGCTCCTTATGGTTCAAGAAAAGAGTAAGAAAAAGGCTGGGAAAGTGAAGACGACACTGAAATGTAGAACAGTATATAAATATACAGTTGTTCCATATACTACTATTTCAGAATTCAGCATCTTTGTTTCAAGTTTTATCATTTTTGTCTACCTGGTGCAGGTTACCTGACTGTGGTGCATGTAACTTTTTTCGCCACGTGAACTGTAGTGCAGGTACTGCAAAAAGTTAATTTCTATCCCTTAGTGCAACACTCCCCTCATGCTGCACTACAGTGTCAGTATAGGGATATTAACCCAAGTGCCAGATGTGGGAACTGAACCAACAGCCCTCTGAACTCCCGGCCTCAGAGGTGAGTGTGCTACCTACTGAGCCACTGACATGGTCCTGAAAGGTGATTCCGTGCAGTGACTGTGAAATCATCTTCCGGGCCCAAGTAAAAAAAATGATAGCGATGGTGTTCATGAAGTGGGGTCTCCAAGGGCCCATGTTGAAATCTTGGTGAAAAAATATCCAAAAATAGTAAAGTTATCAAAATAAGTTCAAAACGCCATTGAAATACATTATATGGCACTTACTTGATTCTTCAGTTCACAGTTCGGCTTTGAAGAGTGTAGAACTGTCCTGGTCCACAGAAGATGGCATCTGCTGACTTCTGGAGGTAAGTATGGGGTGGGGAGGTGTGAGGAGGAGGGTGCTGAGAGGGAGATCTGGTTGAGGGTCGGGAGACAGTGGTGACAACGAGTGACCGTTTTCTTTTTTTCAGGTTAAAAAAAAACTAAAAAGACATCATGGGACGGTTTCTCTTTTCGGTGCAGGTAGAACGGGAATGAAGGCATTTCAGTACACTGTTGGTGGGCTCCCAAGTGTGCCACACTACATGGGGGGAGTAAATGCCGGCATGAGGATTGGGCCCCTGATGTCGGCAATGGGCTGCAAAAGTGCAGTGGGGGAAGCATCTGACACCAGGGGTGGGCAGCCCAGTGTTGGATAGCAATAAAAATAAAAAATAAATACACTGCCACTGGGGATTGGGGCCCCCAGCATACAGCTAACAGTTTGATTAAGCCACAGTTAGGCTGGCGGGGCTACAATGACAGTAGCCCAATCCCTGACCTACCAGCATGAACCAGAATAGCAGCAGCAGCACACTTCTCTTTTGGTGATATAGCTCTCTTTTAATAAATGACAGCTGTAATAGAAGTATAGTACTAAACTGTTAAGAACTACATTATCACGGCACTAAGGGTTCCACTATATGACAGTGCCCTTTGTTAAGCGACAGCTGTGTCAGATAGTTGCAGCCAACTCCACAGCAGTCTGCTTTATTCCTCAGTTCGTGGTTTGGGCTTCAAGAGTGCAGAGGCATCCCAGTACACAGAAGATGTCAGCATACCATCTCCAGAGGTAAGTATAGGGTGGGGGGGGCACTCTGTGGGAGGGTCAGGATGGGGGAGGGGAAGGGCGGCAACGACAGTGGACCGTTTTCTTTATTTCAGGTTAAAAATAATAAAACAGAGACATCAGGGGATGGTTTTCTTTTTTGCAGGTATGCAGATAATATTGATCTATTTCAGGATACTGGGAATGGGCTCCCCAGTGGCCCACCCAGCTGGAGGGGTGAATTACAAAACAAAAACAACAGGCTAGCAAGCTAAATAATAAATAAATAAACAAACAAATGGCCCCTGGGGATTGGGGCCCCCAGTATGCAAATACCATTGAAGGTACAGCATAGTCAGGATGGCTGGGGCTACAATGAGAGTCCCGTTCCCCGACCTATGAGTGGTGACAGCAGCAGGAGTTGCACTATATGACACAGCTATCGTATAATAAAGACAACTGTGTCGTATAGTGCAAACTGCTGCTTTCACAAAAATTCAGTTATGAATAGAACACTGATTCTTTGAATTGAGCATGCTCAGAAATGGAATATTTTTATTAAATAATTTAAAAACTACATAACAGCGGGACCTAAAAAACATAAAAGCATATACTTTGGACCAACTGCTGTCAAACCTGAGAGTTTTAGGTTTCAAAGGCTCCGAGTTTTTAAGTTATTGGGTGGCAAAAAAAGTCTTAACATTTTCAAAAAATGAGACTTCTGAATTTTTTTGTACCTCTGTAACTTTACCTCCCCTTAACTGATCTACATGAGGTTATAAGGATCAAGAGATCCTGGCACAGAGGCTGTGCTTTCCAAATTTTATGTAAATCGGTTGAATGGGGGAAAGATATTAAGGTATAAAAATTTGGGTTTAACATAGAAGTGCTTGCGCAACCCTAATATATAGGCACGACCACGCCTGTGTAATATATTGCAAAAAAAATGGCATTAATGCCATAGTTTGGGATAAAGCCACAAATGTAGGAAATGTGGTGTTAGGGTTTTCAAAGATAACACCCCACAACCACCCTGCACACACCAACAGGTGTCAGCGGTGTGCTTTGGGGTTGTTGGCCCTAACACTTACCCTATTCCTTAAGTAAATAAGCTGAGATGGGTACAGTATATGAGAATGGGGTGAGTGTTAGGTCTGACCACCCCAAGGCATGCCCCAGCACCAGTTGGTGAGAGCAGAGTGGATGTGGGGTGTTAGCTTTGAAAACCCTAATGTCACATTTCCCTACTTTTGTGACTTTATCCCTAACTAGAGCATTTACGCAGTTTTTTGCAATTAATTTCCTTACTTTTTGAGATAATATAATCATATCCTTATTTGCTTATGGGAGCAAGAGCTTTGGGCCCTGCACACCCATCCTCCATAGATACGTGATATGTAGCAGTCAGGCCACAGGCCCCAGTCAAAAACCCCAACACTTACCTCAAAGTCCCAACCCTAACTGAAACCCCAACAGAAACCCCAACCAAAAACCCTAATCCCAACCCTAACCTTAACCCAGACTTTAACCAGAACCGTATCACTAATTCTAACCCTAAACCTAACTCTAACCCTAACTGAAACCCTAACCCTAACTGGAACCCTAACCAGAACCCTAACGCTGACCCTAACCTACCATTGAACAGATAACAAAATAATTCCAGCTTTAAGTAAAGAGTCACATCTCTGAGAAAAACTTGTGCTAGCAAAAAAACCTTTGCGATTACAAAAAAAAGAAAGAAACCGTGTCTTAAAATGACACACCACACTTTATTTAATATCTCATCACTATTTATGTTACTGAAAATAAAAAAAAACATTCTCGACATCAACTACTGCCAAATATTACTTTGTACTTCATTTTTAATACCACAATATCAAAAGCATGAAATATTTTAAACGTACTCGAAACAAAAAAACTACCATGTAACAAAATCACACTGCACAATTCATTTAATATTGCAACATTATTTACGTCATCATGAAACCAAAAACATTTGTAGACACCAACCACTGCTAAATATCGGCAAATCGGCACTAGGGACAATCAAGCAACTGAAGCAACACAAGCAGCTCACCTAAGTAGCTGAGGAAGCCAAATCTCCAGCCTGATAACTTTCGAGGCAGCTCCCCCCCCCAAGCTAGGCACTCGGGACAATCAAGCAACTGAAGCAACACAAGCAGCTCACCTGAGTAGCTGAGGAAGCCAAATCTCCAGCCTGATAACTTTCGAAGCAGCTCCCCAAGCTAGGCACTCAGGACAATTAAGCAACTGAAGCAACACAAGCAGCTCACCTGAGCAGCTGAGGAAGCCAAATCTCCAGCCTGATAACTTTCGAGCAGCTCCCCAAGCTAGGCACTCGGGACAATCAAGCAACTGAAGCAACACAAGCAGCTCACCTGAGTAGCTGAGGAAGCCAAATCTCCAGCCTGATAACTTTCGAGGCAGCTCCCCCCCCCAAGCTAGGCACTCGGGACAATCAAGCAACTGAAGCAACACAAGCAGCTCACCTGAGTAGCTGAGGAAGCCAAATCTCCAGCCTGATAACTTTCGAGGCAGCTCCCCCAAGCTAGGCACTCGGGACAATCAAGCAACTGAAGCAACACAAGCAGCTCACCTGAGTAGCTGAGGAAGCCACATCTCCAGCCTGATAACTTTCGAGGCAGCTCCCCAAGCTAGGCACTCGGGACAATCAAGCAATTGAAGCAACACAAGCAGCTCACCTGAGTAGCTGAGGAAGCCAAATCTCCAGCCTGATAACTTTCGAGGCAGCTCCCCCAAGCTAGGCACTCGGGACAATCAAGCAACTGAAGCAACACAAGCAGCTCACCTGAGTAGCTGAGGAAGCCAAATCTCCAGCCTGATAACTTTCGAGGTAAAGAGAGCCTCTTCTCTTCATCTGGATGCCTGCAGAGGGGTGCTACCTGATGAACACTTATATTTTATGAACTTTGTCCCTGTTCACCACTGGGTGGGCTTGTTATTTGCCTCTCTTTGTGCTACTAATTGCTGAAGTGTAAAGCTAGGGACTCACTGGTTTTCCTAGAGTTGCCTTGCTGATTTCATCTTAAAGCCAGATATACCAAGCAGCTAAAATAGATCAGACTTGTTTAATATGGTGGTATTTGGAGCTAATTGCTGATTACATTTTAAAGCCAGATATACCAAGCAGCTAATATAGATCAGACTTGTTTAATATGGTGGTATTTGGAGCTAGTTGCTGATTTCATCTTAAAGCCAGATATACCAAGCAGCTAAAATAGATCAGACTTGTTTAATATGGTGGTATTTGGAGCTAATTGCTGATTACATTTTAAAGCCAGATATACCAAGCAGCTGATATAGATCAGACTTGTTTAATATGGTGGTATTGAGAGTATTGTGCTTGTAACTGAAGGCATTAGGTTAGCTGGGTCCTAGTGTGACCTCATTTTGGAATAGCCCTGTTTGCTTAGAGTGGAGCTCGCTAGTAAGTCACAACATATTCTCCCGCTGCATAGTAATGAGAGGCTTTGTTTTCTCCACAACATAGGCAGCCCCCCAAGCTAGGCACTCGGACAATCAAACAGCACAGATCAACACAAGCAGCTCACCTGAGTAGCTGAGGAAGCCAAATCTCCAGCCTGATAACTTTCAAGGTAAAGAGCCTCTTCTCTTAGTCTGGACGCCTGCAGAGGTAGCTAGCCTGGCGGCACTGCTGCTGTCTGCCCCTCCCCCCAACCACCCTCCACCCAGGGCAGCTGTCAATTTAATGATCCACCCTGACATCACATCCGTGTCATCACGTCCTGTTGCTCAGAACCTATCTCCCCACTTTCCCATTTGCAGGTTATACCTGCTGGCCACTAGAGGACCTATGCTCCTCACTACTTCCTACTCCCTACCTGTACAGCACTACTTCCTGGGATCTTGCTCACCACAATGTATTGGCCTGTATCACGCTCTTCTGTGCCTATCCCCACTAGTAGTGCACTTACCCACTTACCCATCTGCTAGTCCACACTGTGCTCTGGCACCCCTCCCTTCCCTTGCTCCTGAACCTCCTCTCCTGCCCCTTGGGACCTCTGTGTGTCCCCGTCCTCCCTGCCCTCCCCATAGCTTTCTCTTCAACTCAGGCACATCTGGGTGTCTTCTTATTCTTGCTTTCCCCTCCTGTACCTCTCTGCCCACCCCCTGCTCCTTTAGCCTCCCCCCCTCATGTCAATCGTAGGAAAACCTCTCACCATCTCCCAGCCAGGGTGTTAGTCATGCTACTACTCCTGTCAGGAAACATTCATCCAAACCCTGGCCCGGTTCCCAGGAGCTCCCCAACTCGCACCACAGGCCTATGCATGGTCTCCATGAATATCTGTAGCCTCCTAAAAAAGTTTGACTCACTTCAATGCCTGGTCACATCAATTAACCTGATGTTATCACCCTGGTTGAGACTTGGCTGTAAATCCTCCCCTGACTCCTAGTCTCCCTTCCTGGTTTCACCCTTTTCCGGTCCGACCGTGTTGGAGGCAGGGCGGCTGAGCTATTTATGTCAAGGAATCTCTCCCGTATTAGCCTGCCGCTCCCATCCTTGACTCCAGGCCCAGGCGCTTAGCTGAAACTAACCCCTGACCTTTAAAGGACCCTTTATCTGTCTACTGCATCGTGTCCCCAGGGACCAAATGCAGGCCATTGCCCTCTCTTACAGAATACCTCCCTCTCTACCTCCTACCGCTGATCAAATTCTGATGCGTGACTTAAATGTCAACTGGCTCAGCCCCTCCTCCTCCTCTACCGAGACTCCTTTTCTGCAATAGACCTAACGCAACTAGTTACCCACCCTACCAGGACTAACCCAAGAGAGGCTCCAGTACCCTGCTTGATGTGGTACTCACCAACCACCCTAATCGGATCCCCAATGTACAAGTCCTCCCAGACTCTCTCAGCGATCACTCCCCATTCTATTCCACTGGTCAACCTCAGTCCCCAAACCCATAGCACAGTCCACATGGGCGGCGTCTAATACCTGGTGGACTGATAAAACTAAGGAACTTCTGTCCCAAATTGACTGGTCTCCTATACTGGCAACTCCTGACATCACACAGCTCTCTCCTTCTTTACCCAAACTTTTAATAATGCCTGTGATATCTTTGCCCCAGTGTTGACCCGCTTCTAAAAGGAAGAATGCCCTGGTTACCCCAGCTTTGATCCACCAGCTCAAACATAGGGACAACCTATGCACCATGCCATTGAGACTGGCCGCCCAATGATAGGCGGTTATATGCTGCCGCCCAAACAAGTGCACTGGGCCATCAGAAGGCCAAGTCTGAGCACTATTGGTCCTCACTCACTGCCTCATGGGGAATCCCAGAACCTTCTGGGATAACATTAAACAGTTAAATGGGAGTGCACTCCCCCACCCAGATCAACATTAATGGTGTGATCTCCTCAGACCCAGCCCCATAGCCAACCACCTCAACACCTCATTCACTGACCTTAGCCCTATCCTCCCTACAAATTTTGACCCTCCTCCCCAGCACCTGCCGTAAATCTTTCTCACCTTATTTTCTCCTCCTGATGTTTCTGCCCAAGAACTTAGGCCGCTCCTTGTCACTGCCCTCAAGAGTAATAGTACATGCAGTGACACCCTGGATCCGTGTATACTACGGCTGGTCTTAGACACAGTCCTTACCCTGATCACATGCCTCATCAACCACTCTCTTTGCCTGGGAAGGTTCCAACTGCCTGGAAAGTCGCCACTGTCACCCCTATCTTTAAAGGTGGTGATAGGACTGTGGCTGGAAACTATCCTCGATCTCCATTCTCTCTCCTCTCTCAAGGCCTTGGAAAAAGTGGTGGCCTCTCAAATCTCTGGCTACCTCTCCACCTACAATGTCCTTTGTCCTGAGCAGCATGGCTTCGAGGCGGGCCACCAGTACCAACACAGCCCTCTTAGAGTTCTCCAACTTTCTCCACTCTTCCTTAGACACTGGTTCTCTGGCTGGTGCTGTCTTCATTGACCTCTCGAAAGCTTTCGACACTGTCTCCCACCCCCTCCTTCTTGATGCCCTTAGTCTCTCTGGTTTTGCTGCTGGGCCTATCTCCTGGTGCACCAGTTATCTGTCTGACCGCTCACAGCCTGTAAAAATTAATGGGACCTGCTCAGACATCTGTCCCATCTTTTCTGGGGTTCCCCAGGGCTCCATTCTGGGCCCCTTACTATTCTCCCTTTACCTTAACACCCTTCCACACTCTTGCTCGGGGAACATTCTATTGTACGCTGATGATGCAGTCATCTTTGCCTCAAGTCGTAACCCTATTGCTCTCCAGGACTGCTGCAGAAGTTCTTCACTGAAGCCGAGGGCTGGTTCATGAACATAGATTGGTGATAAATCTTAAAAAACAAAAACTATGTTCTTCTCTCATCCCCAAAACAAGTCCTGCAACTTCAAACTCCTCATTCACTCTGGGTCCTCATTCCCACTCGAACACGTTTGCTCCTATAAATACCTAGGGATCCATTTTGACCCTCCTCTCCTTCCATGGAACATCGCTGCCCTAGCCACTGCCACTAATATCCGATTGGGCATCTTACATCGGTATAAACACTGCCTCCCCAGAGGCTCTTGACTCACAGTCACCTCCTCTATCCTGTCCCTAGTGGACTATGGACTGCCGGTGTATGGTGCTGCTGATCAGACTGCACTCCATAAAATTGCACTACTCTGAATAAGGCCTGCAGGTTAATTACTGGAGCACCTGGATGACACACCTGTCTACTGTATGCTAAAGCACTGGTACTTGATCTTGGTGGCGCCTCAAATATCTTACCTGTACCCTTACAAAAAGACCCTCCTTGGGCTTTCCCCACCAGGATTGACCACCACCATACGCCGGCTCTGTCCCACTAGTTCATACCGGACCTCTGGGAAAACTCCTCTTGTTATCCCTAGAGCTAGACCTCTCATGGCCAAAGAGCCTTCAGCTTTAGGCCCCCTCCAGTTCAACCACTGCCCCTCCATCTCCAAAGCTCCAACTATATCGTGCTTCAAAACTTCCTTACGTAACCACCTTATTAACACCCGATGCTGTAACTGCCGCTAGTCAAAGCCGTACTCAATACTTATGACAAAGCTTATTACTAAGCTGCTAAGGACAACATAACTCTGGTATTGTTTGCATCCATCTTACCTGTACCAGCTTGTTTATATCTATGTCTTAATTTACTGTTATACCTATGTGTTGTACTGTTATACTGTGTATTTTGGTTTGTCTTACTGTGACAAGGTACCTTTGTAAATGAGCCTATGGCTCAAAGGTTTTCCAAACTGCTGTTTAAATAAAATAAAAATAAAAATCGAAATATGATTTTGTGTTTCTTTTTTAATACTGCGATATCATAAACACGAAACAGAAAACAGTTTAGCCAAATGAAAAAAAGCTGTTAAAAACACAAATAACAGGAAACTAAAACTCACTTTAAAAACAGTATTCTTTTACCAAAACTATGACATTGATAACCAAGCAAGTCATATGATTTAAAACAGCAGCTGATTTCTGCGAACACATCGAACGCCACTCTATAAATCTCAGATTTCTTTCCGAAGCGGGAAAACACGATGGCGGCTAACACGAAATGTACATGTATTGTAATTTCACAGGTGTGTGATGGCACACCGTCAAAATTGATTTTGAGAAATCAATTTTTTATAGTTTCGCCACAGAACGTTATCCAAAAAAACATACTGTGCATGTGCAGGTCGAAAAACACTGAAAATTAAAGCTTAATAACTCTGGAGCCCTTGATATTTTTTCACTGGACCTTGTAAAGACACTACCTTAGGACATTACACATGTCCCCTACAAGTTTGGGGCAACAATTCCTTTCATTTTATGCTGTAGGCGAGAGCAAAAAAAAAATGTTAAGTATAGAAAAACATTTAGTTTTTTTCTAAAAATGACGTGTGGATTAAAGAATCCGCGCAAGCTGCCATCGCAAAAATTTCCACACATCAAGACTTTGCCTACTAGAAAACACTGGCAACATTTCAGCTCATTCTGTCAAAGAGAAATAATTTCAACAGTATAAATATACACATTTGTAAACTAAGAGATCCTAGTTTCACATAAAGAGTCATGTGTTTTTTTAACACTGAGAAACAAGGCAGGAAAGAATGGATACAAACAGCAAGTGAAGGAAGGGAGATAACGGGGACATTGTGGGACCAGCGGAGTTGCCAATTCCTAAGTGCCACAAGAAAATTTGTTTGCACGATCAGATAGGCAAAACACAGAATAGAGGAGGACAAAATACAGTAAAACCTTGCATTTAACTCCCTCTGCATAACAAATGGAAGAGGGTCTAACCCAGCACTGTCACAAACCTGATGTAGTGAAGCTCAATACACACTTGGAGATAATGTCCATATATTCAAAATGAGTTTGTTGGCACCCAGGTGGTAGCTATTACATATTGCCATCATGAGGTCTACCTTGTGCACTTTTTTCAAAGACTGGTGTTACTGCTGGTCTGGTGGTGATGGTGCAGGCCAGTCTGCACGTCTGCACGTCGGCCACAGTTTGCACATTTATGTTTGTGCATTTCTAATGGTTCCATGCTGTTCTCCACTTTGTGCTCTGCAGGTATGCATGTCAGCCGTGGGGGTATTCCCCATTCATGAGGCATGGATGTGAGCCACTCAATGCAGCTGCCACTCAGTGAGCAAACTGAGCACTGATGTGTTCTGCCTTGTGCACCGCTCCATTCAGCTGGTGAGGATGCTGGCTGCCCACTCAGCGGGTGTGGACATACAGTGGTGGCCATTCTAATCCCCCACTTTGACACAGAACAGGTTGCCACATTAGGGTACTGCAATACAGCACTTCCCCCTTGCAGCAGTATAGTTCAAGGAACCAGATAAGCATATGTGCTTATAAACATATGAACATGCCAGCAGATAAAGGTCATATGGACTATCTTGTCTGCTTGATTCTGCAGGTCCCCCCTGAGTCTACACTGGACATGACACCTTCCCTAAATCCCCCCGACCTTCCTCAGTTTCCCCTTCCCCCAGCAACATTCCCCTTCATTTTGTCCCACTCTCTCTTGAAGCAGTAAATTTACCTTACAGTACTTGGTCAGTACAGGAAGGTGTCACTTCCGCTAATGCAGTGCTTTGAATAATATAGCCATATGGGAGAAATGCTGTATTGCAGTACCTTAATGTGATAAATGGCTCTGTGGTAAAGCAGGCAAATAGGATGGTTACCAGTCTATGCTGTACAGTGTGGCTGTCTACTCAGTGGGCATGGATGTGTGTGAACTCCTGTAGCTGCCGTATGGGCGTTCATGGCTGCTTGCTTCCCTTAGGGAGTATGAATGTTGCCCACATGATGCAGCAGACCTGCTCAGTGGGTATGGAAGTCTATACACAGACAAATAACAGGGAGGGATAGACTCTCAGTACACTGTGATTGGGAGGTGGCAGGGGCAGCTATGGTTGTAGGTCTTGATTATCAGAACTAATGTCCCAGAGAAAGTGGTGCTGAACTGGCGGCTCAGGGTCTTATCAGGGGCCTGTTCCCATTGTCATCTTGGCAGGTGTGGATACTGGTGACCTGAAGGGGAAGTGCACTCAATAGGTAGTGAATTGGCCACCACGAGTCCTCCTGGGGGTCACCTCGAAGTCAAATCCCAGTTGGAGATGATTAGAACTTTATTTACATCTGAAGGGAACACACAGTACCCCTCAAATGCAACATACAAGAAATGCACTCCTACTCCACATCAACATCAATTTTACATTTTGCCGGAGTGATTTCTGGACAGTCATATATGACTATGGGTATAGTAACTGCTGTCTCTTACTGTTTAACAAGTGTCTCATGCTAGTTGGGTGAGACAACCATGAAGTGAAGCTGAGAAGTTCTGTCTGCCCAACCACTGTGAGAGACAGTTGTTAAACAGTAAGAGCCAACTGATACTATATCCATAATCATATTATATGGCAATACATCACTCTAATGTGATTAGGAGCTTTGTTGAAATGTCACTTAATTCTGGATTTCTACTTTTTTGTTTTGTGAGCTCCCCACTGGATAAGCATGTCGCATGACCAGCACGAGGAGACGGCTGTATGCAGGAGAAGAAGTACAACCATTCTCCTCGCTGATTGGCTGGGTGGGCCATTGCCATATATTACAATTTAAAGAGGAAATTAAACTTAGAGGTCATTCTTTAACAATGAACGTTTCAATTTCCATTTCAAAAGTAAAAAAACTATTATCCTTTAGAACACTAATATGCTGCATGTTGTAGTCATTCCTTTTATGTTTTATAAACTGGTGCTACCAGTATAGCTGTGTGATACCTGGTGCCACTGCCAGCTCAAGCGGGTATGATGTGAGCTGCCCACTGCAGCAAGATGAGCCCCCCCCCCACAGTGTGTAGTAGGAGTTCGACTAATCACCAGCTTGTTCATGTCCTCCTGAAGCTGGTCCCCATTCAGAATAATGAAGAGAATACTATTTGCTTACAACTGGGTAGTTTAAAGCACCGCTGACATCTTGGGACTATTTGGAAAAAAAAAAACCACGATCTTTATACACATTTCAGCTTGTAGTTCAGATAGTTTCAGTATTTGCCTCGTCTGCCTCCGACATCATAATCTGTTACTACGTGTAGAGTATATGGGGTTGGTAGAGGCTGTGTCTTATGGTGTAAGAAGGGTCTCGCACGCTGGTTGAGTAAGAGGACCACAAAGTTGAGTGGTTCTGTCTGCCCAAACAGCGTGCATGACCCTTATTACATTGTAAGAGACAGCTAATACTAGCCCCCTATAAGAATTATATGGCAATGGAATACCTAAAAATATGTATAGTATCAAAGAGATAATGCACTCACCAAAGAGCACTCAAGACAAGAGGGCATGGACAATGTCACAAACCTTTATTCAAAGTGCCTGGAAGTGCACGAACATGAAGAGGTCTGTGCAAATGAGATATACAAGTGACTGATAGCCACAGAGGTGCCCAGCAGGGCAAGCAGCCACTATTACCCTGCAGCCCAACACCCTAGGCTGCATGCTGTTGGGGGCTACCAGCCTCACATCACTGCTGGCTGCACAGGGATACCATACCCACAGTCCCTTGCTCCATTTAGAAACAGGTATCCAATTGGATGCCCCTCTGTGTCCTCCACCCTACCCATATCATCTCACCCCCATCCCCACTGCACTCACAAGCCTCTGTGGGGCAAGGCCATGGCCGGGCATGCACACTTATTTGGGGATGCAGGTCAAAGTGGACTGGACATATACCTGTAGTGCACACCTGGCCCACCAGGGTTGACAGCTTGCTTAGAGGTTAGAATAATGACCTATGGGTGAGCCTGGTACATCCAGCAGACCTGGGTTTGATTCCCACAACCTCCATTTGCATACTGTGTGACTCTGAGCAAGTCACTTAACCTCCGCAGTGCTCCCGGTCACCCCTGAAAACCATCGCTTTTGCGTAGTGAGCCTTACCTACTTATCAAAGAATAAAATAATAAATAAAAAAAAAACCACCATGCATAGGCCCATTAGTGCTTAGCAGAAGTTATTTTGACCAAGCCATTTTTATGTTAATTGCACGCATGCGCAGAAACATATTGCAGCAGCTTTCCAGAAACAGTTTGTGGAGGCACGGCACTGTTGTGGCCAATGCCCCCACAGCCTGTAAAGGCTTGACCCGCTTTCCCCAATGCCATGGCATGCTGCTGACACTAGTTCAGCCAGTGTGCCACAACCTTGAAATGTTTCACCCGCTGCAATCAGGGACCACCTCGTCATTGAAGCATCAGCGTTTTGTTGCAATGAGGGAGCAACCCGTCATTGCTGGGCGGAACGTTGCTACTGTAATATTGTTTGTGAACACGGCAGTGCCTTGCTGCCATGTTCACAAACAATATTAATCCAGCCCCAGTGCCGAGGGGGTGCCCAATCCTCCTCGGCAGCATGTGCCCCTCCCCACAGCAGCATGTTTTTGCAGACGGGGGCCCCAATCCCCATCGGCTTCCATCCCTGGTCCTAGTTGACTTGCTGACGGGGGAGCCCACTCCCCATCGGCATCAGATCCCCCCTGAAAGAGTAGCGGGAGAGTTGTGCCAAGGGGTGCCCAATCCCCCTCTGCTCTTGCGCCCACCCCCCCACTTTTGTGCCGGCGGGGTGCCCAATCCCCATCAGCTGCATACACACCCCAAAACATTCAGGTGGCATGCTGGGAGCCCACCCCAGCGTGCCCAATGCCCCTGTAAAGAAAAAACCATCCGTGATTTTTTTTTGTTTTATACCTGTAAAAAACAGTCCTGCAGTCTCCCTGCCCCCCCACAACCCGCGCCCACCCACTGCGCACCTTGCCTCCCCACCCCATCACCCCATACTTACCTCCAAAGTCCAGCTCGATAATCTTCTGTGGACCGGGAGCACGTCTGCACTCTTCAAAGCCGATCGCAAATGAGGAAATGCTGGTAAGCAGTGTAATGGAATGAGTAGGGCTTTTTTAACTTTGATGCATATCTCAGGTATTTTTTGGAATTTTGACACCAAATTTTCAACATGGGGTTTTTGGGACCCCTCCTCATGAATTCTGCCATTGTCATGGCATTATTCGGCCCTGAAAGGTGATTTCACAGTCACTCACGTGGAATTCTCTTTCGGGACCGATTATGAACGACAATGCCACTGTTCAAGGTGGGCTCTCAAAAAACCTATGTTAAATTTGGTGACATCCTAAAATGACTGTTTTATGAGCGCATGCTGTACAGTTGCTACGCATGCTCGTAACTTCGTGAATTTGCAATATTTTCATGCCAGATTTTCAACATTGGCATTTTTTCACACCTTCTTGTGAACAGTATAACTGCCATTTTTCACATCCTGGTCAAAATGTGTTTTCACACTTCTGGCGCAGAATAGCACGGTCGCTGTGGGATATCAGTGTTCAAGACAGATTAATAAAATGACAGTGACACTGTTCATCAGCAGAGGTCCTAAAATGCCTATGTTGAAAATTTG
Source organism: Neoceratodus forsteri (assembly GCA_016271365.2). Lineage (NCBI taxonomy): Eukaryota > Metazoa > Chordata > Ceratodontiformes > Ceratodontidae > Neoceratodus > Neoceratodus forsteri. The sequence goes on along the minus strand of CM057458.1, from coordinate 18,466,923 downwards.
GTGATGATACTCCATAAAATGACTGTGTTACGAGCATGCATTGCACAGTTTACACACATGCTCGTAACTTCACAAAATTAATAATATTTTCACTCCAGATTTTCAACATTGCCATTCTTCTGCACCTCTTTATGAACAGTACAGCTGCCATTTTTCATATCCTGGATGAAATGTGTTTTCGCAGTTCTGGTGCAGAGTAGCGTGGTCGCTTTGAGAAATCCATGTTCGGGACACATTATGGAAATGACAGGGACAGTGTTCATTAGCAGAGGTCTAAAATGCCTATGTTGAAGATTTGGTGATGAACATCCATAAAATAGGTGTGTTACGATAGTTGCACAGTTTCCACACGCTCATTAGCTAACCTTGCAATATTTTCACCCAGATTTTCAGCATTGCCATTTTCCCACACCTCCTTATGATCAGTGCAGCTGTCATTTTTCACATCCTGGCTGAAATGTGTTTTTGCTGTTCTGGCGCACAATAGCGTGGTCGCTGTGGGAAATCAGTGTTTGGGACACATTAAGAAAATCACACTGACACTCTTCATGAGCAGAGGTCCTAAAATGCTTATGTTGAAAATTGTGTGATGAAACTCCATAAAATGACTGTGTTACGAGCGTGCATTGTGCAGTTTCCACGCACCCTTGTAAGTTCGCAAATTAGTAATATTTTCATGACAGATTTTCAACACTGCCATTTTTTCCCACCTCCTTATGAACAGTGTAGCTGTCATTTTTCACATCCTGTCTAAAATGTGTTTTTGCACTTCCGGCGCAGAATACCGCAGTCGCTGTCGGAAATCAGTGTTTGGGATAGATTAGGAACGAGCAAGTGAGAGAGGGGAGGAGTGACCGAGCTCAACTAAGCTCTGTTGGGACTACTGCAGATTTCTTTGTGGGCAGGAAGAGGCTCCAACACTGGCAGGAGCCCAGTACGAAAGGCAGCCTGCAGCGCCGGGAGACACAGAACGAGCGAGTGAGGAGGAGTGAGTGAGCTCAATGGAGCTCTGTAGAGACTGCTGTGGATTTCTTTATGGGCAGAAAAAGGCAGCAATGCATGCAGGGGCCCACAAAAGGGCAGCCTACAGTGGTGGGACAAACAGAATGAGCGACTGAGAGAGGGGAAGTGAGCAAGTTTAATGGAGCTCTGTCGTGACTGCTGCGGATTTCTTTCTGGGCAGAAAAGGGAGGCAATGCAGGCAGGAGCCCAGTACAAAAGGGCAGCCTGCAGTGCCAGCAGAAACGGAATGAGCAAGTGAGAGAGGGGGAGTGAGTGAGGTCAATGGAGCTCTGTCGGGACTGCTGCAGATTTCTTTGTGGGCAGAAAAGGTGCCAACAGAGGCAGGAGCACAGTACAAAGGGCAGCCTACAGTGCCAGGAGAAACAGAGCAGTGAGTGGAGGGTGCGAGCTCAACAGAGGTCTCTCGTGACTGCAGCAGATTTGTTTGTGGGCAGAAAAAGGCGGCAATGCAGGCAGGAGTCCAGTACAAAGTCCAGCCTGCAGCACCAGCAGAAACGGAAGGAGTGAGTGAGAGAGGGGGAGTGAACGACCTCAACGGAGCTGTGTCGGGACTGCTGCAGATTTCTTTGTGGGCAGAAAAAGTTGCCAACGCAGGCAGGAGCCCAGTACAAAAGGGCAGCCTGCAGCAGCGGGAGACACAGAATGAGCGAGTGAGGGAGGAGGAGTGAGTGAGCTCAACGGAGCTCTATTGGGACTGCTGCAGATTTCTTTGTGGGCAGAAAAAGGCAGCAATGCATGCAGGGGCCCAGTACAAAAGGGCAGCCTGCAGCAGCGGGAGAAACAGAACGAATGAGTGAGAAAGGGCGTGTGAGTGAGAGAGCTGAACGAAGCTCTATCATGACTGCTGCAGATTTCTTTGTGGGCAGAAAAAGGTGCCAACAGAGGCAGGAGCCAGTACAAAAGGGCAGCCTGCAGCGCCAGGAGAAACAGAATGAGCGAGTGAGACAGGGGTAGTGAGCGACCTCAATGGAGCTCTGTCGGGACAGCTGCTGATTTCTTTGTGGACAGAAAAAGGTGCCAGTGCAGGCAGGATCCCAGTACAAAAGGGCAGCCTGCAGCACTGGGAGAAACACAACAAGCGAGTGAAAGAGGGGGAGTGAGCGAGTTCAACGGAGGTCTGTCGTGACTGCTGCAGATTTCTTTGTGGGCAGGAAAAGGCGGCAACGCAGGCAGAAGCCCAGTACCAAAGGCCAGCCGGCAGAAACGGAATGAGTGAGTGAAAGAAGGGGGAGTTAGCCACCTCAGCAGAGCTGTGTTGGGACTGCAGCAGATTTCTTTGTGGGCAGAAAAAGCCACCAACGCAGGCAGGATCCAGTACAAAAGGGCAGCCTGCAGCACCGGGAGAAACACAACGAGCGAGTGAGAGTGGGAGAGTGAGCAAGCTCAAGGGACCTGTGTCGGGACTATTGCAGATTTCTTTGTGGGCAGAAAAAGATGCCAACAGAGGCAGGATGTGGAACCCAGTACAAAAGGACAGCCTGCAGCACCACCAGAAACAGAATGAGCAAGTGAGAGAGGGGGAGTAAGCCACCTCGACAGAGCTCTGTTGGGACAGCTGCAGATTTCTTTTTGGGCAGAAAAACTATCCCTTCTGCCTAATTTCCGTTAGTTTTAATATTTCCAGTGGGATTCCTGCTTCAATTTCCACATCATCAGCAAGGTCCAGCCTTCAGCCATTGTAATCTGTTTTCTTCCACATCGCATTTGGCTAAAGTCTACCGCGATGGAGGCTGATATGAGGTAGGCTCCCCTGAAGCACATGCCGCCTCCAACTCCAGAGAAATTACCCAAGAAATCAAAGGCCCAGAGTGCGGGGTCCAACAAAAATAATCCTGCAGCTCCTCAACCCATTCCTTTTACGGAGGACCATTTCCTCCAGGAGCTTCTGCCTTTCAAAGAGACATTATCTGAGATATCAGCAGAGTTGAAATCAATACAAGGAGATATGGTCAACCTACAGAGGAGAGTGGGAAATGTGGAGGCTCGCTTCTCCTCCCTGGAAAACTGGAGGGCGAAAGTAGATCATGAAATTGTTCATCTTCACCAGCAAATACAAAAGCTCCAATTAAAAACTGAAGATCTCGAGGGGAGAAGCAGGCGAAACAATCTCCTTGTCCTCGGCCTGCCAAAGTCTGAAGAGGGGCCTAATACCATCGTATTTCTATAGAAATGTCTACTAAAAGTTGTTGGCCCTTCTCCTCTCGACACCTCCTACCAAATTGAAAGGGCTCACAGGTCTCTTAGGCCCAAACCACAACCCGGAGCCTCCCCATGATCACTCATACTGAAATTTCTGAGTTACATCGAGAAGCAACACATTCTCTCGAAGGTCCGAGAGCTTCAATCCATTACTTGGGAAGGCTCAAAACTTTGGATCACGCAGGACCTACCCTATAAGACCCGCCAGAAACACGCTGCCTTCCACCCCATCATAAGCAAGATAATAGCAGCTGGTATGCCTTTCAAAATCACCTACCCAGCGAAGCTACAAATCTCCATCAAGGGTACCTGGCAGTCATATGAATCTCCCACGCAACTTCGAGCTGATCTACAACCCAAGCTACCGGAATGCTTCATACCAGACTGAATAATTCAATAGTCCTCTTTGTCTTTGTTACCCCTATGGATACTTTCTCCAGTTAATGTTATAGGTTTAATGTTGTTTATCTTGTTTACCTGTATACCCAATGGCATAGATCTAGGGATCGGGACCTCTTCTGGCTGGATCCGGGGGCGAGGGGGCGAGTCCTGCACTGTCCCGTTTTCTGCGAATGCCTAGGCCCACTCCTTGTGAGCTAGCTGCCAGGATGAGCCCCTTTACAACCAGCAGGAACTGTAGCGCTGGGAGGTGTTCCAGGGGGACCGACCTTGTGTCAGACTGCCTTGCTCGTCCAGCAGCTTCACTCCTCCCCCCGGGCAACCCCTGCATGGTTTCACAGTGATTATCATAGAGGGCCTCTTCCAGACAGGTACCATATTTTATTTTACTGTATTTATTTCATTTTTCTTTTCAGGTCCATTAGCCGTGTTACTCGTTTTCTTCCTGAAAGAGGCTACTCTGGGTGGATGATGCTGGGCCCTGATCTCATTACGGCTAGGTACGTGGGATGGCCTGGGGCTTTGACCATGACAACTAGAGAGTCCTCTGGCCTAATCCCAGACCTCCTTTCTCAGGCCTTGGCCCTAAACCCACCTTACTTTTTTGTAAGGCAACAGAGTCCTTTCATTGGACCTGCTCCCTGCAATGGCCCGAGGAGGAGGGCAGTCCATGGCTGGTCCCTACGTTATATGAGGGTGAGCCTCTGACTCTTAAGGGCATAAACAAGGTGAAAGAGTCTAACATGTTTAAATATAAGAAAAATAGCAGGACAAGAGGACACAGCATGAGATTAGAGGGAGGCCGATTAAGGGGGAATGTGAGGAAATTCTTTTTCACAGAAAGGGTGGTAGATGCATGGAATGGCTTACCACAAGAAGTGGTGGCTATGAGATACAGTGCAGGGCTTCAAACAGGCATGGGATAGGCATAAGGGAGCAATACAAATGACTACGAATAGATAGGTCACTGACAGAGCAAAGGCCGTTGGCACATTTATAAGGTAGAAAAAGAAATGGGCAGACTGGATGGGCCTTGCGGTCCTTATCTGCCATCAACTTCTATGTTTCTATGTTTCTATGTTTATTATGTTTTATCCCCAAAGTTTTCCACCAGTATTTCTTCGTTCTCTGCTGGGACTTCGGCAGCGATAAGTTTCCCCCTTTTTAAGTGGCAATATCCTTAAAACCCTGCTGATTAATTCATATCTGAACAAGGGGCAGGTATGGAGTGCTCCGGATCATGCAGGCTCAAGGCAGAGCTGCATAGCATACTGAAGTCTGGTGGGGGGGCCTTCTGCCTCACTATTATGGTGTTTTCTTCAGTCTGTTGCTCCTGATAGTGGGTGGGCAGACGGCAAGGGATTGGACTTGTCTTGCCTACCTGTTCTCACGTAATAATACCTGCTTCATTTGGAAGTCCTCTGTAAATAATTGTTGGTTTATATTGTTTTTGGGTTGTTGGGGCTTTGGGGGGAAGGAGGGAATGTCTGGGTTACAGTAGCCAAGAATTCTGGGTTGTTCTTATTGGGTTTTTTCGATGGGGGGTCCAGAGGGAAGGGGTATTGGGTTCTACATGCTACATATTACAGTACTTAGTTTTAGCCAGTCCACATGTTATACAGGATCTCACCCTTGGAGTTAGTGGGGGTGCGGGGGGGCATTGGGCTACATCTGTTACCTGTCATAGATATGGAGGATAATTTTCTACTGGTTTTGCAATGTTCGGAGGATAATTATGTGTTAGGGGATTGGGTGGGAGGGGTGGGATGGAGTGTGCCTAGCAGGGGGTCTTGGCTTATTCACTGTTTTAGGCTTTTTCTTGGTTAACCATTAGTAATAGCTACTACCACCTGTAAAATTGTTACTTGGATTGTTAGGGGAGTTAGAGACCTAACAAAGGGATACCAAGTCCTGAAACACTGCACCCTACTTAATGCGGGTATTATCCTATTACAGGAAACCCACTTGCTGGCACAAGAGGCCATCTGGTTGTGCAGGCAGAGTGTGTCCCAAGTCTTTGCTTCAGGGGACTCCTCCTTGAGCAGAGGGGTAACCATCCTAATTATGCGTACAATCCCGTTCCAGGTGGACACCTCCATTGTAGACCCCTGGGGTAGATACATTTTGGTCAAGGGCTCCCTTGGGGTATGACAGTAGTCCTGGGTTCAATATATGGGCCGGCGGGTGGGAACCCCTTATTTCTCATGGATCTTGCCAGTAAAGGTGCCCCCTTGCTGCCCACCTCTCTTTTCCTGGGGGGGATTGGAATATCTCCCCTACCCAAGACTTGGACAGGACCCATCGGCCACTAAAACTCCCTTCACTATCTCAAAGAGCCCTCAACGATTTTACTCAGGCTATGCAATCCCTGGCATATTCTCAACCCATCCCACCGCCTTTTCTCCTTCTACTCTGCCCTCCACCAATCTTGGTCCAGACTAGACTACATTCTAATTAGTATCCCTCTTCTAGTTGATTTATGCCAGGCTGGAATGGAGCCAATAGTGTTCTCAGACCACTCGGTGGCCTGGGTGGTTCTCTCCCCTGACCCTGACACACAGAAGGATAAGTTCTGGAAGTTGAATACCCAATTACTAAAAGACAAGGCCACAATCTCCAAGTTCCAATCTTCCATCCGTACTTCTATGGATGCTAATAGAGGCTCCGTGCAGTGAGAAAACATTGTGTGGTGTACACTTAAATGCTATTTCCGCGGCAAGCTTATTAAGTTAGCATCCAGAAGGAAGAAACAGAGGGAGGAAGAAGCTTTGTCTCTTTAATCTCAAATAAGGGCGGCCGAGTTATATTTACCTTCCTCCACTTCCTCCGACTCCTTATCGGGAATCCTTGACCTCAGAAATAGATTTGCAGACTTGTTGAGAGAAAAGGCAGAGTATGCCCTTCTGAAAATGAGGGCTAGCTATATAGATCAAGGAGAAAAAGCCAGTAGACTCTTAGCTCTCTGCCTCCATAAAGTGGAACGCTCTAGTCTTATTCCTTCCATCCAGGCCCCAGATGGATCTACCAAAATGGCACCCTGGGACATTGCCCTAGTTTTTGAAAATTTCTACCGCTCTCTGTATGGTAAAAGACCCTCCTCGCCTCCCTCCCAGGACATAGAAACTTATCTCGATTCTCTTGCACTACCCTGCCTAGCTGACTATCAACAGCTCTCCATGTGATCTCCCATTATTCTGAAAGAAGTGGAAGATGCTATGCGTGACCTAGCCCTAGATAAAGTGCCGGGCCCTGATGGTTTTTCCCTCTAATTTTTACAAAACCTTTGTAAAAGACTTATCCCCCCTACTACTTAAGTTCTATCACTACATGCTTAACACTGACATCCTTGATCCTTCGCTTCTGGAAGCTACAATAATCCTCTGGCTCAAACCTGATAAACCCTATACATCTCCGTCCGACTACCGACCAAGCTCCCTCCTAAATTGTGACATCACGATCTTGACCAAGATACTCTCTCTATTCATTTGGAAGGTGTGGACCCCTTCCCCTTCTGAGTCCAGAGCAGGTAGGTTTCGTCCCGGGGGTTGTCCTCCATGGACTATCTTCGGGAACTTTCCCATATTTTCCAGACAGCCCACTCCTTCCAGATCCCAATGGCCTTAATCTCATTAGACGCTTAGAAGGCCTTTGATAGAGTAGATTGGGAGTTTCTCTGGTTGACTCTCAAATAAATGGGCTTCCCCGATAGCTTCCATCAGTAGATCCAATCTATCTACTCTTCTCCCTCAGCCATGAGTTATTGCAATGAGTCTTCTCTCCCTGGTTCCCCCTTTATACTGGCATGAGACAGACCTGCCCCCTCTCACCCTTTCTGTTTAATCTCTATTTGAAGCTCCCTAAATACTCGGCATTTCCATGTTTAACCACACCTTAACCCTCTCTGCTTATGCGGATGACTTCCTTCTTCACTTAGAGCACCCAGCCACTTCTCTGAAATACCTCTTCGAGGTCGTAGCTCTATTTGGCCACCTTTCTAACTACAAACATAGTCGATTTCAATCACTTCAACATTAAATGGTCTCCCCGCTCACTCAATTATTTAGATATATTCCTATCCAATGACCCTTGACTACCAGGAAGTTGAACCTGGATGACCTTGTGGTTTCTCTTCAACAAGATCTTCGAAGATGGGAATCTTTCCCATTATCCTTATGGGAGTAGATCAATATAATAAAGATGAACGTTCTCCCTCGGCTGTTCTGTCCCTCACACATGCTGAATATCTGGCTCCCGCTCTCCTTTTTTCAACACATTCACTCCCTTATCTCTGGCTTCATCTGGTTACATAAACATCCCAGGTGTTCTTACATAAAATTGAGCCTTCCTAAGGAGGCTGGTGGTCTCCGTCTTCCCAACTTTCTCTAATATTACTGGGCTAGCCACTTTGCAAGGACTGGCAGATGGCTCTCCACTATTGCAGATGATTATACACCCATCTGGCTACAGTTAGAAACTCAGCTTCTACGGAAATACAATCCTCATTCCTCCACCATCTTCTATCTTCCATGGAAGGCACTCCCTGATCCGTTCCGCCAATCATCGATAGGGGTCTCACTAATGGTATTCTCCCAATGTTGTTCCTTCTATAAAATCTCTCCTCAATTGGACATCGCTCAGCCTCTTGTGCTCAATCCCAATATCCATACTGATGGCTCTCATATCACTCCTGGGTGGCTGCCTCCATTATTTAATGCCATAGTGGCAGATCTTTACTCCCCTGTTTCTCTCCTGTCCTCCCCAACCATTCTTGAGAAGTATAGTTTGACCTTAACGCACATCTTCAAGATCTTCCAGCTGAGTCATTTGCTTGGCCAATCCTTTGGTCTCTCCCTCCAACCTTCCAAAGTAAAACCCTTTTTAGACAACTTCCAGGACTTATCTTCCAAACCTCGCTCCATATCCCTAGTATATGCTCATCTCCTGACTATCGGCCACTCCGACCCCTTACCTGGCTCCAAAATATGGTCCTCTATGCAACCAGAGCTAACCATTAAGTGGACACAAGTATGGACAGATCTCCACACTTACATCCCCCAGGACAGGTTGTGACATACCCAGTATCATATCCTGCACGATATGTACTACAATCCCTTCAGGCTGGCCAAAATTGGGCGCCTCCCCAATCCCACTTGTTCTAGGTGCAGTAAGGCAGAAGAGAATTTACTGCACATATTCTGGTAGTGTGACAAAATTGCCCCTTTGTGGCAATTAATTCAGTTCAGATTGGACCCCTTGCTGGCCTTGGAAGACCTCTTCACAGCAGAGATCTGTATCCTGGGTATATACACTAATATCATGGTCAAAGAACGTAAATATCGCATGGCTCTAATCCCTGTGGTGGTTTAAAAACTTGTTCTCAAACACTGGCTGGATCAATTAGTTATATCCTGCAGTGAATGGCTGAATGATCGCTCAGTATGCTTTAGAACTGAACGCCTGACTGCCAGCTCCCACAATAGACTCAACCCATTTGATAAAAAGTGGGGCAAGTTATATGCCTTATGCCTGCATTAATAATTTGTGGGTCTGCTAACCCCCCATATCTCTATCATTCTACCACATATTGCTTTTAACCTAGTTCAGAGGCACACTCCAAGGGAGGGTTCGGGGGGGGGTGTATAAGTTGATTTTTTCGGATTGTGATGACTCAACTTTCTATTAAGTACTGTGTATGCTTGTTTCTTATGAAATCCATAAAGATTGTTGAATTTCAAAAAAAAACACAAAAACCACATCCCAGTGTAAAATGCACATTTTATTCTGTTCTGTGGTAATGATTGCTATGTCGGGCTAATTGATAGTTGAAACATATGTTGCTAGCAACACACACTTGGGGGGGGGGGTCATTGGGGGAGTGTTTATTTATTTATAATAACTGGGGAGTATTTTCTCCCATAGGGAAGCCCGGTTATGATTCGTTGTTATAACCCATGAGTTACAACGGCGAACACGCGCCGGGTTTCTCTCGCTCCACTCCTGCTCAAACCTCCACCCCTCTGTTTCTCGGCGCTTCCTATGCACCACCAGCAGCACTCTCGGTGGTAAGTAAATAAAAAAAACTAGCCTCTCACCAGTAACCACCAATCCTTCCTTAAACAGCTAGCTCCTTGAGTAAACTTGAAAAAAAAACAGGTTTCCAACAGCCATGGGACATCAGACCGCGCTTTGTGCCATTCTGACCACAGCTGAACAACACCGATGTATTTTTATTTTATATAATTGCTGTGAAGAGAACACACTCCCCAGCAATTATATAAAATGAAATATGGGGTGGTGTGTTTAATGAGTTTTCACACACACACACACACACACACACACTCACTGTCGGTGTTGGATGTTTAAATAAACCCTTTGAGCTTCACTCTTGGGATTTACGTAGCATCCAACACCTCAGGGTGCATGTGTAAAATCTCATCAAACACACAACCCTATGCATTATTCTATATGTAATTTTTGACCAGGAAGGCACATTAAGCTGTGATAGCTTGCTTCCACTTGCATCCTGCTGGGGAGGTGGGTTACATGGACCTGATGATACATTTAAGGCACTTTTACACTACTGGTTCTGTAATGGAATGAACGTCACAGAAACAGCATACCGTTACCTCCGTTGGTGTGTAAAGTGCATCTGTTCCATTGCCACAGTGGATGCTCACCCGAACCACATTCCCTGGTTGGCATGGTTCGTCCCGATGTGTTCTGTTTCATCCTACTGTGTATAAAAGCCATTCTGGTAACAGCATTTCCCATCTTCCGATCACACCTTCTGCTAGTAAACTCTCTGGGGAAGCTGGAATGAAAAGATAAAAAATGGAGGGGGGGGGAGTTGCCAACATACTTGCTGTGTGTAAAGTGAACACAGGATGGAACAGACTAGAATGGCACCACACAGGTAGTGATCATTTTGTTATAGAAATCTATGTGTAAAAGCACCTATAGGCACTCCTCTGATGTGTGCTGAGGCATGAGGCTGCAGGCCATGTACACAAGAGGAGTACTTACAGGGCTCTCCTAACAAATATAGCACCCAGTCATGCAGTATTCCACTCATGAAATGGCCTGCTATTAATTATTTTGGCTTAGAAAATGTAGCACTGCAAGTTCAGGAGTACATATAGGCATGGCAGGGGACTAGGTTCTTCCAATCAGAGAGCAGGATTTGACAGCCATTTTGATCCATTTTTAGAAATGCTTGTTTTGTTCAATCTAGTATTTGTTTTTAATTTCGGTCACCATTGATGGATAAAACACAGGAAGAAATTGCATGGTAGACAACCTCTTTGACGTTAAGTAATTGAACAAGAAAGTCTGTTATCCTGGATTAATGTGGAGTCCAGTTCATTAGCGTTCTCCCTATACAGTAAATAAAATCCCCCACCTTCTGTCTCTGAGATGAAAACATTTCCCTTCAGAACTGCCACTTTCATGTCCTCCCTATTATGCCCTGGAGGACAGCAGAAGTGTTCGCCACCAGCATGCACGTAACATGGTCCCTTATACTGCAGCCATGCACAGTCATTATTTTCTTCTGTCTGACCTGTTTAATGCACACAGCTATTGCTCTGTATTTAGTGCATGAGGTCACGTGATCAGATGAACTAAATCGGTGCAGCAGTAGCTGAATTTTTTTTTTTATGCTGTTGTCCAGTTTATTGGCAATAAATGTTCACTGATTTATTTGTTTAATTATTTCGTGTTATTCGTTAATGTGTTTATCCTCCTCAGGCTGAACCACCCAACCCATCACTGTGGCATCCCATCAGTCCCACGGTGGGGTGGCCCCAAACGGAACAAAATAGATTCTTGGTTGGAAGGCACACCATGCCACTGGGTGCAGGGCCTGCAGAGAGTCTGATCCTTCACCCTGTCCAGCCAGTAGTTTCCCATCCTGGTTTTTCTCCCAGGAAGAGCAGACATGCAGTGCCGCATGTTTCTGCTCATGGGACGTCGGCAGGTGCCTCTCCTCCCATCCCTAACATTGCGGTCCCTGGCTACCTAACCCCCAGCCACTGCTAGGAGCCAGGTTCACAGTTGGCATCACATCCCTCCCACCATGGAGGAGGAGGAGGAGAGCAGCCCATCAGACGCTCGATCCTCTGCGCCTCCCTGGTTGACCCTCCTGTGTCCAGAGTTGGTTCCCCAACATGGATTGTTGGTGCTAGAAGCAGTAGCACTACAGCTGCGTTGGCAGGCTGGCCATAGTTATTTTTTTACTTATATCTTTATTTATTAATTTATTTAAAGAGGAACAATCACCACCAATGACCCCTCACTCAAATATGGGGCTGGTCCCAATGTGCACTTTGTGTGCAAAAACATTTTGGTTTACTTACTGTTTAGTATAGTAGATCATATCAGACTAATTCTGCTTAATTCTATGCTGACCTCTTCTGTTACTGTAAATCCCAGAATCCCCAGCAACTGACATCAGAGCAGTAGGTGGCAAAGGGAGATTCAATAGTCTGCTGTGCATGTTAGAGTCTATATAAACTCTGATCTTTTCTTTGCTGGTCCCACTGTCATCCCAGGCTACAGTAAGTACATTCACAGAGGACTGTACTTAGCTCCTGGAGAGCAGAAGACCCGGAAAACATCTGATCAGAGATTATTAAAGTTCTAACATGCACTGCAGGCTATAGAATCTCCCAATGCTGCCTGCTGCTCTAATGTCAGCTGCATGGGATTCTGGGATTTGTAGAAAAAGAAAATGAAGCCTAGAACTAAGTAAAATTAGTCTGCTATAATCTACTACACAACAGTAAACAGTAAACCAAATGTTTTTGCACACAAAGTGCACATTGGGTCCCAGCCCAGTAAACTGCATTTGAGCCCACAGCCCAGCAAGTTGCATTTGAGCCCCAGCCCAGCAATTTACATTTAAGGCCCCCCCCACCCAGCAAAATGCATTAGGTACCCCAACCCAGCAAGCTGCATTTGAGCCTGCAACTCAACAATTTGCATTCAAGCTCCCAGCAAGTTGCATTCATTTCTCCACCTAGCATTCAAGCTCACACCCTTCAAGTTACATACGAGTACCCACCCAGCAAGTTGCATACAAGCACCCACCCAGCAAGTTGCTTTCAAGCCCCCCAGCAAGTTACATTCGGGCTCCCACTCAACAAGTTACATTTGAGCCCCCATCCAGCAAATTACACACGAGCCTCCACTCAACAAGTTGCATTCGAGCTCTAACCCAGCAAGATCCATATGAACACCCACTCATCAAGATGGATTCAAACCCCCACCCAGCAAGCTGCATTCCAGTTGCCACCCAGCAAGCTGCATATGAGCCCCCACCCTGCAAGTTGCATTTGAGCTACCACCCAACAAGTTACATTTGAGCCCTCACCCAGTAAGTTGCATTTGAGCTCCCACCCAGCAAGATCCATACGAGCACCACCCATCAAGATGCATTTGAACCCTCACCTAACAAGTTGCATTCAAGTTCCCATCCATCAAGTTGCTTATGAGCCCCTACACAGCAAGCTGCATTTGAGCTACTGCCCAGCAAGTTGCATTTGAACCCTCACCCAGCAAGTTGCATTCTAGCTCCCACCCAGCAAATTATATTCAAGCTCCCATTCAGGGAGTTGCATTCAACCTCCCAACCAGCAAGCTGTATTCGAGTCCTCCCACAGGAAGTTGCATTCAAGCCCACATCCAACAGGTTGCATTTGAGCTTCTGCCCAGCAAGTTGCATTCAAGGCCCCATTCAGCAAGCTGTATATGAGCTCCTACCGCAAGCTGCATTTCAGCACCCACCCAGCAACTTGCATTTGAGCCCTCATTCAGCAAGCTGCATACGAGCCCCACCCAGCAAGCTGCATTTGAGCAGCTATTTCAGCAAGCTGCATAAGAGCTCCCACTCAGCAAGTTGCATTCAAGCTCCCTTCCAGAAAAATGTATTCAAGCTCCTTCCAGCAAGTTGCATTCAAGTCCCACACAGCAAATTGCATTTGAGCTTCCATTTCAGCAAGCTGCACATGAGCTCCCACCCAGCAAGTTGCATTTGAGCCCCCATCCAGCAAGTTGTATTCGAGCCCCACCTAGCAAGTTGCACCAATTTTTTTTTAACTTTCTATTTTTGCCATCTTGGACTCTCTTAGCTGGCTTCCAGGCCCCACCTCGGGACACTCTGCTGCTCCAGTTACTCCACCACACCTACTCCTAGAACATATGTGTTCCCCGAGATTCCTCAAGCTATCCCCTCCCTATGATGGAGAACTTTGGACCTGGCCAGGTGCCTTTGGGATAAGGCAGGTTGGTATCAGGAGATTTGGTCTGGGTCAGTGGGTGGGGTGGGGTCTGTGAACCACACAGGGCCATCATGCTGTAGCGGACAAGGGTGTTTTCCCTTTTCTTCTCTTCCCCTAGGGAAGCTGGCTGAGATAGATGTGTGCACACTATGGGTCTATGTCTGTACAGCCAATCAACACCCCTCCCACAAAATGCATACACTCCAGCCTGCACTGCCATCCATGGTTACCTAGATGGTGGTTGTGTTGTGGGGTGGTTCCCCCTCTCTCCCAGAGGAAAAGAGTTCAAGATCAAGTTTATTGGCAGGAAAACTCCATTGAGCACGCTCATTTACAAGAAGGTCCTGCTGGTCAACATTATACAGCAGTGTGCAATACATAGTGTTGACATACAATACAGATACAATAATTGGTATACAATATGGATACATGCAGGGACAGTAAAAACAATTACATACAGTACAGTTGATTTTGAGGACGCAGTCACACATTTGAAGCAGGCGAACAATGCAAAACTATGACTATACATTTTGAAATTCAAACAAATACTGGGGGGAAGAAAGAGGGAATGGATAATTGGAGACAAGTGCATACTGTACTAACTTTGCTCTAGCTAGGAGCGCTAGCTATTGCAGCAATGGCAAGTTTCCATAAGTGCCTTATTGAACTGGGATTTAAAAAAGTTAATGGAGACTAATTCAGAGAGCTTGAGTGAGGCCTGTATTTTATTCAAGTCGGTCGGGATGGCGTGACTGATTGCAGCTCTACCATATACAGGACAGGATTTGGGGACATCTTGAAGGATGTAGGTGTTTTTCCTGAGGGCATCGTGGCTGCGCGATTGGTGATAAAGGGAAGTAATACATGGTGGAAATTTGTTCAGTAGGACTTTGAGGGCCCAGGAGCCAGCGTGAAGCAGTCTTCCTGTGGCAAGGGATGACCAGCTCACTGCTGAGTAAAGGGCGCAGTGATGCATTCTAAAAGGTGCATTGGTTATAAAACATAAGGCACAGTGATACAGGAGGTCTAGTCTGTGTAGGATGGATGCTGCGCTACTGTTGCAAATAATGTCTGCGTAGTTCAACTGTAGGAGGAGGAGGAGGAAGGTGGCTTGTATTAGCCCTTTCCAGATGTCTGCAGGGAAAAGGGATTTATTCCCATAGAAAACTCCCGGTCTTATTTTTAGTTTTTTGGTGAGGGATTCAGTGTACATAGTAAATGACAGCTTACTGTCTAATCAGATTCTGAGATACTTAAGTTTTTTGAGAGCCTTGAGTGAGTCTCCTAGGAGGGTTGTAATGAGTGCCGGTGTGGCTTGTTGGCGTAGGGGTGTTGATGGCTGTGATGGGAGAAAGTACATTACTTTAGTTTTCTGTTTGACACCCGGTCCTCGTTTCCCCAGCCTGCCCTCTGCGTATTGCTCATTCCTGAGCCTGGGTCACCAGCATCGTAAGCGGTAGAGCTACCGCTGCTCAGGTGAACTGACTCAAGTTGCACGGTTTAAGCTGTTTCCTTCCCAAGGGCCCCCAGAACAGCCCCATTTGACAAAAAGGTCCTAAAAGATTCATGTCACCAATATAGTCTTCTTTCCTGTGTCACATCAGATGCAAAATTTGTAGTTCGAAAATGTATTTACAGCATTAGATTTATCTGGAAAATAGTGGATAGCGTATGAGCAATCATACACAACACATCTTTTCATTACTATGGAAACCTCAAGATTTAAAAATAGACATGTTGTGTATGATTGCTAATACAATATCTTTTATAGCGTATGGGCAACCATAACATTAAAAATATGTCCTTACGTTTGATGTTTTCGTAGTGTAGCTCACTTCTGGAGCAAGACTCACCACCGTGGCCGTTTCCACAGGAGCAGAGGATCAGGAATCAGCATGCACGAATGCATTCCATGTTGTTGTGCTGCAGTAGCTATGTAGCTAGTGCAGCACAACAACGTTGTTCGAGGGATGGTTTTCCATCCTCAACAACATTCCACCATACACTGTAGATGAGTTTCTGCAGGCAGCAATATAATTTTACATTGTAACATTTTTGTATATTGGTGTCAGCCAATCAGTATACTGCTGTCTGCTGACACTTATCTAGTGTCTTACCTCTCCCACATTACGAGGGACATTCCTCATCCCCCTCCTATTCAGTCCCTCATCTGTCTCACACAGAAAATGTGCAGCCCACACAGAGATGATTCTGTCTAACATTATAAACTCAGACTTTAAAGTACATATTTAAACATTCTACAAACACTCCATGATGCTATAATAAAGGAAAATAGACTTGTTACAATAAACAACACTGTTTTCGCAATGTACAGAGCTTATGGGCTGGATTTTCAAAGCACATGGCACAAGCGTAATTCATGCTATTGGGCGCAACCAGCAGCACGTCAAATGTACCAAAATATTTGCGGGTAATTTTAATAATGCATCTTTGACAATTTCCACTGTACGCCAATATATAGTGCATGTGTCATTATTTTGAGGCATGCATTATATTATGTGGGCAACATGCGGCACTAGCGACAAAACGTTCAACCACTTTTTTGTGTTGGTCTAACAGTTATGTCTCAAGTAGTGCAGTTGTGCTAATAACATGAAGAGAACTTTGAGAATCCAGCCCTGCGTCTCCAGGTTTGATGTGTCCCACATTTTAAGACCATTTTTTCCACACATTTGACAGTTTTTCACATTCTGAAGCCAGTCTCCCACAGACATTTTCCAACATTTCACTGACAACAGGTTAAAACTGAGGTAGGTGATGCCTTCTGAACTGTAGGGAAATATTGTCTTTAGTGCAGCAGACATCACATACCTCTCAACCTTCTATCAGTGGAACGGTTGTTGTGCCATACTGCCCGCTACCCAGCTGTCTGCCCACGGCATGCAGTAGCAAGCGTTACATCTCCCTCCTGGGACATGAGTGCAGTGCTAATCTAAACTACAGTACCACAAACTGGACACTTGACTTAGCAAAGCTTAGGTTGAGGGCAGTGATTTCGAAAGGTGACATTTTTAGTGAAAGTGGATGGTGGTGGATCACTTGCTCCCTCCACGGGCTGTTAGCTGTCGACTAAGGCCTATTACTGTGCAAAAAAACCCAGACTGTAACAGACAAGCCTCTGCTGTCATGAGAAGTGGAATGGTCTGTCAACTTTATAGGAGATTTAGTCCCAGTGGATGGTCCAGACAGGCACAGACAAGATGAACAAACACAAAACTAGCAATTCTTTTTTTTTTTTTTTTTTGTAAAAAGAAAATCATTTAAAACAGCATCAGGAGCTCTTTTCTGTTTATCATGTTTCACATCAGGTAAAACACCAACCCTCTCAAAGCCAGTCTCATTACGCCAAGATCTTAGAACAAGTGCGCAGCATGTTCCCTGGCAGCATTGTAACTGTCGGCTCAGGCCGAGGACTTTTGATGTCTAATGAATCCATTAATTTTAACCAAGAAAACATCAGTTTTGTTTTTTGGAAAGAGGGCTATAGATCAGTATTGAAAAAAACAAAAATTTCTCAGGGCTCATGCAGTTGGTTACTAAACTGTTAAATATGATTACCTGAGTCCATGTTACTGTAGAACTCTGCCTTTACGATCGCACCTATACTTTTTTTTAACCAGTTGGTTAGCTGCTCAACACTTTCTCAGCAGTGTGTGGGCTAAACAGAAGAAGCAATTCCCTCCTCCTGACTCCTACTGTCCTCAGCCTGGCTACTCAGTCAACAGTTGGGTAATTTATGTGCCTTCAGCCGAGCGATGCTTCCGAGCCTCTCGATGACAGAGATAGACAAACTAAACGAGGTAAAAGCCATAACCCAGGCCAGCAGGGCCGCTTAGGTCACAGCTTTCTCCGTGCCTTTTGTGTGAGGGGTACTCTATCCAACCAAAAGGCAAGAACTTGTTTAGTATTTTGACTGGTAAATATGTAAGGATATATGCTGGTATAAGCAATCTACATGCAAGTTTATAAGGATGTTTTTAGCAAGAATTATGTGTTAGGAACATGTAAGGACTGCTACATTTTTCCGTGTTTGAACAATTAATACAAGAAAATTCCTTGCCAATATAAGATGCAAGAACAATTGTGTGTGGGGTTACTGCATTACAGTACTGGTTTTCCATCTTAATGTGGGTCTAGAACCTATAGCCTTCTGGCTCTAGAAGAGAGCATGCGACCTACTAAGCCACTGACACCATGCTGTTGAAGTGCCTTGCAAAAAGGTATAGAAACAGATACACAAGCAATAATCATGATACTTTCTGAGGTATTTCTTGCACTTTAAAAGGAAAAGTCTTTATTCTGCTCCCTGTATTTTTGATTGATTATGCACAAGACCTCTCTCACAACTCCTAGACTGGTTTCCACATCAGTATTAACTAGTGATGCCTGGATTGTGTGTTTGTGGATTTGACTACCCTCCATTAGATAGTGCTGGTATCTGCCTCCAAATCTGAATATGATCTGACCAAAGTCAGACTTGAGATCCATAGTCAGATAGCCGTGGATCTGAGGTAAGGTCCAGTTATCTGAGGTCAGATCCACTGACTACAATCACAGACAGTTAGATCCAATGGTCAGATACCTGGATCGAATGGTTGGATCCACCAGATGCTGGTTGGCTCCACTGTGTATATCGCCCCAACAGTGACATGTCGACATTGACCGACACTACAGCGACAACAGCGCCAGGATGCTGTACTGTCGGTGCTGAGCCCCGGCACTGTTTTCTGGGGGTCTTGCAGCCCCTCCCCTAATCAGCTCTGACTCAGAGCTGATTATATTAATTGGGGGGTGTGGGGGACACAGCCCTCCGAAATAGACATGGTAGGCAGTAACCACCTTTATGCTAACTGCAAATGCGGTCGACATAAAGATTTCTCTCTGTACCGCCTGTCGACAAAATGTTTGTCACCGTATGGTCATGGATCCAATCCACAGATACTTTGGATACTTACTGTGAATCCTAGGAGTTCAGATCTTTGGTCAAATTTCTATGCCATCTGAGGCCATGTGAAATCTAACCAAAATGACGGCATCCAATGTTATCCAACCTGGTAGAATACTATTGCATTAACATAGACCTGAGGTCATGATACTGCACTCTACTGGTGGCACACAGTCATTGCCATGGCTAATTAGGATGTAGCTCTAGAGGGATAGGAATTCAAATGGGAATAAGTAACGAGGAAGATAAACTGTAATGGATTAAGACCCTCTTTTCATACAAAGTTCTCAGTAATGACAGGAAGGAGAACGCAGGGAAAGATATATGTAATATGTAAGTAAAAGGCATGAAGGCATATGTATTAGACATGTATTAATGCACGGCGAGGGGCGTAGGAAGGCACGAGGCCACAGGAAAGGACACGGGGACAGATGATGCAAGGAGAACATCAGGAAGAAGTACTTCACACAATGAGCAGTGGACACATGAAATAAACTACAAGGCAAATTGGTGTCAACTGATACCATATCACCCTTAATGTACAGAATTGAAGTACTTTGAAGATAAAGGGGTTATGGTACTTCCACTGAGCAGGTGACTGGGACTACCTTGATGGATCAATCAGTTGCCTTCTATTCACCTTAGTACTGCGCTTATTTATATATATGTGTACACTTAAACTATCTACTAGCCCAGGTATCATCTCTACCTGACCAGTGATTTTGCATAGCTCTGGTTTGAATTCAAGCAAATTATAATTTTTTTTAATTTACAGTTTTTTTTTTTTTATTTTGTTATTTTTAATCAGGGTAGCCCAACTGAGATGCAACATATTGTTTCCAGAAGGATCTTCCTTTTATCCATTTTTACAACTCATTTACCCAAGACAGCCCAGCTAAGAAGCACCATCTTGTTTCAAGTGGGGTCCTGCAGCTATCTGTTTCCAGAGACTGAAACACTGAGAGAGTAACGGACTTCCCCAAGGTCACACAGTGAATGTTTGTCTCTGGTGAGGTTTGAACCTCTGATCTCCTAGCATCCAAGCTATTGCTTTAAACCCACAGACCACACTGCTTCCACATTATTGTAATTCAAATTACAACCTTAAAAGTTTAAAGAAACAGTTTTAGTGTTTCCAATTCAGTAGTGTCATCTTTGTGTTCACTATTTGGCTTGCCCATGTAGGGATGGATTTTTCTTAGTGAAAATCGACTCAGCCAATACTGACCCATAAAAGAGTGATACGACAGGTTGGGTTGCAATGTAATGGGAGGGGATGAGTATATAATGACGACAGAAGCAGACCCATTGGCTCATCCTGTCTGCCCACCCTACCTTACTGCTCTGCAACAACAGTCTTAGCGGCTGCCACCCTCGTTGTTTCTGCTTATTCTACCTGTCCACCACTCTTTCAGTGGAAATGTGCTTGTGGGCATACCTTTTGAATTTCACCCCTGCAAGTTTCAGGGAGTTCCTCTTTGTCCCTGTAGTTGAGCTCAAGAAGAAAAGCACCTGGGAAACCACCCTATTTATCCTGTGCAGGTGCTTGAATGTTTCAATCATGTCACCCCTTTCCCCCTTTTCAAGGGTGTGTTTTCCAAGTGGGTGCATGTTCTAGCCCTACAACCTCTTCAAACCTGTCTTACCTCCTAGTCCTTGAACCATCTTGGTTGCCCTGCTCTGAACTGCGTCCACGTTGTTGCAGCCTTTCCTCAGGTGTGGACTCCTGTACTTTTAGCAATATTCAAGATGCAGTCACATCAGTGACCTGTACAATGGGAGGCTCACTTCCCAGCTTCTGCAACTTATCTCCCTCCCTATGTATCCCAGCATCCTGTGTGCCTTACCTACAGCTGTATTACAGTGTGCTGCTGTTTTCAGGCTTTCTGGTATCATGACCCCTAGGTCCGTTTCTTCCATGGTGCTTTCCGGTACCACCTCCCATTTCATATTGCACTCTTGGGTTCCTTTCCCAAATGAAAATTAACTTGCATTTTTTTAGCATAGAAGCCCAGCTGCCATGCCTTTGACCAGATCTCCAACCACCCATATCCTCCTGAGTTCCCTTATCCTTCCTCCAGGTACACCCTGCACAGGTCTTTGTGTCCTCTGTGAAGAGGCAGATCTTGACTTTGCTGCCTTCCCCATATCACAGATAAACTCATTTGAAATGGATGAGGCCCACCACTGACCCCTGAGGTACTCCCGTTGGTATGTCTCTTACCTCTGCAAACTCCCCATTTACTACCACCTTTTTTGTTTTTTCACCTTAGTCAGTTCTCTTCTCAAGTCATCAGTTTCTCCTCCAACCCTGGGTCCCTTAATATTTTGATCAGCCTCCTCTGTAGGACTGTGTCAAAGGCTTTAGGATAGGATAGGATGGAATGGGATGGGATTGGATGGGACAGGACGGGATGGGACAGGATAGGATATGGTAAGGTGGAATAGGATGGGATGGGATGGGATGGGATGGGATGGGACAGGACAGGTCAGAACAGGACAGGACAGGACAGGATAGGATAGGATAGGATGAGATGGGACAGGATTGGACAGGATGGCATGGGATGACTAGGATAGGGTGGATAGGCTAGAGTAGGATAGGATAGGGTAAATATAACAGGGTAGGATAGGATACAGTAGGCTAAACTGGGATAGGATAGGATAGGATAGGATAGAGTGGGATAGGATGGACAGGACATGACATGACAGGATAGGACAGGATGGGACAGGACAGGCTATGATAGGAAAGGAATAGGATAGTGTAAGGTAGGGTAGGGCAAGATAGGATAGCGTTGGATAGGATAGGATAGGAATAGGAATAGGATAGTGTAAGGTAGGGTAGGGTAAAATAGGATAGAGTTGGATAGGATAGGGGATATGATAGAGTGGGTAGGGGATAGAATAGAGTGGGACAGGACAGGATAGAACAGGACAGGATAGGATAGTGTGGGATGGGATGGGATGGGATAGGATAGGATGAGGGGTAGGATAGAGTGGAATAGTATGGTATGGTATAGTAAAGGGTATGATAGGTTAGGGTGGGATAGGAGAGGAGAGGAAATGACTGGACATGGCAGGATAGGATAGGATGGGGTGGGATTCATGGGATAGGATGGTATGATAGGATAGCTATGACAGGATAGGATGGGATGCAGTGGGATAGTATATTGTAGGGTGGGATAGGATAGGATAGGATAGGATGGGGTGGGGTGGGGTAAGTGGGATGGGATGGGATGAGATAGGATAGGATGAGGGGTAGGACAGAGTGCAATAGGATAGTATGGTATAGTAAAGGGTATGATAGGATAGGGTGGGAGAGGAGAGGAGAGGAGAAGAAATGACAGAACACGGCAGGATAGGATAGAATGGGTGGGATTTATGGGATGGGATAGGATAGGACAGGGTGGGATGGAGTGGGATAGTATAGGGTAGGGAAGGGTAGGATAGGATGGGGTGGGGTGGGGTGGGGTGGGATAGTATAGTGTGGGTAGGATAGGATTGATGGGAAGGAAGGGATGGGATGGGGTGGGGTGGGTGGAATGGGATGGGATGGGATGTTTATTTTATTTAGCACCCTTTTGGATGCACACAGCTCTGTACGATCAAATTAGCAACATATTGTACAGGCAGAAAACACATTCTATAGCCTGTCCTCCTCCCCCCTATAGTTTACTATCAGCTAGAATGAACCACAGCTTAGATGTGAGAAAGAAGTGCCCTAGCATTATACATCTGAACTGCATTTGCATTATGTACATTGGACACACTCCTTGTAAATAAAGGTAGACAGAATCCACTTCTCGGGGCTCTCATATAAATGACGTGTGTTTTGGAAGTCAGGGAATGTTATTCAGTAGGAAGATCTTAACCTGTAAAAGGATATTGTCATGGTAAGATATTGCCTGTTAACAGTTTCCTGTCAAAATGGTTATTTGACAGAAAGTCCCCTGAACAAGCAAAGATGTCACCATGGGGTATATATTGTGCTGCACAAGATCTCTGCACATTGCATGTGTGATACCAACCAAGTGCTAGTGGCAACTACCAGACAGGGAAGGTTGTTGCCGGCAGTGGTTAAATAGGAAATGTTTAGGTGGCGGAGCTCCCACATCTAGATTTAAGGTGGGGGAACTGTGATTTCTAGGTAGTGGCGTCCTTCTATACAATTTGATGGAGAAAGATAACAGAGGTGCAGGAGTATTCACACAATTTTATAGGAGTTGGTGGAACTGAGTTCCTGTGGGCTCCCGCCTAGTTAACAGCCTGAGTGTGGGATATGTGATAATGCATGAAACTGTGAAGTAGCACATCATTGATTCAGACTGACTGTACCACTGGCTCACTATATGTGACTTTTTTTTAATTCACTGGCAACTGGGTAAGGGCTGCTAGGCACACATGCCTGTTTTCTGGGGTGACCCAGTAGCTCTGGGAAGGTTAAGTGTCTTGCTCCGAGTTGCACAGTAGCAAGTGGAGGATGTGGGAATCAAATCCAGGTCTGCTGGATGTAGCAAGCTCATTCACAGCTCATTACTCTAACCTATAGGATATACTGCCAGACAATCAGCAAATTAATTCATCTCCTTGGACTTCAGCCCCCATTCCCGCTGTACAGTACTGTAGGCTTGAAGCAGGACCTAACGAAAATGAAAATGCCATGTTTCATCTCTGTTTGGCTAGTATGAGTAAATACAGTTAAATAATTAATACTAAATGTTCCACTGTATTCCATTTATCCTGCAGTACATATTGCTCTAAACTTTGCAGCTTCCTTTGCTAAACAGTTGTTATAGTATTATGACACAAACAGACATAAATGTACCTGGGGAAGGGGCAACAAGAGGAAAATGACAATCAGTGTGGATAAGGGCAAGGTTCTTTACTTAGGCCCAGATAATTCAGGTAGGAGATAGTATTTAAATAGACAAATACTACAGCATCAATAACTGACGATGGAAAGGACCCAGGGGGATCATCGTTGGTAAAAAGCTACGGTTATTTACCAGCAATGTACAGAGTCACCAGGTAAGACAAATGGAATGCTGTGTCACATAACGTGGGGCATGACATGCGGTGAAAGGGATGTGACTCCACCCCTTTACTGGGCACTGGTAAGATCGCACTTAGAATTGTGTGTGGAAATTATAGTTGCTGCAGCATAAAAAGAATATGATGGCAAACATAAGGGTGCAGCAGAAAGCAAGTAACATGATTACGTGGATGGAGAGAGGTTCAGCTATGGGAATCTTTTGTAGGTTTCCCCTTGAGCAAAGACTAAACGGAGATAAGATTTCAGTTTTTTTTTTTTTTATCTTTTGAAGGGCTTGCATTAGGGGATCAGGGAAACATTTCCCACTAGTTTGGGGTCTGTTACACAAGATAGCGCATCCTGTGCTTAAGGGAGGCATAGAGTGAGGGTAAGCATTTGTACACCCAGAGAGTGGTGAACCTATGGAACAAGCTTCCAAAAGGAGCAGTGCAAGTGGGAAATGTTGAATCCTATAAACTCAGACTAGATCCAGTTCTCAGGGAGAAAAACATTACTGGATATAGCTGGTTATTCACAGGCAGGGAGATTTCCCAAGGTTTCCTGTTGTGGGGCAGGCAGTGCAGCACAGGGCAATGAAAAGTGGCCTATGGCCTTGGGAATAAGATGTTTGAGGAGAGGCTGCAGAACTTAAACATCTACTCTCTTGAGAAAAGGAGAGAAAGGAGCGACATGGTTAAGACATATTATTACCCACAGGGGATAAATAGAGTAGCCATCATGGAACGCTTCTCTTGAGTTCAGACACGGGGATGAGAGTTAATTCATGAAGCTGACAGGAGGGAGATTTATAAAGGATGTCTGTGTGCACATCTTCATGGAAAGGGTTGTAGGTAAGTGGAATAAGCTACCAGAAGAAGTAATATCAGTCAACTAAATCAGCAGCTTCAAGTAGAAATAAGACACGTAGGTGAGTTTAGGAAAGACAAGGCGGGGCAGTAACAAAGCGGGGGACTGTCATTAGGGGAAAGCAGAATAGTTAGGTAGGGTGGCCAGACTGGATGAGCCAAGAGCTTTTCTCTGCTGTAAGCTTCTATGTGTCTACATTTTTAAATTGTATTAACTGTTGCATCTTCTTGGGTTGCAGGAGAGGAAAATGACAGACCCTTGAAATTCTTGTCTAGTATTTTCCATGTTCCTGTGTTTCTATATTAAATGGAACAAAAGCACATTCCGTCTAGCTAGACAGAAAGCCAAGAAAGATTAATTTGCTAAGGTTTTTTGTTATATTCAAAGTGCACAATTTAATCCTTGCGGTAATTAATGCTTTATCATCCCAAAATGATCCATGTGAAGCGACAGCGTAGGGCAGTGACTGGTGGGAAATGAGGAAGGCCTCGAGTGTCAGCATTGAAGAGTGGGGTTAATGTGTTCCCTGGATGAAATTCAGAGGCCTCAGCCTCTTCAGATTAATGGTCGTCTAATTTCCGTTTCTTGATTTATGATTGATTGGTGCTGCCTGGGGAGATGGCTCAGGGCAGTATTGAGCATGCTCCAAGAAACCGAGATCTTTGACTCTAACTATGAATGTGAAGAGTCATTAGTCTTCCTGAGCAAAGCGCGGTGAAAAATAGCCTTTAGTTAATCTCTTGGAGAATATGGAATGAGACGCATGGCAAGCTTACCTTCATTAGCTCTTTTGTAATTGAAAAGTTTTGGATGCCGTGAGCAGTTCTGGGGGCCAAACTTCGTATTTAAAAGGTCTTGCTGGGCCTCAGCAGCCCCATTTCCAGAAGCAAATATATTGATAGTTTTGTGTTCTAATATGTATAATACTTCGGACAATTGTAAATCTTCAGGCAGTACCATCCCACTGGAATACCTCCCCCCCGGGACAGAGATCTTTTGGATCTAGTACAATAGTTTACAAAGCTGGAACATATTTTCAAAGGATATAATCAATTTTCAAACCTTGAATACTCTTAAGTCTAAGATCAACAGTTACCTGGATAACAAAAGGAGTGCCATTGTTTTATAAAACCTATTTTTACTAATTGGTTGTCAGCTGTACACGTGGTATATATTAACTGTGATGTCATGTTTTGTCTTGTTGTTTTACGTGGCTGGGTCACCTATTCAAAAGGGCATCTGTTGCCCAAAGGACTACTCTAAATACGAATGAGAATGGAAAGGAGTGTGTGCTAAAAGCATGAAGATGTTCTCTGAAACATTCTACACTGTTTAATTTTGGTGGCGTTTAAACCAGAACAATGCTTGCAGCAAAAATACTGTCCAACATCTCTGCTTTCATGGTTTCACAAACTCTCCAAAGACCAGGAAAGGCAACCCCTGAGGCCCTACCTTAAGATAACTCAGCCCTACAGTAAATGCAAGCACAGATGCTTGCAACTGTCATCCAAACTGTTGGCAGGCGTAGATTAGAGCCATAGCTACGGCGGGGGGGATCAGGAGCACAGTGCCCACCAACTCTTCACCTCACTGCTTCCAAATTGTCTGCCTAGATACAACAGTCCACGGCACCTCAACTCCCCCACTCCCTCCCAGTTGCTCTTTGCAGTCCCATCTGCCCAGCTCGTACACGTGACGGACTCACAAAGTATCACAATTCACTGCCAATTCCTTAACTAGGAGGCAGCATAGTGCTTTGGTTCTGGGTGCTAAACTGCAAACCTGGAGACCTGGATTTGAATCCCACAGCTCCCACTTGCATACTGTGTGACCCTGAGTAAGTCACTTAACTTCCATGTGCTCCCAGGTCGCACCTGGAAGCAAGCTTCAGCTTAGTGTGTATTTCCTGGTTTAAAAAATATTCCCTTTCCCTAGTTTCTGGCAGCACTAGTTCATTTCAAAGCGAGTGGGCCAAAGCACAGCGCTTCCTATTTTTGCAGAATGCCTGAAAATGCCGTTGGACTTTAGCAGCAGTAACAACCATATGACAAGACCGAGCCTTTATTATACAGGATAATGAAACACATGTGCCAATGAAGTGGCAACATGCCAGAGAGCTGTGCACACCAGTGCTGCAATCAAGTGAAGTAACCCTTCTTTCCCAATGTCTAGGGGTCCTGATGGTAAAAATTGGGAGAGGTGTATGAAACAGAACCTCTCAGGTACCACAGTCTTAAGCTCAAAAATGAAGAAGGCCTTACCTTGCCTGCAGGTCTCGATCCACATGGTTCAAACAGATTTTCTTATCAGCTGGGTGACCAAACACAAGTAGCAGTACTTCTAGGCCAGGCCTGGATGGATGGAGGTTATACTTTCTCAGGAGGAACAGTATGGTTAGTTCATATAAATAATCCCAGCACACTCAAAATGAAAAACAATAAAAAGCATTTAATCATTTCTTTTTTCATTTTGTAGAGCAGTAATAAATAAAATAATAAAAGTGCACAGCTCCATGGAGCGGAGGGTTCAAACAGGCTAGAAGTCACACTTAGGAGATGTACATAGCATCGGGCTAAATAGTATTCACACAGCCAAAACAGGCCAGGTGTGAGCACAGTGCTAATATCTTTTGAGCTGGAAACAAGCCCAGAGAATGAAAATGGATGCAATCCTGAACCTAAGACACAGACTGGGGGAGTGACTTACTCCCCTACCTCCCCGGCATAAGCCAAACCCAGAGGTGCAGCCTAATAACCATACCACGGCTGCCCTGAAACCTTGCCAGATGAAGCCACACTCCTTTCCATAACCTCTTCTACGAGGATAGGATACAGGGAAAATTTAAGAAGATACAAACATGGTTCCTTCCTTCCAGTTACTCTTAACACTGCACTTTAATGGGCCTAACACGGATCCTGACCCAGACATGAGCACGGCAGGTCCAATAACACGAGATCCCATGAAGACCACCAAACTCACCCCGGCAGTGTACCACACTGGGAGAGACCTCTCAGAGCTGCCACCACTGAGGGGACCTGTCACATTCCTGCCACCGCTGTGACAGCCCCACTGCCAACCCTTTCAAAGGGGCACCAGGAATCCCCACACCCCTCTAGTGAACGAGGGGCTTACCTCCATTCTTCTGTCCACAACAGCCATCCTTCTAATGGGACCCCGTTCCTCATGGTTGCATCCTCTTATGCACTTCCCCCCAATGGTCCATACATGTAGCATGGCTGCCATACAGATACCCGAACACTCCCGGGCCCGGGGTTTGAAACCCTGGCTCACTTGCCCTAACTCCAGCCCACCAATTCCTCACCAATCCCTCCCAGTGGCCCCAATTTAAATGGGCAGAGGCAAAAAGCAACAAAACCCAGGGGCTTACCCAAACTATCCATAAAGGAAGACTTGCCATGGACAGGAGAGGGTGCCATAGTAAGCCCGCCCCGAGAGGGGGTGCTTACACTGATAACGTATGTCTTCTACCTATTAAAGGTTTCCTGTTGTGTATGACAGAAAATGCAGTCTGTTGTCACAAACAGTTACTTTATCACTGTTTTTTTAATAAATGAGGGAACATTATATTGTATCTGCATCAGGGCTAGGTCTGTGCACTCGAATACACAGTGTGCTCTTGTCTGTTATTATCAGGTGTTTAGTCACATTTTG
This sequence comes from Neoceratodus forsteri, assembly GCA_016271365.2. Lineage (NCBI taxonomy): Eukaryota > Metazoa > Chordata > Ceratodontiformes > Ceratodontidae > Neoceratodus > Neoceratodus forsteri. Next base: position 18,438,491 of record CM057458.1, on the reverse strand, counting down.
CTACAACAGTTGGGAACCTCGGCAGTGTCCTCTGGCCCAGGGACTCCAGAAAGCCTTTAGGGGGCCTGAAGACCCACTGGGGAGGGCCACCAGTCACATGAGTTTGGCACCATTGTGCCTGTAAACTGCATGGCAGTCAAGCACCTTTATGAGAGGAGATGCCTTGCCTGGAGGGAGTCAGCCCTACAGACCTAGTGACAGTGCTGCGGACCCCCGATCTAGCCACCCGTTTGACTGGATAACAAAGGGTAAGTGACCCGACAAATCCTGTGGGACAGCTAAAGTGAACTAAGGCAGGAGTCCTGTAAAATAGTTTTTACTGGGGACGATGCTCCTTTCTTGTATGGCAGCCACCATTGTTCCGACACCTGACTTTGCCACCGGCCAATCAGAGGTCAGGGATCATGACATGTGACAGAGAGCATTCCATGAGAATGACCATATTGTTTGCTTGGTGCTTTTTTACATAGCTAAGTAAGTAATTAAATCTTTATTTCTTAAAGGAAAACTGCATGTTAAAATCAGGAAGATATATGTATTACTACCAGTTTTGAGTTTTCACTTCATCCCAGTGCTTTGTTGCTACCTAGTCTGTGAGAGGATTTTTTTCTAATTTTCCCTGGGTGTTTTATGACCTCTGGGGGCTGCCATTCAGGTTTGTTTTATTGCATCTTCTCCAAGTTATTCTTCCCAGAGTGCCCTTTGGTTTGATGTGTAATATCCCCTACAGCCGGCCAGTGTCTTGTTACAGTGTCTTATAGTCACAGCAGAGAAAGAACACTGCAGCCAGGATTTACATTGCTAGACTCTGGGTAAGTATGATACGTTTCCTAAATATTGGTACCTTATCTAACTGTGTTCTACTTAGGGTAAAGAATGCGTGTGTGTGTGTTTTGTGTGTGTGTGTGTGTGTGTGTGTGTGTGTGTGTGTGTGTGTGTGTTTAAACATGTAACTTTCCACAGTATATTGTGCATTGGCATTTTACATTGTACAGGATCCAGATGTTAATAGTGAGGTCAGGAGTGGAATGTAATGAGACAGACTGAGATGTCAGTTTGAGTTACCAACCCCCAAAAATTACAGATTCTACACACATCACCAATAAAACCCTTATGTTCTACCCGGCTAAACAAACTTTACAGCAAAGCCATTTTGTTGCATTTGTGTGTGTCTGAACTACAATGCTTGCATGCACACCACTCAATTTATTATACTGCATATATTTAGAACTGTCCAAAGCTGGGCTAATAGTACTTCAAGATCCACTGTGACAGTTGGCAACCATAGGCAATGTGTACTGTGCCATCCCACTAAGCTTGTACCAACCATGCTACCACCTCAATCCCCTTGTGATCTCCCCCTTCCCACATGCCGTGATGGCACCAATATGTAACAGTCAATCATAGAAACATAGAAACATAGAATTTGATGGCAGATAAGGACCGTTTGGCCCACCTAGTCTACCCATTTCCCTACCTAACGGATAAGCTACAGATCCTAGTTAACTAACAGCCTACTTGCTCCTACGCCCCACTAGAATTTCTTTATGTCTGTCCCATGCATTCTTGAATTCCCACTGTTTTTGACTCTACGAACTCCTCAGGAAGGCTGTTTCATGCATCTACAACCCTCTCTGTGAAGAAATACTTCCTCACATTACCTCTGAGCCATCCCCCCTCTATCTTCAAATTGTGCTCCCTTGTTCTTGCACATCTCTTTTTCTGAAATATGCTACCCTCTTGGACTTTGTTGACTCCCTTGAAGTATTTGAAAGTTCATATCATGTCCCCCCTCTCCCTCCTTTCCTCGAGGCTATACATCTTAAGCTCCTTTAGTCTTTCTTCATATGTCTTCTGGTGCAGACCCTACACCATTTTGGTTGCCCTCTTCTGGACAGCCTCCACCCTGTCTATATCTTTATGGAGATGGGGTCTCCATAACTGTACACAGTACTCCAGATGTGGTCTTACCAACTGTCTGTACAGAGGGACAACAACTTCCTGTTTTCTACTGGTGACGCCTCTCCCTGTGCATCCCAGTATCCCCCAGCCCTCCTAACTGCCTTCTCATATTGCTTGCCCACCTTTAGGTCATCTGATATGACTACCCCCAGGTCCCTGGACAAGATGCAATAAAACAAACCTGAATGGCAGCCCCCAGAGGTCATAAAACACCCAGGGAAAGCAGGGAAAGTTAGGAAAAACTCCTCTCACAGCCTAGGCAAAACAAAACACTTAGATGAAGTAAGAACTCAAAACTGGTAGTAATACATTTATTTTTCCTGTTTTTAACATGCAGTTTTCCTTTAAACGCTATTCCTAGAAGATCATAGCACTTTACAAAATATCACAATAAAATCAATAAAACAACCTATTTAAATTTAAAATATGAAACCATTAAACAGTAATTAAAATAACAATAAATTAATCAAGGCTGGTATCAGGGAAAGTAAGAGAAAATAAATAAGTTTTTAAAGCAGATTTAAAACCCTCAACGGGTAATAATAGGGTGATGAATGCACATATTACAAACTAATTCTCTTGACTGACAACCCTTTGCACCAATCAGAAGCTGCTTTTACCAAATGAAAGTCTGAGGACAGTGAGGTCTCACAGTATGAGAATGGCTTGTGCTGCTGGCTAAAGCCACTGAGGAAAGCTTGCCTGGGGCTTCTGCAGACATTCATCAGAAGGTGACTTTGAAGTGTCTACAACCTGTAAAGCACAGAGCCTGAACTGTGTGTTTCATGATTGCGTCAGAATGACACACTTTTGGAGAAAGACACTATTCCTTTCTTTCCTCTAAAAGACATTGTGTGCTGATTCAGAAACTGGTCCACACCTGCCAGCCTGCGGTGTGGCCCAAGGGTGTGTGTGAGTACTGCTGCTTGATAGCCTGCTTTGAGACTGCAGACAGGGAATCGACCGGTCAGTACTGCTGCTTCTAGGCACTGTCTAGCGTACCACACTATGGTATAGAAGCCTAGACATGTACATAGAAACATAGATTTTGACGGCAGATAAGGACCGCTTGGCCCACCCAGTCTGCCCATTTCCCTACCTATTGGATAAGCTGCAGATCCTAGTTAACCAGCAGCCTACTTCTTCCTACCCCCACCCCCTAGAATTGCCTTATGACTGTCCCATGCATGCTTGAATTCCACCACTGTTTTTGACTCCACAACCTCCTCCGGAAGGCCATTCCATGCATCCACAACCCTCTCTGTGAAAAAATACTTCCGTAAATTACCTCTGAGCCGCCCCTCTTCTATCTTCAAATTGTGCCCCCTTGTTCTTGCACACCTCTTTTTTTGAAAGATGCTACCCTCTTGGCCAGTGATCGCGGTACTTGTCTCTCCTACAGAGAAGAAGGCGAGAGGAGCCGGAGATCTCCTTATGACTACCACAGGAGAAAGCCTGTTCACAGCAAGAGGTACCTGAGACCTGCATTGTTGAGCTGATCCCTCATCTGAAGGACTAAATAAATATTGCAGAGGACCTGTACCTCCTGAAAGGCAGAAGGGAAGTCCAACTTGTCAGGGAAGCTGGTAACACCAGAACCTCGAGTACTCTCAGGCTTGCCCTGCAACTAGGTTTTGCTATAAGGTTTGCTACCAAAGCTAGAGCTTTTGCTAATGGACCAAGATCTACAAATATCTCAACTGAGGTTTGCCATTTAATTAATTGTTTGGCCTGTAGGGGTTGAGTCTAAAATAAGTTTGCGCTGTTTTAAAGTGCACCACCGCCAGTCAGCCAGCTGCAACTTCATTGGGCCTACACCATTTCTCCAGCTGGGTACCCAGTGAAGCACAGAGGGCTCCCATAAGGTTTAATGGGTTTTAAACTGGTACCAGTGGGAAGAGGGTAGGACCTTTAGTACAACTGTAATACCAAAGATTACAGTATTTGTATTGCCGCCGTATTGCACTGTCTGGTAGGGATGGGCACTACTGCTCTTTTCAGTGTGTTTATTAGGCCAAGCCTAGTCAGACAACTAAGCTAGGTTCTGCGCTTAGAGTTCACAGGCTATCACCAAAAAGAGTTTGCTCCACATTCCCATATCCCTTGTGAATACCCCCCAGTAAATAGTTTATTGCCATCTTACTTTTTCTCTTGTAAGCATATTATTAGTAGTAAGTCCTTAGTTGCATTTTTGTTGATTTTTAGGTTGCATTATGATTTTCATGTGTCGGGGGACACTGTGGGAAGGTGGGGAGGCACTGCATACCAGAAGATTGTACTTCTCTGACACCATGTCCGCTGAAATTTAAATTCTGGGTGGACACACCGCACAAATTAAATCTTATGGGTTATAACTCCCCCAATCAGGAAACTAAGAACCCAGGCCCCTCAGCCTTGTTTGAGTACACAAGGCAGGGGTAGTAAACACAAAATGCACGATGATCTGGTTACACTACAATAAATTACTATATAGTCATAGAGTGAGGCATTACAGCTGACTTCCCAGAGTTACTATACAGTATGTCACAGTATGTATGGGTGTAGGATTACAGCTAACTTCCCAGAGTTACTATACAGTATATCACAGTATGTGTGGGTATAGGAGTATAGCTGACTTCCCAGAGTTACTCTATGTCATAGTATGTATGGGTGTAGGAGTACAGCTGACTTCCATGAGTTACTATACAGTATGTCACAGTATGTATTTGTGTAAGATTACACCTAACTTCCCAGAATTACTATACAGTATGTCACAGTATGTATGGGTGTAGGAATACAGCTGACTTACATGAGTTACTATACAATATGTCACAGTATGTATGGGTGTAGAATTACAGCTAACTTCCCTGAGTTACTATACAGTGTGTCACAGTATGTATGGGTGCAGGATTACAGCTGACTTCCCTGAGTTACTATACAGTATGTCACAGTATGTATCGATGAAGGATTACAGCTGACTTTCCAGAGTTACTATACAGTATGTCACAATATGTATGGGTGTAGGATTACATCTGACTTCCCAGAGTTACTATACAGTATGTCACAATATATATGGGTGTTAAGATTACAGCTGACTTCCCAAAGTTACTCTGTGTCATAGTACGTATGGGTGTAGGAATACAGCTGACTTCCATGAGTTACTATACAGTATGTATGGGTGTAGGATTACAGCTGACCTCCCCGAGTCACTAAGCAGTAGTATGTCGCGGTTTGTATGGGTTTAGGATTACAGCTGACTTCCCTGAGTTACTATCCAGTATGTCACAGTATTATGGGTGTAGGATTACAGGCTACATCTTAATTCACTGAGTTACTGTACAGTGTGTCACAGTATGTATGGATATAGGATTACAGCTGACTTCCGTGAGTTACTATATGTCACTGTATGTATGGGTACGGATTACAGCTGACTTCCCTGAGTTACTAAATGTCACATTATGTATAGGTGTAGGATTACAGCTGACATCCCTGAGTTACTATATGTCACAGTATGTATGGATACAGGATTATAGCTGACTTCTCTGAGTTATTATATGTCAAGAGTATGTGTGGGTGTAGGATTTACAGCTGACTTCCCAGAGTTACTATACAGTATGTCACAGTATGTATGGGTACAGGATTACACCTGTCTTCCCAGAGTTACTATACAGTATGTCACAGTATGTATGGGTGTAGGATTACAGCTGACTTCCCTGAGTTACTGTACAGTATATCTCACTATGTGTGGGTGTAGGATTACAGCGGACCTCCCTGAGTTACTATACAATATGTAACAATTTGTATGGGTTTAGGATTACAGCTGACTTCTCTGAGTTGCTATATGTCACAGTATGTATGGATGTAGGATTACAGTTGACTTCCCTGACTTTCTGTATGTCACAGCCTGTAGTGGTATAGGATTGCTTCTGAATTTCCAGAGTTACTATACAGTATGTCACAGTATGTATGGGTACAGGATTACACCTGACTTCCCAGAGTTACTATACAGTATGTCACAGTATGTATGGGTGCAGGATTACAGCTGACTTCCCTGAGTTACTATACAGTATGTCACAGTATGTATGGGTGTAGGATTACAGCTGACTTCCCTGAGTTACTATACAGTATGTCACAGTTTGTATGGGTATAGCATTTACAGCTGACTTCCCTGAGTTACTATACAGTATGTCACAGTATGTGTAGATGTTGGATTACAGGCTACATCTTAATTCTCTGAGTTACTGAACAGTGTGTCACAGTATGTATGGGTATAGGATTACAGCTGACTTCCCTGAGTTACTAAATGTTACATTATGTATGGGTGTAGGAATACAGCTGACTTCCCTGAGTTACTATATGTCACAGTATGTATGGGTGTAGGATTACAGCTGACCTCCCTGAGTCTCTATACAGTAGTGTGTCACAGTATGTATGGGTGTAGGATTTACAGCTGACTGACCTAGTTACTATACAGTATGTCACAGTATGTATAGATGTTGGATTACAGGCTACATCTTAATTCTCTGAGTTACTGAACAGTGTGTCACAGTATGTATGGGTATAGGATTACAGCTGACTTCCCTGAGTTACTGTATGTCACAGTATGTATGGGTGTAGGAATACAGCTGACCTTCCTGAGTCTCTATACAGTATGTCACAGTATGTATGGGTGTAGGATTACAGGCTACATCTTAATTCTCTGAGTTACTGTACAGTGCATCACAGTATGTATGGGTATAGGATTACAGCTGACTTCCCTGAGTTACTATATGTCACAGTATGTATGAGTGTAGGATTACAGCTGACCTCCCTGAGTCTCTATACAGTAGTGTGTCACAGTATGCATGGGTGTAGGATTTACAGCTGACTTCCCTGAGTTACTATACAGTATGTCACAGTATGTATAGATTTTGGATTACAGGCTACATCTTAATTCTCTGAGTTACTGAACAGTGTGTCACAGTATGTATGGGTACAGGATTACAGCTGACTTCCCTGAGTTATTATATGTCAAGAGTATGTGTGGGTGTAGTATTTGCAGCTGATTTACCTGAGTTACTGTACAGTATGTCACAGTATGTGTGGGTGTAGGATTACAGCTGACCTCCCTGACTTACTGTACAGTATGTAACAGTTTGTGTGGGTTTAGGATTACAGTTGACTTCCCTGACTTTCTGTATGTCACAGCCTGTAGTGGTATAGGATTGCTTCCGATTTTCCAGAGTTAATATACAGTATGTCACAGTATGTATGGGTACAGGATTACACCTGACTTCCCAGAGTTACTATGCAGTATGTCATAGTATGTATGGGTGTAGGATTACTGCTGACTTCCCAGAGTTACTTTACAGTATGTCACAGTATGTATGGGTGTATGATTACAGCTGACTTCCCTGAGTTACTATACAGTATGTCACAGTATGTATGGGTAACATAGAAACATAGGAACATAGAATTTGACGGCAGATAAGGACCGCTTGGCCCACCTAGTCTGCCCATTTTCCTACCTAACAGATAAGCTGCAGATCCTAGTTAACCAACAGCTTACTTCCTCTTACCCGCCACTAGGAATGCCTTATGCCTGTCCCATGCATTCTTGAATTCCCCCACAGTTCTTGACTCCATGACTTCCTCAGGGAGGCCATTCCATGCATCCACAACCCTCTCAGTAAAAAAATACTTCCTCACATTACCCCTGAGCCGCCCTCTATCTTCAAATTGTGCCCCTTGTTCTTGCACACACTCTTTTTCTGGTTGCTGCCCTCTTGACTTTGTTAATTCCTTGAGGTACTTGAAAGTTGCTATCATGTCCCCTCTTCCTTCTTTCCTCAAGAGTATACATATTAAGCTCCTTTAGTCTTTTTCAATGTCTTCTGGTGCAGACCCTGCACCATTTTGCTGCCCTCCTCTGGACAGCCTCCACTCTGTCTATGTCTTTATGGAGATGGGGTCTCCAGAACTGCACACAGTACTCACATGGGGTCTCACCAACTGTCTGTACAGAGGGATAACAACTTCCTGTTTTCACTATTGATGCCTCTTCCTATGCATCCCAGCATCCCCCAGCCTTCCTTACTGCCTTCTCACATTGCTTGCCCTCTTAGGTCATCTGATATAATTACCCCAGGTCCCTTTCTATTTTACTGTTGTCAGTATCTCACCCCCAATTCTGACGCTTCTCCTGGGTTTTTGTTTCCTATGCATTACCTTGCACTTCTTTGCATTGAATCTGAGCTGCTATACATTTGACCATTCCTCCAACCTTGCCAAGTCCCTTCTCATCCTTTCCACTCCATCTTGTGTATCAACCCTGTTGCAGATCTTTGTGTCATCTGCAAAGAGACATACTTTTCCTTCCAGTTCCTCTGCAATGTCACTTATAAAGACATTAAAAGGACCGGTTCCAGTACTGAACCCTCACGGTACCCCGCTAGTAACCCTCCTTTCTTCACTGTGTACTCCATTTACTACTACCTTGCATCCTGTTGTCTAGCCAATTTTTATCCGGCTACCACCTTGGGACTGACTCAAGGCTGGCTATCTTGTGTATTAATCTTTGTGTGGACTGTATCAATGCCTTGCTAAAATCTAGGTAGGCCATGTCCACAGCCCTCCCCTGGTCTACTACTTTGGTCACCCAATCAAAGAAATCTATTAGATTCATCTGACATGACCTTCCTATCGTGAATCCATGCTGCCTTGGGTCCTCTGCCCCACTGGCCTCTAGGTACTCCACAATTCTTTCCTTCAGAAGTGATTCTATCATTTTCCCTACCACTGAATTCTAACTAACTGGTCTGTAGTTTCCTGCCTCTGTCCTGCTCCCACTTTTGTGAAGAGGAATCACATCTGCCCTCCTCCAGTCCTTGGGTACCACCCCATCCTCCCATGATTTGTTAAAGAGAGTAGTCAGCGGTGTCACTAGTTCTACCCTTAGTTCTTTTAGAATTCTTGGGTGAATCCCATCAGGCCCCATTGCTTTGTCCACCTTCAATTTTATTAGTTCTTTCAGAACCCTTTCTTCTGTAAATGGACTGGTATTGACCCCCGTCTTCAGAGTGTTTCTCTTGTTTGGTTTAGGTAACTCCCCCTCCTCTTCCTTTGTGAATACTGAGCAGAAATATTCGTTCAGTATCCCTGCTTTTTCACTGTCACCCTCTACCCACATTCCTCCCTTTATTAAGCTTCAGTATCCCTCCTTTGGTCTTTCTTTCGCTTCCTAATGTACCTATAAAAGGTCTTATCCCCCTTCTTAACAGAATTGGCTATCCTTTCCTCGGTTTGGGCCTATGCTATTCTGACTGCCTTCCCAGCCTCTTTCTGCTTTAACTGATAAAGTTCTCTGTCCTGCTCTTTCTGTGTTTCCTTATATTTCCTGAATGCTGTCCTTTTCTCCTTAACCTTCCCTGCCACCTCTTTTGTGAACCATAGTAGTTTTTTTCTTCGTTGTGTTTTATTGATTTGCTTTACACAAAGGCTTGTTGCCTCTGTGATGGCTGTTTTGATCACTCCCCATTGTTCCTCCACCCCTCCTTCTTGCCTGTTTGCTCGTGCTTTTCTGAGGCACTCTCTCATTTTTCCAAAGTCAGCCCTCCTAAAGTCCAGTACTCTTGCTTTTGTATGGCTTGATTATATGGCTGTGTTTATCGTGAACCACACTGTTTGGTGGTCACTTGTTCCCAGATGGCTACCCACATCTAAATCTGAGATTCTTTCTCCAATTTAGAATCGTATGGGTGTAGGATTACAGCTGACTTCCCTGAGTTACTATACAGTATGTCACAATATGTGTGGGTGTAGGATTACAACTAACTTCCCTGAGTTACTATGCAGTGTATCACAGTATGTATGGGTGTTGGTTACATTTGATTTCCCTGAGTTACTATATAGTGTGTCACAGTATTCATGTGTGTAGGCTTACATCCAACTTCCCTCAGTCACTATATGTCACAGTATGTACAGTGTTGGTATAGAATTACTGCTGACTTCTCTGAGTTACAATACAGTATGTCACAGTATGTATGGGTGTAGGATTACTGCTGATTTTCTCAAATTACTATACAGTGTGCAACAATATGTATGAGTGTGGGTTACAGATGACTTCCCTGAGGTACTGTACTATACAGTGGCTCAGTAGGTAGCACACTCGCCTCTGAGGCCGGGAGATCAGAGGGCTGTGGGTTCAGTTCCCACATCTGGCACTTGGGTTAATATCCCAGTACTGACACTGTAATGCAGCATGAGAGGGGTGCTGCATTTCTGAGGTGCCGTCTTTCGGATGAGACGTTAAAACCGAGGTCCCATCTGCCTGGCTTGGTGGTAGTTCAGGTGGATGTTAAAGATCCTATGGCACTTATCGAAAGAGTAGGGAATTTCCCCAGTGTCCTGGCCAAATTTCCCTCATTCACTAAAAATACCACCAACAGCTTAATCTGGTTCAAGGTCAGTTGGCATTCATCTGTATCCCCTTCCCCCGGGTCGTGCCTGAAAATAGGCAGGATTTGTCTAGTGCACTTACCCGGTCAACAAAAGCTAAATAAATAAATAAAATAAAAATATGTCACAGTATGTATGGGTGTAGGATTGCAGCTGATTTATCTGGGTTACTATGTATCACAGCACGTACTGGTGTAGGGTTACTGCTGAGTTCCCTGAGTTACTGAGCAGCATGTCAGAGCATATACTGGTGTAGGATTACTGCTGACTTCCCTAAATTACTATACGCTTTGTCTCAGTTTGTATGGTTGCAAGATTACTGCTGACTTCCCTGAGTTACTTAAGCAAGATACCACGACATAGTGTGGGTTATGCTGGGATTTGCCTGGTATGGTTTCATCTCGAGGCTACAGGCCAAGTGACCAAATCCCCACCAGAAGTGGGTAAATCCCAGCATAACCCATTCCCTTGAGTAGTTTATTGTAAGTATACAATGTCCCCCTTTTTTAGTGTAAAAAAATAAGAAAAAGAGTTTTTTGTATTTTAAATTTTTAAGGATGTTATTACTCTGCCTGAAAAAATAGTCCTTTGTTTGCTAAGGAGCTCTAATCTCCCTACCTCAGCATTGCTGTTCTAGTCATACCCTTCAACTGTCTTTGTTTACAGCTGACTTTCCTCATTTAACTCTGGAAACTGCTCTGTCCCTGCTGCCGGGATACAAATGCCTGACGGTAGCCTGCTGCCTCTACAGAAATGTCTAATAATCAGCTCTGGATAAATAAATACAGTTACCATGCTGGCTGCAGAAGACAGATCCAAACACGGCAGTGACAGTTTCATGGTTGGAGTGTTGACACCATGGGAGGCTTGTGCTCGCCCCCCACAATCCCCGTTCAGTTACTGACATATTTCTGCTGAATGCTGAACTGGGGAAACTCCTTCTTTAATCAGCTCTGCATTAGTAAATACTCTTACCACGCTGGCCACTGAAGACGGATCAAAACAACGCCACGGTGACAGTTTGTCGGTCGGCGCTCTCTGAAGCCTCTGGAGGCTTGAGCTCTCCCCCCATGATCCCCGTTCAGCAACTGACATTTATTTACTCTCCGCTGAATGCTGAACTAGGGAATCTCTTTCTTTATTAAAAGCGAGGACTACAATTTACAGAAATCATGTCAGAAAAGCGAAGCCATGACATGGGGCATGCACCTATGCATATATATACAGGCGCACGCACAGTATCACCGCTCAGCTTTTTGGCCATGATTTCTATAATGAGTTGTAGCCCTGGTTTTTAACAACAGAAGAGTTTCCCCAGTTCAGCATTGCTCGGAGACTTAAAATATGTGATTTACTAAATGAGGATCGTGGGAGGCGAGCACGAGCCTCTCAGGGCTTTAGGCAGTTGCACTTTAACTGGGAGTTAATATGGTGGCATTTTCATTTAAAATTTTGGATGTTGGATTGATTTTTTGGCATATCCGGCTGAGTGGGTCTTTATCCATGAGTTATGCTGGAACTTACTCAAGGATAAAAGACCCAGTTGGCCAATCACAGTTCCGCTTTTTAAAGTGCTATTGTATAATGTACTGTAGAGTATGTTTAATATATATGGTATACAGCTTTGCTTCTATTTCAAGATGTTTGCTACTTTTTGGATTTAAACCAGAGAAATAGAGTTTGTCCCTGTGCCACAGGAGAACTGTTTCCAGCTTGCCATGCTCTGTTTGAGGAATACAGCTCTGAATGCAGCTTTGCAAGTATATTTATAGTTATCTGTTCTTGTATTTCACAATTTTCTATATTAGACTCTAAAGTTAAAAGCCAGTTATATCTCCAACCATTTTTCCTACTTGCTTCTGTTAAATCTGACCTTCAATCATCTGGTTGGCCCACAGAAAATGAATTACTTCATTGACTACCTGTGACTGGTTATACTTTGCATTTGGGAAGGCGACTACTCTGTTCATTTTGCTATTGTAAGCGAGTAATTTTTTATGACTGTGCATACATCTGCCATTTCACAACCATTGATCAAGCTGATCTATATTTGCAGTCTTTGCCAGTGTAATAGCTTAACAGTCTAAGTTAGACAATTGTTCCTAGTTGTGTGCCGGACTTGGGGCGTGTTTTCCCCTGCCTGGTATATTCCAACATGTGGAGGTGTATCCCCTTTTCATTTAGCCATCCAGGCAGGATCAGTTTATAGCATGACCTGTTTGTAAGCTTTCACACTTCAGTGTTATCGGTAACAACCTGTTTCATGGCTTAATCTAATTCCCTTATTAGTTTGCTTAGCAATATGGTGCATTAGAAACATAGAAACATAGAATTTGACAGCAGATAAGGACCGCTTGGCCCACCTAATCTGCCCATTTCCCTACCTGATGGATAAGCTGCAGATCCTAGTTAACCAACAGCTTACTTCCTCCTGCCCCCCCCACACTAGAATAGCCTTATGCCTGTCCCATGCATTCTTGAATTCTCCCACTGTTCCTGACTCCACAACCTCCTCAGGAAGACTGTTCCATGCATCCACAACTCTCTCTGTGAAAAAATACTTCCTCACATTACTTCTGAGCCGTCTCCCCTCTATCTTCAAATTATGCCCCCTTGTTCTTGCACATCTCTTCTTCTGAAAGATTATTCTGGATGTGACTTTGTGCCAGATTTTTGATGCCCCCCCTCCCCCCAGCTGGGCCTCAGTCACAGAACAGTTTTATATAATAAGGATTTCATTGTTTTTTCCTGGCATAATTTTTTAAAAACGTTTCGTCCTGCCATATTTTACTATGTTTTACCATGGACGAAGCCTTTAATTCCAGCATTAGGCACATGCCATGTGTAAGATTTTTGAAGATTCAGCCATGCATTTTTCAAATATTTTATTTATGTGTTTATTTATTTACTTATCTATTCAATCTTGGGATTACAATACCTTTGAGCAGGAAACCGCTCTTTTACAAAGGTTCCACGTCGTGAGGGTGAGAATACATACAGTAGGAGTTTAAGAGTATCTAGCTAACTGATTATACCCAGAAGGTGTGAGCATTCAAATACAATGTGATTAGGTAACAGACAGGATTTTAACACCGCAAATAAGTCAGAAGAGCAGCCTAGGTGGCATTGTCAGGTCAAAGATGGGGTACTAGCACACTAGAAGGAGAGCAGGTAGGGAAGTGAGAGGGTGTGGGGGAGTGAGGGGGAGGAGGAATGGGGGGTCATGGTGCCTAGGTGAGAGGAGCAAGGGGGGAAGGGAATGTGAACTGTTTCTAGCCCTTTGGAACACCCAGCATGTCAGTGTTTACTTTAGTTGCAGCCTGATTGTGGTTATATTAGGTTTTGCCAGCTCTGAAGCTGTATTTGCACAGACAAGCACTTTTTTGCCAGCACTTCTTGACACTTACTGTACTAAACACTTTAAAATTCTACACTTTACTGGCCATTTTGGAGGTTGCAGTGCCATATTTATAGCACTTGAACCAGTCTTATGAACGTTCATTTGGATATTATGATTGACATTCATTGTTGGTTTGGATACCATTGAACTGAAATTCAATATATAAAGAGACAGATAATTGATACAGTTTGGGAGGTTCATTTCTTAAAGACACAAACACCAGGAGCCAGATATTCAAAATTTTGCCCATGTGCAAAGTTTGCGCTGTTCCGCCAGTAGTGCCTGCACCAGTCCCACAGTCTGCTATATTCAGAGACACAGTGCAGCTGTGAAGCCCTCTGCAGACAGGGGGGATTGCACTCCAAACAACAGGCACGGCACTGAATGTAGCATGAATGGTAGCAGAATCCATGAAGGGGGCATGCAGTAGTGCAGCCCTGTCCAGGCTACCAGGTATGAAGCTGCACACTGGGGGTCGCTCTGGGCAGGAGGAGAAAGTACCAAGGACAGACACACCACACAATTGCTTCAGTATCAAAAATAAACTTTACTGATAACAAAAGGCAACAGGACAAAACACATGGCAAAGGGGAAAGGTAAACAGGATGGGGTGCAAAAACAGGGTAAAAACAGCCCATCAAGAACACTTTGACACCCACGGCACAGACATGGTCATTGCACCGCTGGTGGAGGGAGTGGTGATGGAGGCAGTGGTTGATGTTGGTGCTGAGCCGCCACCATTTCCTGTACAGCCTCAGTGATTTCTTCAAGTCTCCTTAGGAAAAGATGCTGCTGGCACACCAGCCAGTGCAAGAGGTCACCGTGGACCTCAAAACTTGCTAGCTGCCGGCAATGGGTTGGACTCCTCCAGACACTCATGGACAGAATGAATGTGTACTTAGTCAGCTGTGCACACAGGACAGAGTATGCAAGTGTTGCCTATCCTACACAGCCATGGTACAGTCAGCTGTGCACACAGGACTGAGTATGCAGGTGTTGCCTATCCTACGTAGCCATGGTACAGTCAGCTGTGCCCACAGGACTGAGTATGCAGGTGTTGCCTATCCTACACAGCCATGGTACAGTCAGCTGTGCACACAGGACTGAGTATGCAGGTGTTGCCTATCCTACACAGCCATGGTACAGTCAGCTGTGCACACAGGACTGAGTATGCAGGTGTTGCCTATCCTACATAGCCATGGTACAGTCAGCTGTGCCCACAGAACTGAGTATGCAGGTGTTGCCTATCCTACTCAGCCATGGTACAGTCAGCTGTGCACACAGGAGTGAGTATGCAGGTGTTGCCTATCCTACGTAGCCATGGTACAGTCAGCTGTGCCCACAGGACTGAGTATGCAGGTGTTGCCTATCCTACGTAGCCATGGTACAGTCAGCTGTGCACACAGGACTGAGTATGCAGGTGTTGCCTATTCTATGTAGCCACAGTACAGCCAGCTGTGCACACAGGACTGAGTATGCAGGTGTTGACTATCTTACACAGCCATGGTACAGTCAGCTGTGCACACAGGACTGAATATGCAGGTGTTGCCTATCCTGCACAGCATGGTACAGTCAGCCTTGTACACAGGGCTGAGTATGCAGGTGTTGCCTATCCTATCTAGCCATGATACAGCCAACTGTGCCCACAGGACTGAGTATGCAGGGGTTCCATGTCATAATAGCAATTAAGCAACAGTTATCGCTATTATGGCGGGTGTACGTCGCTAAAAAATAATTTCTGCAATGCACTCTGGTAGCACACTGAAAAATGGTGCCCAAGACCTATAGGTCTCATTTTCAATGTGGGGAGCAGTGCCTCCCGCACAACCCCCGTGGGGTCTTCGCCACCCACATCCACCTACTTATGGATTCTCAACTCTAGAGGGGTGCATGTTGGGGAGGGGAATCTGAGGCAATACATGTCGCCAGGTGGCAAAAAAAAAAACACAACACTCCAGGCTACAGCCCAGTACCCTATGCCTTCCAGCCAACCACCTTCACCACGATGCTTACGATCCAGCTCAGCTGCTGTTCACCGCAACCCTTCCCACATGCCATCCCTCCCCTATATCCCCCCCACAGGTGCTCACGTGCCTATATGTGCAAGTTCCTGTTGCAGTTTTCGCCAACCGCAGTATCCGGTCACCCTCTTCCCTAGGTAGCCATGATCACAGTCGCCGAGATTGAGTCACCATTTTTCTAGGCGCTCAATCTTGATCGCTATGATCATGGGCTACCGTATGCAGGTGTTGCCTATCCTACGTAGTCATAGTACAGTCAGCTGTGTACACAGGACTGAGTATGCAGGTGTTGCCTCTCCTACATAGCCATAGTACAGCCAGCTGTGCACACAGGACTGAGTATGCAGGTGTTACCTATCCTACGTAGCCATAGTACAGTCAGCTGTGCACACAGGGCTCAGTATGCAGGTGTTGCCTATCATACGTAGTCACGGTACAGTCAGCTGTGCACACAAGGCTGAGTATGCTGGTGTTGCCTATCCTACGTAGCCATAGTACAGTCAGCTGTGCACACAGGACTGAATTTGCAGGTGTTGCCTATCCTACACAGCCACGGTACAGCCAGCTGTGCACACAGGCTGAGTATGCAGGTGTTGCCTATCCTGTGCAGTCATGGTACAGTCAGCTATGCACACAGGACTGAGTATACAGGTGTTGCCTATCCTACATAGCCGTGGTACAGCCAGCTGTGCACACAGAACTGAGTATGCAGGTGTTGCCTATCCTACGTAGCCATAGTACAGTCAGCTCTGCACACAGGACTGAGTATGCAGGTGTTGCCTATCCTATGTAGCCATGGTACAGTCATCTTTGCACACAGGACTGCGTATGCAGGTGTTGCCTATCCTATGTAGCTGTGGTACAGCTAGCTGTGCACACAGGACTGAGTATACAGGTGTTGCCTATCCTACGTAGTCATAGTGCAGTCAGTTGTGCACACAGGATTGAGTATGCAGGTGTTGCCTATCCTACGTAGCCATAGTACAGTCAACTGTGCACATAGGACTGAGTATGCAGGTGTTGCCAATTCTATGTAGCCATGATACAGCCAGCTGTGCACACAGGACTGAGTATGCAGATGTTGCCTATCCTACGTTGCCATGGTACAGCCAGCTGTGCACACAGGACTGAGTATGCAAGTATTGCCTATCCTATATGGCCACGGTACAGCCAGCTGTGCACATAGGACTGGGTATACAGGTGTTGCCTATCCTATGTAGCCATGATACAGCCAGCTGTGCACACAGGACTGAGTATGCAGATGTTGCCTATCCTACGTAGCCACGATACAGTCAGCTGTGCACACAGGACTGAGTATGCAGGTGTTGCCTATCCTACACATCCATGGTACAGCCAGCTGTGCACACAGGACTGAGTATGCAGATGTTGCCTATCCTACGTAGCCATGATACAACCAGCTGTGTACACTGGACTGAGTATGCAGGTGTTGCCTATCCTATGCAGCCACAGTACAGCCAGCTGTGCACACAGGACTGAATATGCAGGTGTTGCCTATCCTACATAGCCATGATACAACCAGCTGTGTACACAGGACTGAATACACAGGTGTTGCCTATCCTATGTAGCCATGATATAGCTAGCTGTGTACACAGGATTAAGTATGCAGGTGTTGCCTATCCTACTTAGTCTTAGTACAGTCAGCTGTGCACACAGGACTGAGTATGCAGATGTTGCCTATCCTACTTAGTCTTAGTACAGTCAGCTGTGCACACAGGACTGAGTATGCAGGTGTTGCTTATCCTACGTAACCATGGTACAGTCAGCTGCACCCACAGAACTGACTATGCAGGGGTTTCATGTCATAATAGCAATCAAGCAACAGCAATCGCTATTATGGCGAGTGTCACGAGCCTAAAATCATTTTGGCAATGCACTTGGCAGCGACTGAAAATAGCACCCAAGACCCAGGTCTCATTTTCAGCCGTGGGTAGCAACGCCCCTGCACCACCCCCCCCATGGGGTTCACCACCCGCACCCCCTACTTATGGATTCTCAACTCCAGAGGGGTGCATGTTTGGGGAGGGGGAGTCTGAGGCAATACATGTCGGCAGGTGGCAAAAAAACCCCAAAACGCAACACTCATCTAGCTCAGCTGCTATTCACCGCAACCCCTCCCACATGCCATCCTCCCCGCATCCCCGCCGGCGCAACATGCCTATATGAGAGTTCCTGTCGCAGTTTTCGCCACTGCAGAATCCGGGTCACCCTCCTCCCAGGTAGTCATGACTACAGTCGCCGAGATTGAGTCACCATTTTCAGATGCTCAATCTGGTTGCTATGGTCATGAACCACTGTATGGCGGCAAGCGTTTCATCCCACGAGCCATGGTACTGTTAGCTGTCACACAGGACTGAGTTTGCGGTGTTGCCTATCCTACACAGCAACGGTACAGTCAGCTGTGCACACAGAGCTGAGTATGCAAATGTTGCCTGTCCCATGTAGTCATGGTACAGTCAGCTATGCACACAGGACTGAGTATGCAGGTGTTGCCTATCCTACACAGCCATGGTACAGTCAGCTGTGCACACAGGGCTGAGTATGCAGGAGTTGCCTCTCCTACATAGCCATAGTACAGTCAGCTGTGCTCACAGGACTGAGTTTGCAGGTGTTGCGTATCCTACACAGCAACGGTACAGTCAGCTGTGCACACAGGGCTGAGTATGCAGGAGTTGCCTCTCCTACATAGCCATGATACAGCCAGCTGTGCCCACAGGACTGAGTATGCAGGTGTTGCCTATCCTACGTAGCCATGGTAAACCCAGCCAGCTGTGCACACAGGACTGAGTATGCAGGTGTTGCCTATCCTACGTAGTCATAGTACAGCCAGCTGTGCACACAGGACTGAGTATGCAGGTGTTGCCTATCCTACGTAGCCATGGTAAACCCAACCAGCTGTGCACACAGGACTGAGTATGCATGTATTGCCTATACTATGAAGCCATGATAAACCCAGCCAGCTGTGCACACAGGACTGAGTATGCAGGTGTTGCCTATCCTACGTAGTCATAGTACAGCCAGCTGTGCACACTGGACTGAGTATGCAGGTGTTGCCTATCCTACGCAGCCATGATACAGCCAGCTGTGCACACAGGACTGAGTATGCAGGTGTTGCCTATCCTACTTAGCCATAGTGCAGTCAGCTCTGCACACAGGACTGAGTATGCAGGTGTTGCCTATCCTACGTAGCCATGGTACAGTCAGCTGTGCACACAGGACTGAGTATGCAGGTGTTGCCTATCCTATGTAGCCATGATACAGCCAGCTGTGTACACAAGACTGAGTACGCAGATGTTGCCTATCCTACGTAGCCATGATACAGCCAGCTGTGCACACAGGACTGAGAATGCAGGTGTTGCCTATCCTATACAGCCACGGTACATCCAGCTGTGCACACAGGACTGAGTATGCAGGTGTTGCCTGTCCTACGTAGCCACGATGCAGTCAGCTGTGCACACAGGACTGAGTTTGCAAGTGTTGCCTGTCCTACATGGCCATGGTACAGTCAGCTGTGTACACAGGACTGAGTATGCAGGTGTTGCCTCTCCTATGTAGCCATGGTAGACCCAGCCAGCAGATGCACTACCGTGCCAGACAGGAAAAACTGCTGTCTGACAGTTACAATGGAGCAGATTTGGACAGGCCCACCCATATACCAGGAAATGTCAAGGTCAGCCCCCCTATGGTAGGTACCTGGCCACCTTCTGAACACTGAAAATCATTACATTTGCCACGCAGTTCCTAACTAAATGGGTTAGTTTGGCCAATGCAAGACAAGTTAAGATGCAAACATAGAGATAGTATAGCAAATGTATGTGGAATCCTGATAAGAATGTGTTGCCCTAGGTCCACCCCATTGATGTTCCAGGAGGGCTCTGTGGCTACCTTCCAGGTGGGCCCACTGTACCCCACTGCAACCCTGCAATATATGGGGCATGGTATACCAGTCACAGCACTGTAGACCCATACACTGGAGGGGTGCACATGCAGCGGCTGTGTCAAGCAGTGTCAGAGCAGGCCCAACCATGGCATGGACCCACACCCTCAACTGGCATCGCAGAGATCTGACCTGTGGCACATGCACAGCAACACCCCATCACAGGCTGAACAGCAGTGTCCTGTCCCGAGTGTCAGGGAAAGGTTCGCACACAACCTGTGGCTGCTAACCAAGTAACCAGCGCACAGACCAACCCTGCCATGCAAGACACAGATATCCAGGTTCCTCTCTGGGTTGCTGCTGGGAAAGGTCAGAGGCACACATGCATGTGGCACACAACACAGTAGAACATGGCTGGGACCAGCAGGTTGCACTGTGTGCAGCAGCCGTGGTGTACACCACTGCAGCGATGGTGTATGTGGCAGGATGCTGGATACACTGTGCACCCATCAGCACAGCACCAGTGGAGGCTGTACTGCAGCCAGGGCACGGTCAATGTCTCTGTGGTCGCTGGTGCACACTACATAGAGTGTGGCCTGGGCCAAACGGGGCCACCAGTCTACATGGACAAGTCCAGGTGGGCCCCCCGGTGGTTACCTGGCCACCCCATAATAATAATAATAATAATAAACTTCATTTATATAGTGCTTTTCACAGTGTATCAGAGCAATGCACAGCGAAACAACAATTAAAACCATAACACATTAAAATACTGTTTGATAACTCAATGAACCATAATCCCATAAAACAGTCAGTTACAAAGCAGCTCCAATTGGCAGCTGAAATAAACAGGTCTTAGGGGCTATATACTCCAGCATGCACTGCATGTAGCAGTCATACTCTACCTGACTGAGGCTGACGGGCCACTGTGCATACCTTTCAGTGCTACCACAGCACAACAGTTACACAGTGACGCTACCCATCCATATGACTGTGGCACCTCAGGCCTGCCCCCTTGCGTGCCCCAGTGGGTCCCTGTAGCCAATACCCAGGTGTGCCTGTGTCTCCTGGACAGACCAGAGTTATGTCCCTAATGACAAGGCCTGTCCAGGGGTCTGGTTGCATGGCCCCATCGTATCTGTCTGTATGGGTGGTCTGCCCATATACAGTGCAGTCACCTTCACCTAGTCAACAGTGTCAGGGAGCCACCGCCAAAGCTGTGGCCCTATGTATTCACACACCATCCCCCATATGCACTGCCCACCAATTGCCTCTCTGTCCACTGCACTGTGCCAGTACTGTGGGCCAGGTGAGCTGCTGAGGCACACCATGCACTGCATGTAGCACTGGATATGCCAGTAGTGCAATGGGACACCCATGGTGGCCATCTGAGGCACACAGGTGGTCATGATGGCATACCAGCACCACACTGACAGATGCCTGCATCCTGCTCATAGCCAACAGACAGTCCCAACTGCATGGAGGGACAGGTCTGACACACTGTGAGGTGGGCACACCTGGGCCAGTGTGCACTGTCACCATGCCCTGTGGAAGTCGTCTCGTGGCATACATTGCTCACATCTGCTTGGTGTGGGCCATGGCATAGCATGGTAGCTAAGCACAGGGCAGCTTGCTGGCAGCACGTATGTGCACCACGGTAGACTGCATGCAATGTGACACAGCCCCATTGCACTGCTGTCCCACCGCCCCATGTGCAGGGTGAATGCCCACCAGCAGAATCCATGGCAATGCCCCAGCGGGGGCACCCAGCACGGTGGCCCACACAGGCACACCTGTTACCAGACACCAACACAGGCAGCATAGTAGAGGTGTGTGGCTGATAGATCAGCACACTGTTGGGTCTGGGCTGTAAGGGGTGCATAACCCGCTCCCTGCCTTGGGTGGCCAACACCCATAGAGCCAGCCTGAGTGAGTGACCAGAGCTGGTGCATATCCCCACACACCATCTGGTGTTACCCTGTGCCATGTACCCCCCAAGGCATGGCATGCTGTTAATATCCTGAATGGTCAACCATTATGCCATGTTTCAGTGGGACGGGACCATGGCCACTTCCAGCTGTACCCCCAGGAGCGTTGCCATCCCCTGTGCCACTGTCACTGTTAGGCTACACAGATGGTGCAGTATCCATATCAGAATATGCAACATTGGCAAAGCACACTCTGCCAGTGTCAGCTGTAGACACGTGTACAATGGGCAGGGCCAAGCCCACACCTGCAATGGCAATAGAGCAGTGGCCACCACAGAGCCACTTGTACCATCACCTATACATGTACACATATACCCTGAGTGCCACACACAGTGCAGGGTACTCACCTGTTCACTGCTCCCCTGTGGTACTGGCATGGGCTCCATCATGGTCTGGCTACCCCTCCTGTGACGCCCTCTGTTGCTGCCAGTCCCGTGTTGGCTGGGCCCTGTGCTGGTTGGGTTGGGAATCAAAATCTGTAGGTAAGGAAATGAGAGGTGTGGTCAGTCCCTCGCAGTGGTACTCAGTGCCCCAGGCGGTATACACAACCCAGTGCAGGCACACAGCCACCTGTAATGTGTCCCGTCCACAAACCGTGGCAGTCATGGATGGCCAGGCCAAGTGTCCCTGCAAGGCATCACCACTGTCACCAAACACATCAGTCTGTGGCATGTGCTTATTGGGCACGGCCCACTGCCTTGTGAGGTGGGAACAACCAGAGTGCACACTGCCCCATGTAGGGGCCTCACCCCACTGGCCTCTGTATCACTGCTCATGCATGCCAGCTGCAGCCTCTGGGCATCATAGACATGGGTATGCATGGCACCACAGGTGCCACACAACAGCCTTGGTATTGTACACCAGCATGACATTCTGAGGTGCAACATACTGTAGTTGTGTGCTAGCACAGTGTCCTGTACATGACTAGACCATCTTCAGACAGCCTGTACCCCATACAGCACCCGGCACATGCAGCCTCACAGTCAAACTGTCTAGTGCATCCACACATGTGACATAGCCAGGGGATAGTAGCATGTCTTGCAGTGTGTGGCCCCAAGGATGGTTACATGCCTGACACATGTCATGGTCATCCTGCACCTTTGTAGCACATGGTGTGTACAGTACAGGTTAGGTGTGCCACACCTTGCAACACTTGTGCCGCCTGCTGGCCATGCCACACCACCATATATGGGCCTGTCATGCCTGTAATAGTGTCATCATATCTCCAGGGGTGGCTCCCACCATGCGGGCATAGATGGTGCACACCCAGGCATCCTGGGTGGATCCGGGCATGCATGGGCATATGAGCCATCCCCGTACCTAGGGTGTCCAGTGCCCTGCAAGCAACAGGCTCACCTTGTGGGGGCAGGGCTGGTCCCATTGCACACAGGAGCATACCGGAGATACACAGTTGGGGGGGCCATGGTGTCAAGGTGGGGGGCTATCCTGTACATTACATATCATGGAAACATAGAAACATAGAATTTGAAGGCAGATAAGGACCACTTTTCCCACCCAGTCTGCCCATTTCCCTACCTAATGGATAAGCTGCAGATCCTAGTAACCAACAGCCTATTTCTTCCTACCCCCCACAAAAATTGCCTTATGTCTGTCCCATGCATTCTTGAATTCCCCCACTGTTTTTGACTCCACTACATCCTCAGGAAGGCAGTTTCATGCATCCACAACCTTCTCCATGAAAAAAGACTTCCTCACATTACCTCTGAGCCATCCTCTCTATCTTCAAATTGTGCCCCCTTGTTCTTGCACATCTCTTTTTCTAAAAGATGCTACCCTCTTGGACTTTGTTGATTCCCTTGAGGTACTTGAAAGTTTCTATCATGTCCCCCCTCTCCCTCCTTTCCTCGACAGTATACATATTAAGCTCCTTTAGTCTCGCTCTCTCTCTCTCTCTCTCTCTCTCTCTCTCCATATGGCTTCTAGTGCAGACCCTGCACCATTTTAGTTGCCCTCCTCTGGACAGCCTCCATCCTGTCTATGTCCTTGTGGAGATGGGGTCTCCAGAACTGTACCCAGTACTCCAGATGTGGTCTTACCAACTGTCTGCACAGAGGGACAACAGCTTCCTGTTTTCTACTGGTGATGCCTCTTCCTATGTATCCCAGTAACCCCCCAGCCCTCCTTACTGCCTTCTCACATTGCTTGCCCACCTTTAGGTCATCTGATATGACTACACCCAGGTCCCTTTCAATATTTGTTGTTGTTAGTATCTCACGCTCCATTGTGTATTCTTCCCCTGGGTTTTTGTTTCCCAGGTACATTCCTTTGCAATTCTTTGCGCTGAATCTAAGCTGCTGAACATTTGACCATTCCTCCAACCTTTCCAAGTCCCTTCTCATCCTTTCTACCCCACCTTGTGTATCAACCCTGTTGCTGATATTTGTATTGTCTGCCAAGAGACATACTTTTCCTTCTAGTCCCTCTGCAATGTCACTTATAAAGACATTAAAGAGGACTGGTTCCAGTACTGAACCCTGCGGTACCCTGCTAATAACCCTCCTTTCTCAAAGTGGAATCCATTTACTATTACCCTCTGCATCCTGTTGTCCAACCAATTTTTTACCCAGGCGGCCACCTTGGGACCCATTCCAAGGCTGGCTAACTTGTTTATTAATCTTTTGTGTGGGACTGTGTTAAATGCCTTGCTAAAGTCTAGGTAGACCACATCCATAGTCCCTCCCTGGTCTACTACTTTGGTCACCCAATCAAAGAAATCTATGAGATTCGTCTGACATGACCTTCCCGCTGTGAATCCATGCTGCCTTGGGTCCTGTGCCCCATTGGCCTCTAGGTACTCAACAATTCTTTCCTTCAGAAGTGGAGTGAAGGGACTGGAGCACCCCAACAACCAGGAACAGAAGGGAGCAGGTACTGCTGGATGCCTTCCAGGATAGCTTCCTGCTGCAAATGGTCAGTGAACCAACCAGGTTAGGGAATACCCTTGACCTTGTGCTGGCAAATGGGGACTTTGTGAGAGAACTTACAGTGGAGGAACCGCTGTCAGGGAGTGACCACCACTCAGTATGGCTCACATTGGATATGGGCAAGGAAGGAGGGAATCTGGCACAAGAGTGCTGGACTTCAGGAGGGCTGACTTTGGGAGGATGGGGAAGTGGTAAAAGGGTACCTGCACAGAATTCAATCTAGTATGGATACTAACCAGAGGTGGAGCTCATAAAGCTGGGGATAGTGGAGGCAACCAAAACTCTGCAGCAAAGCCCAGAGCAAGAAGGCTAGGGCTAAGAAACCAAGCTGGTTGAGTAAGGAGGTCATGGAAAGGTAAGGAGGAAAAGAGCTGCCTTTAGGAAGTACAAGAAAACAGGGAGGGGAGGACAGAAAGGAGTACTTGACAGAATCGAAGGAGGTGACAAGAGCAGTGGGAGCCAAAGCATCACGGAACTCAGGCTGGCACAAGGCATTAAGAAGGGGAGAAGGACTTCTTGCAGCATCAGGGAAAAGGAGCTGTAAGGACCATAGTAAGGATTAGGAAGGAGGGGTTGGGTGGGAAGCAGAGATGAGATAAGGCTGAAGCACTAAATGAGTACTTCTGCTCAGTATTTACTAAAGAGAAGAGGGGGTGACACCCAAGGTGTGGAGAAATGGCAGAAGCAGTGGGGGAAGTGGTGACAGATGGGAAATCATGGAGGGTAGAGTTCGAGAGGGTTTGAAGGCACTAGAGGTGGACAAGGCGCCAGGCCCAGATGGCATCCACCCCAGGGTACTGAAGGAGTTGGCAGAGGTCCTTGCAGGACCTTTGGCAGACCTATTTAATGCCTCACTACATTCAGGGTGTGTACCTCAGGACTGGAGGATGGCTCATGTGGTGCCCTCCACAAGAGTGGCCCCAAGGATGAACCGGGAAACTACAGACCAGTGAGCCTCACATCCATCGTGGGTAAGCTAATGGAGACTATCCTGAAGGAGAGGCTGGTGGCCCTCCTAGAGGCCAAAGGACTACAGGACAGCAGACAGCATGGTTTCATGCGTGGCAGATCCTGCCAAACCAACCTGGTCGAGTTCCATGACTGGGTAACTAGGCAACTGGACAGGGGCCATGCAGTGGATGTCCTGTATCTGGACTTCAGTAAGGCATTCGACTCGGTGCCACATGGAAGGCTGGAAAGGAAGTTAGTAGGCACAGGGGCGGGTGCAAAGCTGGTGAGATGGGTAGGAAACTGGCTGCAGGGAAGGCAACAGAGGGTGGTGGTGAGTGGGGAGCTCTCACACCCAAGGGCAGTGCCGAGCGGTGTCCCACAGGGCTCGGTGTTGGGACCAGTGTTGTTTGGGATATTCATTGCAGACATATCATGGGACATCAAGAGCAAGATCAGTCTGTTTGCTGATGATACTAAGGTTGGCGCGGTGGTGGATGACCTAGGGGGGTGGCAGGGGTTGCAGGATGATCTGGTAAAGCTTGAAACCTGGTCAGACACCTGGCAACTGGGGTTTAATGTCAAAAGTGCAAGGTGCTGCATTTTGGGATGAAGAACCCAAGGAGGAGTTACCAGCTAGGGGGAGTGCAGCTAGCCCAGACAGAGGAGGAGAAGGATCTGGGTGTGCTCATTACAGGGTCAATGAACAACTCGGCACAATGTAGGAAGGCAGCTGCAAAGGCCAACAAAATGCTGGGTTGTATTGCAAGGGGTATATCCTCGAGAAGGGAGGAGGTGATTCTGCCACTGTATAGGTCATTAGTTAGACCACACCTGGAGTACTGTGTGCAGTACTGGCGTCATGTCTGAAGAGGGACATTAAGTTACTGGAGGGGTACAATGCAGGGCGACAAAGATGATCAAGGGCTGGGGACTTATCATACGAGAGGAGGTTGAAGGAGTTGAACATGTACTCACTAGAGGAGAGGAGAGACAGGGTGTCATGATTGAAACCTTTAAATACATGAAAGGAATAAACAAGACGGGTACAGAGGGGCTGTTCAAAGTAAGGGAGGGAAAGGCCACCAGGGGCCATGATATCAGACTGGAGAGAGGAAGGTTCAGGAGGGAGATGAGGAGACACTTTTTTACAGAGAGGGTGGTGGCTGGGTGGAATGTGTTACCTGCAGAAGTGGTATGCAGTAGAACAGTGGACTGCTTCAAACGAGGATGGGACAGGACAAGGGGGAGGGTTAATGAAGGGGAAGGGTGGAAGGGAGGGGCAGCTGCAGAATAAGGGGTGCTAGCTGCACATTCAAGCAGACTTGATAGACCTCTAGGCCTTTATCTGCTGGCAAATTTCGTATGTTCGTATGTTCGTAAGCGATTTCATCATTTTCCCTACCACTGAGGTCAAACGAACAGGTCTTAGTTTCCTGTCTCTGCCTTGCTCCCACTTTTGTGAAGTGGAATCACATCTGCCCTCCCCCAGTCCTCAGGTACCACCCCATCCTCCCATGATTTGTTAAAGAGCGTAGTCAGTGGTGTCACTAGTTCGCCCCTTAGTTTTTTTAGAATTCTGGGGTGAATCCCATCAGGCCCCATTGCTTTGTCCACCTTCAGTTTTAAGAGTTCTTTCAGAACCCTTTCTTCTGTGAATGGATTGGTATCAACCCCCATCCAGAGTGCTTCTATTCTTTGATTTAGGTACCTCCCCCTCCTCATCTTTTGTGAATACTGAGCAGAAGTATTCGTTCAGTATCCCTGCTTTTTCACTGTCACCCTGTGCCCACATTCCCTCCCCTTTATTAAGCCTCAGTATCCCTATGTTTGTCTTTCTTCGCTCCCTAATGTACCTATAAAAGGCTTTAACCCCCTTCTTAACTGAGTTGGCTATCTTTTCCTCAGTTTGGGTCTTTGCTATTCTGACTGCCTTCCCTGCCTCCTTCTGCTTTAACTGTTATAGTTCTCTGTCCTGCTCCTTTTGTTTCCTTATATTTCCTGAATGCTATCCTTTTCTCCTTAACCATGTTACACACCTGCACATATGCCTATGCACGCACCTGCCACACATCATGCAGCACTCACCTGGTCTTGGGATGGTGCCTCCTGCCACCATGGTCCACAGGTCACACAGGCAGCGTGGCTCCCATCATTGCAGGTCATTGAACCTGTAGTGACACTGATCAGCTGTGCATGCTACCCTCATGTGACATGTTAAGCAATAGGTGACAGAGGCCCATGCTCCCCAGTGGGGCCTGTCCATCCCAGCCGCCTCTCCCCTGGAGTTGGTCCCCCTCCAGCGACCACTAGGTCCACCAGATAGGCCACCTCAACCTGGGGCAGCATTGAGCTCACTGAACAGGTGCCCTGCATCACCTAGCAAACATGTTGTTTGCCTCTGAAATCTCTTTCAGGCTGCAGGCGTGCTGCTTCCTGTCAAAAGCCCATGCTGCAATTGTGCATCATGTTTCTATTGTCACACTGTGCTACGTCATGTTGCTCAATGCAACACACACATCTGGAGGCAGGCCTGTGGCTTGCGGTTGGCATGGGGCACCATTTGCGGAAGTTGCACATGCACCGTGCTGCACAGCGCGTGAGCACAGTGTTGACACATGTGAGTCCACATAGCCTGGTGCCATCATTGGCAGGACATGTCATCATGCCTGTGCAGTGACTACAGAGCACACAAACATGTGCACAATGCAACAATGTGCACAGGAATTACTCCAGTTAGCACTGCGTGCAAACCTGCATTATTCAGCCAGGGTATGCAAATTAGATCATTGGGCAGTCCGTTGGCTAAAGGCCACATTAGCATGTTATTACAGGCAGGTTTGCATACATTATTATGCCTGACTGAGTGGACTATTTGAGGGAGCCTACTGCACCACCTAGACAGCACAATAGACCTGCAGACCACTGGAGGTAAGTGTACAGGGGAGTGCATAGGGCTGTCTGGTGTCTGCGATCGCCTGTATGTTTGTGGTACACAGGACATGTCCCTCAGATGCATGGCCAGAGCCAAACCACCCCAACTATTCTCACAAACAGCAGGGACAAGGACGGTGACTGGAGAGTCATGGACCCACACTGAGGACTGTAGCAGGTACTTGGCCATAGTGTCATGCATACCTCTCAACCACCTGCCCTACAGATCAGGGACAGGGTGAAAAGAAATCAGGGACAAATGAATGCAATCAGAGACATACCTAAACCAATGAACATAGCAGCTCAGAAAGACCACTAAATAGTATGGTCTAATATACAAGGCATTGTCTGGAGAAATTCCAGACTATAACACTAATGTTTGCTATCAGTTTATGTTGTACAGCCCACCTGTTAGTGACAGAAACTACAGGTTTATGTGGGACAGAAGACAGATTTTGATGCCAAATCATGGACATTTCTGACCACCAGGAACATTTGAGAGTTCTGGTCCTGTCGCTGGCTAAGGGCTATGTGGGACCAATGGCATACCACACCAACAGTCCACCCCAACCAGGGCACATAGGATGTCACTCTGTGGACCACAGGAACACAGTGGGACACTGCAGCATAGATGTGCTTGGATACTGAGCCCACAATGAGCCCCTGTGCCACTATGATCCCACAGTGCTACAGATGATCTGCTACACTGTGCATGGATATCTGTACTTATAACCATTGTGTGGGGGACATATCCCAGCACCATGATCCAGGGATGTGTGGTTCCCTCACATGTGGCAGTGTCCCTTGTCCTGTGGGATGGTTGCGTAGTATCGCAATCTGTGCATGCTGCTACCATGGAGGATGGTTGGTTCTGTGTAACTATCCCACAGTGTCATCCAACACACACTGTCAGCCCATGGCCTATGGGGCCACGGGAGATAACAGCAGGGATGTCCCGTCACACAGGGACAGCAGGGACATATGGGCAGAGCAGACCCCATAGAATGTTCCGTAACTGTCCCAGTGCACATGGGCAGTGTGCAGCTGTGCATGGCGTGGACAGGCAGACCTCTCCCACCTGCCACTGTAAACTGACCCCAATTGCAAGGGTGGCTGTAGGGTTCAGCCATCCCTGTGGGCACCACAGGAGACCTGTAGCATCCAGAACAACCAGTAGCAATGGGTTTAGCATGTAGTGGGTGGGGGGTTCTATCTGCCATTGCGTTGTGACCACACTGGTCCATGCCACAGGGGGAAGACACCCAGCCCCCCAGCCCTAAAGGAGTGGATGAGGCAACAGGAACAGCAGCTGCCTGCCCTTTTATGCCCACAGCATATTGGCTCTGCAGATGTGCTACTGGTCACTGGTACATGTGACACAGCTAAATTGGTGCAGTGCCATCGCATCAGTGAGCCTGGGTCTGCAGTGTTGCAGAACCTTGCATGTTGTATACTGCCAGCCTGTCAAGCTGATGTACCTGTGTATGCCCTGTATCACCATGGCATCTATGATCCATGGGCCCCTGGCCAAAGCCCTGTACAGTACGGGCAGTACTGTGCAGGCAAGTGCACACAGCCAGATGCATCTCATTTGAATATAACAGTTATTTGCGCTGGCCCATTTTTTGAGGCGGTGCATCTGAATGCGCTGGAATGCCCCTGGGCATTGAATATGGAGGCCTTTATATACAAATTGAAAAAAGTGGCACCACAATACAGCCCTGTCTAACACCTACATTTGTTTGAATTGGAGATGTGGGATTGCCCCAAAGATTATACTGAACTCTGAACCATGTATTTTCATGGAGTCTTATTAAACTATCTAATAGATATTTGTCTAGATGATATTCCGTCAGTACGGTCCATAGTGTTTTCCAGCTGACACTATCAGACACTACGTTGAGATCTATAAAGCAACAGAAGAGTTTAGCTTTTTACATTTCAATGTATTTAATGATTTAACCATTGTACCCAATAACTCCGTATGAAGTCCGAACCATCCATTGATTCTCCTGATACAAAATGGCCACCCGGGGTATAATGAGTTAAATGCTGTAAGACTTGACAGTGCTGTCTTCTGGAGCAACCTTTCAGGAAACCATTTTGTGCTGCATGCAGAATATTATTTTTGCTCAACCCTAGTTTCTAGCCTTTTTAGCAGTAGTCTAGAAAAAAATCTTTGAGTAGTATCAATTAAGCTTATTGGGTGATACATTTGAGGGTCATTTAACAGCCCTTTTTTGTGTATTGGATAAATTATATTTCCTTGCCTTGAGTCTGGAAACATTTTATGTTGTATCATGTAATTCATGCATAATATAATAGAGGAATCCACCAGCTAGAAAAATGTTTAAAGATATCACTAGGAAGTCTATCAGGTCCAGGAGCTTTAATATAGTTTGTCTAACCAATAGCTACAGTTATTTTCTCTTTAAAGAATGTAATGGATATAGGACAATATTCGAGCTGTAATATGTTTCTGAGAGTTCCTATTACAGTTTAGCAATTTTCTTCAAGATTACTAAAATAGACTTTGGAAAAATTACCTTCACATTGTTACAGATGAATATGAAAGTCTACTTATACTGAATGAGAATTTGTACCTTTAGCTACTGTCCCATTAGCCAGATTGCTTTAGCATTTGTAATAATTTG
Source organism: Neoceratodus forsteri (assembly GCA_016271365.2). Classification (NCBI taxonomy): domain Eukaryota; kingdom Metazoa; phylum Chordata; order Ceratodontiformes; family Ceratodontidae; genus Neoceratodus; species Neoceratodus forsteri. The sequence continues at coordinate 18,407,329 of CM057458.1, read as the reverse complement.
ACGTAACTGTGTCCATAATTTGGACTGATATTTTATTTTTTCCTGTTCAAGCACCTTATTATTATATTATTTCCTTCTTTGGTTTAACAGTCTTAAATTATCTTTGGTTTTATTCTTTTTTCACCATTCTGATCATTTTAGCCAATGATTTCTTCTACTGCCGTGCCTATACCTTGAGTTAAACCAGCCCTGTTACAGATGTTACATGTAAGCAATAAGACATGACAGGGGGTGTGTGTTAGACACTTTAACACGCAGTTAGGAGGTGTAGTGAGGCATGAGGCTGGAGGCCGAGTGTGTCCAGCCTCCTAGTCATGTGTTAAAGTGTCTAACACTCACCCTGGAGTGGCTTATTGCACTTATGAAATGGCCAGCTGTGGTGCAAATGCATTTGGTAAGTAAAATTCCCACTTTTAAGTAGGAAAAAACATGTATGTTTGTGTCAGTTTTTAATAAAATAGTTCTTCCGCCTAAGTGTCCTGTGTGTTGTTTTTTTTTTTGAGTGAAGGAATTTTGTCCTACAAAGGCTTTTGTAGTTTTGGTCTGGTTGTCATGGCAGTATATCCCTCCCCCAAGGAGTTTACAGCGTGAAAATGCTGTGTGGAGACAACTGAGATGGAATACTGTATGTATTTTTTTATGAGCTACCACTTTTGGGAGTACCAGGGAAGAGATGATATTGCTGTTTCAGTGGAGCACGGAAAACGGGTGTGGAAGTTCCGTGGGAAACTGCACTATGAGTGATAATGTGGGCAGCATTATTTAAACAGAAGGCTTTAGATTTGGATATCCTAAAAAAATATAACATTTCAAGGAGCTGCTGAGATAAGGAAGAGAAGTAGCAAGGGGCAGGCAGATTATTTGTTGACGAGAGTGACCGAGCTGCTGGAGGAGGAGAGATCTTGCATTTCAGTCGTTTCCTTTCTATATATACTGATGAGGAGAGTGAGTCGAGTTACGACTGGGGGAGAGATCATGTCTGGCATGGCTTTCTCTTCAGTGCAAGCTGTTTCTTAGGTCTGGGTGGTTTGCCTGACATTAAGGGTGGCATAATTTGTGGCAGAAAACATGATGGCGGTATGTGTTCTTTGAAAATTTCTGGTGGCAGCATCACTCATATCAATGCCCAGTGGGCATTGCCTGGTCTTATTCCTGTGTGTTAGACACTTTAGCACACAGTCAGCGGCCAATAAGATATCTTATATTTGAGGAGCCATTTCATAAGGTTTATTAATATACATAACAATGGGGCTATATATGATTGTATTTTAGACCAACATTCAATGACATTTTCAGTAGCTGGGGAATCTGTCAAAATCTACTTGCAAGTTTTTTTTTTTATCTGAATGCCACAATATTTCTTTCAGATTATTAAGATTATCTGTATTCCATTTGATTCTTTTAGAATTAACTATGTTAAATAATAACATATTATAGTCATGTTTTTCTGAAAGAAAAATGAAGCATAATTTAATAATATTTGCAAAGGACAATTCTGGATGTTCCGCTACTTGTAAAGCAATAATTATATCTATGACATTTGTATGTCACATAATTAGATCTATTAAAGGGGAACTGTCAGCATTCCACTGGCAAAAACACAGGACCTATTGGTCCCAATTAGGTAAATCACACTGGCAGGTTTTTAAAATAATATATAAAGCTAGTATTTGTAATTTATCTGGTTGATCCCACAACCCTCCGCCTAGCATTACTACTCCAGAGTCCACCACGGCAAGCCCTTTGATGACATGACTGACAGGGTAAGCCGTGGGTGACTCCTATTTGAACGTATAGCTGTTAGAAAATATTAAAAGATATACAGCACATGTTTGCACTTCTAGCTCGGTACTGATCAACTAAGGAATGTGCTTTCCTTGGTCAATTGGTATCGGAGCTGAAAATGCAGACATGCATTGTATCTCTTTTTTTTTTAACATGAAATTCTTTATTGAAGATTTTCGAAGTTTACAGCATAACGCTGTCGCAACAAAACAGTGTATAATGACTTTGAAACTAACAGTAGTGCTGTGTGGAATTTTCAAATTCTGGCAGAAGGAAATTCTGTGGAATATTCAAAATTCTGCTGAAATTCTGTCGAATTCCACCTGAAACGGAATGGTGGAATTCCACAGCATTAGATAGTTGTAGAATGATTTTCTGTGAAAAAAAATCACTGTTCTGTGAAATATTATTCAACGGATCTCAATGTTTTCTGCAGAAATTGTTGTGGAATAATTTTATGCAGAAAAAATACTGTTCTTCAGCAGATCACAGTAGGTGGAATTCCGCAGATGAACAAGTGAAATTCCGGCAGAAATTCCACCCACAGAATGGTCATTCTGCACTAATTCCGCCTGCAGAATTCTGCATTTCACACAGCACTAACTAACAGGTATTAATGAATACAGTTTTTGGCAGTACACACCAGTATGACATTGCTTAGTTTTCTGAGCCTTAAGATAGCTAAGTCACAAATAAAGCATTATAGCAATACAGAAGTACATAATGGTAATGTATTCTTTTATCAGGGGCCCTTGGGTGATATTCCAGTACTTATGAGAATTGTTGGAGGGCTATCCATTGTTGCCTTGTAAGCACAAGAATGATGCCCAGATGTCAGTGTATTGGTCAGTCTTTCCCATTGCCAAATGCGACATTCGTTCTAGGGTAGCCTGTTGATGGATGGCATTCAGCCATTTGGTAAAGGTCGGGATTATGGTAGTACACCATTGACATAAGAGCAACCTTTTTAGTGCAATTGTGTCCGAGATCCCCCAACATATCTTATGCATTTGGCATGGTGGGGAATCCTTGACAATCCCCAGGATGGCAAAGGGTGCATCTATAGTGATGGAGTGGGAAAGGATTTGAGTACAGAATTGTATAACCTGGTTCCACAAGGGTCTGAGTAAATGAGAGAGTGAGCCCGGGGCCCCTTGGCACCTCCAGCATTTTTTGTCAGGGGTCCCAGTTTGAAAAGATATTCTGGGGTTCTGTACCACCTATGGAGTGTCTTGAGTTGGATTAACTGCGCTTTGGGATCCCTACTAGCTGTGTGAGCTTTTTCTCAGCATCCCTTCCATACTATATCTGATATGGCGTAGTGAAGTTCCTGTTCCCATGCAAGTCTGCAGTGCTCTTTTAGGGAGGGACCTGTGTCCCTAAGTTGTTTGTGTACAGCCCCAACACACCCTTTAGTTTTCCCTATCCACTGGTTGAGCAGTGATCTGTGTTGAGTGTTCATTTGTTTGCCGGCTAACCTCAGATATGGGGCTACCGCTGCTCTGATTTGTAGATATCACCAGACGTCTTTTGAAGATATCTCATAATGTGCCTGTAGCCCCTGGAAGCTTTCAAGGACCAGGGTGTTAGGAAGGAAGAGGTCTTGAATGGTAAGGATCCCTAAATCCTCCCACTTCCCCCAGAATAGGGGGTTGTCATCAATCACAAATGTGGGGTCATGCCACAGTGGATGCATTGTATCTCTTTTAATATTTTCTAATAGCTGTGCTGTCACATAAAAGTCCGCCGTGGCTTAGCCCATCAGTCACGTCATCAAAGGGCTTACCCTTCCCTGTCTCTTTTTGTCCTCCTGTTGATTATAATAAAACCTAGATCTGCTAGCAAATTGTTAAATAGTTGAGATATGAGATGAGATATAGATTGAAAGTTTGCAGTTGCTCCTCCGAGTCTTCATTCAATCTTAGAGTGGCTAGATAGCTAGCGTTAAAGTCACCACCTAAATATACTGTAAGTCAGTATTTGGATAATGCTCAGTTATATTAAGCATACGACTTGTGAACTGATGCCAAATTTTTGCATATGTTCCTCTAGCATTTTCAGAAGGCAGATAGACATTAAGAAATATTGTGCCAATATTGTCATTTCTGATTTTTTTTAAGCAACAAATAATCAGATTTAAATTCTAATCTTTGAATTTCTATATTGGGTTGTAGTTTTATTGCCATTAGAAAACCCAACTGTGCTTGATCCCATTTAGATTTCCTCACTGCTTTGGTTACATAAATGTTGTATCCTGTAAATCTGGTGTTTCTGTAGTCTACCACATTTCTTGAAGCATGATCACATTATACATTTGCATAAATTGAGTACAGTGTATGTCTGTAATATTATTATATAATCCATCAATATTCCAGTATAGGATTTTCCAATGTTTCTGAGCTTGAGTTATATTTATAGATAGTGAAGGTCCTGAAAGTCAAATATTCCTATATGAGTCCATTATTTGAAATATGTTACTAGTTGGAACAAGATCTTTAGGTATTATGGCTTCACCTTCAGGAGGATTTAGTTGTGTCTGTTCTACATATATTATATTATTTCAGTTTTCCTTACTGTTAGAAAGGAGAGTGTCCAGTTCAACTAAATTAAGCCCCAGGTTACCCCGAAATTCACTTCTCTGCAGTACCTTTATTGCTAAGTCTATATTTCTAAATATATGTCAAATTGGGGGAAAGTATATGTTTGAGCAGTCTTTATCCATCTAATTGATTTACTGTCTGCCTCTGGTTGTAAAACTCTTTCCAAAAACTCGCAAATGTATTGTTTAGTCTTTCATACTGGCTCTCCTTGAGGGACATGCCAGCCATAAAGTGTCATTGGTTTTACATCCCAGTTTGAGGCTGACTGGGTAAGCATTTTATTATACAAGTATGGCATAGATATATCTAGGAAAGAAAATACTTTATGTGTCAATGAGGAAATAAACTCTTTAAGAAATAATGCCTGAGCACTGTTTGGTATATGAAGGACATCAATTTTGTACCCCTTACTAGTGAAAAGAGCTTGCATATTCCAAAATGTGACTGTTTTACTCTGTGCCAAAAAGGAGTGATGAGGTAACCGTTTACCCTCAGGATGAGTTAGGCCTTTCACTTCAAACTGATTATCATAAGAATATAAATACAAATATTGTAAGTATTTAATGATAAGTAATAAACCTTTCTCTTAAGTGCATCACTCCACTCATGCATCACTACACTCATATTTAGTCTAAGAAATATTATTAACCAGAAATACAAATTCTTTAGAAAAAGCATATTTGTGTACCAGTAATTTAGGACATAGTGTGTTCAGCATCATCAGGTATTCAAGACTGATGCCCAATCCACTCACATTTTCTTTTCTGGTTCCATAATTCCATTGCATGAGATAATGACTGTGTAAAAAACCACACATCTTGAGTCTGATTTTCTGTCCTGACTGTTCTCAACAGTGCACCATCAGCATCACTCACCTGAGACAGGTAATATACCTGTTTCCTAAGAGTGTCTGGATTTTAGTTTTCTAACACAGTATTTGCCAACTGTACTGGATACGGTTATATCAGACATTTGGTTCTAAGGGACAAACCACTCTTGCCATTTGCCACTCACTATGCCCACAATGTTAAAATGTACTGATAATGAGGACCTTGTGCTCTGTTTGTAGCAGCCGCCAGGGCTTCTAACTTGTGCACTTCTCAAATCGTTCTCACCTAATTAGTGCACTACTCTATCAGCGGTCCGGACATAACTGGTCTCAATGAGTGTTAATTATTTTTTTAATTGTTTAATTAAATCAAGGTCTTCTTAAGCATATGCCAGCTTTAGATCTCAGTTGCTGACTTTTTTTGATCTGTGTTGCTGTGCGAGTGTGTGGCTCTGCAGTCCTGCTGTCCTGCTGAACATCACTTCCCCCCACCTTCCAGGAGATGTCTGCCTCAGCCTCTGGAACATGCTTTACTTTAGCTCAAAAGGTGGGCATCTCAAAGTCTATGGAAAACTCCCCAAAATTTCTATCAGGGAGTTAAGCATCCACTTCTCCATCCCCAAGTATTGTTTCTGTGTGTGCCACAAAATTCTCAAAATGTGCTTAAACGTTGTACTGGAAGCCGTATATAACAGACAAAATTCATAAGGACAAACTAGTCCGTTATATGCAGCACATACTGTAGTTTTAACCCCTTTATTATTCTTATTGCTACTTGTTCAGGGAAGTAACACATTTCTTGTGGAGGTACTGAAATTGATACAGTGTTCTTGATTGTTAAGTAATAGTTGTAATACAGGTGATACCAGTGAATCATTGTTCCCTTCCTCTGGGATTCCTTGAAGGTCTATATTCTAATGGGAATCAGTCCCTATTATAGTTTGATTATTTTAGTTTTTGTTGTTATTCTAGGTTGCATATTATCATCCTTTGTTTTATTTCAAATCTTAGACCCCTTCTGCATTTTAGTTATATGTATCTGAGATATGATACTTCCCTTTTTGTTTTTACTTTTTATCTTGGAGTTGTTATGGATCAAGTTAACGTGTGTGTTAGTCAGGTTAACTACTTCTTCATTACAAATGGCAGAGAAAGATTAACCTGAATACACTTTTCAGTTTTTCCAGGTAGGTTTCTTTTTTATGTTCTTTGAGTATAAAAAAAAATTCTCATCCTCTTCATAATTTTATTTGAAATTATCCTTCACTAACTGTTTTATCATAAATTGTGTTTTTCATTATATTTCTCTCATCCCCAGTATTTCCTCTTTAAGGACCCAAAGTGTATCCAAGATAACAATACTAGCATTAAATGGGTTTTAATATAGTCCAATAATTCCCTGGAGAGAGTAGCAATTGAATATCCGTGTATATCTAACTGGGTAAGAGCTTGTGATGGCTTCATTTCCAAAGCAGATTTTTGAATAAACGGCTCCTACATGAAATTTGGTGAAGACTGTTCTGTAGTTTCAGGAGACCAGTGATATCATGGCTTCATTCAAGGGCAATTCATTATGAAAAACAGAATGGGACTGTGATAAGTTATGCTATCTTCACTGAGCAAGGTTTTCAGTCCATTAATTGTTGTCTGTAATTCATTAACTACATGTGCTAGCCCAGATGGTTCAAATGGGTGCAAATCTGTCTCTCTCATCTTCTTGAAAGTGGTATTAGCCATCTGATCTATGGGTATAGACACATTAACTTTGTTGTTATAATTATGGGCCTCAGCTTCCTCCTTATCAACTTGTTGTGAGATCACACTATTTGTCTGGTGAGAACAGCGATGCTCTAGCTCAGCCATTTAGTTGCTCTTTTTCTAACACCAATCTCCCAGGGGTAGAATTCATCTTCCCCACAATTGTGTAGAAGCATTTTTCTCTATAAATTCAAACATTTTAGGTTGATCTCTATCTGCTTTTTCCTTTCCTTTGTTAATGTTCTTCTTTTCATTAGTTCCCCACCACCAGTAATATGATTATTTGTTAAGAAGTTAGAAGGTTCTTCTAACTCTAATCTCCTAGTTTTAGCTTTATTAATACAATTATTTAAATCATTAAGTATCAATAATATTTCATATGACTTTGTGTTTCTAGTTCTCATTTTAAGTATAGCTAAAAACTTCCTGTAGGCTAGTTGAATAGCTAATCAATAAAAACAAAATGGGTATTTAGAAAATATAAGACCAACAAGATCAGAAAGTCAAAAATGGTATTGACTGTCAAAGTATATCCAGCTCCTGTTTTCTCTTCTGAGTTCTCTTTCCTTTTGACTTTGCTCTGTCTCTTTATCCAGAGTTTCAAGCTTTCTGTTCTTCATGAGACTGAATTCTGTGTGCTAGTGCTGCTGGGTCACACACTCAAGGGATTATGTGACATAATGTCTCCTAAATGCTTAATAATAATAATGCTCCTAAATAATTTGGGCAGACTAGGTGGGCCAAGCAGTCCTTATCTGCTGTCAAAGTCTATGTTAAATGCCATTAAAGTGGATTAAAATTTAAATGTAAAAAGAATCAAGTTATTGAGACTTTAAAGCAAGTATTTTATCATTTATAAAAATTCTCAACTTTTATAAGAGATATTTTTTTAAATATTCTCCTTATGTTATTCAGTTCCGGTGGTCTACAAGGCTTAAAATGAAATCTGGGCTTTTTTAAGGTTATTTAAGTATAGCTAGTTATTACAATTTATATATCTTAAGAAACTTAATTTCAATCTGAGTCTTAAAAAGTCCTTTCAGTTTTTCAGAAACAGAAAGACACAAAAGCAATGAATTTACTTTCAGTTTGCATGTTTTAGAAAAGGAGAATTCCTGTTCTTCCATTCTCTTGTAATGCTCTGCATTCTTTGTGGTTTTGGCTGACAGTTCCACATGGTTTGGATGGCACAAAATCACCAAAACTGCCACATTTTTGCAGTAAAAGAGAAACTGTGCCTGCCTCAGTTTTGCTTATGACACCCAGACATGTCAAACAAACTCAGGTTTCATTTTAGATTGGAGATGTACTCTGCCCATATTATATCAGGTTTACAGTCTGGAGTCCCCCCAAAAAAAAAAAGTTAAGGCTACATTTTTAATCACATTTGCTTGTCTTACTTATAGTAAGAACGGAAGTTGTAGCATGCATCTGCACTCTGAACTGTGCTCCTGCTCAGGTCCCCTGTGTGAACTACAGTGCACACTGGTGGATTCATATACGCATATAGAGTGACATCAAAGCCAGGGACCATGTGTCTATTTCTTGGTTATTGGTTGATTTGAACCAGTTCCTTGACCAAATAAGAAAACGTCAAGGAGAGCACAAACAAAGCACGAGGGAAGCAAGAATTCACGTGGAAGTCAGGAATTCACATATATAGGGGATACATGATGGGCAGGAGTGGGATATGGAAAATATTCTCACTCCTGAAGAGTGAGCTGTGTATTCTCACATGTGCTGAAGGCACGAATGAAAATGCACAGCTCACTCTGCAGGAGTGAGAATATTTTCCATATCCCATGATCTGCCCATCATGTGTGTGATTTATACCACAGGGGCGAAAGCTTTAGGATCATTTTTTCTGATTCTGTGTGTTTCCTGCTCATTATGTGTGTGCTGTCAGTGTGTGTGTGTGTGTGTGTGTGTGTGTGTGTGTTCTGAATGGACTGGGAGTGAGAAACACAGCTGACAGTGTTTTGCAAAGCTAACTGAGTGAATCAGAGGCTCACTGAGAAAGACAAACTGCTGCAGGTAGCACTGAGAAACAGAAACTGCTTTGTAAAAGAGTTTCATTTAGATTTCAGGTTATTCTGAAGCTGAGATCAGCACGGTAATGGGCTAGGAAAGTTAGAAACACAATGGGCACAGGTGAGAGTGTTTTGCAAAGCTAATTGAGTAAGTTGCAGCTTCAGTGAGAAAGATAAACTATTTTCTGAAGCAGTTTCCTTTAGAGTGCAAGCTGCAGTGCAGTTATCCTCACTCTGGTGACATCAGCAGCGTATGGATAAATGTCAATATTCTCACTCTGCTGATGTTATCAGGATTTATCCTCACTGCAGTGGAAATAACACAGGATATCCTACTGAGAAAGCTCTCACCCCCTTGGTATAAATATATGTATATTTTTTTATATTGTATTTCCATTACAGCTTTATGATTTTATTAAAGAACACAACGACAAAGAGACCAATAGAGTCCTTTGCCATTGCTCTATCAAAAAAGGTTTCAAAAAGTTTTGTATGTGATTCTATCTATCCCAGACTAGAACCAAGCCAAAGGTATTTTTCTATCTAGTACCTTATTAAAAAGTAATAGTACTGTTAAAACTGTTTGATTCCATGAAGGGAACATGAGAAGCCAACAAACCAGCCAGCCATGGAGAAGCTAGGAGCCAGGGAGACCCCACCAGACCTCTCCAGAGCCACTGCAACTACTCATGCACCACTTCAACAAACATCACCCAAACACAGCTTAAAGAATAAATTACATTTCTCTGATCCCAATACAAAATGTAAAATCTAGGAAAATGAAATATAAACTATACAAAGCCTAGCCAAGTCTCATTAGGGAATTCTTATCTCCCAGCAACATCTCTCCAACCGATCAACTCAATAGAATTCTGGTCAGTACCCCAGTCCCTCAAGTAAATAGTTGTTTTTAGACCACATGTCCATTCAGTCATTGACCTGTCATGAGATATGGCATACAAAGTAATCAATTACAGCTAGTTATGATAGTAGATTCCATTCCCATGAAATCTTACTGCTGTATCTCATTGACCATAAACAACCACATAGCCACCAGATGTGATGACCACTGACCAATATGTGATTCAGTAATCTCAACATGATGAAGTCCACTTAGCTCATTTCCAAGCCACCAACTCAAGCAGTTGCCCCTGTAGTATTATTATTATTTCATATATTCTTCATACTATGTCTTCTGTGCATGAATTATCTGTGATCTTAATGCACAGTAATTTTAAGAAGGGATAACTGGCTATGAAGCCATGCCTTCACAGAAAGAGGACTTGGTATGCAGAGTTTCAAGATGGATAACATTGGTAAAAGTAATAAAAAAGTAGCTTTTGGATCTGGCAGGGTTTGATTGGTAGGTGATGCAATTACAGAAAAACATTGTTTTTTGAGTACAAGAATGTAAGGCAATAGAAACATAGGAACACAGGAACACAGAAGTTGACGGCAGAAGGAGATCACTAGGTCCATCTACTCTGCCCATTTGTTTTAGACCTATTTTGACACTCTAGTTGCCCTTTGTAGTCAGGGCTCCCTTGTGTCTATCCCATACATTCTTGAATCCCCCCACAGTGTTGACCCCCCAACCTCTTGGGGCAGATTGTTCCTTCTGTGAAGAAAAACTTCCTGGTGTTGGTAGACAACCTCCCTCCTTGCAGCCTGAGGTCATGTCCCTTGGTCCTGAGGCCCTTCTTGAAGTGAAAGGCTTGAACTGAAGATCACAGCATTGTAGAAATAATACCATATCTATTTATATGAGAGAAAGTATGGCAATTAGGGACTTGATATTTAGATATTTGTTCTGCATGTGCACCTGGCCAAAATTGGGTGAGCAAACATTTCACTTGCTTGCGTATGTATAAGCCTGTACTTAAGTTATCTTCTGAAGTCTTCAAAGACACAGATGGATGGGAAATTGATAGCTGTCTAAAAGAATGAGTACCAGCCTACACATTTGGTAGACCACTGGGTAAGAACTTGCATGTGTAAGAGAGGGGAGGACCATTTTCTGTGACTTTCGTTATTGCAGTAATTTGCCCCGGTGTCTCTGGGATCCTTTGGAAATGAGACCCTTGGCCCCAGCCAGTAACATTTTGATTAAAATGTTCAATAAATATTTAAAAATTAAACAAGAAATGATTTGGGGAGGGGGGTAGAAGCTAGATTCAAGATTCAGTAAATGTCTATGGCCCGGATAGACCTGTGAAGTTGAACTGCCTTCTCTGTTAAGAGATATGTTGCAGAAATCTCGACAATTTTCAGAATAGATTGAACGTCTAAAAAATAACTTTGAAAGAGCACCTTGTTGCCCCCCCCCACCGAAAGAAAAATTCCCTTACTAAATACCTCAAAAAGAACATGCCTGGTTACTTAAAGAGCTAGAGTATTGCCTTGAATCAGTAGTAACTTTCAGAAGTAGTCGGCTATCATTTCGTATATCAGAGATGGGATTCACCTTGTCATGTGGTGGTTGGGCTTAATTCATATCTTAGCTGACATCTCATAACCAAGAGCCCCCCCTTTGAAATTCATGAAGTGAAAGAAACAGTGAGAAAGAAAATAATACAATTTGGAAGGATTGCCATGGGGGGGTGCACTGGGTTCAGTTTTTTATTGCTGATTTATGCAGTGTACCTCTAGAATCTAAGGGGACTGATTAACATTTTGTTAATGAGCAAGGGTTGGGTTTGCTATATCTGGGTTTGAACAATTCAAATGGGCCCTTTCAAACTAATTGGGCCATTTGAAAACTATGAGGCGGTTCACAGGTCATGTGGTACAGTTGATATGTAAACAGCTGGATGAGGTGGCCAGTCCCTCACTTTACTTTACTACAAGGCGGAACCCTATTTGACCCTATCCTCTTCTACCTGTAGTTGGAGGCATATAATTTCTTGATATTTGAACACCTGTGTAACTGTTTTCAGCTATCTGTAAACACTGTTATATTTATAATAATTGTACCATAATGAGTTGGATGTATATAATCTCTTGATATTTGAATGCCTGTGTAACTGTTTTCGGTTATCTGTAATCACTGTTATATTTGTAATGTTTGTCAATAATGACCTGGTCAATAATGACCTGGAACTTTTGAAAACGAGTCCTGGACTCAAAGGTATTAATCCTAAACTGAAATAAATAAATTAAATAAATAAATAAATAAAATTGCACATCCTTACCACAAGGATACAGAGAACACATGGGTTTGTACAATCACAGTGGCAGTTTGCCCATGTTTACCTAATTTGAAAGACCATCTGCCCCTTTGGGCTCAGAAAAACAGCCTGATTTGTATTTTTTCAGTGGCGCTTCTTTTCTACACAAGTAAATTTGAGGAGATACAAATTTATTTTTAGTGGAACATATTTGCTTTAATTTTTTTTTTTTTTGCTTCTACCTGGAGTCCCCTGGGTGGTCCACTCCTTCAGACCCTGAAAACCCTGCTGCCTGTCAAACGTGTAGCCTGCTGCCATTCATAAAATAAAAGACAAACTATATTATTTGATAGTTGTAACAAGCATATCCCCAAATACAAAAAATCAAATAGTACCAAAACGAGACCAAAATGGCTAAACAACAAAATCACCAACCTTCTCAAAACGAAGAGAAAGGTATTTAATGCATACAAAAAAATGGTTCCACCATGCCATGGCTACATGGAATTTGCTGACCATCAGCACAGCGATGGCACAAAACCATGAACTGGTGTTGTGCCATTGCAGGGGGAACTGGTGTTTTTGTGGGGCTTTGCCCCCCACACCCTCCCCACACCTAAATTAACCAACTCCGAGTCTGAGTTGGTTCGGGGAGGGGGCGAACACCCTGAAGGCAACAGTGTCGGGAACCCAGCAGACCATCACAGTGAACTGCCGAAACTGTTGCTGTGATGGTCTTTGCTGTATTCCTTTCGCTGTTACAACATGATATCCCCAAAAAATCACTGACTGCATATAATTAAGACGCATTTAAACATATACAAAAATTATGTAAAAAAGAAATTGGCAAAGCAGAAAGAAAAACTGAGTTTCAATTGGCAAGAACGGAAAAAAAAAACAATGGGAAAGTGTTCTTTAGATATATTCATTTGTTAAAAAAAATAAGATGCAATGTGGGACCACTGGTATGTGACAATTCTAGTATAAACAACTAAAATGAAATGACTTTTTCTTTCATGGCCCCACCCTGTGGAAGGCCTAATCTCGTCAGATGAGAGAGTGCCTGACCGCTGACTTCCTTAAGTCTGAATTAAAAACATACCTGCTCAGCCAGGCATTTTCTGATGGGAGTTAGGCCTAGTTGTATCGCTTTCTGATTTTATATTTATTAAGATTGTCTTTAGATTATGTTTTGATTTATTGATGTTTGTATTAATTTTAAATTGTTTTAAGATGTGAAGTGCTTTGATGTAATGGAATTGCCGCTGACAAATAAAAGTTTGATTGATTAAATTACATATTTTTGTAAGATTTATGGTAGCAAATACAACATACCACTAAGTTCAACAGATAGCGCAGGTGAATATATAACAATTTCAGAAGACAACATTAAAGATAAAATATTAGGTTTAAAATCTGCCATCTCCTCGGAACAGATATGATTACTGGCAGTATGCTGAAAATCATGCAAAACTACCCCCTCTTGCCTCTAAGTGGGGGGGAGGAGAATTGGTTAACCAGGAAAGGCACACTAAGCCAGAACTTGTTTCCAGGTGCGACCTGGGAGCACAAGGAAGTTAAGTAACTTGCTTAGAATCACACAGTATGCAAGTGAGAGCTGATGGGATTCAAGCCCAGGTCTCCAAGTTTCCAGCTCAGTGGTCTTATCCACTATACTATACTGTCTCCAATAAAGTTTTTGTTCGAGAACAGCATTAATAAAGGTGAAGTCCCTATGGTCTGGAGGACCACTAATATCACTCCACTATTCAAAAAAGGAGACAAACAAAATATACGAAACTACAGGCCAATTAGCTTGACCTACATTGTGCGCAAGATCCTGGAAAGCATCATAAAATATAATCTCAATGCTTACATTCCAAATCTAGACCCGGAGCAACACGGTTCCATCAAAGATAGATTTTACATTATAAATCTTCTTTGCTTTTATGGGAAAATAAGTAGTCATTTAGACAATAAAATGCCCTGTGATGTCATTTTCTTGGTTCTTAGCAAGGCATTTGATTTAGTCCCACATGATACCATAATTTCTAAACTTACACAAACTGGTATACAATTTAAATTGGTCAAATGGCTAGCAAGATGGCTACACAGAAGAACATAAAGAGTGGTGATTAATGGATGCTCGTCGGAGGAGGGCCGGGTGACCAGTGGTGTTCGTCAAGGGTCGGTTCTCGGTCCTTTCCTTTCCTATGTTTTTATATCGGACTTAACTTAAGGGGTGAGTTGTTGGTCTGTTAAGTATGCCAACAATACCATGCTAGGAGGAACTTGTTTAATAGGCTGAAGAATCCGAAAAGATTTAAACCTAAACTCGGGTGGTGCTATGCAATGCAGGTCCATTAAAAACAAGACTGCAATTATTGCAGATCTTGTAGGAACGGTGGATCTGGCTTGCATCACCGAGACCTGGCTGGATGAGAACTCTGGCCCCATTTTGGAGGCTTTAACTCCAGCTGGGTACTTGATGATTCACCGCCCGAGATTGGATTGTGGGGGGGTGTTGCGGTCTGTTTTAAGACTGAACTTAACCTCACGAGTGTACCAGTTGAGGAGACTGAGTCATTCGAGTGTACCTGTGGTAGCAGGTGTAGGTTTTAGGATTGCTTTCATCTATTGTCCACCTGGAGATGAGAAGTGGTTCCTTCAGGAAGTGGCGGATTTCGTCATCGACATGGCATTCGAGTTGCCCAGACTGATGGTTCTGGGCGACTTCAACGCCTGAGTCGATGATGAATTCTCACAGTTTGGATAACACTTCCTCCAGTTGATGTCATCCTTGGGCCTTACACAGATAGTTATCATTGCTACCTATAAATATGGTCACTCCCTTGACTTAGTATTCCTCCTGTGGATTTAGGCCTCTGATCTGGGGGTGGAACCAGTTGGATGGTCTGACCACTACACCGTGGTGTTTAGTTTTAGCACCCCCCCTTCATAGGCCTACTCCTGTGGAGATGATCAGGTATCGCCCTTTACGAGATGTTAGCTCTGAAGGCCTGGCAGAGGTACTTAACCTGTCATCCCTTCCAGTGGCAAACAGCGACCCAGAGGCCCTCGTGATAGCCTATAATATGGCTATTTCAGTGGCCCTGGATGTCATTGCTCCTGTCCGTGTTCATCCTCTCTCCCTTTGCCCTCGATTCCCATGGTTTGATAGGACCTTGAGGGAGATGCAGCGACTAGCATGAAGGTTAGAGAGTTGCTGACAGAGATCCTCCCTTGATGCCAACCACCTTAAATTGATGGAGCATTATCAAGCCTATCAATCTGCAATCACCTGTAAGAAGGCAGAGTTCCTGTCTGGGGAGATTGCGGCTGCTCAGAATTGACCAGCTCAGCTCTTTCACACTGTAGACAGACTGTGCACCCAGCCTGCCTACAAGTTCGAAAAGCCTTTTTGGAAGTAGAGTGCGATGAACTTGCTCGATTCTTTGCAAATAAGGTGGCTGACATCAGGCCGGCACTCCATCCAGCACACTCTAAGGGTGTTGCTCTGGATCAGTGTGTGACTGCTGTTCCTCAGCTTTCCTGGAGTATCTGTGACCGACCGGAGTTCATGGATGTCATGCAGATTGTCCAGAATGCGCACCCTACATGCTGTAGTTTGGACCCAGAACCAACTTCCCTGATTATGGGTTGTATTGATTCCATTGGTCCGGTCCTCACACAGATAGTCAGGTGCTCCTTGGAAACAGGTGAGTTTCCCAGTTCCCTGAAGGAGGAGGTGGTAACACACCTCTTGAAGAAAGCTTCTTTGGACCCTGACTGCCATGCGAACTACAGACCAATCTCAAACCTTCCTTTTTTAGGGAAGATGATTGAGAAAGTAGTGGCCATACAGCTGGAGAACCATTTGACCATCCATGATATCTATGAACCCTTCCAGTCCAGTTTTTGAAAGAGGCATAGTACTCAGACAGTGCTGGTTTGGGTGCTCAATGATCTTCTGAAGGCTAGGGATCAGAAGAGCCATTCCATCCTGGTTCTTCTAGATCTCTCATCAGCATTTGACACTATGGACCATGGGGTCCTACTTGATCATCTGAGGTTCATCTGTGGATTATCGGGTGTAGTCATCAGGTGGTTTACATCTTACCTCACCAGAAGAACTCAGAGAGTGGTGTCTGGGATTTATTCCTCAGACCTAGTTTCTCTTTCTTGTGGGGTTTCTCAGGGTTCAATGTTGTCCCCAATGTTGTTCGCAGTGTACATGCTGCCCCTCGGAGACATTGTAAGAATGTATGGGCTGAGGTTTCACTGATATGCTGATGATACCCAGCTCTACCTTTCTTTTGCACCTGACCAGGATGGCGCTCTCTCAGTCTTTAATAACTGCCTTGCAGAAATCCAGGAGTGGATGGACTCGAGTTGTCTGAAGTTGAACTCAGATAAGACTGAGGTGCTGGTTGTGGATCCAGCACACCGGAAAGGGGGTCCGGGGGTTGGGTCACCCTCTGAGCTTTACCTTGGGGGCTTATCACTCCTGACTTCTGAAGAGGTGCAGAACCTGAAGGTAATTTTTGATGAAGGGCTAGCTCTGCATTCGCAGGTGTCTGCCGTTGTCAAGTCCTCTTTTTATCACCTGAGGAATATCTCCAGGATCAAGCACCTTGCTCTGTCTGGTGATCTTCCTATGCTGGTCCATGCCTTTGTGTCCTCATGCTTGGATTATTGCAATTCCCTTTACCTAGGGCTACCTGGGGTGGAAATCCACCACCTGCAGCTGGTGCAGAATGCAGTGGCCCGGCTTTTGACAAGAACTTCTTGGTCCAGTCATATCTCACTGGTGCTGCATGGACTGCACTGGCGCTGCACGGACTGCACTGGCTGCCAGTACAGTGGCAGATCACCTTTAATGTCGGTCTTCTGACTTTTAAAGCCCTACATGGACTGGTCCCAGGCTACTCGAAAGAGCTCCTGGTTCCTTACTGTCCTGGGCGATTGCTCCACTCAACTGATGAGGGGTTGCTAGAGATCCCGAGGGTACGCTTGAGATCTTCTGGGGCCCAGGCATTTATGCATGCAGCCCCTTCCCTCTGGAATTCTCTACCCCATCAGTTACAGAAGTGCACAACCGTGGAGGGATTTAAACAGGCCCTGAAAACATATATGTGGTGTTAAGTGTTTGATGGTTAATTTCTCCTCTCTAACTTTAGCAGTTGTTTTTATATTTTTAAGACACTGAGATGTCTGATGTGTTTTTAAACGTTGTTAGGCGACTTGGTTCTTGAAAGGCACCATAAAAATAAAGCTTATTATTATTATTTCCAATTGGGTGATAAAATGGAGGATGCAGTTTAACCTGGAGAAGTGCAGAGTAATTCACTTAGGTTTAGGCAATAGAAAACATACCTATCACTTATGCAGAAAGCAGTTATTAGAAACAGGAACTGAAAAAGTTCTTGGGATTTTTATTACCGACGATTTTGGTTTGACCAAACAAACAAATGAAATAATTAACAAAGCTAACAGACTGATTTGGACAATCAAAAACAACATAAAGTCTAGAGCGCCCGAGGTGCTACTGCCCCTGTATAGATCGTATGTGCATCCACACCTAGATTATTGCTCTCAGCTCTGGAATCCTCCAAAAAGAACAGACAGTAACCAACTGGAAAAAGTACGATGCAAAGGAACCAAACAATTCCAAGGTTTTAAAAATCTAGATTACAGTACAAGGTCACACAGGTGATATTTTATGTCATTGGAGCAGAGAACAGAGGGGGGTGTTTTATTACTATGGGACATTATAAATGACACCTATTTGTTCAGTGACTTTGGTTTTAATTTCAAGCAAGAGAATATTGCTACCAGAGGCCATCCTCTTCAATTGCAGTACCCAAAATATAACACAAAAAAAGTAATTTTTTTATACAAAGAGTAAAAACATGGAATTCACTATCATGTGGCAGCATATTGAGTCAAAGTAAGATGATGTTTAAAAATAAATTAGATGCTTGGATAATAGAAAAGAGTCAAACAGACTATTAGGGGTTTTTGATGGGAGTCTCTATAGGCATTTCTGCCTCCTCCTCCCTTCTTTACCTCAGTTACTGAACCTCAGTATTCATGGCCACTCAGTTCCCCAGTTTCTCCAGTCATCACTGGCTCCAGAGTTTCCCTTCTCTGGTGGGCTGTCCCCATCCTGGACTCGAGTGGGGAAGATGAAGAACAGACTGATTGGGGGTGGGCTAACTGAGGGGGTCATGGCAGCACTTAGTGGGGTCCTTGTAAGATTTTGTCATCCATTGCTCCCAGTGAGGCAATGTTCTACCATCACCTCTCCGCTAACATGGGCAAGTACTGTTTATTGTTACATTCTGGGGGCATGTGTCACAACATGTGGTTACCCACACCACTAAGTGTATCTCTGCCAGGCCATCACCAGAGTCCAGTGCCCAATTATTAAATACTGCTTATCATGTAAAATGCAGACAAGTCATGTAAATTCTGTCTGATACAGGAAAGAGTCAGCTCTCCCCCCACCACCACCAACAACTTGAACATTTTTATTAGGATAATTAAGCAATAAACTGAGTGCTGAGTGGTTACACTTACACAATCCATAAAACTTGTTAATTGTCAGGCTGATTGGACTCTGCATAATGTATTTAAGTGCTGTTAATCAAGATGAACTGGTGGATGCAGTCTGCATGCCAATCTGGGATCTGGCAATGTTACTTTGAAATCAGGTGAACATTATGTGGACCCCTGATCAGCACCATTAGTGATATGTCCCACTCCAGCTGCTAAAACAGATCACCTGATTCTCAGCAGGGCAGTGTAATGCAACTCACGAACCTGAAGTGAAGGGGTATATATGACAAAAAATCAGCCTGAGGAATGTCCGTACGCATGGAGAAGGCTGGCGCTGTGCAGGATGCGAATGGTTTCTTTCTAAAAGAAGAAATCTTTTGTCTCTGGGCATATACTGTACGTACACATGGGATGGAAACATGTACCGTACCTGTACAGTGCTATCCCAATTTATCTTTTATTGAGTCAGTTTTGCAGAAGGGGTCACCACAGTCCCTATGTCAGGACATTACCTTTGTACATTTGTGAATTTAGATCACTTTTATACCTATGATTTGCATTTTGTGTTTGTTAACATAGAAACATAGAATTTGTCAGCAGGTAAGCAGCACTTGGCTCACCCACTTTGTCCATTTTTGTCCCTGCCTATACTGTCACTACAGACCCTACCTGATCTTTGGCTACTCCCCCACCATTTCCTACCAAGATTCCTTTCTGCCTATCCTACTAATGTTGAAGCCCTCCACTGCTTTGCCCCTACCACTTCTGCTGGAAAACTGTTCCAGGTGTCCGCCCCTCTTCAACGAAAAAGTACTTCCTCACATCCCTCCCAAATTGACCCTCTTCCAGTTTCATTTCATACCTCCTTGTTCTCATGCACCTCCTCTTCTGGAAAATACTCCCCTACTGTACCTCATTCACCCCAGTGAGGTACTTATAGGTCTCTACCATGCCCTCCCCTTTCCAGGGCATAAATATTGAGAGCACTCTGTCTTTCCTCATTGGGCTTATGATGCAGCCCCTGCACCATTTGAGCTGCCTTTCTCTGGACAACCACTATCCTGTCTATGTCCTTCCTGAGATGTTATCTGCAGAACTGGACACAGTACTCCAGGTGGGGTCTCACCAACAATAAATAAAGTGGTAACACCACCTTTCTTCTTCTAATGGTGATTCCCCTCCTTATGTACCCCATCATGTCACTGGCCCTGCCTTCTGCCTTGTCACACTATCTCTCCACCTTGAGGTCATCAGATATGATTACCCAAAGTCCCTTTCCCTCTTTAGTGACCATCGGTACTTCTTCCCCCATTCTGTACACCGCCTTTGGGTTTCAGTGCCCAGATGCATGATTCTGCACTTTTTTGCATTGAAACCCAGCTGTCATACCCTTGATCATTCCTTCAGGTTCCTCAGGTCTCTACTTCTTCTCTCCACCCCCTCCAGAGTATCTACCCTATTGCAGATTTTGGTGTCATCTACAAAGAGACATACCTTCCCTTTTAGCCCCCTGTGCAATATTTTATGTAAAACCATTTATTTTATTTTATTTAATTTTTAGTCTTTAGTAACCAGATAAGGCCCACAAGGCACAAGTGCCTGTTTTCAAGGGCGACCTGGGAGCACTGGGCAGTCAAGTAACTTGCTCAGAGTCACACAGTATGCAAGTAGAGGTTGTGAGAATCAAACTCAGGTCTGGGCTGCTGGATGTACCAAGCTCGTTCACACCTCATTCCTCTAACCTCTAGGCTGTACTGCCAGCCGAAGAGGACTGATCCCAGCACTGTACCCTCAGATACCCTACTGGGTACTCTCCCCTCATTAGAGTGAGTGCTGTTTGCCACAACTCTCTGTTGCCTATGCATCAACCAGTTGCATACACAGTTACCACCATGGATTCCACCACAAACTACCCAGTTCCTTTATAAGCCTCCTGTATGGTATGGTGTCAAAGGCATTGCTGAAGTCTAAGTAGGCCACATCCACTGCCTCACCTTGATCTATTTCCCTGGTCACCCAGTCGAAGAAATTGTTCAGGCTTGTTTGACATGCCCTCCTCCCATGAAGCCATGCTGCCTTGGTTCTTGTAATCCACAGGATTCAAGATATTCCACTAGCCTTTCTGTTAGAAGTGTTTCCATTAACTTCCCCACCACTGATCAGCCCATATTTACCAGCCTCCTCCCTGCTGCCGCTTTAAGAAGCGGGACTACATCTGCCCTCTACCAATCTTCTGGAACCACTCCTGTCTCCAGTGACTTGTTGAATGCAGGGCTGTCAGACGTGCAGCCAGTACCCCCCTCAGCTCCCTCACCAATCTTGGGTGTACCCCATTTAGCCCCATAACCTTATCTACTTTCATATTTGCAAGTCCTTTCAGGACTCATTCTTCTGTGAATGGACTTGTGTCTGCCTCCCTCCCACCAGTGTTTCTGCTGCTTCTGTATGGTCTGTCCTCCTCTCCCTCCACTATGAAGACTGAGCAGAAGTATCTAGTCAGGATATCTGCTTTTTTCTGGTCCTCCTCTGCACAGACTCCCTTTGTCCTTCTTTTTTTGTGTGTGTGAATTTAGTGTTTGTGAAAGGTGCTGGACTAACAACACTGGGACCTGAAGTCCTCTGCTTATCCACATAACATGTACAGCACGGGTGATCACAGTGCAAGCTTCCCCACACTCCCCTGCCAGTGTTCCTCAACCCTGCCATGGAGGGACCACCATGTAGGTAAGAGGGTAGTTCGGACTCCATGCCCATTCAATCCATAGCCTCTCATGTGAGATTGCCAACAAGGTTGCCAATTTGTGCCAGATGTGTTGGTGGTTTGTGATGTGGACACCTGCCCACTGGGAACTGGACTGAGACCACCAGAACTCATTTCATATCGGCCACTGAACAGCCCTCTGGTGATAATGGCTGATAATGACTGTCAACCACTACTGATCTACGCTGGATTTGAACCCATGACCTAGAGCTGAAATGCTCCTTAACCCACTACCAACCCACTGATCCATCCCCCTGCCCTTCTTAACCTCACAATCCCTCCCCTTGTCATCTTCTTTTTGCTTATGAAGTATTTGTACAAAAGATTTGTCCCCCTTAGTTACCCTTTGGCTATCCTTTCTTCTGTTTGCACCTTTGTACCCCTCACTGCCTTCCTTGCTTCCCTCCAGTTTTCCTGCTACACCTCCCTATCCTCTTCTTTCTGTGTCTCCTTGTACCTCCTGAATACCAACCCTTTTAGCCCTTACCTTCTCAGCCACTTCCCTTGAGAACCATGGTGGTCTGCTTTTCTCCTGTTTTTGCCCACTTCTTTCACTCAAAGGTTTGTTGCCTTCACTATGCCATCCCTTAATTTGGCCCACTGTTACTCCACCCCACACAGGCAATCTCCACCACTAGGTTGTCTCTGAGGAATTTGCCATTTTTTTTTTAAATCTGCCCTCCTGAAGTCCAGGACCCTCATCCTTGTGTGGTTTGTCTCTGCCGCCATCCTTCTGTTAAGCTACACTATATGGTGATTGCTGGTCCCTATGTGGCATCCAACCTTGACAACTATAATAGAGTCCCTGTTTGTGAGCATTAGGTTGTATTGCTCCATTTTGAGTGGGATCTCTGACTAGTTGCCATAGAAATGCCCCCCCCTCTGAGAAGTCTAGGATGGCCCTGCTTCTGGTCAAGGCTGCAGCTGGGAGACACCACTCTACATCCAGCAGACTGAAGTCCCCCACCAGTAGCACCTCCCCCCTTGTCTGCCATCTTCAGATGGCTTCCCCCATTGCTTTATTCACTTCTTCCCCCTATTTTGGAGGTCTGTATTTCACCCCAGTGTGAACAGTGGTTCCGGCTACTATATCCAGGGTGTCCCACAACACCCTCTGTCCCATTCTTTACCCCTAGGTTCCCCTTCATTTCAGATGCTCTGATACCCTCCCTTACATATAGCACAACCCCTCCACCCTTCCTCCTCTCCCTATGCTTCCTGATCTGAGTGTAGCCTGGTATGGCATTGTCTCAGTTGTGGCTCTTCCAGCAGCACTGCCACTTGTAGTCAGCTAGGGGGAAGCACTGCAACACAGGATGTAATCCTTCTGCCCCAGAGAAGGAAAGTGTCTTCCGAACTCGCAATACTTTTCCTCTCAGCCAACCCTTAATGCTTCTGGCTCATTCACGAACCCAGGTCCCCAGCGTTACAAGCAGGAGTGCTATCATTGTGTCGATAGGCTGACAATTTCTAAAATGTAGAGAGTCTTTGAAATAGATTATGGCATAAGCAAATGTGGTGCAGAGCTCCTGATATGCATAGGAGAACAAACAACCAATTGATTTGCAGAATCCCAAGCAGACGTTTTACAATAGCACAAGAAACAAGCACTTGTCAATGCTGAATGTTGCTTGCTTCTATGTGCTGTTTAGGTATTTGGAAGTCATTGGAGTGCAAATATTGAAAATTTGCGAACTTACGAGCGTGTGTAGGAACTGTGCAACGTACGCTCGTAAAACAGTCATTGTTAGGAAATTTTTCACGAAATGTTCAACATAGCCATTTTAAGACCTCTGCTCATGAACACTGTCAGTGTGATTTTGTTAATGTGTCCCATATATTGAGTTTGCACACCGACTGAGCCATTGTGCGCTACATGGGCGGAAACACATTTTGGGTGAGATGTGAAAAATGACAGCTATACTACTCATAAGAAGGTGTGGTAAAATGGCAATGTTGAAAATCTGGAGTGAAAATATTGAAATTTCGCAAACTTATGAGCCTGCATAGGAACACTGCTTTCGTAAACAGTCATTTTTTGGAATTTTAGACAAATTTTCAACATGGGTTTTGGGACCCTTCTCATGAATGATGTCACTGTCATGGCAGTATTCCAGGCGAAGGAGTGATTTCGCAGTCACTGCCGAAATCACCGCCCGGACCAGAATAACGCCATGATAGTGACATCATTCATGAGAAGGGGTCCAAAACCCATGTTGAAAATTTGGTGCAAAATTCCAAAAATCCTGAGATATGCAAAGTTGAACCCCCCATCTAGCCCATTATACAGCTTACGGCATTTCCTCAGTTCACGGTCGGCTTTGAAGAGTGCAGACATGTTCCGGTCCACGAAGATTGTCGCGCGGAGTCGGAGGTAGAATGGGGTGAGGGGTGTGGGGAGGTTGGGTGCTCAGTGGGTGGAGTGCGGGTTGTGGGAGGGTTGGGAGGCTGACGCCCATGAGACCATTTTGTTTTTATAGGTTTAAAAAAGACATAGTCGGACGTTTGCCACGCTGGTGGGCTCCCAGCGTAGCACAGGGCGGGGGCTGTTCAGCCGATGAGGGATTAGGCACCTCCATGGCCAAGGACTGATTGCCACGCTGGGGTGGGCTCCCAGCGTGGCACCAACTCTGGGGGGGCGATGCAGCTCAGCCAGCGGGGATTGGGCACCCGTCGGCTACAGTGCGTGCGGGCGCGCACGCTGCGTGTGGGGGGCAGCTACACTTCTTATCAGTGCTCACTGGGCGTAGCTCCCCCTTTCAACTGTAAGCCACTGCATTTTGGAGCGTGTCATAGACAGCTCCAAAATGCATTGGCTTACAGGGGCCGCGCCTGCCAGCTCACTGACTGAATTGGAGGAGGATGTGACACACCTCCGAAATCTCCGATGATGGCACTATGTTTCTTGCACATGCGTGCAAGCAACATAAAAAGCATTTGTCAATGCCGAATGTTGCCATGCTGGCATTGGTAGTGCAGTGCGGGAAAACGTTTTAGGCAGGATGTGAAAAATGGCAGCTGTACAGTTCATAAGGAGGTGTAAAAAAATGCCAGTGTTGTGTGTGTGGCATGTAAATATAGCAAATTTGCGAAGTTACAGGAGTGCATGGGAAATGTACAACGCACGCTTGGAACACAGTCATTTTATGGGCGTTCGGCAGCAAATTTTCAACATAGGCATTTTAGCACCTCTGCTCATGTACAGTGTCACTGTTATTTCCTCAAACTGGCCCAAAAAGTGATTTCGCACAGCGACCGTGCAATTCTGCACTGGAAGTGCAAAAACACATTTTGGGCTGGATATGTGAAATGACAGCTGCACTGTTCATTAAGGGGTGTGGAAAAATGACAATGGTGAAAATCCAGAGTGAAAATATTACAAATGCACGACGTTATGAGCATGATTGCAATCTGCCAACGCACGCTCGTAACACAGTAATTTTAAGGGAGTATCATCACCAAATTTTCAACATAGGCATTTTAGGACCTCTGCTCTGAACTGTGTCACTGTCATTTTCATAATCCTGACCAAACACTGATTTCCACAGCGATTGTACTGGCAATGTAGAGCGCGGAAACACATTTTGGGCTGGATGTGGAAAATGACAGCTATACTATTCACAAGGAGGTGTGCAAAAATGACAATGTTGAAAATCTGGCATGAAAATATTGCGAATTCGCGAAGTTGTGAGCCTGCGTAGCAACTGCGCAATGCACGCTCGTAAAACAGTCATTTTTTTGATTATTTCCACCAAATTTGCAACATAGGCTTTTTGAGAGGCCACCTCATGAACACTGGCACTGTTGTTTCGTTAATCGGTCCCGAAAGGTGATTCTGCGCAGTGACTGCGAAATCACCTTTCAAGGCTGATTAATGCCATGACAGTGATAGAATTCATGAAGAGGGGTCCCAAAAACCCCATGTTGAAAATTTGGTGCCAAAATTCCAAAAAATGCTCGAGATATGCAGCAAAGTTGAAAAACCCCTATTCATTCCATTATACAGCTTACCGGCATTTCCTCAGTTCATGGTCGGCTTTGAAGAGTGCAGACATGTTCCCGGTCCACCGAAGATCGTCGCGCTGGACTCCGAAGGGAAGTATGGGGTGACAAGGGGTGTGGGGAGGCAGGGTGCACAGTGGGTGGGTGCGGGTTGTGGGAGGGGGTCCTGGGCGAGCTGCGAGGGACCGTTTCCTTCTTTACAGGATGAAAATAAAAAAGACATCAGGGGACCGTTTTCCTGTTTAACAGGTGCTTTGGTATGCTGGGGTGGGCTCCCAGCATGCCACCTAATGATGTGGGTGGGTGCATTAGCCGACAGGGGACTGGGCACCGTTGCTGGAAACAAGGAAAGAGGGGGAGCTGCAGGAGCCAAGGGAGATTGGGCACCCCCTCGGCTATACAAACAGAAGGGGGACGACATTATGCTGACAGGGAGTGGGCTCCCCATCGGCAACATTCAAGGGGAAGGAGGGAGGGATACATGCTGATGGGGATTGTTCACCCCGGCGGCAAAGAGAAACTGTTGGGGGCACCCCCTTGGCAATCCAAAAAGGGGGGGTTGTTACATGATGCCGATGGGAATTAGGCAACCCCGTCGGCACACAATAAATGAAGAGGGGTTTGCAACAACGGCAGTCACTGCCGCAATGTTGCTTGCACTTAGGGAAAGGCGTGCTGTGGTCACGCTGCATGAGAGCTTCGCTCTCATTGCAGCGGACCTTTTCATTGATCTCTTCACCTCATTAGCCAGGCAGGTGTCGGCCCCTGCTGCTGGCTGATTGGGAATTGCAGGACGCACCTACTGGTGCGTGCCCTGCAGTCGCCCAACAGCGACTGCGCCTCCAAAGCTGCACTGTCCCAAGATGTTGGCTGCACAAGTGCGCCAACATAAAAATGCATGAAGTTGCTTCTGAATAGAGGTTAGAGTAACGAGCTGTGAATGAGCTGGTACACCAAGCAGACTCAAGTTTGATTCTCACAACCAGGGCTCCAGATAAGGTGAGTACCGACCTATTTTACTCACCTCATTTTAGGAAATACGCTTCAGAATTTTTTTTTTAATGAGTACCAATACTCACCAACATTTGCAAATGCTCCACACTCCATACAATAGTGCTTTGCAACATAACTGGGGATTCAAAAGGAGCTTGCATTTTTTTTTAAAAACAGATTTCCAGCACTCAAGTGCATTCCAGTTTTAAGCTTTAAAACTGGTGAGTAAATTACTCCTGCCTGCCAACATTATTTGGAGCACTGTTGGCACCAAGAAACTACAGTGTTTTAAAAAATGTACTCCCATCTCCATCCAGACATTTGTACGCATCTGAATTTGGTTTTACTCACCCCACTTTCAAAATGAGGAGTACAGTACTCTTCCCAAAAAATCTTATCTGGGGCCCTGCTCACAACCTCCACTTACATACTGTGTGACCCTGAGCAAGTCACTTAACCTCCCCAGTGCTCCAGGGTTGTCCCTGAAAACAGGCACTTGTGCTTCGTGGGCTTTACCCAGTTACCAACAGAATAAAAAAAATGGTTTAATGAATTACTGCTCCACGTTTTATCAGAGTTTAAAAGTGACACTTTTTGCTAGCAATGATTATTTTATTAAGCTGTGATGAAAAGTGTCTGAAGGTTTAATAATTAAGCCTTCTCTGCCTTTTAATGAAATTAGTCTCCATGTCTTTCATATTCCTGAGACACTCCTGGGCCACTAAGATGTCATTTTTATCATCTAATATCTTTGCCTCCTAATTTTCTCATTCATTCAGATTTTAATCAATCTGAGTTTGCAAATGAGCAGAATCGAATTTACTACCAGCCTGGGTTGAAATTCAAGAACATCTGAGCAAAGTGTGTTTAAATAATTTAGCTGTACGTGCAGAATCCTTCATCAAACGTGGGGCAATCTGTCTTTTGTCTTCGTGTTCCTTTCAGTTTGGGTTTTATGGTGGCAGTTCTATCTTGCAGTGTGCAAAGTTCTGGGGACTGTTAACGCACTTAAAAGATTCTGTTTTTTAAACTTTTTTTTGGTCAAGTTTTCCTTATTTCATGTCATTATTTCTAAAAGAAATCACTGTGAAACTAGAGGAAAGGTAGTTAGGGCTCACCATTGGTGCTAGTCCCAAGCCGTCGCGCCAGTGCACATGGGCACACAGGAAGGCTAACAGAATGCTGGAATGTATGGGGACAAAATTTTCTAGCAGGAGGAAGTAGTACTTTTGCCTCTCTTTGGGCCCTTGGTGAGGCCAGGCCTGGAGTACTTTGGTACTTTGTCCAGTTCTATAACTCACACCTGAACAAGGACATATATATGTGTATATATATATATATATACACACACACACACATACACACAACATGAGGGGAGTAAAAATTACAAAAATCATAGAATCAAGGCAGTGGGGAGACCCAGTGGGATGCTGGGGTGCATAGGGAGGGGTATCACCAGCAGAAAGAGGGAAGTGGTGATACCCCTGTATCAGTCACTGGTGAGACTTCACCTAGAGTACTGTGTTCAAGTCTGGAGACCACATCTTAGGAAGGACATAGAGCAGAGGTGGTCAAGATGAAAGCAGCTAAAATGGTGAAGGGTCTGCATCTATATGTACAACCTGGAGGAAAGAAGTGAGAGAGGGGATATGATAGAGACTTTCAGATACCTCATGGATATAAATAAGGTTAAAGAAGAAAGCCTTTTCAAAGCAAAAGATGTTCAGGAACTAGTGACATCAGTATCAGCAACATATCACAAAATATTGAAAATCTGAAAGTGGACATGCCAATGGGACCAGACAGGATACATCCAGGGATATTGAGGGAGCTCAGAGAGGTGCTGGCTGCACATCTGACAGTCCTGTTCAACCACTCACTGGAAACA
This sequence comes from Neoceratodus forsteri, assembly GCA_016271365.2. Classification (NCBI taxonomy): domain Eukaryota; kingdom Metazoa; phylum Chordata; order Ceratodontiformes; family Ceratodontidae; genus Neoceratodus; species Neoceratodus forsteri. The sequence continues at coordinate 18,378,955 of CM057458.1, read as the reverse complement.
GGGGTAGTCCCAGAGGACTGAAGGAGGGCTGACGTAGTCCCACTTCACAAAAGTGGTAGTAAAGAGGAAGCTGTAATTTACAGGCCAGTCGGCCTGACCTCAGTGGTGGGGAAATTAATGGCATCACTACTGAAAGAAAGGACTGTGGAATATCTTGAATCCAGTGGCTTACAAGATCTGAAGCAGCATGGAGTCACGAGGGGGAGGTCATGTCAAACAGATGTATAGATTTTTTTTGACTGGGTGAACAGGGAAGTAGATCAGGGTGGAGAAGTGGATGGAGTTTACCTAGATTTCAGTAGGGCCTTAAACACCATTCCTCATAGGAGACTCGTAAATAAACTGAGCAGCCTGGGAGTAAGTCTAAAGGTGTAAACTGTGTAAAACATTTGTTGGTTGACAGGAGAGTGAGGACAGTGGTAAACAGAGTTCACTCCAAAGAAGGAAGGGTGACCATACCTCTCAACCTTCTGCCTCATAAATCAGGGACAAGGCTTAAAAAAAATCAGGAACAAAGGACCAAAATCAGGGACACATTTTCAAAATTGATGATATTCACTCAGGAAGCTGGTAGAATAAGGGGCTTAGTGTAAAATGCATTTTCTAAGGAAGATCAAGTCTGTAACTTAATGTTTGAAATTATTTTGTGCTTACAAACCCCAATGTTTGGTCAATGAAACACAATTTTTAGGGGGGACTGAGTAAAATTTTGAGACAAAATCAGGGACATCCCTGAAAATCAATGACAGTTGAGAGGTATGAGGGTGACCAGCAGGGAGCCACAAGGATTGGTATTGGGACTGGTCCTCTTTACTGGCTTTATTAGTGGCATTTCAGAGGGACTAGATGGGAAGGTATGTCTTTTTGCAGATGACACTAAGATCTGTAATAAGGTAGACACTCCGGGGGGGGGGCATGGAAAACATTAAGAGGAATCTTGGAAAACTGGCAGAGTGGTCAAGAGTGTGGCAACTGAATTTCAATGCAAAAAAGTGTAAAATCATACACTGGGGGTGCAGAAGCAAAGGGGTAGAGTAAAAAATGGGCGGAGTGGTACTGGTGACCACCAAACAGGAAAGAGGCCAAAGGGTAATCATATCTGATGACCTAAAGGTGGGCAAGCAGTGTGACAAGGCAGTGGGGAGAGCCAGTGGGATGCTGGGTTACATAAAGGAGGGGTATCATCAGCAGAAAGAGGGAGGAGGTGATACAGCTGTTTCAGTCACTTGTGAGACCTCACCTAGAGTACTGTGTCCAATTCTGGAGACCTCATCTCAGAAAGGCGGAAGACAGAACAGAGGTGGTCCAGAAGAGAGTGACTAAAATGGTGACGGATCTGCATCAATAGTCCTGAGGAGAGACTGAAGAACCTCAGTATGTATACTCTGGAGGAAAGGAGTGAGAGAGGGGATATGATACAGACTTTCAAATACCTCACGGGTATAAATAAGGTTCAAGAAGAAAATCTTTTTCGGAGCAAAATATGTTCAAGAACTAGGGACCATGCTATGAAACTGGAGGGGAGTAGGCTCAGGAGAGATGTACAGAAGTACTTCTTCACAGAAAGAGTGGTGGATACCTGGAACAGCCTCCCAGATGAGGTGGTAGGGGCAAAAACTGTAATGGAATTCAAGAAAGCATGTCATAGGCATAAGGGAGCCTTGTGGCAAGGGAAGAGGGGGTAAAGCCAGAGATCTAGTAGGATCTGTGGTGTTACAGGAGGTAGGGAGAAATTGGCAGACTGGGTGGGCCAAGCAGTCCTTACCTGCTGTCAATTTCAATGTTTCTGTTTCTATTGCTGCTGTTTTCACAGTGGATACTTTTAAGGTTGTTGTCATGACAGTGGAATATTGAACCAATCAGAGAGCAGCTTTCAAAATGCTGAAGACATCACAATGCTTAGTGCAGCTCTGACACCAGCTGTTAAAATCAAAGAAAAACAGCAAAATCTTCGAACAAACTCCAGTTTTTAAAACTATAACTTGCAAACTGCTGTTGTATATATCATATATACAACAGTCTGACTCTTAATAGGCAATTCATCATCACTTGTGAGTGGATAGGACTTCCATAACTCAATCATAGCTCTGCCACTCATGAGTGATGGTCCTGCCCCCTCATACTTGAAGATAAATTGCATATTTTCTTTTCATTTCATTTTTATTGGTTATACTGGAATGGCATGTGAGCATTACTGCCCGTTTACACAAGCGTCCAGTTACATACAACAATCATGAGACATGCCCTAGGCCAAAACATTTAACTAACAGCGGGGTTAATACAGTGGTACATAAAATCAGGATAATATAGACTAAAGAGCAAACCATGAACTAGCCTCAGCGTATTAACAAATACAAGGTGACATTAAGTATTCAGTGAGGGTTTAACAATAATATAACAGTGGGAAGCAAAAAATTTAAGTGCAATCTAAAGACTAGCCTAGGTGGATTGACCATACTACAAGTGCTAGAAAGACAGGGTAAGTGCCAGAGGTGGATAACCAGAGAGTGAGGGGGAAAAGAGTGCAGAAGGGGAGCCAGATTAGGGCTGCGAGCAGGTGCAGGTGGGAGAGAAATGTCTCCTGATACTGTGTTTGAAGGCATTTGTGGAGGGACAGAGTTTCAGTTCCGGAGGGAGAGAGTTGAAGAGCTTGGGTCCCATAAAAGAGAGTGTTTTCTGGCCTTGCGTGGTCTGGCAGAAAGGAGCAGTGAAAGAGAGAGTGGAGGACAGTCTAGTGGTCCTGGTGGTGGTGGCTGTCTGGAAGAGAGAGGTGAGGCAATCAGGGAGCAGTCCATGGGAGCATTTGAAGAAGAAGGTGGCCATCTTACAGTTGAGGTGGGCCTCAAGGGAGGGTCAATTGGTGAGCTTATAAAGGTCACAGTGGTGGGTGAGTTTAGGGAGACCAGAGGCAAAGTGGATAGCATTGTGGTAGGAGCTTTGAAGTCGGGAGAAATGTTTGATAGACAGGCAGGGGAGGGAAACAAGTGAACCATAGTCGAAGACAGGAAGGAGGAAGCTGGAGACTAAGAGGGATTTGGAGTCCCTGTTAAGGTAATGCTTGGTTCTGTGGAGGACACCAAGGTGTTTGTGAGCTTTTTTTGGATTGTGAGGCTAGTGTGAGCATCGAATTGAGGTGGTTATCCAGGAGTTAGCCAAGGTACTTGAATTCAATGACTCTTTCAAGGGAGTTACCAAGGTTGTCATAGAGGGAGAGGTCAAAGCCAAGGGGTTTGTGGGGCTGGAAAAAAACATGAACTCAGTTTATTTGGAGTTGAGTACAAGATCTTTGGACGTGAACCAGGTGTGAAGTCTGCTGAAATTGAATTGCAGTTTGTTAATGACAGCGTTGTGATTTTTATCCTGACAGAAAAGGACCATACCCTGTACAGAGTCTGTCCAAAGGCAAGCTACAATGATACAGAGTCAGTAAGGGAAAACATGAGGAGTGCCGAGTCAGTTTTAACATGTATGTACTCACTAGAGGCCAAAAGAGAGAGGGGGGGGGTACGATGGAAACCTTTAAATACCTGTGGAGACTAAACAAGGTAGAGTGTCAGGTCATGTGGAATGTTATTGTTGGCTGCCTCTGATAATTCATCTTTCTGTTCACTTCACATCATTCCTCTGAAGCATATCCTACAGTACATCCATGCTGTGTTGTGATGTTGCCAGTGAGATTTAAGTTGTAGCACGGCATGTACATACTTAAAATACTGACTATGTGACTCCCTCACTCAAGGTATGTAAAGACCTGAATATCAAGGTAAGTAGTTGTGAATGATTTGTGAACAATTATGTCTTATGTTACAATTAAATAGTTACGGGCTGTGTGGAACATTGAAATTCTGACAGAAAGAAATTCTGCAGAATTTTTGAAAATTCTGCAGAATTCCACCGGTTATAGAATTCCGACATTTTGCATGCAAAATGGTTTTTGCTGGTTAATATTTCATTGTTTATAAAAACTGCAGATTCTTTTTCCACAATCTGCAATTATTCTGATGTTAACGTGATACGTGGAAAGCTATTCCTCAGTTTACACAGACAGACTTTCCGGAATTTGGCAGAATTTAAAATGAAATTCCCAAAAATAATTTTGGAAACAGAATTGCCAACCTACCCCATATCCATGAGAGAATTCTGCATCCTGCACAGCCGTAGTAGAGTCCCATGATTTGTTCCAGCATTGCGGGGGATCAACAACTGGAGGGCACAGTCATTGGCTGGAGGGGTGGCTTCAGGAAGGATGTGAGGTATTGCTTCTTCAGAGAAAGAGTGCTGGATAAATGGGACAGCCTGTCAGAGTGGCAGTAAGCACCAAGATGGTGATGAGTTGCAAGGGAGCGTGGGATGGCTATAAAGGGTTGGTGAAAGCAAAGGCAGGGGAAATGGAATGGAGCTGGGGAAGGGAATGGGCTGAACAGGACTAGGGCGTTGACCAAGGCACACACAATCATAAGTTGGAACAGTTTAGTTAGGAATATGTGCAGACAGGATGGCCTATGAGTCTTATTCTGTCAGCATTTGTACTGAATGTTTCTGTTTCATACATACAGCAGATACATACCATGTACTGTACTTCATAGAAACACAGAAACAGAGAAGCTCACGACAGATAAGGGCCACATGGCCCATCCAGTCTGCCTTTTTTGTTGCACTGTTTACACTGTACAACCCTCCAGGTCTACGGCATTTTCTATGCCACCCCTTACCTATCCCTTATGACTCCCTTATGCTCATCCCAGACTTTTTTGAATCCCACTGTTTTCACCCCCACAACCTCCACTGGAAGACCATTCCAGGTGCTCACAACCATTTATGTGAAGAAGTATTTTCTCACATCTGTCCTGTCTCCCTCCAGCTTCATATCATGGCCCCTTATTCGGGAGCATCCTTTCCACTGAAAAATACCTCCCACTTGTACCTTATTCACCCCGGTGAGGTATTTAAGTTTCAGTCACATCTCCCCTTTCCCTCTTCTTCTCCAGGGTGTACATGTTTAATTCCTTTAGCCTCTCCTCACAGGACATTTGCTGTAGACCTTGTGCCATCTCAGTAGCCCTCCTTTGGACGGCCTCCATCCTATGTCCTTCCTAAAATGTGGCCTCCAAAACTGGGCACAGTACACCAGGTGGGGTCTTACTAAAGACCTATATAGTGGCAACACCACTTCCTTCCTCCTGCTGGTAATATCCCTACCTATACATCCCAGCATCCCACTAGCTCTCCTGATCTGTTTGTTGCATTGTCTAGCCACCTTCAGGTCATCCAATATGATTACTCCCACATCTCTTTCCTGCTTGGTCACTGCTAGTATTTCTCCCCCCATTTTGTACTGCACCCCCAGGTTTCTGCCGACCCAAGTGCATTATTTTGCACTTTATTGTATTAAACCTTAGTTGACAGACTTTTGACCACTCCTCCAGTCATTCAAATCTCTTTCCATCCTTTGTACCCCCTCCGCAGAGTCCACCCTGTTGCAAATCTTGGTGTCATCCACACAGCAACAGACCTTCCCTTCCAGTTCCTCTACTATGTCACTAATGAAGACATTAAAGAGGACAGGCCCCAGTACTGACCTCTGTGGTTCCCCACTGGTCACTCTCCCCTCCTCAGAGCAAACTTCATTTTCCACCACCCTCTGCCTCCTTTCCCCTAACCAGTTTCTTAGCATAGAAACATAGACCTTGAAGACAGATAAGGACCGTTTGGCCCACCTAGTCTGCCCATTTCCCTACCTATTGGATAAGCTGCAGATCCAAGTTAACCAAAGCCTACTTCCTCCTACCCCTCCACTTTAATTGACTTATGTCTGTCCCATGCATTCTTGAATTCCCCAACTGTTTTTGACCCATGACCTCCACAGGAAGGCCGTTCCATGCATCCACCACCCTCTCCATGAAAAAATACTTCCTCTCATTGCGCCTGAGCCATCCCCCCTCTATCTTCAAATTGTGCCCCCTTGTTCTTGCACATCTCTTTTTCTGAAAGATGCTACCCTCTTGGACTTTGTTGATTTCCTTGAAGTACTTGAAAGTTTCTATCATGTCCCCTCTCTCCCTTCTTTCCTCAAGGGTATACATATTAAGCTCTTTTAGTCTCTTTTCGTATGGTTTCTGGTGCAGACCCTGCACCATTTTGGTTGCCCTCCTCTGGACAGCCTCCATCCTGTCTATGTCCTTGCAGAGAGGGGTCTCCAGAACTGCACGCAGTACTCCAGATGGGGTCTCACCAACTGTCTGTACAGAGGAATAACAACGTCCTGTTTTCTACTGGTGATGCCTCTCCCTATGCATCCCAGTACCCCCCAGCCCTCCTTACTGTCTTCTCACATTGCTTGCCTACCTTAAAATCATCTGATATGACTACCCCCAGGTCCCTTTCCATTTTTGTTGTTGTTAGTACCCCCCACCCCCATTGTGTACTCTTTCCCTGGGGTTATGTTTCCCAGGTGCATTACTTTGCACTTCTTTGTATTGAATCTAAACTGCCATACTTTTAACCATTCCTCCAACCTTGCCAAGTCCCTTCCCATCCTTTCCACCCCCCTTGTGTATCAACCCTGTTGCAGATCTATGTGTCATCTGCAAAGAGGAATACTTTTCCTTCTAGCCCCTCCGCAATGTCACTTATTAAAGCATTAAAGAGGACCGGTCCCAGTACTGAACCCTGCAGAACCCCACTAGTAACCCCCATTTCTTCAGAGTGTACTCTGTTTACTATTACTCTCTGCATCCTGTTGTCCAGCCAATGTGTTATCCAGGCTACCATCCTGGGACCCACTATCAGGCTGGCTAACTTGTTTATTAATCTTTGTGTGGGACTGTGTCAAATGCTTTGCTAAAGTCTAGGTATGCCATATCTACAGCCCCTCTCTGGTCTACTATTTTGGTCACCCAGTCAAAGAAATCTATTAGATTCGTCTGACATGACCCGCTGTGAATCCATGCTGCCTTGGGTCTTGTGCCCCGCTGGCCTCTAGGTTCTCAACAATTCTTTCTTTCAGAAGTGATTCAATCACCCCTACCAGGAAAAACTACAAATCAGGGACCAGCACCCTCATTGACTGGATCCTTACCAGCCACCCTACCTGTATAACCAATGTAAGTGTTCTCCCTGATTCGCTCAGTGATCACTCTCCTAAAATATGTACCTGGACAAATAGGTTTCGTAAGCTGCCTCCAAAAACCATCTATGGCAGAGTCCTACCTTATGGCAACCTTACTCATCTTAAGACCTGTCTTAGGCAGATAGACTGGTCCTTGATTTACAAAACTCAAGATGTTGACCTAGCCCTTGATTACTTTATTGCTACTTTCAACACTGCCTGTGACACCTATGCACCAGTAAAAAAGCGCAAAATCAAAGCACTCACAAATCCCTGGCTCACGGCGAAGCTATTGGCACAACTCAAAAGTAGGGATCACCTCTGGACCACTGCAAGAGCTACTAGCACTCTGTCAGACATCCAAAAATATAAACAGGCTCGCAACCACTGTACTAAACAGATCCGCTTGATGAAGAGCTCCTACTTCAAGAATGCCCTATCCAACTCCTGGGGTGAAGGGAAATCCTTCTGGGACAACATAAAGAATCTCATGGGTCAGCAGTCCAAATCCTCTCCTACAACAATGAATGTGGATGGAACCACTACATTAGACCCAGAGATCATTGCAAACACCCTAAATGAAACCTTCACAAACCTTAGTGGTGTCCTCTCATCTGATTTCTTCACTGATGCTGACCCTCCAATTTCTACTTCTACTACTGCATCTCCAACCAAACCACCCTTCCATTTCAAACTAGTAACGGCCCATGATGTCTATAAATATGTAAAGAAGGCCATTTCTAAGTCCCGAGCAAGCAGCAACACTATTGACCTTAAACTTCTGTCCCTCACTCTGGAGGAAGTGCTGCTCCCCCTCACGAAAATTTTCAATCTCTCCCTCTGCTACAGCCATTTCCCTAGGAAATGGAAGGCTGCAGTTGTCACTCTGGTGCACAAAAGTGGAGATAAGTCACTGCCTGGTAACTATCGACCGATATCAATACTACCACCTCTCTCTAAGGCCCTTGAACGCATGGTGGCGGACCAACTTTCAGACTACCTGGAAAAGCACAACATTCTATGCACTCAGCAGCATGGATTTAGGAAAGGGCACAGCACATCAGCTGCCCTACTTGAATTCTCAGGAGCAATCCACAATGCCATGGACAAAGAAACCTAAATGGAGCAGTCTACATTGACTTAACCAAGGCATTTGATACAGTACACCATGGCCTACTCATCAAACAACTACTATTCCTAGGGCTCTCGCAGGGTCCTTGTGATTGGGTAAAAAATTACCTTGCTCAGCACTCTCAATCTGTAAAAGTAGCAGGAGTTCTCTCAGACTCAAAACTGGTTCGCTCAAGAGTTCCCCAGGGATCCATCCTGGTCCCCCTCCTTTTCAGCCTTTTCCTAAACTCCTCCCCAAATCCTGCCCTGAACAAATAATCCTCTATGCCGATGATGCCGTGATTCTTGCCACTCATAAAGATCTGAACCTCTTACGCCTCAACCTTCAGCATGCTTTTTCCAAAGTTGAGATGTGGTTCCTTGAACATAAGCTGGTTCTAAACCACAAAAAAACTAAATCCATGCTCTTCTCTAACCCGCAAAACAAGAAACAGCAAGTCCCACTCACCATTAATACATACCTGGGAAATACCCTTGAACAAGTGCCAATTTTCAAGTATCTTGGAATCAGCTTTGATCAAGGCCTAACCTTTGAAACTCACATTGATAGTACAGCAAAAACTATTAATCAGCAAATTGGGATTCTGTATCGGAACTGACAGCTCCTTACCCATTCTGCACTGAGGACTGCCATCCAATCCTCTATCATCTCAGTCGTTGACTATGGCTTAGTTATATACGGATCTGCCACTACTACAGCACTTAGTCACATTACAACATAAGGCCTGTCGTCTGCTCACTGGTGCACATCGACATACCCACACATGTGAACTCTATGCTGACTCAGGTTGGTTGCAACTCTCAAACCGGATAAAGTACCTTACCTGCCTGATGGCAAAATCCACTCTGGGCCTCACTCCACCTTGTATCCAAGCCCTGTTATGCCCGAGTGCTAGCACCCGCTTTACCAGAAGATCAGAACACCAGCCTCCAAGTCCCCCTGATGCCGGACTTCTCTGGGACAAAGATCATTTGCCTATCGTGCCCCAGCTGGCTAAATGCCCTAAGCACTCCTATTACTGCCTCCACCTCTCTAGGTATTTTCAAATCAAGGCTTTTCTCTCACCTTGCCACCTCCAGCTCCTGTGACTGCCCTGATTAAACCTCCTATTTTCTCACTACCCACCCTGTTCCGTTATTTGACAAAGACATGTTTGGGAAACCTTTTCTCCTGCTATTGTCTGCTCCCCACACCTTTCACTTCACCCTCTCTGTTCTGGACTTTTTTCCCTATTTGATTCTCCTAATCTGGCATGACCTCTTTCTTGTAATAATAATGTGATTATTGATATCTCATGTCCTTTTGCACAAATGATTTGATATGTATTTGTATATGTTTTCTCGCTCTTGACAAAGCACAAATTGTTGTGTTATCTATGTAACCTTTTTTGTACTGTACCTAATTGACGTGGAACCTTTGTAAAAGAGCCTCTGGCTCAAAGGTAGTAATTCCTAGAACAATAAACTAATCATTTTCCCTATCACTGAGGTCAAACTAACAGGTCTGTAGTTTCCTACCTCTGCCTTGCTCTCACATTTGTGAAAGGAAATCACATCCACCCCCCTCCTTCAGTCCTCAGGTACCAAACCATCCTCCCATGATTTGTTAAAAAAGGTAGTCAGTGGTGTCACTAGTTCTCCCCTTAGTTCTTTTAGAATTCTGGGGTGAATCCCGTCAGGCCCTATTGCTTTGTCCACCTTGAGTTTTAGGAGTTCTTTCATGACCCTTTCTTCTGTGAATGGACTGGTATCGACCCACCTGTAAAGAGTGCATCTATTGTTTGGTTTAGGTACCTCCCCCTCTTTTTCTTTTGTGAATACTGAGGAAAAATATTCTTTCAGTATCTCTGCCTTTTCACTGTCATGCTCTGCCCACCTCCCCTCCCTTTTATTAAGCCTCACTATGTCTCCCTTGGTCTTTCTTCGCTCTCTAATGTACCTATAAAAGGTTTTTACCTCTTCTTAACTGAGTTTGCTATCTTTTCCTCAGTTTGGGCCTTCGCTCTTCTAACTGCCTTCCCCGCTTCCTTCTGCTTTAACGTATACAGTTCTCTGTCCTGTTCCTTCTATGACTGCCTATACTTCCTGGATGCTATCTTTTTCTCCTCAACCTTCTCTGCCACCTTTTTTGGGAACCATAGTGTTTTTTTTTACTTTGTTTTGTTTTATTTGCTTCACACAAAGGCCTGTTGCCTCTGTGATGGCAGTTTTGATTTTTCCCTGTTGTTCTTCCACTCCTTCTTCCTGCCAATTTGCTAGTGCATTCTTTAGGCACTCACCCATTTTGCCAAGGTCTGCCCTCCTAAAGTCCACTACCCTCGCTTTTGTATGGCTTGACTCTACAGCTGTGTTTCTCGTGAACCACACAGTTTGGTGGTCACTTGTTCCCAGATAGCTACCCACTTCTGAATCTGTGATCCTCTCTCCATCCCCATGTGAGAATACCAGGTCTAAGATTGCTCCCTTCCGAGTGGGTTCCATCACTAACTGTCTGAGGCATGCCCCCTGTAGGGCATTGAGAATGACCTTGCTCTTGGATGTTGCTGCAGCAAATGTGCTCCAGTTAACATCTGGCATATTCAGGTCCCCCATCAACAACATCTCTCCTTTTTCTGCTATCCTAAGGGTGACTTCTATCAGATTAGTGAGGGGATAAGGGGCAGACTAGATGGGCCAAGAGGTCCTTTTCTGCTGTCAAGTTCTATGATTCTATGATTTCCTTGTCCATTTCCTTCCCCTGAGATGGGGGTCTGTATACAACCCCGGTGTGGATTGTGGTGCCATTTCCTGTCTCCAAGGTGACCCACAGTGCCTCCTCGCCTCCCCATTTACCCATTAGTTCCATTGCTTTGATCCCTTCCCTTTTGTAGCGAGATACTCCTCCTCCTCTTTTACCTTCGCTGTCCCTCCTGCAGATTGTGTACCCTGGTATGTTGATATCCCAGTCATGGTTCTCCAAGTACCATGTTTCTGTGACTGCCACAATATTTAGATATCCCTCTTCCATCAAGGCCACTAGTTCAGGAAGCCTGTTACCCAGACTATGGCATTGGTACTCATCACCCTGCATTTTTTGATGGCCTTACCCCTTTTAGCCCCATCCCTGTCCTTACTACCTTTGCATTTTTCTCCATTTACCTCTCATCCTGCTCCCTATCAACCTCTATACCTTGATGTTTACCTCACTAACTACCCTGTTTTTTGGGGGGAGACTGGGAATTTCCTGCTTCTTATTAGTGCCTCCCCAATTGGCTAGTTTAAAAGCTTGCCAATAAAGCATTTAATAAAAATAATAAAATGTATTTATTTAAGCACCTTTCAATATTTCAAAGCACTTTACAGTATTCATAAAAACAAAACACATATACAAACACGTATAATATAAGATCACGATAAAACAAGAAATGCCTTCCCCCATAAAAAAGTCTTAAGTGCCTGCTTAAAACTCCCCACCATCCTGCACTCCCGGAGCTGATGGGGCCGAGAATTCCAGAGGGTAGGTGCCACAAACCCAAAGGCACACACACCAGATGACTTTAAGTTAACCCTCATAATCTCCAGCAACCCCTCATCAGCCGAGCTGAGCTGTCGCAAGGGGGTGTAAGGAACCAGGAGTTCTTTCAAGTAATCGGGACCCAATCCGTGTAGGGCTTTGTAAGTCAATAGACCTACTTTAAACCTATCACCTCCTTGCCAATGAAGCATTTAAACCTATCACCTCCTTGCCAATGAAACATTTAAACCTATCACCTGGGATCCTGGTTCCCCTCCTGGACAGATACAGACCATTGTGCTAGTATAGGCTTGTATCCCTCTACATGGATCCCCAGTCCCCAATGAAGCCAAAACACTGTGCTCTGCACTCGTTCTTCAACCATTCATTGAATTGCATGGTGCGGAGTACCCTAGCCTCACCCATGCCAAAGACAGGCAGCACCTCCGAGAAGGTTAACATACATGCTACTTATCTAAGGCCCCTTCCCAACTCCACAAACTCCTCCTGCACTGCTCTGATCCGATGCCCAGCTAGGTCATTTGTTCCTAGGTGGACAATGACATCGAGCTCCCTCTCCCGTGCATCTGCTCCCATGATCCTGGGGATTCGCTTCGTGTCCCTCCAAGCCATTGCACAGGGCAGGCACCTTTCCTCCCTCTCCACTCCTGCCCCCAGTTCTACCCCCCCTAACAACTGAGTCCCCCACCAGGAGCTGCTTCCTTCCCCTGTGGTGTGCCTTGCCACCCTCCTGTGGGTCTCCCTTGTGGAGGTTGCTAGCATCCTTTTCATGGTCTCCACTGCAGGAGCCTCCACAGAGGAATCACGATTTGCGTATGAATTGTGTAGAGGTACAACTGGAGGGATGCACCTCTGTTCCACCATCCTCACCCTTCCTGAGCCCACCATGGTCCATCTGCTCCTCTTACTTGGCAACTTCTGAAGCAGCAGTGGTGGCCCTGGTGTTCCCTGGGTGGGGAGGTTTCTCTACTCCTTGACAGGTCAGCCTGGAGATGGGCAACCTCGTTCCTCAGAGCAGTGAGTTGCCTGCAAATAGGGCAGCATTGCAGCCTCTAGAATGTCTCCCGGAAGACTGCCACCCTATAGCCAGTGCATTGCACCACTCCCCACAAGTCACTTTCCCTTTCTGTTTAATTAATTTATTTATTTTTTGTCCTTTTTGTTAGTGTGTGTGTGTATTTAACCTCTATGCAGTGTGCTGGGCTGTTAAGGATATGACAGTTGTATGCCCTTGCTCTCCTGGCGAAAATTATATCAGAACCCCTGATATAAAGGAAATGACACTCTTGGGGTGGGTGGGTGAGGGGCGGGTGGGTAGGACCAAGCCCATGCCCTCCAGAAACAATCAGTTATAGCTCTGACCTACCACCCCGGTGACTGCTGACCTTCCTTCATTTCAGCAAGACAACCTGCACAACAATTTAACAGAGAATATACCCTTCAAAAGACAATTTCAGTCTGAGAAAAATAAAGCAGTTGAGCCCAATACCTATGATGTAAGCCTGCCCTGACCTAGCCTTATACAACCTGGTGTTGTGTGCTCTGAAGATGATCAGAGGAAACCAATTTCCAGCATGTGAGACAGTCTGGGTCAAATACACAAACCTCCACTAACCTGTACTAAACTGCAGGCCTTACAATGACAAATCCTTAGCCACCAGTAAATAGTTCACTGTACCAAAAGTAATTTGATACAAACTGTCACCAAAATACTAGTAGACAAAAATTCAGTTAGCCACAAGAGAAAACCAATTGTGCAGTATTTCAATCCCTCTGAAGTTAAACTCCCAGTCTGCAAGGACATAAGCAGTATTGCAGACCCTTTCTTGATTCAAAAAAACAAACACAAAGCAATACCAAGTGTTGTACACCTCCCTCAGATCTGAGCAAGAGCGAGCCTTCCTGCAAATTGCCAGTTCAATGTAGTGTCTCCTTTTACAGCTTCCAGTTGTTCAAAGCAGCTTGCTTCCACCTTCAAGAAGATGGGCCTTTCTTACCCAGGTTACCACCTTACTGCCCACCCCCATGCTACCCAACTAGTTACCAGCTTCCTTTCTGGAACAGTGTCAAAGGCCTTGCAGAAGTCTAAGTAGGCCATGCTCACTGCCACCCATCTAAGGTAGTCACAAAATGTGTAAAAGTCTTCCCTCACTTAACAACAAACTAAATATCCTGGTAAGTGTTAATGTCAAATATGTATTTTGAAACATTGATTAGATTGCTCATCTAGTGGACTAAGGTATAAAATTGATGTCCAGTTATGCCCACCAGAATTGCAAAGGAGGTTGCAATATCCCAGAGTTTAATAGAAGATTCAGATCTAAAAAAAACAGAGCTGAGTATTATATTTCAGATGGTTTTGCTACAAGCTTCTGAAAATTAAAACTTTAAAAACTTACACTGAACCCACTTCCCCCTCCTACTCCCTACTATCCCCCCCAACTCATATCCAACCTTTTTTACCTGAAAATTGTTGCCTTAGCACAGCTTTTCTTTCCTTTCTTTTATTAGCCTCTTGACCGCGGCATACTTTGTCCAGTGCCTGTTATCCACTCATTTGCTCATTTATGTTTGACAAGGCTTGCCCGCCGCACCACTCCATTGTACAGATATTTTATAGTGAACATTTTTTTGTTATTTCCTATGGTCTGCTCACTAATTGTTGCAACTTTTCAGTTGTCTTTTGCTTTGTTTGTCATATTTATTGTTGCCTGTTTTCTTTATTATTTGTACTTTGTATTTGTATTATGATGTGGAACCTGTGTAAAAGAGCTACTGGCTCAAAGGTGTTAATCCAGAATTTAAATTAAGTAATTAATTAATTAAGCTGGCACTTAATTAATAAGCACTTTAACATAGAAACATAGAAGTTGACGGCAGATAAGGACTGCAAGGCCCATCCAGTCTGCCCATTTCTTTTTCTACCTTATAAATGTGCCATCGGCCTTTGCTCTGTCAGTGGCCTATCTATTCATACTCATTTGTATTGCTCCCTTATGCCTATCCCATGCCTGTTTGAAGCCCTGCACTGTATTCATAGCCACCACTTCTTGTGGTAAGCCATTCCATGCATCCACCACCCTTTCTGTGAAAAGAATTTCCTCACATTCCCCTTAATCAGCCCCTCTAATCTCATGCTGTGTCCTCTTGTCCTGCTATTTTTCTTATATTTAAATATGTTAGACTCTTTCACCTTGTTAATGCCCCTTAAGGTGTTTGAATGCCTCGATCATATCACCTCTCCCTCCTTTGCTCAAGGGTACACATATTGAGCTCTGTTAATCTGTCCTCATATGTCTTCTGATGCAGTCCCTGCACCATTTTGGTTGCCCTTCTCTGGACTGCCTCAATTTGGTTAATGTCCTTGTGTGAAGGTGTGGCCTCAAGCTGCCGCAGTACTCAGATGGGGCCTAACCAGTGTCTTGTAAAGAGGGATTATTACCTCCTCTTACGACTTGTGATACCCTACTAATACACCCTAACACCCCTAGCCTTACCTACTGCTTTAGAGGTCTGCTTGATGATTTCAGGTCATCAGTGATGATGATGCCAAGTCTCTTTCTTCCTTTGACTGCTAGCAACTCCTCCCAGCCTATAGGTGGCTTCAGGGTTTCTCTTCCCTATGTGCATGATCTTGCACTTCTTTGCATTAAATCCCAGTTGCCACTCTTCTGACCATTTTGCTAGTTTATCCAGATCTCTTCTCATTCTGCCCACCCCATCTGGATCATCTACTCTGTTGCAGATCTTGGTGTCATCTGCAAACAGACAAGCATTACCCTCTAGTCCATCTGCAAAGTCACTAATGAAGATGTTGAAGAGGACTGGCCCGAGATAATAGAAAGTATTTGGATTAAGTAGTAAATATGTCTTTCTTTCTTTCTTTCTTTCTTTCTTTCTTTCTTTCTTTCTTTTTCTTTCTTTCTTTCTTTCTTTCTTTCTTTCTTTCTTTCTTTCCTTCCTTCCTTCCTTTCTTCTTTCTTTCTTTCTTTCTTGGAACGTGCAAGGAGCCAAGGACTGATTTCCAGGTGTGTCTGGAGGGAAAGTGGGCTAATAGTAGGGGAGCTGTAACAAAACAATCATTATACAGCATATACAAGTCATATATATATATATATATATATATATATATATATATATTATAGGGGCATAGTCACATTCCTATTGTTAGGGTTGAATGGTCACTTCTATGTTAAACTCAAAATGTTGCACTTTAGTAAGTTCACAACTGCTCAACTGATGTGCATAACATTTTGCATGCACCATCAGGGACCAAATCTCTTGATGTGCCAAGCTTTGTTTTGGTCGGATGTTTGGGTGCAGAGCTTCAGAGTGTCACAAATTGTGTAATTTATTGTTTTTTGCCATTTCTTTGTCACGCCACAGTGCAGAAGCAGTTTGGAATTTTGGTCTGACATGTTCAGGGTAGATATGACTTGTAGATGTGCCTTTTACTGGTTTGGTGAAAAAATAGTAATCTGTTCCAAAGTTATTACATATTAAAGTTCCCATTATTTTCAATAGGAATTTCACTACCCAGTTAGATGTCCCACTCGAAAAAGGATCACTTGTCGCAAATAGGTAATCCTTTTGCACAAACAGGTCATCCTGTCTCACAATAGAAAATCTTTTTTCATGCTGCCGCCATTTCGTTTTTCAGTTAGTGAATTTCAAAAGCCACAAAAATGACATCCTGGAGAGAGCCCAACACATCTGTCTTGCTCATGAGGAACCTTTTAGGTGGATGCTGCACTTAAATGTTGGAAAAATTATCCCCAAATGTGTTTTTGTTACATTTACATCCTTTTTCGTGACCGTGTCATATGAAAAATAATCTTTTTTCATAACACAAGTCATGAAAAAAGATCCTTTTTTGTGTGGGGAAAATCCTTCTCCCTTTGCTGTATCTTATTTCCTGGTGTCTAGTGGCACCCCCCATCCTCCAATTACCTTGCCCTTTAATTTAATATATTTCCCTGGTGTCTAGTGGCACACCCCACCCTCCGATCTTCATCCCCATATTTATAAATATTTCCTTGGTGTCTTGTGGCACCTCCCAACCTCTGATCGCCAACCCCATATTTATAAATGATTCTCTGGTGTCTAATGGCACCCCCGACCTTCCAATTGCTGTCCCCATTTTTTTCTCCTTTCCCCTGGTGTCTACTAGCACTTACCACCTTCTGATTGCTGTGCCCTTTTTTTTCATTTCTCTGATAGCTAGTGGCATCCCCCACCCTCCAGTTGCTGTCCCCATTTTTATTTTCTATTTCTCTCATATCCAGTGGCACTCCCCACCCTCTGATTGCTGTCACCATTTTATTTTACTGTTTCCCTAGTGTCTAGTCACACTCCCACCCACTGATCACTGTTCCAGCCTGCAAAAAAAGAAACCGGTACTCGATGATGTTGTTTTTTTCAGAAAGTCCCTCGGCGATCTGACCCCACCACCCCACCCCACCTCCCATTCAGTGCCCACTACCCACACACCCCAGTACACCCCCAAGCACCCTCACTCACCTGAACAGGTGACAAGGTGAAGATCCACTCTCCGATCGAAGACACATCTTGCTGCTGTAACTGGTGACTGCAATATGAGAAACTAAGGTAAATACGATTCAGTATATTTCAATCGGGTTTTCAACTTCGATGCACACCTTGGCCATTTCTGTATATTTTTACACCATATTTTCAACATGGCCTTTTGGGTACCCACCTCATGAACAATGTCAGTGGAATTTCACAAATCCATCACAAAGGGGAATTTTTCTTGATGCTTAGCAAAATCACCTTTGGGTGTGATTTGAAAATTATCACTGCCTTTGTTCATGAGGTGGGGTCATAAGAAGGCAGTGTTGAAAATTGGGGTTACAGTATGTAAAAATGTCAAAGTTATGCACGTGTTTAAATTTAACTGTGCACTGTTGTAAGTTTGGTAATTTTAAATATTTTCACTCCAAATTTTCAATGTAGCCATTTCTTTTACATCACCTCATGAACATGACAGCTGTCATTTTTCAAATCCTGACCAAAATGTGTTTTTCTCACCTGTGGTGTAGAATTGCGTTACAGTGCCGTGGAATGACGTGTCAGCGGGGATTTGAAAATTCTCAGCCCAGCATTCATGAAGTGGGGTAATAACAAGGCTATGCTGACAATTTGGTTGTTGTTTTGGCTGAAATGCGTCTACAGCAACATACATGTACGCATCTATGGAGGGATGGGAGCGAAGGGCCCAGAGAGCACTATGATCCCACAGCCAAATGAGGATACGATTACACTATCTCAGAAAGTAAGGAAATTATTTGTAAAAAAAACTCTGTTAATGCACCATCCAGGGTTAAAGTGACAAAAGTAGGGAAATGTGGTGTTAGGATTTCCATCCCACACCACTCCATACTTGTGGCAGCACAGGCATAAGGGTGCCTTGGGGCTGTCAACCCTAACACTCACCCCATTGTCATATAGTGCACCCATTTCAGCTTATTTACTCATGGAATGGGGTGAGCATTAGAGGTGACAGCCCCAAGGCACACACCACACCTGTTGCTGCCTGCAGGGTGGGGTGGGGGTGTAAGGGTTGGAAACCCTAATGCTACATTTCCTTAATTTTGTCACTTTAACCCTAACTGATGCATTAACAGAGTTTTTTTTGCAAAGGAAAAAAAAATATATATATTCAGGATTAAAGAGGACAATAAGAAACCATACAGATCATTCAGATACAGTGCAAGGATACAAATTGGGTAGGTACATACAGAAAATAATAACACGTAGTCTGTAACAAAAAACATGATTTCCTGTTCAAAATGTATACATTATATGGGTCAAGCACAAAACTACAATTCAGTAGGTCTGGCGCAGCCTAGGTAAGGAACTAGTGGAGATTAGCACGGAGGCTGCCAGGTACACCTGTAAAGCACGAAAAGAATAATGCAGGTCATACTTCTCAAGATCGCTGCTCCATCTGCATAGTGCACAGCACCCACCCAGCCATCCAGGATCCAACACCTGGCTTGCCTCCTACCTTATGGCCCATGAGATAAATACCCTGCTCAAAGGCAATGCAAAATAATATTCTGACGCAGACTCCAACTTCAGAGCACTTAAGCTCAGCACAAGAATGGAGAGTTTTTCCAGCCAGTCCTCCCTTCCTACAGTCAAATGCCAGCCAAACTTGCATCAGCCCTAAATGAACTTTCCTGCCCTTCTCCTGCATTTCCACCAGTCGGGTGGGCTGTGGGAGAAGACTCTGCTGAGCGCCAGTTTTGAATATCTCCTGGTTCCGGTGCAGCATTTTCAGTTCTGCCACAAAGTCCAACCTCAGAGCTCTCAATCTCGGTGCAGGAAGGGAGTGCTTTTCCACCCAGCCATCCCTTTGTACAGCTGGACACCTACTGAACTTGCCTTCAGCCCTAAACAAACTCTCCTGCCCAAGTCCTTCATTTCCATCAATCATGTGGGCTGTAAGTGAAGACTCCAAGTCCTTTTCCAAGGAACTTTTCCCAAGGAGCTCTTCCGAGCTTCGGTCCCCGTGCTAAGGATTGAGAGCAAAGGACATTGTTTCAATTGGGTCTGCCTGGATTCAGCCATGAGTTAGCCATTAAGCTGGCCGCACTGCCCATCCAGTCTGCCTCCTGAAACCTCATCTGCTACTCCACTAGACAGTAGGTATGGTTCACTTCTCTCTGTAGGATCGTTTGCCCTGTAGGGATACTCTACTGCTGCACTGGTGGTATCTCCTGCCACAGGGTCTTTCCTTTGTTAAGCCTGTCAGGCTTACTTTGTTGCCAGCTAACTAGTTCAGCCATCTTATTTTGACCTGCTCTCTGTTTATTTAAAAATTCCATTATCTCTGTGACTCCTAGATACACCCTATTCGGGTACACTGGTTATTTGCACTCTCTATTAGCTCTGATTATATACAGTGCTGTACCTAGCTAATGCTGTGATGTGAACTCATCTGTAAACTGCATTGTTAATCCTAACTGTGTTATCCTGAATTCAGTGTTAACCTGCATAGTGTTTTTTTATCTGTGTATTGCTGGTCATTCAGCCCCCCAATCTGTGGCTTCAGTCTTAATTCATTTTCGCCATTCTTTTTCACTCCTGTCTGGGTGCATCCAGTTTTTGTATTGTCTATTTACCAATTTCACATTCCCTGTTTACTGCAGTATTGTATTTTACCTGCCATTTTTTTATCAACTCAGTTTTTGTGCACTCTTTAACTACTGTGGTTACTGCTAGCCATTTTGCTTTTGCATCCCTCCTCCTGGCTGTGATGTTACTTGCACTCCTCTGCCTGCTCCTTTTCCCACTTTTCCTTCTGCCCCTCTACCTCTCTCCCCATCTAACTCTCCTACTCTCCCTTCCCACCCCCTCAACTTGTCCCCCCCCTTCCTACCCTTCTCCCCTCCTCCCTCCCTCCCAATCCAGCCTGATCGCATACTGTCCCCTTCATTCAACCTGGAATTTCTCCACCATTTCCTTCTTTCCCTTCACCGACCTTCCTCTCCCTGCTCTCCAACCTGCTCTAAGGGTAGGAAGCCTCACTCCATTCTCCCCCTCATTCCACTGCTCCTCCTCTGGTCTGGCAGTGTGGAGTCCAACCCCAATCCCTTCCCATCCTCCCTCTCCTCCTCCGATACTGCCAAGTAGTGTCTACCATCTGAATCCTAGAAGTCTTCTACCTAAACTCAACCTTCTCTTTATCTGGGTTAAACTGCACTCTCCTGATGTTCCATGTATTTCTGAATCCTGGCTGTCCTCCAGGACTCCAGACTCTAGCCTGTCTCTTCCTGATTACCAGCTTTTCAGGCAGGACAGGGGAAAACATGGAGAAGGGGTTGTCATCTATGTCTGCTAGACCCTCTCATGTACTATAGCCATCAGGGAAGCAATATCCTCCACCCATGAATGTCTCCTGGTCAGGCTCTCATTCCTCTCCTCAGTACCTATATTCATTGGGATTGTCTATGCCTCTCCTAAGATCTCATGTTCGTCCCTGATTAACTCTCTTTCCTCCATTACCTCTCATTCCTCCACATGTGGACTCATCCTTCTCAGGGATTTCAATGTAAATTGGCTTTCCCTGTCCTCTAGTCTACCATTCACAGGACTGAGTCCTTTAATTTGTCCCAGGTCATTTCAGAACCCACACTGCTCAATCTCCACTTCACCAACCATACCGTGTTGGACTGGGTTATAACCTCCCACCCCCACTACACTGTTACAGCTGGTATTTTGCCAGATTCATTTAGTGACCACTGCATGGCATTCTGCATCAGTATAGTCCAGTGTCCCCCCTTTTCACCAAAACACATCTGCTTCAGGTCTCTCCAGTCACTAAACATCAATGCTGTACTAAGTGACCTCACTGTAACAGACTGGTCAGTCATCCTGTCTGCCTTTGATGTTGATGTGGTCCTCAAACTATTCCACTCCAGATTCTCCTCAGTTTGGGACAAGCATGGCCCCTCAGGAAATCCAGAGTAAAACCTTCTCACCACAACTAAAGTACCTCTGAAATCATCGATCTCTGGAAGTCATCAGACCTCACATGGGCCCACAACAAATGATCCCACTCCTCCCCTGACATCATCTCTTACAGAGGCAGTGCTGAGTAATAGCTGTATGAAGGCTGTCACAGTGTCAAGGCCCCAAAATCCCATTATTTCAAGGCCAACCTCCAGAAAAACCTTAACTCCCCAGCTAAGTTCTGGAAGGTTATCAACTCCTTTTTCAAACCCCCTGCCCAGTCCACTCCCCCAATCCTTGTGGTTAATGGTTCATCTGTGTCTGACTCTACCTCTTGCTGTTCACGTCAACGAGTTCTTCACAACCTGCACCCTCCCCTTTTCACCACTTCCTGACTCCTTTCCTTCCTTTCCTGCCCTCCCACCCCTCACCAGATTTTCAGTTCCACCCTGTCACTATCCAGGAAACCCTGCCTGCTCCTTCCTCCGTAAACCCATCAAAGTCCAGCCCTGATGGTCTGGACCTCAAACTCCTCCATCTCTCAGCTCCTGCTATTGAACTTCTATTATATATGAGCTTCTGAAGAAGGACTGGTTGGTCCGAAAGCTAGAGCACTTTGTTCTTGTTGTTACATCTATGTTGGACCATTAAAAGGTATCAAATCATTTGCTTCTGGATCAGCTCCTGCTATTGAAACTCCTCTTACTCACCTACTCAGCCTTTCCTTCTCCTTCTGTTCTGTTCCTCAATCCTGGAAGTTGGCCAAAGTTATTCCAATACACAAAGAGGAAGGCTTCTACTCCCCTGGCAATGTCTATCCCATCTCCCCTCCCTCTCTCAGACTGCAAGAGAAACCGATCCATTCTAGACTACTTGACTTCCTTTTATCCTTCAACTTCCTTTCATCCTTCCAGTCTGGTTTCTGGAAGCACCATTCCACTGTCTCCACCCTGCTGCATGTCACTGATTCTGTCTTCTCTGAGATGGATCAGGGGCACATTATGTCCACAGTATTCATCGGTCTGACCAAAGCCTTAATTTTGGTGTTCCATCCACTCCTCCAGGACAAGTTGAGACTGCTGGTCTCTCAATTCCTGCTGGTGCTTGATTCTATTCCTACATCACAAGCTGAGAATATATGGTACAGTTTGGAGGTGTCCTGTCACCTCCACTTCCCTTCCAGACTGGGGTCCCATAGAGCTCAATCCTGGGTCCTATCCTGTATTCTATCTTCCTGAATGACCTCCCCTCTGCTTATGACTACTCCTATATCCACATTTTTTAAACCACATTATTCTTTATTGATTCAAGTATCAGGTGATGCATTTATATTCCTCTTTGCAATATACAAAATTAAACATAAGTGTATATATGTGTTTTATACAACATCATCATTTTTATGTTGGCTCGTGCTTGCGCATCCAACATATTGCAGTAGTAGCACATTTGGAGGTGCAGTCACTGTGGGCGAATGCAGGACACATGCCAGTAGGTGCATCCCTCATTCCCCAATAAGACAGCTGCAGGCACTGACACCAGCAACATGTAAACTGGCCACCAGATCAAAGAAAAGGTCCACTGCAATGACAGCCAAGCTTCTCATGCAGCGGCGTGCCTTTTCTGGTGACCAGTTTACAATAAAAACATGGCGGCATGCCGCCGCAGAGTGCCCTGGCCCACTTCATTTGCTGACAGGGGAGCCCACCTCCCGTTGGCATAATGCAACCCCCTTCCCATTTACAGTGCGTGCTGAGGGGGTGCCCAATCCCCCTCGGCATCATGCTGCCCTGTTCTAGTTTAATTTGCTGACGGGGAGCCCACACCCCATTGGCATAATGTCCCACTTGTTGTACGTGCACCAGCAGAAATTGCCCGATCCGCGTCGGCTACAGAACCTCCCCAAAATCAAACACTCAGGTGGCACGCTGGGGCCCACTCCAGCGCAAGCCAAATAAATGCCCCCTGTAAAAGAAAAACTGTCCATGTGATTTTTTGTTTGTTTTTTACACCTGCTAAGCAGAAACTGTCCTCGTCGACTCTTGGTGGCCCTCCTGCAACCCGCTGCCCACCCTCTGCGCACCCTGCCTCCCCACACCCCCCATTTCCCTCTCTCACTTCTCTGGAGCTCGGCGCGACGATCTTCAGTGGATAGGGAACACGCCTGCACTTTTCAAAGTCGACTGCTGAACTGCAGAAATGCCGTAAGCTGTATAATGGCATACATGGGTTTTTTCAACTTTGGTGATATCTCGGCCATTTTTGGGAATTTTGGCACCAGACTTTCAACATGGGGTTATTGGGACCCCTCCTCATGAATTCAGTCACTGTCATGGTGTTATTTGGTCCCGAAGGTGATTTTTGTGGTCACTGCATGGAATCACCTTTCAGAACCAATTAATGAAATGACAGTGTCACTGTTCATGAGGTAGGCTCTCAAAAAGCCTATGTTGCAAATTTGGTGAAAACAAATCCAAAAAATGGCTGTTTTATGAGCATGCGTTGTGCAGTTTCCATGCACGCTCGTAACTTGTTGAATTTATAATATTTTCACACCAGATTTTCAAAATTGTCATTTTTCCACACCTCCTTATGAACATTACAGCTGTCATTTTACGTATCCTGGCCGAAATGTGTTTTTGCGTGTCCGGCGCAGAATAGCACGGTTGCTGTGCGAAATCAGTTTTGGGACAGTTTGAGAAAATGACGGTGACACTGTTCATCAGCAGAGGTCCTAAAATGCCTATGTTGAAAATCTGGTGATGAAAGTCCATAAAATGACTGTTACAAGCGTGCATTGCGCAGTTTCCACGCATCCTTGTAACTTCACAAATTTGCAATATTTTCATGCCAGATTTTCAACACTGGCATTTTTTCACATCTCCTTAGGAACAGTACAGATGCCATTTTTCACATCCTGCCCAAAATGCGTTTTCACACCTGTGGCACAGAATGGCGTGGTCGCTGTGGGAAATCAACTTTTGGGACTGATTAACAAAATCACAGTGCCACTGCTCATGAGGGGAGGTCCCAAAATGCCTATGTTGAAAATGTGTCTCTTCAGGGTGGGGGTGAGGTTGGTGTCAGTTCAATACTTCACTGCCATTCCTATTATACATCTCTAACTCCTGCACTGCCAGTGCCAATGCCAGCGAGATAACATTCGGCATTGACAAATGCTTGTTCATATTTGGAGCAGTGGTAGAAATATTTCCTTAAGTTCTCACCACTCAGTGTTATTATCATTAACTTTTTCTTCTATGACATATGCAATCTCTTCATTTATTAAAATTTCATTAGAAACAAAGCCCCATTCTGCCGGCCCGGTGGCGCTGAGGGTTGAGGCGCTGGACGCCACACCTCGCGCTATGCCGGCGACCCGGGTTCGGGAACGGACTCAGGTTGCTGGGGGTCGGCAGGGGGAGGGAGGATCGAGCGTCCCAACGGATGCTTTCCTCCCTTAGGGGTGGGAACCATGAACGCGTTCCGCGTTCTACATCACCCTCACAGCCGGTGGAAGCACCGACCAGGAGGGAATGGAGGCGCTCCGCCCGCCGGAGCCGGGAGGGGGACGCCGGCGCGATGAGGGCTTGAGTGCGCCAGCACGCCACCACTCGGGACGACGCCCCAGCGCAGGACGCCCCAGAGGGCGTGGGAAACTAGGGAAGAAAACGAGAAAACCCCTCTCGGCAGCCCAAGATGATAGCCTCTCGGACCATCCGGACTACCGAAGAGGGACAGACCCCACTGTGCAGGAGGGAGGGGGCACTCTAGGGGCAGATCCCACCGGCAGTGGAATGGAGTTGAGAGGAAGGAAGGAGTGGGCTCCGAGAGTAGAGAAGGGGGCCAAAAGAGATAAAGTAAAAAAAAAAAAGAAACAAAGCCCCATTCATGTTCTGTAAGATCTGGGAGGTCCCGGCTGTTCCATACCCCCAATATAATCCTATTTAATGCCAAAGTTGTCAGATATATGATCTTTTTTCGATGAGCTGATATGTTTAGCTTATTCAGATCATTAAATAATAAAATTTGTATAGTGCAGTGTCAGTGGCTCAGTAGGTAGCACACTCACCTCTAAGGCCGGGAGATCAGAGGTCTGTGGGTTCAGTTCCCACATTTGGCACTTGGGTTAATAGCCCAGTACTGACACTGTAGTGCAGCTGCAGCATGAGAGGGGTGCTACACTTCTGAGGTGCTGTCTTTCGGATGAGATGTTAAACTGAGGTCCCATCTGCCTGGATTGGTGGTAGTTCAGGTGGATGTTAAAGATCCCATGGCACTTATCGAAAAGAGTAGGGGGAATTCCCTGGTGTCCTGGCCAAATTTCCCTCATTCACTAAAAATGCCACCAACAGCTTGGTCTGGTTCAAGGTCAGTTGGCATTCATCTGTATCCCCCTTCCCAGGGTCATGCCTGAAAATAGGCAGGATTTGTCTAATGCACTTACCCGGTCAACAAAAAATAAATAAATATTAATTCCTATATTATCTGTTGTAATATGAGTAATTTGATCACACCATTTTCTTAATATGTGAGCATTCCCAAAAGCAGTGTACAAGAGTTCCTTTGTGCCCACATCCATGCCAGGAATCTTGACTATATGCAGAATTAATTTTATGGATCAGAGAAGGTGTCAAATACTCTCTATTAATTAACTTATATTTAATTGTTTTATTTTTGGCTGACATAAGGTTTTTATTTGTATCAACCATCATTTTTTTCTGTTGATCGGTCTTCATTTTATATCCAATCTCTTTCTCCCAAGTTTTTTATTGTTTTATTTTACCATTTCCATTTGATTAATGATAACTTAATAAAATTTAGAGAAACCTTTTTTTGAGTATAAGCTAATTATTTTCTTTTCTTTGTGAATTTGTGCCGAATAACCAGGTCCTTTTATTTTGACAACTCCTATATCTATGTGTATGCAGATGACACAGTCGTCTTCATCACTTGTCCTCCACCATGGCTGTGGAAGACCTGCTCCAGTGGAACTTCAAAAATGTTTTGCACAGGTTCCAATCCAACCAACTCAGAGTCAACACTAGAAAAATGATGCCCATGACCTTTGGTACCAGTCAGAAACTGGCCAGACTCACCACCCCCCCCCCTTATTTTTCACCACTCTGGATTGCACACCTCTTGAAGCAGTTCAGTCCTTCAAGTACTTTGGAGTGTGGCTTAACAGTAAGCTTATCTTCTCTGCCCACACATAGAAACATAGATTTTGATAGCAGATAAGAGCCACTGGGCCCATCCAGTCTTCCCATTTTTTAACCTTCATTTTTTGCTGCAGATCTGTTGCAGATCTACTACACCATCCCTCCCTCCCTTACCCTTAGGATTCTCTTGTGCCCATCCCAGGCATTTTTGAACACCACCACTGTTTTTGCCCCCACTACCTCCACTGGAAGACTGTTCAAGGCATCCACCACCCTTTCTGTGTAGAACTATTTCCTCACATCCCTACTGAATTTCCCCTCCAGCTTCATAGCAAGTACCCTCATGCTAGAGCACCCTTTTCTCTTAAAATACCTTCCTCCTGTACCTTCTTAACCCCCTTGAGGTATTTAAAGGTCTGTATCATATCCCCCTCTCTCTCCTCCAGTGTGTACATATTAAGCTCCTTAAGCAAGCCTCTCTTCATAGGGCTTTTGATGCAGACCCTCTATGTATAGCCCTCCTCTGGAGCACTTCCACTCTGTCTATGTCCTTCCTGGGATGGGGTCTCCAGAACTGGACACAGTATTGAAGGTGAGATCTTACTAGTGATATATGTGGTGCAGCACTGCCTCCCTTTTCCTGTTGATGATATCCTTTCCTATGCACCCAAGCATCCCACTAGCCCTGTTGACTACCTTATCACACTGCGTGGCCACCTTTAGGTCATCATACATGATAACCTGCAGGTCTCATTCCTGCTTGGTCTTTGCCAGCATCACTCTGCCCATTTCTTACCCTGCTTCCAGATTTCTATGGCCTTAGTGCATTATTTTGCAATTGTTTTCATTAAAACCCAGATGTCATACCCTTGACCACTCCTCCAGTTTCTTATATCCCTTCCCATCCTTTCCATCCCTCCCCACCCCACCCCCGATGTCCACTCTGTTGCAGATCTTGGTGTAATCCGCAGAGAGGCAGACCTTTCTTTCTAGTTCCTTTGCTATGTCACTTATAAAGACATTGAAGAGGACTGGTCCCACCACAAATTCCTGAGGTACCCCACTGGTCACCCCTTTCTTCCTCGGAGTGAACCCTGTTAACCACTACCCTTTGTGTCCTATCCCATAATCAGTTTTTTAACCAGATTGCCACCTTATTACCAACCCCAAGGTTCCCCAACTTGTTTACCACTCACCTATGTGGAACGGTGTTGAGAGCTTTGCAGAAATCCAGGTAGACCATGCCGACCACTCCTCCCTGGTCCAACTCCTTGGTCAATCTTTTAAGACATCTATCAGATTTGTCTGGCATGACTCTCCCCCTATGAAACCATGCTGCCTTGGATGCCTCACAGTGGCTGGACTGGTGGGAGCAGAGGCACCCTGCCTGTCTGGGAGGAGTTTAGGCCAGTGGAGGTGTCCGAAGGGACTGGGGTGATCTTAGAGCTGAAGCACACATTTTGCAAACTACACCCAGCTCTGACATGTTTCTTAATGGGATGTGCCGAGGCTGTTGATCCAGTGTTCACCAGAATTACCAGGTGCTCGGTGGTGAAAAGGGTGTTCCCAGTGGCTTTGAAGAAGCACTGGTGAGACCCCTACTTAAGAAACCTTCCCTCAACCCAGATGTCCTGGCGAATTACCGTCCAGTCTCCAACCTCATAGGTCTCATAGGTCATTATAAGGCCAAGAAGACAAAAGTTCATGACAGCCTGCCAAGTTAATATCTGGTTATATCATGTTTGGTCAGGTACCAAAACCTGCCATTTTTGAGAAAGGTTGTTGAGAAATTGGTGGCACAGCAGCTTGAGGATCGCCTCGTGTCCTTCAACATCTATGATTCTATCATAGTTTGCTGTGAATACTGAGCAGAAGTATTTGTTTAAAATTATTGCCTTCTCGTGATCTTTGTTTCATATAGTCATCCCTCTCCTTCTTTAACTGTGCAATACCTCCCTTTGTCTTCCTTTTCTCACTATCAAACCTACAAAAATGACTTGTCCCCTTTGATACTCATTGAGCTAGTCTTTCCTCTGCACCTTTGCGCTCCTTACAGCTTTGCTAGGGCCCCTCTGTTTTCCCAGATACACTTCCCTATCCTCCTCTCTCTGGGTCTCCTTATACCTTCTGAATGCAACTTTTTCAGCCTTTACCTTTCCTGCTACCTCTTTCGAGAACCAGAGCAGTCTACTTTTTCTTTTACTATTACTTACCTGCGTGACACAGAGGTTTGTTCCCTTCACTGTTCCTGCATGACACAGTGGTTTGTTCCCTTCACTGTGCCCGCTTTTGTTTTACCCACATTGATGCCATCCATGCAAAATTCTGCCCCAAGCTTGGTGCCCTGTACCACATCAATGACTGCTTATCTCCACATGTCCTCAATGAGCTTCTTATCAAAATGGTGCTCCCTGTCTTCAACTATGAGGGTGTGGTCTTTGGCACCTTCAGCTATGAGGGTGTGGTCTTTGGCACCACCTCTTTCATTTTACTTGCTAAACTGGGTGCACTCTGCAACTTCTTCTGCTGCTTTGCTACAAACTCCCCCCCCCATGCCCACCATTGTTTACTGTATTCATTCCTATCCATCTTCCCTCTGCCGTCATGTTGCCAGGCTCATGCTACCTCCTTCATATCCAAATACCGGTTTGGTTCCCTTACCTCTTACCTCCCTCTCTCCTCTCTCAACTCACCCCCGCTTCCTGTTCCCTCCATTCCAGGAACCACTGCACTTTTGTCACTCCTGACCACCACTCCTCTGTTGGGCTATCTGCCTTCTCCTATTGACTTACTTCACCCTGAAACCACTTCCCCTCCTCTCTCAGCCAATCCCCATCCTCTGGCTCCCTCAGGCACCTGTTGAAATTGCAACCCTCCCCACCTGTTCCTGTCACCCTTCCTCCTGACACCTCCCCAGTCAGGCCATAACTGTCCTGGTGAAGGTGGTACAATATTTGAAAGTGGAACACCCTGTAAGAGATGCATTCAACTGTTTATCTAAGATCCATAAGGATCTGATGACTCCCCCTGGCAGACCAAACAGTTTCTGGGAATAATTCACTAACTGAGCCCCTAGCAAAATATGTTGACTACTTTATTGCAGACCTTGTTAAATAACTGCCTTCCTATATAAAGGATACAAAGGACATCCTCCAGGTACTTGAGGATTTGACCATTGATCAGGAGAGTTGGTTGGTCACTTTGCATGTGGCTTCCCTGTATTCCAATATTC
This sequence comes from Neoceratodus forsteri, assembly GCA_016271365.2. Classification (NCBI taxonomy): domain Eukaryota; kingdom Metazoa; phylum Chordata; order Ceratodontiformes; family Ceratodontidae; genus Neoceratodus; species Neoceratodus forsteri. The sequence continues at coordinate 18,349,334 of CM057458.1, read as the reverse complement.
GCCATACAGATGGCTAGGAATCAATGGGGCATTAACTAAATACAAGCCTGGTAGATGATCCACTGATAGAAGTGCTAACACATCTATCAAAATTTGTATTCAAATTTAATACTATCTTTAACTAGGGTGATTTCTTTTCTTTCAAAAAAGGGTACTGCGATGGGTACGAATTTTGCACAGAACTGTGCCAATTTATATGTGGGGAAATGGGAATATGACATTGTATGTAATGAAGAAAAAATATCTCTTCCTCCATAAAACTGGTTTATGGAGACATTTTAGTTAGTTAGTTAAAACTTTATTTTTAAACAGGATAAGAACTTTAGGTCCAAAGGGCCTATTTACAAAGTTGTCCTGTATCCATAGAAAACATACATACAATACAATCATTCTTATAAGCAAACAGTGGGTCATACTATAGTTGCACATAGATACAGTACTTATGGTATATCAAGATAGGCGATTAATGCAAGTATTATTCATTTAAGTACAAGTACATTCTTCCTGATATGTCACATTAATATCATAGATTATTTTATAGATGATATAGTCATGGTTTGTGAGGGAACGGAGGAAGAACTATTTGAATCTGCACATTTCATTGAAAACAGCAACCTGAGCTGTAAGTTTAGTGTGTGCTTTAGCCAAACCCAGATTAATTTTCTGGATCTGATTCTGATAATAATAAATTAAGGCAAAGGTGGGGTTACCACCAATTTATTTAGAAAAGCCAGCATTAGCCATCCCCGGCACGTGATCTTGGCTATACCTAAGAGACAATTCATTAGTACCAAAAGGAATTGTGGTAATAAGAGTAAATATCAGGTCAGAGCAGGGGAGTTAGTAGAAAGTTTACGTGATAGGGGATACACTAGAGTAGTGATTTTTAGGGCCAAAGAGGAGGTGTATTGGATACCTAGGCAGGAGCTTTTAGAAGAAAGAACAAGGTGTAGTACCTGTAATCTTCAGATAAACTTTGTCTCTACATATAACCCCCAGTCTCAGAAAACTGCATATCATTAAAAAACACAGGAATCGATGAAGAAGGACCCAGGGTTAAGGGTGTTAGAAGCTGGTGGCCCTAGACTGGTGTACCATAGGAGTAAAAACATTAAAGATATCATTGTGCTTTCAGTGCAACCCAAACCGCATATGTAGCTATCAGAAAGGAATGAGGGCTGTTACAAATGCGGGAATTGTAAATATTGCCCAGTTATGAAAACAAGGTTCTATAATAATCCAGCCACAAACAGGGAAGTCAAAGTACAAGGGTTCATCACTTGTAACACCAATGGTATTGTTTATTTGGCCCAGTGTAAATGTGGTAGTTTTTATCAATCAGTCAATCAATCAAAATCTTTATTTACCTAGGCGATCACCATCGAGCAAGCTTATTTACAAGGTGGACCTGCAGTTTGCAAGGATGAGGGTACAGAATAGAGAACAAGTAAAATATACATAAAACAACAGTAGCAAGATGTATACAACAAAATATATACGGGTGTAAAAATAAAGGTAAATAATATATACAGACATGCCTTTATAATCCTATCCATCAATAACATGTTCACAGCATGTAAAGGAGTCCCTAGGATATGGAAAAGCGCACGCGTAGGAGGCAGGGATGCTGGCAGAAAGATTCTGGGATACTAAGCAAGTGGTATCAGGGCATAAGAGTAGGCGACGGGGGGGGGGTGTTGCAGTGAGTACATAGGGACTGGAATGGACTGAGGTGAACCGGTAGTACCGGTGGTACTAGAATGGACTGAGGGAGGGGAGAGTAATCTTGGTAAGGGAACACTTAGTTTGAACAGGAAGGACTTAGATTGAGCGGAAATGTCAGTTGGACAACTAGGAATGGTGGCAACAGTTACAGAGCTCCACAAATGTTTTGGCATACTGGGTCTTGAACATAGCAAGACTAACAGGGGAGCTAAGTCTCAGCAATTTCTGTATCCTATTCCAAAGCATGGGCAGGACAAACTTATGGCTGTTCTTCCAAAGCGGGTACCAACCCTAGGTACTTTCAAGGAGACCAGCGAGTGACTTCTCAAGGCATAATTCCCAATCAGGCTTAGTGGGAGACAGTCAGCAATGTATTGCAGGAGTTTGTTGCTGATGGCTCGGAGCGTCCAGAGGGCTGCATTTTTATACCGCCTGTGTTGAAGGGAGGGCCAATCCTCAGCTGCATATAATGAACAGTGGTGGGTGGAAAAGGGGAGGCCTGTTATAAATCTCAGAGCTCTATGATACAGTACGACCAATTTAGCAAGGTATGTGGCTGGGCACTGGCCATATATGAAGTCAGCATAGTCAATTAGTGAGAGGAACGTGGATTGGACAAGCTGTCTTTTGGTGTCTGCGGTCAGGAGGCGATTTATTCTGAAGAAGAGTCCAAGCCTGTGCCTTAGCTTTTTCAGCAGTTCTTCTATATGTTCCACAAAGGAGAGTTTATTATCTATCCAGACACCCAAATACTTGAATTTCGGTACGTATTCAAGATGTTCGCCTAGTAAGGTGGAGATAGAAGGTAATGGACCAACAGCGGCAGAATATGCCCCCGGCCAGTTGGTGAGAATAGCATTGCCCTGGTTTTCTTGGTGTTAAGTAGTAGTCTTTTACTGAGGAGCTGGTGCTGCAGGATGTTAAAGTTGGTTTTCAGGTCGCCACAGGCAGCTTCAGGAGATTCATGGCTTATGTAGAGCACCGTGTCTTCAGCAAACAGGTGAATGCTTGCTTTCTTAATGCCTACATCCAGGCTGTTGATATAGATAGCAAACAGTAATGGTCCCAATATGAACCCCTGAGGGACACCTCTTTTTATCAGTTTAAGTGAAGAAAGCTCCCCTTCAGCCTTGATTTGTTGTTGCCTACCAGTGAGGCAGTCATGGAACCAACACAAGGAGGTTCGGTCTAGGCCTATTGTTTGTAAAGTGGAGAGGAGCAAACAGTGGTCGATGGTGTCGAAGGCCTTACTGAGATCCAGGAAAACTGCACAGATTAATTTTTTGTTGTCTAAGTCCCGTTGCCAGTCGTTAGTTACTTTTGCCAGGGCCATAATGGCACTGTGCTTTGCTCTGAAGCCTGACTGCATAGGGTTTAGTAAGTTTGAGTTCATATTTATGTTGAGAAGTACATGTTTGGAAGTCTAGAAATAAATTTGAGCATAAGTTCTCCTTCACTGAAATTAGGAAACCGGTGGGGGGAAGCAATTATGACAACATATTGTAAAGGAGAGAACAGTATATAGGAAATAGGAGGCTCAATGACAGAATGGAGGTAGGCCCTTTTCTAGATAAATGAATGATTTTTTTTTAAGGTTGAAATATTGAAATAAAAATGTGTGTGTGTTTAGGTATTGGATCAGAGGTAAGCCTAGATTCACCAATGAACGAATAATCTGAATATACTATGTAGAATGTTTTGGGCTGTAACACTGATTATCATATTATATATTGGGCGGGATATTCAGACTGTGCCAGGCTGTGGCTCAAGCCTGTGAACAGCGCAACTTGGATGTGCAGGGGCGTTGACAGGGTGATATTCAACGGAGCTGCGCCATGGCACAGCATCATTGAATATTGCTCCTTGGTCACCTGCAGTGCGCATGGTGCAGTCGCACTGCACCAGCGCAAGTGGCCAGAGTGCAGCAGGGGGATGCGCTAGCACAGGTGCCATTGCGATAGGTGCAACTACCACGATATTCAAAAGTGCACATGCAAATAGGGCCATAATGTATGCAATGTGCAAATGGACCTATTTGCATGTCATTATGGCCCCATTTGCATGCAGGTGCGCGGGTCCCCGGTGACATGCGCCTGGCGCTCTGCTAGGCTGCAGCCGTCGGGGACCAACACCCCTGCACAAGTGGCAAATTGCCCCACTGCCTGATCACATGCATAGGGAATGTAAATGAACGTCCCATATCCCTGGTGGTCCAGTGGACTGCTCGCAGCCCAATCATGGGCATATGTTATGAATATTAGTCTTATATCCCTGGTGGTCCAGTGGACCGCTCACAGCCCGATCGTGGGCATATGTTATGAATAACAGTCCTATATCCCCGGTGGTCCAGTGGACTGCATGCAGCTCAATCGCGGGCTTCAGTAATACATTATGACAAACAGATCCAACCTGGTGGTGGTACCCTCCCCACCCGCCCACTGAGCCCTTCCGCCCGCTCCCGCCCCGGTCAGCAGCTCCCACCCGCTTGTCGCCCCGCCGCCCCACGACTGACTCCATATGGTAGGGCTGTATGCCCATTGGTTCACAGCATACTACACAGTCCAGATATGTGAATGCGTAACCCTACTGAATATCCCACCCATTGTATATTAAGGTTCATAGATGACTCTATATTTTAATCTGTTATTTCTCTTCATTTTGCAGATATGCATCTGTGAGTGCCCCATATTTTGGGGGAGTTCATGATTTGTTAAAGATATGAAGAACCATCAGTGCTGCGAGCTGGTTTAAATATACTAGCAACATGACTGGTACTTCTGTGGGTCATGTGATGGCATCCACCTAAGCAGCAGCTGGGATACTGAGCTCCCCCCTCTGGCCGCCTTTATTGTACAATTTTACATTGCATCCCGAAGTTTTTTCGGCAAATCTCGCCAGAAAGTAGCTGCGCTAGTACCCTACCATCGATTGGAGACCTCATCTTGGGAAATTAAGCTTTTGCTGGGTCACGATGGAGGTGGATGGGAAGCAGACCCCAACTAAGCACACCACCCCCTGCTTCCCCAGACAAGGCGTGAAAAAGCAAAGAAACCAGGCCCCTACTAGGCCGGACCGCGGAGGAGATAAGATGCCACAACCTACTCCACTGTCAGAGGACAAATTCCTCCAAGAACTTAACCCTCTGAAGGATCTTCTCTTGGAACTGACTGGAGAGCTTAAGTCATTGCGAAATGACCTATCCTCGGTCTCTAAAAAGGTCTCAGATGTGGAAGTCAGGGTCGTTTCCTCGGAGCAGTGGAGATCCAGGGCCGAAAAGGAAATAGTTGAACTCAGGCAGCAAGTGAAGAGGCTGCAGCTTAAAACTGAAGACTTGGAAGGGCGAAACCGCCGAAATAATCTGCTGATAATGGGCCTTCCTGAGCTGGAAGAAGGCCCAGACCTCGTGGCTTTCTTACAAAAATTTCTCGCTAAAATAATGGGCCCATCCCCTATAAATACCTCCTACCACCTTGAAAGGGCTCACCGATCATTGCACCCTCGACCTGCAGCTGGATCTCCCCCACGTCCGATCATTATGAAGTTCCTCAGTTACATGGAAAGGCAGCACGTTTATTTGAAGGCCCAGGAGCTGAAGGAGATTCTGTGGGGAGCATCGAGGATCCAAATTGCCCAGGACCTACCTAAGGAAATCCGGGAGAAGAGGGCAGTGTACCACCCTGTTGTACAAAAGTTAATAGCCGCAGCAATCCCTTTCAGGATGGTATATCCTGCAACGCTGAGAGTGACTGTTGGAGGTTCTGCTATTAATTTTAGCACTCCTGAAGTGGCCCACAAAGAACTCGTCAACAGACTGCCGGACTTGTTTAAAGGCCTGGTTGAAAGACTATCGTGGACTTTGGATGGTTGCTCTAATGCTCTTCTAGTCTGACCTTTCTTATTTTAGATGTGTCTGTCTCTGGTTTCTCCCTGGTGGTCTGCTTCCCTTTCTCTGGCCTCTCGTCCATGTCTATCTACTTTATTTCTTACCTGCCTCTGTCTCTGGTCTCCCTGGTGGTCTGCTTCCCTTTCTCTGGCCTCTCGTCTGTGTCTATCTACTTTATTTCTTACCTGCCTCTGTCTCTGGTCTCCCTACCATTCATCGTTTTGCTGTCCCGGCTGTTCTGGTCTTTCCTTTGGGGTCCTCTTTGCAGGCTGTCTGTCGGGGCTGGAAGGAGAGCGGATCGCTGGGTTTGGGTCTTAGTGGGGGTTCCGGTCCGTTTTTAGCGTCGGCATCTCAGCGGGGAACTTCTGTTTGGTGGTTGCGGTTTCCGGGAGGGAACTTCCGGGATGACGGACCGCTTTAGGTCCCTATGGTTATAGCGGTCCCTCGGAAACAACCCTTGATCTGGCAGTTCCAGCGATTTTCTCCCTATCGCCCTTTGGATTGGCACCTGGTGGTTTGGCCTTTCTATATCCAGGGTCGCGTGGATCCGGGTAGGTGTGCCTAGCAGTCGATCTAGAGGAGGGATGGGAGTCATGCTGGTTTCGTTAGGTGGTGGGGCTTGGCTTCCTCTATAACTCAGGGCCTAGAGGCCCTTTATGTTTGCTTTTATTCTTTTCCTCCATATGCCCTATCCCTCTTATCTCTGCTGTGTTTTGGTTTGTCCTATTTATATGTCGGAGGCTGGGGTGGGGAGGAGGCGGCTATGGGGGAGGACTTAGTGGGCATGCTCGCTGGATGTGGGATTGCAGCCGTGTGTTAGGGGTTGCTAACCTCCGCCGGGGCTGGATCGGGAAGGACTGGGTTTATTATCGTCTGGTTTTGTTCTCCTTTAGAGTTACACCTCTACCTTGCAGCATATGGGTACTCGCCGGCTTTGGGGGTTGGAGGTTCATGGGGTCTAAGGAGGTTCATGATCCGGGATAACAGAATATATCTGGGACCATATTTTTCGGACCTCCAACTGTACATAGTTTTGTTGGGGTTGTTTGTGGGGGTTAACGATGGTACGCCATAGTTTTGGTTTGTCTGTTTTCTTTAGGGGAGAGGGGTTTTCCTGGCATTCTCTGGTTTTCACCATGCCTCGATTCAGGCTCGGGAAGGGATATGTGGGTGAGGGTCATGGATTGATTCTTCATCTAACTTTTTGTATTTTGTTGGTTTGTTTAAATGGCCTTTTCTGGTTGATATGACTGGTGGTTGGATTTGGATTTTTGGGGATGGGGGGAGGGAGGGTGGGTTACTGTGGGGTTTCAGACCTGTATATGGGAGGTGCACCTTGCTACTATATCTGATAATCACTCTGTCTGGATATCTGATTGGCCTGGTATATTTTTAAAATGGCTAGAAGTACAGCTAAATTAGCGTCTTGGAATGGTAGAGGGCTTAGGGATCGGGTCAAACGTCTGCAGGCTTTTAATCACTGCTCATTGCTCCACATTGATATCCTTTTTTTGCAGAAAACACACCTATGCCATGACGAAGCTAGGTTGCTTTCTCGATCTGGTTTTTCTCAATTTTATCTTGCTGGGAATTCTTGTTTTAGTAAGGGGGTGGCGGTTCTTCTTAAAAGGCATGTTCTGTTTACCAAAGACCTAGTTCTCTCAGACCCAGAAGGGAGATATGTTCTAGTGAAAGGTAATTTAAACGGAGAAAGCGTAGTTCTTGGCTCAGTATACGGACCGGTGGGGGGGAATCCTGAGTTCTTTATGACTCTGGCGGATAAGTTAGCTAGCTTTTTGCCTGTCCAAATTATACTGGGGTGGGACTGGAATGTACCTTTCTCGTCGACGTTGGATAGGGAACCTCAAGATAGGCGCACGCCTTCCCCGGCTCAGAGAGCTTTCTGTGAAATGATTTCGTTGTTGGGTCTGGGTGACCCTTGGCGCCTTGCCAACCCTTCCTGTCGTGTCTTTTCCTTCCAATCCCAATCACATGGTACTAAATCAAGATTAGATATGATACTAGTCAGTCTCTCTTTCCTCCCGCATGTCTCTCTGTCGGGCATTGAACCGATCATTGTGTCAGATCATGCCATAGTCTGGGTACAAATGTCCGTAAACCCTACTTACTCTCGTGACTCCATGTGGCGATTAAATACTCAATTATTAAAAGACAGTCAGTGTGTCTCAGAAATCAGTTCCGGATATCTCTCTTCTGGCTGACAATGTGAACTCTACCCCTAGGTTGATATGATATGGGGAGCTCTAAAGTGTTATCTCAGGGTGACTTTATCAAAATGGCTTCTCTAGAAAGAAGGCACGCTTAGCTAGGTCGTTGAGTTGGTAGGTAGGATTAGGATTTAGAAAGTAGGTATTCATCAACTTCCTCGGTATTGGACCCTAAGGAGCTTCTTGCAGCTAAGAATGAATACTCAGATCTCCTGAAAGATAAGACAGAATACTGCCTGCTGAAAACCCAAGCTAAATATCTGGATTTGGTGAAAATCCGCAAGCTATTAGCTTTATGCCTATGTGCACCTGAGAGTTCGAGGATCATCCTTCCTGACCTCCCTGCCTGGTAATAGTGTCTCTTCACCCAGAGACATTGCACGTGTCTTTAAGGAGTATTACTCGGGTCTCTATAGCTACTCCCCAGCACGCCACTCCATAGCAAATGTCAAATAATATATAAGAGAAATAGGTGTCCCGTGCATATCAGAGTCCCAACAAGCGAGTCTGCTAGCCCCTATCTCAGCTGAAGAAATAAGGTGCACTATTGCTTCTTTGGCCCCAGACAAGGCGCCGGGTCCGGATGGATTTCCGGCAAACTTTTATAAGGTTTTTGTTAAGGATTTAACACCCATTCTTCTTAAGCTATATAATTATCTCCCGGTTTCATCTGATCTTGATCCTGCCTTATTTGAGGCTACTATAGTTTTAATCCCTAAGGCAGATAAGGAACCCTCTGATCCGGCTAGTTACCGTCCTATCTCCCTTCAAAATTATGATATTAAAATACTAGCCAAAATACTCGCTGAAAGGATCAAGAAGATTTGGCTGGAGCTTCTGAGCCTTGAGCAGACTGGTTTTGTTCCTGGGAGGTCGGCGGCTGACCATCTGAGGACCTTGTCACACATCTTCAGCAGGCCCGGCTCACTCAAGTTCTGCTGCTTTAATATCTCTGATGCTGAGAAAGCATTTGACCGGGTTGACTGGTCCTTCTTATGGACAGTAATGGAGGAAATGGGCTTTCCGACCTCCTTTTGAACATGATACAGACATTTTATAAGTACCCTCCGCTAAAATTTACTGTAATGAGGTCTTGTCCTCTTTTCCGCTCTTTTGCTGGTACCAGGCAGGGTTGTCCCTCTCTCCTTGCTGTTTAATTTATATTTGGAACCTTTACTGATTAAACTCAAGTCTTCTCCGTGTGAAAGGTATCACGCTCCACAAGCGGAGTTAGTTCTGTCTCATGTATGCAGATGACGTATGCTGCATCTAATGTAACCGGTAATATCCTTAGAAGCAGCCCTAGATATTATTAGGCAGTTTAGCTCTTTTTCGGGCTACAAATTAAACATCTCCAATGTGAAATTTTTCCCTTAAATAATTATACGTTTAAACAAGATTTCCTTTCCTTCGGAATGAGATGGACCCCCAGATCAATTAAATACCTTGGAATTCACTTTTCCACTGACCCCTCACTTCTTAAAAAGTTAAATCTGATTAGAGTCAGAGACTCGATTAGCCAGGACCTACAACGTTGGTCAGCCCTCCCCATTTCACTGTGGGCAGAATTAATATTATCAAATGAATGTTCTTCCCGATTTTCTATCCGTTGAACCTTACCAATCTCTGGGTCCCTCTTCCTTCTTTCAACAGTTGCACCAACTGTTTTCCACTTTGTTTGGCGGGGAAGGGGGTGCGACGCCCTATGCCACCTTATCGCTCCCTAAGGATATAGGTGGCCTGAGACTTCCTAACTTTTTTTTATTGGGGCCCACTTGTCTAAGTTAGGGAAATGGTTCTTCTGAATACTGAGAGCTTTTGCCCAATCTGGCTCTCAATTGGAGAAGGCCTTTCTCTCCGAACTTAGAGTCGAGTATGTCCGCTTATTCTCTAGACCCCGAAAGCCTCTCACAGCTGGTCTCTGATGAGACGGTGGCAATTTCTCTTAGATCGTGGGTACATGTCTCAAGTTTTTTGGTTTTAATCTCACGGATCTAGGGCAGCCGATAGTCCTCAACCCCAATATTCGATTGGGGAAATCTTGGATAGGATCAAGTTGGCTTCCACAACTCAAAGATTCTAGGGTGGAACACTTGTTTGGTCAAGATTCGCTCCTTACATCAGATGATATTCTTACCAGGTTTGATATATCAACCAAAAGTATTTTTAAGGTGTTTCAGCTCCGGCACTTGGTGGGTAGCAAATCTGGTACTACGGTCAGACGCTCGGTTGTACACCCCTTCCTAGCTAATATTATAAGCCTGGCTTCTCAGCCTCATTCCACATCGCTAATTTATTCCTATCTCATGAGTTTTAATTCACAGGAGGAAGTTGGGGGTCCCCTGGTCTGGACACGTCTTCTTCCTGACGAGGTTCCGCTCTGGAGAAATTTTTGGCCTAATTTACATAGATACCATACCCAAGATAGGTTTCGGTTAATACAATATAATATTGTTAACAATCTTTACCATACTCCCGTTAAACTTTTTCAGCGTAAACTGGTCTCTGTCTCAGATTGTTTCAGGTGTTCACAGGCCGAGGGCAACCTAATTCACATTTTTTGGGAATGTCCTAAAGTTGCTCCACTGTGGTCTTTGATCCGGGACAATCTGGATTCCCTTCTGGGTCTGAGTAGGTTTTTCTGTCCCGAAATCTGTGTGCTGGGTGATTTCTCTCATATAGATAGTGTGGAGCGCAGATATCATATGGCCTTAATATCTATGGCTGTCAAGAAACTGGTGTTAAGACATTGGAAGGACCAGTTGGTTTTAACATATGCTGACTGGTTAAAGGAGTTAATGTCGTATCTCCAGTCCGAAAACTTAATTGCCAGTTATAAGGATCGTATGGACTTATTTCATAAAAGATGGTGTAAACTTCAGTCCTTATGTTCACCTTAATAGCAAGGTCTGACGACCCGATCCCTCGGCCCTCATATAGCACATATAGTGTTTTTAGTTTTCTTTGGGTTATTGTGGATCCTAGACCTGCTCTCTTTCTTTTGTCAGTAATTTAAACTGTCCTAGGTTGCTAAGTTTTCTGTAAATAGACTGTGGTATCCAGATTTCAGGGTTTTTGTGTTTGCGGTCTTTTGCTGGTGCACCTTGTCGGGAGGGGGTGGGGGATGGGTGGGGGATTATGTATTTCCTGGAGGTTTGGCTGCAGGATATTATTTCATGTTTTCTTTACCTTTTAAAACATTTCCGGATATCCTGTACATTTGTTTAATGGGGATGGGGTTTGGGCTTTGTATGTTTTCTGGTTTTGTTTTTTTTTTTGTTGCTTCTTTGTTTGGGTTGTATTGTTTGAAACTAATAAACTTAAATTTCAAAAATGACTGGTACTTCTGTATGTAAGGGTGCATATATAGCAAGTATCCTTGGTGCTCTGGGGGTAAACTGTTTCCTGGTGGCACAGGATTTTAAATTTGAATATTCATCTGTTATAGTGACATACTTTTTACTAGTTTTTTTTGTTTTATTGTATTTCATGATGTTGTGCTCAGAACTGAATTAATTGGCAGTAATTGGCTGGCAGTATAGCCTAGAGGTTTGAGGAACGAGGTGTGAACAAGCTTGATACATCCAGCAGACCAGACCTGAGTTTGATTCTCACAACCTCCACTTGCATACTGTGTGACTCTGAGCAAGTCACTTAACCGACCAGTGCTCCCAGGTTGCCCCTGAAAACAGGCACTTGTGCCTAGTGGGCCTTACCTGGTTACCAAAGACTAAGATAAATAAATAAATAATTAAACTTGTGTGATGTTTGGTACTGTCACTTTAATTTAGAGAAATTGGATACATGGTTCTAAGGACATCAGCCTTTGAGAAAGCAACTATTACGTGAAACGCGTTATGTGACATCAGTCCTGAGGTGGGGCTCGAGCCTTCATGCCAGCTGGCATTTTGAAACTGTGTAGACTATTGCGGACTTTGTGCTGTATTTCATCTTCTCCTGTATTCTATTATGAAGTTTGTGGATGGATTGATTTTAATGGCACTTTGGAAACATAGAACATAGAAACATAGAATTTGACGGCAGATAAGGACCGCTTGGCCCACCCAGTCTGCCCATTTCCCTACCTGATGGATAAGCTGCAGATCCTAGTTAACCAGCAGCCTACTTCTTCCTACCCCCAACCCCTAGAATTGCCTTATGACTGTCCCATGCATGCTTGAATTCCACCACTGTTTTTGACTCCACAACCTCCTCTGGAAGGCTGTTCCATACATCCACAACCCTCTCTGTGAAAAAATACTTCCTTAAATTACCTCTGAGCCGACCCCCTTCTATCTTCACTCTTGGAGTGTTTTTTGTTACAATAAAGAAAGTTCTGCATGAGTAAAAGGTTAGTCCACAGTTTCTTTAATTAAGGAGCAATGCAAACATATAAAAAAATAATATCACACTACAAGAAGAAGAGAAAAAAATGTTGGCACACACCAATAGTGGTCAAAGTTTATTTGCATAACGCCCTTAAAGATCTCTCTGAGCAACATGGAGTTATGTAAGGGAATTTGTCCTTGCATAGGTGACTTCATATAGCCCTTTGTGTTTTCTTTCTGCAAATAAAAAGTGCTGGACCTCACTTTGCTCTCTCAGTCTGTGTGGGCCAACTTTTTATTTCCTTTCCTCGTTGGCACTGATGCATGCGAATGGTTGTCTGGTGCACTTTGGTAGGTCTGTGCACACTATTGTTTTTTCTTTCTAAAAATATGTCCACTTCTTTAAATAAAATCAGACTCCTGAAATATACTGTCCCCTCTATTTCCCTAAACACATACACTACCACACCTGGCTTGCTGAATACCTCCCAAATAAGTCCCTCCTTTTAACTTTTTAAAATAACCAACACACCCTCCTCCCCCAAAAAAATAAACAGATGCCCTGGCATACAAAGATGAATTGCAGTCATGAAAGTAAGAACAGAAAGAAGAACTGTGGGCCCATATCACATATTGAGTATAAGTAATAATGCACCCCCGACAACATAAATTATTTCAGTCATCACCAGATTACATTTTCCTGACAGATTAAATATGCAGTTCTTGGTACTGACCTTACTTCGGGGTCCTCAATTTCTGTGCTCCCGGGCAGTAGTATACCCCTACATGCATACATTACCTAACCTGGATAACCTACCTATCGTGGCTTATTGAATACCTCCATGCATAGCCCTTCTTTGTAATGCACAGAAATCACCAAAATACACAGAATGCCTACCCATCCAAAGAGAACCCCAAAATGTATTACCATTTAAAATGACAATTTCTTCCTGACTTCTGCTGTGCTGAAATTCTACCAGTTACGGATCTTTATATTGTAGTATTTAAAATATACAGACGCATGCAGAGTCACCCACCAATAAGGTATATGGTATTTTTTCAAACTAATCATTATTCATTAATATATAAATCCCCCGGCTAGTTTTAATAACATTAGAACTGTCTAGCCTGCTACCTAAACCCACATTTATGAATAAGGAATTAAAGCAATGTTTTCACGCACAGTGTAATCCCCATCAGATCCCTCCAAAGCCAGAATCAGCTTGCACAACATGACAACAACAAACCTTATACCTGTTGTCCCTTTACCTCGCACTTCGTTTTGAAGTTCCTGTAGAGTCAAGTCTTGGCTATGTCAATGTGTGTGTGTTAATACATCCCCTAGAGCCACTTGTTGCTGAAAAGGAGTGGTTTCATGCACCTTCAGCTGAGTGAGAACAGCGAAGCGAAGCTGAGTGAGAACAGCGAAGCGAAGCTGAGCTTTTCCGGCTCAAGCTGAAGGCAAATAAAACCACTTCTTTTCAGCAACGAGTGGGACGGGGGAACGTATTAATATATTATTGATCGAGAGCGATCAATAATATATTTAAAAAAAGCCTTCCCAGAATGTGCCTCTTTTCAGGGCATCTGCACGTAAGACATTCTTCACAAAATAAGAGTGCCCCATGCGCAGGGGAAAGGAGCACTCCGATTGGTCGGGCGTGCTCCCTCGATCTATAATCTAGATTACTGCTGTAACTGAGTGTCTGCAGTTGGAGTCTTGACTTGTGGAGTGCTGCTATTTTCTGGTTCAGGTGGTCCCTCCCTTGCATCTGCTCCATGTGTGGTCAAATGTTACCGATGAGGTGTTTATTGCCATGCTGCTGCTGCAAAAAAAGAAGAAGTGGCTCTGGAAGAGTCAGCAGGCCCTAAATTACTCAACTAAGACCCAAAGCAACCCAGTGGCCCCCATGCTATGACTCCTCGTGCCAGGAGGATTTTCAAAAAACACTCCATGCTGATTGGTGCTACAATCCAACCACCCTACTCTTTCATCAAGTCTCGAATGCTGGCCAGACCCACCCAACCCTGTCATTCTGCTTGAGTGACAACAGCTTCTGTTCTTCCGTCATGTTAATGTTATGAAACCTTGCTATAACCTGTATACAGGGGAGTGGGGAGGGAGGGAAGGGAGAACAAGGAAACTGGGGTGCATCTTAACAGAAAAAAACTGAGACCATTTACTCCAGCAAAATGTATAATACCATTAAGAGAAATAGGATATTATGACTTCAACTAGAAAACATTGTTTCTGTGTCCTGGATTTCAAAACAAAGAAAGCATACCCTATCAAAAAGGAAAGGTGTGCCTTAGTGGTAAATACTGTATGTATCTTATAGGACTGCAAGTTCGGAGCTAGAAAAGAATCAAACACCTCAAACTTTGGGTGTTCAAGTCTTTCAGACTGTGGTGAACTTTTTGGGGAGATAGGCGGACTTGTGCTTCAACTGGTTTGCCATGGTCCGAACGGTGCAGACCAGGCAAACCAGTTAAACTGCAGATCGCAGTATGCAGTAGGCATGGGCTGCCTGACCTGATGGGTAGCTAGAGTGGGTAGTTCAAGTACCTCTATTTTTTAGTCGGGTCAGGTAGTTCGGGTAAAGTACTGCCCTACCAGCGTTATAAGACACAGTACAGGTTGAGTATTTTGGTTTGGGTAGTTAAGCTCGGGTCAGGTATTTACTTACATACCCCTGGAGAACTGGAGTTTTTCCTGCCATCAAGTCACTCGCTTGTGACCATCCGGAGCCATCATGTGATGACGCTCCTTCAACGAGAGTGCATGTCCCAGGGGCTATATAAGGAGAGACGGTGTGTGAGCATGAGTGTCACAGACAGCATTAAACGTTTAATGCATAGTGCACTGCTAGTGACAAGACGGGAGTCGTCAACTCGATTGATTCTCGACCACGAACCAGTTCAGGCTGAGAAAACAAGCAAAAAACCCAAAGGGGGATCTTTAAAAAGAATATTTTTTGTGTGTGTGTAGGTTTTGTCACCTACTTTCTGCCCGCCACAGCACAGCGATCCTTAACTTGGGCAGTTCATCTCAGCAGCTTGTTGTGTATGGCACAGCAGGCCTCAGTTGTCCAGCTCCTGAAAATTTAGTTCAGTTTAGGGCAGGTCGTGAACGAAAGGGGAAAGAGGGATGGAAAAAGAAAAAAATAAATGTATTTACTTGCAGTTTGCTGGCTGGGTCTGGGACAGGTCACCCATTTTTATGTTTGCTTGCATGCATGTGCAAGAAACATAGTGCCATCATCCGAGTTTTCGGAGGTGTGGCAGCCCTCTTCCAATTCAGTCAGTGTGTTTGCAGGCGCGGCTGCAGTTCTCCAATGCCTGCTGGAGCTGTCTATGACAGCTCCAAAATGCAGTGGAGTACAGTTGAAAGGGAGCTACACTTCAGTGAGCAGCGATAAGATATCGCCTGCTCATGTGCGCCACCTACACACATACACACACACACACACACACACACACACACATGAGTACTGCGTGCTGCCTCTACTCATACACTGTAAAGCCAGGGTGCCCAATCCCCATCAGCTATGCTGCACTCCCCCAAAAGCCTTCCACATGCCCGCTGGATCCCACCCCAGCGTGGCAACTCCTCCGTATAGCCGACAGGGTGCCCAATCCCCCGTCAGCTCCACTGTCCTTCCCCGGGAGAGGGTGCCACGCTGGGAGCCCACCCCAGCGTGGCAACAGATGCTTATCGCTGGCCGGAGTGCCCAATCCCCGTCAGCTCCATGCCCCCAATCAGCCGTTCTTGTACCATGCTGGAGCCCACTGGCGTGGCAAATCCAATCGTCATTTAAAAGACAAAAAACTGCAAATAAAAACTGTCCTCGGCGCTTCTCCCTGTCCCTCCCACAACCCGCACCCACCCACTGCACACTCCTGCTCTCCCCACACCCCTCCCATCCATACTTAGCCCGGACCTCAGTGCGACGATCTTCGTGGACCGAACACGCTTCACTCTTCAAAGCCACCACGACTGAGGAAATGCCGGTAAGCTGTATAATGGGATAGATAGGGTTTTGCAACTTTGCTGCGTGATCGCAGGCATTTTTTGGAATTTTTGCACCAAATTTTCAACATGGGGTTTTTGGGACCCCTTCTCATGAATGCTGTCACTGTCATGGCGTTATTCGGGCCTGAAGGGTGATTTCGCAGTCACTGCGTTGAATCACCTTTCGGGACCGATTAACAAAACGACACTGCCAGTGTTTATAAGGTGGACTCTCAAGAAGCCTATTTTGAAAATTTGGTGGAAAAATTACTGTTTTAGGAGCGTGCATTGCACAGTTTCTACGCACGCTCGTAAGTTCGCGAATTTTCAATATTTTCACTCCAGATTTTCAACATTGCCATTTTACCACACCTTCTTATGAGTAGTATAGCTGTCATTTTTCACATCTCACCCAAAACATGTTTCCGCCCATGTAGCGCACAATGGCGCAGTCGGTGTGCGAAATCAATGTACGGGAAAATTAAGAAAATCACAGTGACACTGTTCATGAGCAGAGGTCTTAAAATGGCTATGTTGAAAATTTGGTGAAAAAATTCCTAAAAATGACTGTTTTACAAGCGTGTGTTGTGCAGTTCCTACGCATGCTCGTAAGTTCGTGAATTTTCAATATTTTCACTCCAGATTTTCAACATTGCCATTTTACCACATCTCCTTATGAGCAGTACAGCTGTCATTTTTCACATCTTGCCCAAAATGTTTTTCCGCCTATGTAGTGCACAATACATAGATACATAGATACATAGACAGTGTCGGCAGATAAGGGCCTATGGCCCACCTAGTCTGCCCATTTGAGCTTGTAAGTTCAGTTTGTTTTCCTAGAAGTCTATTTCCCCTTACCCCTGACCTCTAGAATTCCTTTATGTCTATCCCATGCATTCTTAAATCCCGTGATTGTTTCAGCTCCCACCACTTCCTCTGGCAGGGTGTTCCACTTGTCCACCACCTGTTCTGTGAAGAAATTCTTTCTCATGTTTCCTCTGAATCGTCCTCCCTCCAACTTCATCCCATGCCCTCTAGTCCTGAAACATCTTTTTCGCTTAAAAACAATGGCGCAGTCGGTGTGCAAAATCAATGTATGGGACACATTAAGAAAATCAGAGTGACACTGTTCATGAGTAGAGGTCTTAAAATGGCTATGTTGAAAATTTGGTGAAACAATTCCTAAAAATGACTGTTTTATGAGCGTGCGTTGCGCAGTTCCTACGCACGCTTGTAAGTTTGCGAATTTTCAATATTTTCATTCCAGATTTTGAACATTGCCATTTTATTACACTTCCTTATAAACAGTACAGCTGCCATTTTTCACGTGTTGCCCAAAATGTGTTTTCACACATGTAGCGCACAATGGTGCAGTCGGTGTGTGAAAGCAATGTTTGAGACAGATTAAGAAAATCACAGTTACACAGTTCGTGAGCAGAGGTCTTAAAATGGCTATGGTGAAAATTTGGTGACAAAAGTCCATAAAATGACTGTTACGAGTGAGCATTGTGCAGTTTCCACGCACCCTCGTAAGTTCATGACTTTGTAATATTTTCAGTCCAGATTTTCACCAGTGGCATTTTTCCACACTTCCTTATGAACAGTACAGCTGTCATTTTTCACAACATGGCCGAAATGAGTTTTCACACTTTCAGTGCAGAGATGCGTGGTCGCTGTGGGAAATCATTGTTCGGGACAGATAAAATCACAGTGACACTGTTCATGATCGGAGGCCCCAAAATGCCTGTGTTGACAATCTGCTGTAAAAAATCCCCAAACTAATTACATTATGGGTGTGCGTTGCACAGTTTCTATGCACGTTCGTGACTGCACCAGTTTTTTTAATATTTTTACTGCAGATTTGCAACATTGCCATTTTTTACACCTCCCCATGAACAGTACAGCTGTCATTTTTTACTTCCTGTTCAGAATGTTTTTGCACCTGTGGTGCTAAATGCCGTAGTCGCTGTGCATAAGCAGCTTTCGGCTAACAAACTAATATTGCCACTGTTCATGAGGTGAGGTCACAAAAAAACCATGTTGAAAATTTGGAGTGAAAATACCAATGAATGCCTGAGGTATTAGGGTTTCCAACCATAACGCCCAACCCTGGAAAGAATGACAGGCATCAGGGGTGTGACTTGGGATTCTTGCCTGTAATGCTCATACCATTCCACACCCTGCAGCCAGTGAGAGGCATCGAGGTATGCCTTGGACTCTTCGCCCCAAAGTTCACCCATTCTCCTATACGCACCCATCTCACTGTATTTCCCTGATGGAATGGAATTAGCATAAAGGGCCAAAGACCCAAAGGCACACCATGACACTTGTCAGTGTCTGCAGGGTGGGGTGTGGTGAAATGGCGTGGCCGTTATGCCTGACGACCCAAAGGCACACCCCAATGCCTGTCACTCTCTGCAGGGTGGTGGTAGGGTCGGCTTCAGTTCAATACTTCACTGCCATTCCTATTACGCAGCTCTGTAACTTCTACACTACCACTGCCAATGCCAGCAAGCAAACATTCAGCATTGACAAGTGCTTGTTAATTAGTGTTGCTTGCAGTTTGTGCAGTGTGAGAGCGAAGGCAGGCAGTTCATCACCTCGACTCAGCCAGGCTGCTATGTGGGAAGCCCTAAAACACAGAAAAATTAAAAATAAATTAATCCAGGGCAGGCTCGGGCTGTGTTTGTGGAGCTCAGTTAGGTATTTTTTTAACTCCTGTATTATGCACAATGACTGATCCTTTTGAGTAGTTTTCTCTGTTTAGGGCAGTCAAAAAACAATCTTTCACATTTTGTTATAGTCAGGGTACGGTAACAGAGTAGTAGAATGATTAGGGTAGTAATTACCCGACCCTAACCAATTACCTGTTTTGCATTAGGGTATTTGAAGGGTAGTGTAGGGTAGTTTGGAGGTACCCACAAGTACTGTTAAGGGTAGGGTATTTTTACTAACTGCCCATGCCTAGTTTGTACCCAGCCTGACCCAAGTAATGCACAAAATAGTGACAGACGACCCAGCAGTGTACTGAGTGAATGATTCACTACACTATCAGATCCCTGAAACACTGTCCCTGTTTCATGCATTTCCTGCAGACTGTTAGTGTCGCCGAGTCTCCCCCAAGTTCCCACCAGCCCTGCAGTTCCCGCCAGTCCTGCTGTCCTCTACCCTGGGTCACAGGCCGTTGCATCACTGGTTACTTCAGTTTCTCACAAGTTACCCTTTGTGATTTAATCCAGAGCCAGTACATTTGTAAGGACCCATGCCACATTGCCGAACAATCTGTGGCCATCTTGAGCACGCCAGATGGGTCCCTTTGTGAGGGGTATGCTAATAAGGATTACCAACCAATGGCAGAGTTGGTGACCCTAATCAGCATACCCAGCATGCTGGAAGCCATCTGGTGTGCATGAGATGGCCACGGGCAGCAAACCAGTGAACTAGTTTGGTGTTTGGTAAACTTTATGGGGCTCGAATGCTAAAGTTTGTGTGATCAAACTTTTGGAGGTTTGCACAGCCCTAATCTTTCATTTTGAGCCAGAGATTTTCTGATATTGGTGTTCCTTTACAAGACAACTGAAATAGCTTTAAAAGTATATATCATATTGTATAAAAGTCTTTGACACACTATGATACAAGAGTTTAGGACACTGTGAGTGTGACCTTCAGCATAATCCACTGGAAACCACTGTACGGTAAATGAGTTCCAGACTCAATTGGCGTACCCATTTCTCATGAATAAAAAATAAAATTATTGTTTATCCAGACAGTCACTAGGGCAGCAGGAGATGGGAAGGTGCTACACATCATTGTCCACCTGGGAACCAATAACCTGGCAAGGGACAGGTTAAAGGTAGTGCAGGGAAATTTCAGGTAGCTGGGGAGGGGCCTCAAGCAGGTGGCATGTCCAGTGGCTTTTGCTGAGGTGTCACCTGCATACAGCCGGAGAGAGGAAAGGACACTCCACACCAAGGCTTTTGACAACTGGTTGAAGGCAGGGTGCATGGAGGAGAGCTTCAGCTACATTTGGGAGTGGGGGCTAACCTGGGAAGACATGGGCCTCTATAGGGGAGACAGCCTGCATCCTTCCAGGAAGGAGACAACAGTCATAAGTGAGAGGTATAAATGCTACTTGGATGAGCATCTTATCTAGCCAGGGAAGGTTGTAGAACTAAGGGAGGCAACAACTGCTCCCCCCCCCCCAAGATGATGAAGCAGCAAGGAGGGAAGGACCGAGGGGAGTAAACTCCCCTGGGGCAGGGGTGTGAGAAGACAGAGGTGGGGACAAGGCAGAGGTCAAGGGGGGTTGTAAATCAGGGCAGCAAGAAGGAAAGAGTAAAGATGACAGGTAATGGTGAAGGTAACAAGGGAAGAAGTGGATCAGGGCATCATCCGGGAACAGCACAGGTAGAGAGGGGGAACAGGGAAGCAGGCAGGGAGGTAGTAAGATGTGGAGAGCCATGTGGCAGTAGATGCAAGGAGTCTGGGAAATAAAATTCCAGACCTGGAGGCTATCGTGGCAGAGACTAGCCTAGATTTAGTGTCCACAGTGGAGTCGTAGTGCACTGACAGCCACAACGGGGACATGGCCATATGGATCTACTCTCTGTTTAGGAGAAATAGAAAACAGAAGAGGGGAGGAGGGTTTTTACTGTAGGGAATCAAGGCCATGGAAGCGTAGGATCAACCAGAGGAAAAGGAAGGGCTGCAGGTGCTGTTGGTCATCCTGGCGACAGGCTCTGGGGCCGCTATCCATACAGGGGTGACATACAGACCTCCAGCACAGTGAGAATAGTTGGATAATGCACCCGGGGAAGCCTTCATCAGGATGGCAAATAAGGGGCAGATGTTACTAGTTGATTACTTCAATCTACCAGATGTGGATTTGAGCCTTCCAACTGCAGCTTTATCAAAGAGGTCTATCCTTGACTCCCTACAAGCGGCTTTTCTCAGACAGCTGGTCAATGAACCCACTAGGGATGGGGCAGTGCTAGACCTGGTACTTACAAATGGATGGCATTGCAAATGTCACAGTGGGCAGTCCCCTAGGTACCTGTGATCACTGTACAGTGTGGTTTAACATTAAGACAGGAACAGAAGCAAACCCCACAAGGATGAGTGTCCTGGACTTTAGGAGGGTGGATTTTAAAGAAAAGGGAGACTATCTCATAAACTGCATTATAGAGAGGATTGCTAGGGACAGGCAGAGGTACAGTGTGGAAAAATAAAGAAGGATATAACCAAGGTAACCAGTCGCGGCATGAAGGAAGTGCGTAAAAGCAGAAGGAAAAAGAGATGGGTTATGTTTCTCTAGGGAAGTAGCCAAAGTGGTGAAGGAAAAAAGGGTGGAATTCAGGACATATAAGGAAATGCAGAGGGAGGGAGGGAGGAGACAGGGAGGTGTACCAAGTAAAACAGAGAAGAAGGAAAGGCAATGAGTAAAGTAAAGGTACAGGCAGAGGAAAGGATAGCCAAGGGGAAAACTAAAGGGGATAAGACTTTCTTCAGGTACATAAGTGAAAAGAGGATGACAATGGGAGGGATGATGAGGATAATGGGGGAGGGGGGGTGCGGACTGCGCAGAAGAGGACCAAGAAAAAGCAGACATCCTGAACAGGTGCTTCTGTTCAGCCTTCACAGAGAAGAGAGGGGGGACGGACTCCAGGGAGCAAGAGGAACAAGGGGATGGGAGGGATGTGAACAGAAGTCCATCAGAGGAAAGGGTCCTGAAGGGACTTGCAGCTCTGAAAATGGACAAGGCAATCGGACCAGACGGGATACACCCAAGGGTACTAAAGAAACTTAGGGAGTGAGCAGACAAGGTCTCTCTACATAAGAGTGGCAGTAGGGAGGAGGCTGGCAACTCCAGTCAGTCTCACCTCAGTGCTGGGGAAATTAATGGAAACCCTGTTAAAGGAAAGGTTACAAACATTGATAATGTTGGCAGAAAAGAGACCTATGGTACATCCAGTCTACCCACAGTTCCCTATCTATCCCTTGGACCTACTGTAATTGTTATCCAGTGCACTGTACCTGCATTCCATCTCACCTACTCTCTGACCTGCTACTATCATCCTCATTAGCCACAATAGCCTTCACTTTGTCCCAGCTGTGCTTGAAATCATTTACAGTTCTGGCTCCTACCACCTCGGCTGGCAGACTGTTTCAAGGTTCTAACACACTATCAGTAAAGGAATACTTCCTCCTCAGATCCCTCTTTCAGTTTCCACTCATGCCCCTGTGGTCTCAAACTTGTGCTTCTGCTAAATATCTCCTGGCAGTTTACCTAATGTATACCTTTCAGGAATTTGAAGGTCTCTAGCACATCACCCCTCCCCTATCTGGTCTCAGGTGAGTACATGTTTAGTGCCTTTAGCTGCTCTTTGTAAGCTATGCCCTGCTGGTCTTGTATCATCATGGTCACCCTCCATTGCATGCCTCTAGCCTGTCCTTATTCTTCCTGAGTTAAGGACTCCAGAACTGGGCACAGTACTCCAGGTGCGGCCTTATCATTTATCTATAAGGAGGCAGCATTACCTCTTTCCTTCTACTGTCTATGCCCTTCCCCAATACATCCCAACATCCTATTTACCTTATTAATGGCCTTATAGCTTTGACTTGATTGTTTGAGGGTATTGTTAAGGATGACTCCTAGGTCCCTTTTCTTGTTCGTAGTGTTCAGTTTAACTCCTCCCATCCAGTACTCCATCCTGAGGTTCTTGCTCTTTAGGTGCATCGCTTTGCTCTTTTTGGTGTAGCATGTCAACTGCTAGACCTCAGACCACCTCTCCAGTTTATGCAGGTTACTCTGCATTTCCCTTATTCCCTCATCATTGTTCACCCTCCCACCGAGCCTTGTGTGATCTGTAAAGAGACCCATCCTTCCCTGGATTCCTTTTCCAGTATAACTGATGAACACATTGGAGAGGACTGGACCCAGGACAGATCCCTGCAGCACCCCACTTGTAACCTCCCTCTCTTCCAAATTGACCCCATTTACTGTGATTCTTTGCTGCCCCCCTTCATCCAATTTCCTACCCAGCTAACTATGCCCCTTGCCCACCCTCGATCCTTCATCTTTTTCAGCGGTCACCTGTGAGGCACTGAGTCACAGGCTTTGCTGAACTCAAAATAGAGTAGACTGTGGCGTGGCCTCCATCCAGTGTCTTCATCACCCAGTCAAAGAAAACTGTTAGGCTTGTCTGACCTCCGTGTCACAAACCCATACAGCCTACTGTCCTGGAGGCCACTGTTCTCCAGGTATTCCACAAGGTCCTCCTTGACTTGTGATTCCATCAGTTTCCCTACAAGTGAAGTAAGACTGAGAGGCCTGCAGTTCCCAATCTTCTCCCTGTCCCCCCTTCTGGAGCGGAACCACATCTGCCACCCTCCAGTCCTTCTGAACTACCCCTGGTTGTAGTGAGCTATCGAATAGCCCCATAAAGGGTTCAGCCAGTTCTGCTGTCAGCTCCCTGAGTACCCTCAGATGCATCCCATTCAGTCCCTGGGCCTTATCTATGTTAAGGGCTACTAACTTTTTCCGGATCCTTTTGTTGGTAAATACTGGCTACCTAATCTCCAGGACCCTTCTAATGACCACCTTGGTGGCACTCTCTGGTAAGAGCCCTCTGTCTTCCCGGTGAAGACAGCGCAAAATAGAGAATACCAGATGGGCAGCTATGCACAACCAGTATGTTGTGCCACCGAGGGGTTCTGATTACCTGTGACCTCAAGAGCTAAGCCTGAGAGGTCCATGGGGATCAGAATCCCAAGGTGGAACAACACCCCGGTTAGGCATGGAGTTACCCATCCAGTATGTTTTATAGTGTATGGTACCGCACCAAACAAAATAAATAGTTTTAAAAGTTTTTTATTTTTAAAATAGAGCAGAGAAATTCATCGATGCCAGGTCCCATTCCGTTAGTCAGGGCTGGTTGCTTGGGTGAGATGTGGAGTTGCTTGGGACCGTGCATCCGTACGTTTGTAGCACAGCCATCTATAGGTTGCTAATCAGGTGTGGGAGGGATTAAAAAAATATAACTGCTGTATTCAAAAAAATCATAGAACTGAGGCACTAACTCATGCCAGACCAAGAACTTAATAGTTCAAATAATTTAATAAATCAGCATAAAAGCACCGTCCACCACGCCAACTCAGCAGAATCTCAATGTTTCGCATAGGCACCACATGCGCTCAGTGGGGTTCGGCATACTGTGTGTGTGTTGGGCAGTGACATATTCAAGATTTTTATTTAAAATCACTCACATATGCTCGACCACACGTTCCTTTAACTTTCTCTTTCTGCCCCCCAGACAATAAGCGCCACACTTGTATGAAGCCAGGAAGATGACACTACAGGTATCACAGTTAATGAAATCTAAATTGTGTAACAAACTACCATCCACTGGACTTAAAAAATGTTTTGTGACGAACATATTGATACTATATTTGCATTATTGCCACCTAAAACAGCCTTTTGGTAAAGGAGGCAGGGGACAACAGAGGAATTAAGACAGTTTGTACTATATTTGGAGTCTACAAATCCCAACTTACAATTTTCGGTCTGTGTGGAAAGAACACAGATCCCATTTTTGGAATATGCCACTGCCCAACACATACACAGTATGCAGAACCCCACTGACCACACGTGAATGTTTACAGGCATTGATAAGGTTAACCCTTAGGCTGCCGACAGAATTAGAACGTATAGGAATTTTGGACTGATATATCAGTCCGTGGCCCTGCAAGAGTTAAAATTGGTCCGGGGGGGATTTGAATGATGTAGTAGCACACAAAGAAAACTTCTGGATCTTTAAATTGCAAGCTACAAGATTTCCAGGTGTAACCCCCAGGAGGGCAACTAAAATGGTGCAGGGTCTGCAAGAGAAGCCGTATGAGGAGAGACTAAAGGAGCTTAATATGTATACCCTTGAGGAAAGAAGGCAGAGGGGGGACATGATAGAAACTTTCAAGTACCTAAAGGGAATCAACAAAGTCCAAGAGGGTAGCATCTTTCAGAAAAAGAGACTTGCAAGAACAAGGGGACACAATTTAAAGATAGAAGGAGGGCGGTTCAGGGGCAATGTGAGGAAGTATTATTTCACAGAGAGGGTAGTGGATGCATGGAACAGCCTTCCTGAGGAAGTTGTGGGGTCTAAAACTGTGGGAGAATTCAAGAATGCATGGGACAGACATAAGGCAATTCTTGTGGGGGCAGGAAGATATAGGCTGTTGGTTAACTAGGATCTGCGGCCTATCCTGTAGGTAGGGAAATGGGCAGACTAGATGGGCCTAGCGGTCCTTATCTGCCGTCAAAGTCTATGTTTCTATGTTTCTATGTGGCGCTATTCCAAGGGCTACTACCCCTGCCTGCTTGACTACTGACAGGTTAAGGGGCCTAGGTTCTATGGCGGGTGCCTCCACCCAGAGGTCAGGGTTTGTAGTGGTTAGACTAGCTTGATCACAGTCCTCTGGGACACCATGACCCCCTTTGGTACCCTCTAGTGGCTCACACAGTACACAGGAGTTACAGCCCCAATACCCCACTTTTACACACTGTTCACTCATAAAGCACCACTTACCCTCGAGACTGATTCTGCAGCACGTCTCTGAGGACCCCCTGTAAAATAAGGTTAAACAACATACACAGCAAAATACAATACTGTTTCCATAAGTACCAGCACCACAGACAGTATATAATATAACAACAAATCTGATTTATTTAGGGGACAGTAACACGGGAGGGGGAAATCAGGTTAATTGGTGGCATTAAATCACAGTACGGTGCACACATACAGGGTCTGAAAAGTCACACTCTGGGTACCCAGGTTGGGGGCTAGCCAGGTCCGTTGCCCAGGGTTAGCTGGCAGGTGCAGATGGATAGGGCCCTGTAGAAGAAAATATATGCACAACACCCAATTGTAATCCGGAGCCGGATGGCTCAGTCCATGAAGCAGTGAAACAACAAGAATTAGATGACACACTTGTGATTGAAAACAGGCTGCAGGGGAATGCCCTAATTTGTACTCACAATACCCAAGCTGAGAATCGGATGGTGGATGTTCTCTGGATTGTCAGAAACAACAGGGCATGGAGACAAGGTCCTTGTGACTGGACCCCACTGCAGTTTATAGCAAATGGATTTAGTCCGAGACAAGCTGGGGTTTGCTTCCAGCTTCAACACACAGCACACAGCACTGGGATTGGAAATAGCGATTCCCCACAAGCGCTATGCACATTCATATGTAAAAGGAAAGTACTATACCAGGCAGGCTGCTCTTCGATCCCGATCGCACTTACTGCAAAATACCCGGGAGCACACACAGCAGCTTCAGTTCTTGACAGATCGAGCGTGATTCAGCATTTTCTCCAGTCTTCTACAGGGTGAGCCTGGTTTCCACAATTCTGGTGCTTCTTTCTCCTCACAACTCGGATTCAGTCCAAACTGGCACTCACAAACGCTGCAGACAGAAAAACTCAGGGCCTCACATGTGCTTTCCGTGCGAAACTATACACCACAGAAGCACAGAGGTCCTTCTCTCTTCACAGTCACAACTGATCTAATCTTTCCAGTCACAGAGCAGGGCATTTCCTTTAGCTCCACACCATTTTGTTGGCTAGTTCGGCTGTCACTCACAATAAGACTCCCTCTATTGGTGGAAATAGGTGCCAAGGTTAAAACTACATTTCCCAGAGTCACTGCCCATACAATCCCCTTGTGGCTGGCTCAAAATTGAGAGTCCAAGTTCCGATTCGTCCACAGGCTCCATTTTAAGGCCTTCCTATCATCCTGATTGGTTCAAGTCAGCAATTCAGGACCAAAATGAAAAAGCTACACTGAAACAGTTCATGCTGAAATGAAGATAGGTTAGACAAACTACATTTTCTCAGTCACTCCAAATGATTTCTGGCACACAGTTATATCTTTCAAGAAGGCTCCATCTGCACATGTAGCAACGGCAGAAACGCAGCGAATTGACAGCAGCTCGGGCGGGATTCAGGCATTGGAACACACAGTCCCCCCATACAAACTAATTAAGCCTGCAAGCAGACAGCTCTTAAAGAGACAGTACATGGAGGCTGAAATAGCACTCACTTGGAACCACATTTAAACAACTCAGACGCCGAACACCACCCAGACTTGGAGCATTCAGGCAAGCTCCTGGGAGACTTTTGGGAACCCCCATTTGCAGGGGGGTTACACAGGATTGAATGATAAGGTGAAATTACCACAACATCTCTGAAGTTATAGGATTTCTTATCATTGTAATGCTTTATGTGGTTATTTTTCTGCCTGTATATATGAAGCATATTATACGTAATTTATTTATGCCAAGTTAACATTTTCGATAAGTGTCTGTAATGTTTAACTATTTATGGGTATGGCTGGTGGAGATTGGGGTTGGCTGATTTATGTCTTTATTGATTGGTATTGCAATTTGAACTACTGCTGTCACTACTTTGTTCTCTTGACAAAGCGCAGAGCGCCTGCATGAAACATTGAGATTCTACTGGGCTGGCATGGTGGATGGTGCTTTTATGCTGATTTAATAAATTATTTGAACTACTAAGTGCTTGGTCTGGCGTGAGTTAGTGCCTCAGTTCTATTGTTTTTTGAGTATTTATCCTTACTAAGAGGACCTCTCTTCGAACTTTTTGCTTTTTTCATGACTGCTGTGTTCCTTGCTTAGCAAGAGACCGTGGACTCCAAGGAACAGATGTAATTTGTAAGTTATTTTAAATATCTGGTTGATCCTGCATTTAATTTGTGTGCAACTGCACTTATCTGGTGGATCCTGTGTTTGTTTTGGAGGTATCTGGTTTATCCTGTGCGAGTTGCAAGTTCAGGTTATTGTGAAGCTGCCATGAGTGTCTGGGGTGATCCTGCCATTTCTGTTGCCGGGTGTACTTGTCGCCGTCTTTTCGGTCATGGAACATGACTGTACCCCAGAAGGGTACAGTCGCGTTCCATGACCTTTGCACTGTGGTACAACAAGGTTTTGCACTGGATGAAAATCAATGCAGGACAACATTCCACCATACGCTATAGCAGTAATTCAGGATGGCTGCCTTTTGCCCATCATCCTCCTCTATTCCCCTACCTTCCTACCAATAGTCTAACAGTTCCTCCCATTTCCCTTTTTTCCCTAATATACCCGAAGAATTTCTTCTCTCCACTCTTAACCCCTTCAGAACTATGGAGCTCAGTGTCTGCCTTAGCTTCCTTCCGGCCCTCCTAGCTTCCCTAGTTCTTGGTTGGTAGTCTCTCCATTCTTCCTTCCCCTGCTTTTCTTTGTGCTTTATGAATGCTTATATTTGGCCATCACTGCTACTCTGACTCTTTCCATGAACCACACTGTTCGCTTGCACCTATTTCTCTTGGTCACTGTCTTTAGACATACCTTTGATGCCTCGAGAATGGCCCCCTTTATTGTCTCTACCCAGGAACCCAGTGTGGCCCACCACCTGCAACATAAAGAAACCACAGGGTTGGTCCGTCGGCACAGCAAAAGTGCTACCGCCAGCGATGCTGGCAACCTGAGTTCAGTAGGGAGCTCTGGGATGTTAGGGGCTGGCCGGGAGGAGGAACACTGAGTGTCCCACAGGACACACTTCTCCTCTGGGGAAGGAGAGTTGCCATCCCTACTGCTATACTGCCACCTGAGTGACCACAGGTGATAGTACAGATTGGGGAATGAGAGGGGAGGTACAGACGTCTGCTGGATCTGGGCGTGACACCACGCCTCTGTGTGTGAGTAATCCCTTTAGATCCCTTTGCATGCCAGTGTCCACATGGGTGGGAGAAAAAACAAGAAATTGGCCCCTGTGCACCAGGATGATGCAGCACCTGGCACATCCTGGATCTCCCCCTGCCTGTGCCATAGCCATGTCTTCCCAATGAAGTGCTGAAGTTTGAGGGATAAGGCCCCAGTGTTTCCACCTGGTGGGAAAACCACAGCTTCCTGGGGGATGGCACTGTGGATCGCAGGTGCAGGGGGACAACAGCCAACAGGATGTCTTGACAACTCCCAAAGGAGTTAGTGTGCAGGTTGAGGGGGCCATGAAACATTTAAATAAAAAAAAAATGAAAAGAAACCATAGGGAGGAGTCTGCTGCCTAAGTCTACCATTTTTAGAGAAATGGACTTACTATGTTCTTCACTACTCACAATTTTTATGCTTGCTTGCATGCAGCACAAGAAACATATTGCGGCAGCTTGGTGCCGAAGCAGGTTCTGGAGGTGCGGCACTATTGTGGCCAATACCGTCACGGCATTTTGGGTCGTGTGTGATGTCCACCAATAATGGGGGACACAGTCAGTGACACTAGTTTGGAACCTTGCCACCAACTTGAAAGAAAATAGCCAGCATCCGGATGCGCTCCCCCCCCCCACATACACACACGCACGCATATTGTGTGCTAATACGCTCCCCCTAACACACTATATGCAGGGTTTTATTTAACTCTAAAAATTGATTAGCGTTTTACTCATAAAAGTTCTAAAACATTGTGAAAATGCATAGCACTTGACTCACTGTGTTTAACAAACATAACAGTTCTAGAAAACCTACATGAATGCTTTCTGTACAGTTAGTATTGTCCCAAGAAAAAACTGCTAATCAATTATTTAAAACCCTGACATAGGCCAGCAGGTGTACCCAGTCCCCGCTGGCTCAATGCCCCCCAACAGACAACCGGTGCCACACGGGAGCCCACCCAGCGTGGCAACAGTCAGTAGTGGAAACAGGGGTGCCTAACTCCGCCGGCTCCACTGCCCCCACCCCAAACAGCCTTCCAGTTGCCACGCTGGGAACTCCATCCCAGTGTGGCAAAAGCCCCACGTTGTCCAAGAAAAAAAAGAAACCTGAAAGAGAAAACCTTCCCTTGCTGACTGTCCTGACTCCCGCCCCCACCCGTGCCCACCCTCTGCGTACTCCTGCCTCCCACCCCCCTCACCCCATACTTTACTCTCGGAGTCCGGGGACGACGATCTTCAGTGGACCAGAACACATCTGCACTGTTCAAAGCCGACCACGAACTGAGGAAATGCCGGTACGCTGTGTAATGTAATAAATAGGGGTTTTTCAACTTTGATGCATATCTCAGGCATTTTGGGGAATTATTTCACCAAATTTTCAACATGGGGTTTTTGGGACCCCACCTCATGAATTCTGTCACTGTCATTTTGTTAATCGTCTGCAAAAGGTGATTTCGCGGTCACTGCGAAGAACCACCTTTTGGGACCGATTTATGAAATGACAGCATCACAGTTCATAAGGTAGGCCCCCCAAAACCCTATGTTGAAAATTTGGTGAAGCAATTCCCCAAAATGACTGTTTCACAAGTACGCGTTGTGCTGTTCCTATGCACGCTCGTAAATTCGTGAATATTCAATATTTTCACTCCAGATTTTCAACATTGTCAATTTACCACACTTCCTTATGAGCAGTACAGCTGTCATTTTTCACATTTTGCCCAAAATGTGTTTCCGCGCATGTAGTGCACAATGGCGCACTCTGTGTGTGAAATCATTGTTCGGGACAGAGTAAGAAAATCACAGTGACACTGTTCATGAGCAGAAGTGTTAAAATGGCTATGTTAAAAATTTGGTGAAAAAATTCCCCAAAATGACTGTTTCACGAGCATGCGTTGTGCTGTTCCTACACACGCTTGTAAGTTCATGAATTTTCATATTTTCACTCCAGATTTTCAACATTACCATTTTACCACACCTCCTTATGAGCAGTACAGCTGTCATTTTTCACATCTCACCCAAAATGTATTTCTGCGCATGTAGCACACAATGGCGCAGTCGGTGTGCGAAATCAATGTTCGGGACAGATTAAGAAAATCACAGTGACACTGTTCATGAGCAGAGGTGTTACAATGGCTCTGTTAAAAATTTGGAAAAAAAGTCCATAAAATGACTGTGTTACGAGCGACCATTGCGCAGTTTCCACGCACCCTCATAAGTTCATGGATTTCTAATATTTTCAGTCCAGATTTTCACCACTGCCATTTTTCCACACTTCCTTATGAACAGTACAGCTGTCATTTTTCACACCATGGCCGAAATGTGTTTTCGCACTTCCAGCACAGAAATGCATGGTCGCTGTAGGAAATCACTATTCGGGACAGATTAAGAAAATTACAGTGACACTGTTCATGAACGGAGGTTCCAAAATGCCTGTGTTGACAATCTGCTGTAAAAAATCCCCAAACTAATTGCATTATGGGTGTGCATTGCACAGTTTCTACACACGCTCGTGACTTCACCAGTTTTTATGTTGCTTGCACGCTTGTGCAAGAAACATAGTGCCATCATTGGAGATTTCGGAGGTGTGTCACCTCCTCCTCCAATTCAGTCAGTGAGCTGGCAGGCGCAGCCTGTAAGCCAATGCATTTTTGGAGCTGTCTATGACACGCTCCAAAATGCAGTGGCCTAGTTGGTGCGGGGAGCTACGCTTCAGTGAGCACCGATAAGCGTGCCCGCCCACGCCAAGAGGCGGTGCGCCTCAAGACGTCCTGTGTAGCCGACGGGTGCCCAATCCCCACCGGCTGAGCTGCTGTCGTCTCCCCATTAGCTGGTGCCACGCTGGGAGCCCACCCCAGTGTGGCAATCAGTGTTGGGCCGACAGGGTACCCAATTCCCGTCGGCTGAATGCCCTCCCCTGCCCTTGTGCCACGCTGGGAGCCCGCCCCAGCGTGGCAACGCCCCGTAGTCTTTTTATTTTTTTTAATTGTTTGGCCGACAGGGTGCCCAATCCCCGTGGCTGAACGCCCATCCTTGTGCCACGCTGAGGCCCACCCCAGTGTGGCGATCCTCGATTCCTCGTAGTCTTTTTTTAAACCTGTAAAAACGGTCCGCAGCTGTCTCCGACACCCCTCCCACAACCCGCACCCACCCACGCACCCAGCTCCCCACCCCCTCACCCCATACCTACCTCCGGACTCCGGCGCGACGATCTTCGGTGGACCGGGAACACGTCTGCACTCTTCAAAGCCGACCGCGAACTGAGGAAATGCCGGTAAGCTGTATAATGGGCTAGATAGGAGGGTTCAACTTTATTGCATATCTCAGGCATTTTTGGGAATTTTTGCACCAAATTTTCAACATGGGGTTTTTGGGACCCCTTCTCATGAATGATGTCACTGTCATGGTGTTATTCGGCCTCGAAGGGTGATTTCGCGCAGTGACTGCGCAGTGACTGCGAAATCACCCTTCAGACCTGAATACCACCATGACAGTGACACTATTCATGAGAAGGGGTCCCAAAAACCCCATGTTGAAAATTTGGTCCAAAAAATCCAAAAAATGACTGTTTTACGAGTGTGCGTTGCGCAGTTCCTACGCAGGCTCGTAAGTTCGCGAAATTTCTATATTTTCACTCCAGATTTTCAACATTGCCATTTTACCACACCTCCTCATGAGCAGTACAGCTGTCATTTTCACATCCTGCTCAAAACATGTTTCCTTATGTAGCGCACGAATGGCGCAGTCGGTGTCATGAACTCAGTGTATGGGACACATTAAGAAAATCACAGTGTCACTGTTCATGAGCAGAGATCTTAAAATGGCAATGTTGAAAATTTGGTGAAAGAATTCCTAAAATGACTGTTTTACGAGGTGTGCGTTGCGCAGTTCCACGCTGCGCTTCGTAGGTTCTGAATTTTCAATAGTTCCACTCCAGATTTTCAACATTGTCATTTTACCACACCTCTTTATGAGCAGTACAGCTGTCATTTTCACATTCTGCCCAAAGCGTGTTTCCCCCAGCAGCACAACGGCGCAGTCAGTGTGCAAACTCAATGTATGGGACACATTAACAAAATCACACTGACACTGTTCATGACCAGAGGTCTTAAAATGGCTATGTTGAACATTTCGTGAAAAATTTCTAACAATGACCGACTGTTTTACAAAGCGTCGTTCTGCAGTTCTCACTACGTCGTGAAGTTCACAATTTTTCAATATTTGCACTCCAATGACTTCCAAATACCTAAACAGCACATATAAGCAAGCAACATTCGGCATTGACAAATGCTTGTTTTAATATTTTCACTGCAGATTTTCAACATTGCCATTTTTTCCACCACCCCATGAACAGTACAGCTGTCATTTTTCACATCCTGTTCGAAATGTGTTTTCACACCTGTGGTGCCGAATGGCATAGTCGCTGTGCAAAATCAGCTTTCGGTTAACAAACTGATATTGCCACTGTTCATAAGGTGGGGGTCACAAAAAAACTCATGTTGAAAATTTGGAGTGAAAATGCCAACAAACGCCTGAGAAGTTAGGGTTTCCGACCATAATGCCCCACCCTGTAGAGACTGACAGGCATCAGGGGTGTGACTTGAGATTCTTGTCTGTAATACTCATACCGTTCCACACTCTGCTGCCAATGAGAGGCATCGAGGTGTGCCTTGGACTCTTCGGCCCCAAAGTTCATCCCATTCTCCTATACAGCACACATTTCACCGTATTTCCTGATGGAATGGGGTGAGCATAAGGGCCAAAGAAAGACCCCAAGGCACACCGTGACACTTGTCGGTGTCTGCAGGGTAGGGTGTGGTGAAATGGTGTGGCCGTTATGCCTGATGACCCAAAGGCATACCCCAATGTCTGTCAGTCTCTGCAGGGTGGTGGCGGGGTTGGCTTCAGTTCAATACTTCACTGCCATTCCTATAATGCAGCTCTCTAACTTCTACACTTCCAATGCCAATGCCAGCGCCAGCAAGCAAACATTCGGCATTGACAAATGCTTGTTATTTAATAACCATTGATCACAGTACTGTTAAAGTTGCCTGCCAACATTTCGAATGAAAAATTCCTCTTCTCAGAGCAACAGTCACTAAAATGTCAATAGAAAATAAATTAAAACCTTATCTAGTAAACTACAGGTTACTTAATATCTCATGACTAGATCAAGGAAATCTAATTTTCTAGCTCATACATTTAAATGCAAAATCTTGAACTCAAGGATTAACCATGTCAAATATTACACTCATACCCTGTCACTAGAACAAGTTGCTTTCTTAAAACTCACCAACTACTCCTGTTATTTCATATAGTGCAATGCTATCTAGCTCATAATCTCAACATGTCAGTGCATCTAGCCCCATTATTGTATCCCACCTCTCCTCCACCCCTTCTATGCAGTCCACCCCAACTGATTTGTCCCGAACTAACTACCTAGTCAATGACCTTAGCTTTCAGTTGGGTTTACCAGTCCCCATCGCTGGCAAAAAACAGACAGAGTTATGGTCTCTGTTCCCTAGTGGTTCCCCGACCCACACTGCTCCTACCATCTCCGAACTGGGGAGCACCACATCAAGGATGGCAACCTAACTGGTGGGTTCTCTAACTAGCTGCACCAGCACCAGTCCTGGACTGTATCCAGCAAGGCCTGGTGCTCCTTGCAACCAGAACCTCCCAGTTGATGTCTGGCAAGTTCAGGTCACCCACCACCACCACCTCCCCTTTTGCCAGTCCACTGACTAGGTATTCCCCAAGCTCCCTATCCCTTTCCTCTGCCTGTCCCAACAGTCTATAGTTGACCCACACCAGTGTTTTCTTGCCCGGGGCTGCCATGAGCTACACCCACAGTGACTCTGCCTCCCCATTTGTCCCCCTTATGTGTCCATCCACAACTGCCTCAGTGCTATCCCTGACATAGAGAGCTACACCTCCCCCTTTACTTTGTTTTGTAGCCTTCCTAAATATGTTGTATCCTGGGACTGTCAGATCCCAGATGCTATTCTCCGAGGCCCGAGTCTCAGTGATGGCTACAAGGTCCACCTTCGTGTCTGCCATCATCACCTCAAGGTTGGTAAAGTATCTTAAAGCCTAGGGGATGCAAGAACACAGGGGACATGGATTCATGGGGGAGAGGTCATACTAGATGAATCTGATTGAGTTCTTCAACTGGGTGACCAGAGAAATAGATCAGAGGAGGGCAGTGTGCATAGACTATCTGGACTTTAGCAAGGCTTCTGACATTGTGCCACACAGGAGACTGATAAAGAAATTGAGCAGGCTAGGGGTGAGATCCAAAGTGATGAACTGAGTCAGAAACCGGTTAATGAATAGCAGACAGAAGGTGATGGTTAATGGCAATCACTCTAATGATGGAAGATTGACTAGCAGGGTGTTGCAGGGTTAGTACGGAGACCAGTTCTCTTCCATATCTTCAAAAGCGACATTGCAGAAGACAAATATGGATACCTTGCACACACAATACAGGTAAAGAAGAACTAGAAGGGAAGGTGTGCCTTTTTGCATATGACACTAAAATCTTTAATAGGGTGGACATGTAGGAGGAGGTAGGGAAAATCCACAGGGATCTTGGAAAAACTGAGGAGTGGCTAAGAGCATGGCAGTTGGAGTTCAATGCCAAAAAGTGCAAAATCGTCTAGCTAGGGCATAAGAACCCAGGAGCTGAGTACAGGATGGGGGGAGGTACTGACAGTCACTAAACAGAAAAGGGACCTTTGGGTTATCATATCGGATGACCTCAAAGTGGTACAGCAGTGTGACAAAGTAGTGGGTAGAGTCAGTAGTATTCTGGGATGCCTAAGGAGAGGTATCTCCAGCAGGAGGAAGGAGGAGGTTTTGCCTGCATATCACTCGCTGCTGAGACCCCATGTGGAGTATTGTGTCTGATTCTGGAGGCCTCAGCTCAAAAAGGACATAAACAAGGTAGAGGCAATCCAAGGAAGGGCAACTAAAATGGTGCAGGGGTTGCACCAAAAGGCCTGTGATGAAAGACTGAGGGATCTCAACAGGTACACCCTGGAAGAGAGGAGAGTGAGAGGTGACAGGATAAGAATCTGCAAGTACCTCAAAGGGGTACACAAGTTGCAGAGGAGAGTCTCTTTAAAATTAGAAAGAGCACCAGGACCAGAATGCATGTGATGAAGCTGGGGAAGGGGCTTAAGAGGAATGTGAGGAAGTACGGCTTCACTGAAAGAGTGGTGGAAACCTGGAAAAGACTGACAGGGAAATGGTGGAGGTGAAAACATTAGGGGGCTTTAAAGTGATTTATGCAAGTTTGCCAGGACAAATGGTAGTAGTAACCTGTGGGAGTTGAGAATCAGACTCCTACTATTCAAACTGCCAAAAAGTGCTGTTGTCCATGGAAAAAAATCCTTTTATTTCTCTGCTCTGCTTCATTTGCATAACTCTGCCCCTTTTTTCTCAGTGCTGCAACCCCAAACTGTGACATCATGCAAGAGAAACAAAGTTATTAAAGTGACACTGTCAGTTTTTAGTTTTAGATAGAAAAATTAGCTATTTACCGTACCTACCATGCCTCATTATGTAAATTAGTATACAGACTATTATATTTCTGTGCTCACTGCAGAAATAGGAGAGTACATCACTCGGTAAAGAAATATTGTCAGCTAGATATTGTATGCACAATGCCTTGTTTTAAAAATAAACATATGAGAGCTTACATTGTTGAAGCCACTACAGAAATAAGAGGCTGAGCCTCACAGGAAGGAAACTGGAAAACAGCATCTTTCTGTACCCACAATGCCTAGCTATATATATCTACATATTAGGTGCTGTACTGCAGTCACCACTACCTAAAAAAAAGACTGCACCTCTGACTAAGGAACATTTAAGTCAACTTTATTATTTACCCAGAATTCCATGTTGCTGTATGCAAAACATCGACAGCTCCCCTGCATGACATCATTCTGGGGTGTGGCCGCAAAGAGAATACTAGAGGGCAGCCAGAAACAAAACACCGATAAAACAGAAAAAACAAGCATTTGTCAATGCCGAATGTTGGCTTGCTGGCATTGGCATTGGTAGTGCAGGAGTAAGTGAGAGATGCATAATAGGAATGGCAGTGAAGTATTGAACTAACGCCCCCCCCCACAGAGACTGAAAGGCATTGGGAGTGTGTTTAACGCCCCCATAAGAGACTGAAAGGCATTGGGAGTGTGGCTTTGGGTCATTGGCCATAATGCTTACACCATTCCACCTCATCCCACCCTGAAGACACCGACAGGTGTCGCGGTGTGCTTTGGGGTCTTCGGCCCTTATGCTCACCCCATTCCATGAGGCAATAAGCTGAGATGGGTGCAGTATCGGAGAATGATATGAATGTTAGGGCAACAGATCCCAAGGTGGACTGTTTTCTCATTTGCAGGGAAAAAATAAAAAAAAAAAACACAAAGGAAGATTTTCTTCATTTACAGATTAAGAAACAAACAAAAAAAGATAGGCGCACTGGGGTGGGGTCTTAGTGTGCTATAATTCTTGGGGGGAACGGAGGGAGCGGGGAGGGCAGCAGCAGTGGGAGGTTGCAGGAGGGTTTTATTGTCTGTTGGGGATGGGAATGGAGGAGGCGAGGAGGCAGCAGCAGTGGGAGGTTGGGGAGTTTTTTTTGTCGGCAGGGACGGAGGGAGCGGGGAGGCAGCAGCAGTGGGAGGTTTTTTCTGTCGAGGATGGGGAACGGAGGGAGCAGGGAGGGCAGCAGCAGTGGGAGGTTGCAGGAGGGTTTTATTGTCTGTAGGGGGATGGGAATGGAGGGAGCGAGGAGGGCAGCAGCAGTGGGAGGTTGGGGGAGGGTTTTTTTGTCGAGGATGGGGAACGGAGGGAGCGGGGAGGGCAGCAGCAGTGAGAGGTTGTGGTGTGACGGGCGGCAGGAGCTGCAAACATGCCAACACAGGGATTGGACACCTCATGTCAACTTTCTGCAGATTGTGTGGCGGACGGCAGGAGCCACTATTTTTACTGAAATGTTTCACTAGGGAAGTCATGTAATGGAGGCTTGCCATCTGCTTCTGCAATGATGAGCTTGTCTCTGATTGCAGCGGCACATTTGTTTCATCTCCGTGCCTCTCTTTGAAACTGCTGTCATCGGCAGCATGCTCACTGATTGGGGGCTGAGAGATGCACCCACTAAAGTGTCCCCTGCAATGGCCAACACTGACCCACCTCTGCATTTGTGCTACCACCACAAGATGTTGCTTGTGCGTGCGCACAAGCCAACATAAAAATGATAATGACAGACTTTTTTAACAAACAAATTGCAGC
The DNA here is from genome assembly GCA_016271365.2 of Neoceratodus forsteri. NCBI lineage: Eukaryota > Metazoa > Chordata > Ceratodontiformes > Ceratodontidae > Neoceratodus > Neoceratodus forsteri. Next base: position 18,311,107 of record CM057458.1, on the reverse strand, counting down.
TTCAACATCTGAAGCATGGCTGGCAATGCCATACTATGTGAAAACGGCATCTGGGAAACTTGCATAATTACTTTAAGCATGTGTGGAACAGACATATGGGAATGTTAGTAAATAGGCAGGGAGGAGGGAGGGTCGCCGGAGACCAGTTAGGGTCTGCGGAGACAAACTAGGCAGGAACCATTTGGGCAGACTGGGAAGGTCAAGCAGTTATTTTCTGCTTACAAATTCTATATTTCTGTTTTATGTTTCTAAGTCACTTCACCTCCCTGTGCCATTCTCCTGCAATATTAAGCAGGCTGCAAGGACCTCAACTGAATGGTCACTCACATTTGGGCTGCTATGCCTCCTTAACCCCAAGATGATAAAAATACCTCCCTTGCTTCAACTTGTTTACAGTAAATAACTTGCACAGAGAGTTGGAGCTTTTTTCACCCACGATTTGTATCTTTGGGTTTGATCTTGTTTTTTTTTTTTTTTTTTGAGAGGCAAGTTCAGAATAAAAAAGCCATGTTTTTATGTTGGCTCGCGCATGGGCAACCAACATATTGTGGTAGTAGCAGATTTGGAGGTGCGGTCACTGTTGGGCGAATGCAGGGCATGCATCAGTAGGTGTGTCCCTCATTCCCCAATAAGCCTGCATGCCGGCGCCACACCAGGAATACATAATGTGGCGAGCGCATCTAAGGAAAGGTCTGCTGCAATGAGAGCAAAGCTCATCATATGCAGTGGCATCTCCTGACGGGCTTTCCCTGGTGAAAAAAAAATTAACATCGCGGCACACTGCCGGCTATAATGTCGATTTCAGGGTGCCCAATCCCCTGTCGGCATGCCCTGATGCAATGTATGTGCGAAGGGCCCCTCCCGTCGGCGCAATGTACTCTCCCATTTGTTGTTATGTGCGAGGGTGCTCAATCCCCTCGACTCAGAACCCCAGCTTTGTTGTGTGCCGATGGGGTGCTCAATCCCCGTCGGCTACAGAACCCTCCAAAACACTTAGGTGGCACGCTGGGAGCCCACCCCAGCATGCCAAATCCTCAGAAAAATAAAAAATGTCCCACAATTTTTTTTTAACCCTGTGAAAGAAGAAAATGGTCCCTCGCGGTCTCCCTGCCCCCTCCCACAACCCGCACCCAACCTCTGCGCACTCTGTCTCCCCACAGCCCCCTCACCCCATACTTACCTCCAGTGTCCGGTGCGACAATCTTCGGTGCACTGGGAACACGTCTGCACTCTTCAAAGCCAACTGTGAACTGAAGAAATGCCGGTAAGCTGTATAATGGAAAGAATAGGGGTTTTTCATCTTTGGTGCATATCTCGGGCATTTTTTGGAATTTTTGTACCAAATTTTCAACATGGGGTTATTCACTGTCATGGCGTTATTCGGTCCTGAAAGGTGATTTCACAGTCACTGTGCAGAATCATCTTTCGGGACTAAGTAACGAAACAACAGTGCCACTGTTCATGAGGGGGGGCTCTCAAAAAGCCTATGTTGCAAATTTGGTGAAAAAAATCCCAAGAATGGTTGTTTTACGAGTGTGCATTGCACTGTTTCCACGCATGCTCATAACTTCATGAATTTGTAATATTTTCACTCCAGATTTTCCACACGTCCTGATGAACAGTACAGCTGTCATTTTACATATCCTGGCCGAAATGTGTTTTCGCACGCCCAGAGCAGGATAGCGCAGTCGCTATGCAAAATCAATTTTCGGGACAGTTTGAGAAAATGACAGTGACACTGTTCATGAGCAGAGGTCCTAAAATGCCTTTGTTGAACATTTGGTGCCAAAAGTCCATAAAATTATTGTGTTATAAGCATGTGTTGCGTAGTCTCCATGCACCCTTGTAACTTCGCAAATTTGCAATATTTTCATGCCAGATTTTAAACACTGGTATTTTTTCACACCTCCTTATCAACAGTACAGCTGTCATTTTTCACAGCCTGCCCAAAATGCGTTTCTGCAGCTGTGGCGCACAATGGCGTGGTCGTTGTGGGAAATCAACTTTTGGGACAGATTAACAAAATTGCAGCACCACTGTTCATGAGGGGAGTTCCCAAAATGCCTATGTTGAAAATGTAGCTAAAAAACTCCCAAAAATAATTGAGTTACGGACATGTATTGCACAGTTTCTATGCATGCTCATGACTTCACCAATTTTTCATATTTGAACTCCAGATTTTCAACGTTGCCTTTTTATTACACCTCCTCATGAACAATACAGTTGTCATTTTCCACATCCTGCCCAAAATGTGTCTTCATCTCTGTGTCACCAAATGGCATAGCCATTGTGCAAAACCACCTTTCAGCTAATAAACTGATTGTGCCATTCTTCATGAGGTGAGGTCACAAAAAGCCCATGTTGAAAATTTGGGATCATCGGCTGTAATGCTCACGCCATTCCACCCCCCTCCCCACTCTGCAGCCAGTGACAGGCATTGTGGTGTGCCTTGCAGTGTTTGGCCACAAAGTTCACCCCATTCTCCTATACTGCACTCACCTCAGCGTATTTCCTTATGGAATGGGGTAAGTACAACACCCAAAGACCCCAAAGCACACCACAACACTTGTCAGTGTCTACAGGGTAGAGTGAGGTAAAATGGCATGAGCGTTATAAATTGACGACCCAAAGGCACACCCCAATGCCTGTCAGTCTCTGCAGGATGGGATGGGGTTGGCTTCAGTTCAACACTTCACTGTCATTCCTATTATGCGTCTCTAACTCCTGCACTGCCAATGCCAATGCCAGCGAGACAACATTCGGCATTGTCAAATGCTTGTTTAGCACTGGGACAAACATATTTTCTTTAGATATTTACAGGCTTTGTGGTTCATTTTGGTCATATTTATTTTAAAGTCAAAGAGCTGCTTGTAAAGATTCTTAATTGAGGAGAAGCGAGCCAACATCATTTGACTAGGAAAGAATTAAGTCAACACTCAGTTTTGCTCAGTACTGTATCAAAGATAACTGGCAGGCCTGGGGGCACACTCCAGAGAGAAAGGATGGCGAGGAATGCTGGATTAATGATTGACACTTGGAGAGTGTAATGGACAGCAGTCTGGTTGCTTGCTAAAGTACAATGCCTGCTAGAGTGTTACTTCTGAATTGGGGTCAAGATGTGCTTCTCAACCCCGTATTGTAAAAGTAAGCGGTCAACTGACCCCCCACCCGACTCCTTGGGTCTGCCATCAATGCCCAAGAGAGAATTAAGCAAAGGGAGGTTAAAAGACTTGCTCAAGGTCCGATGGCCTAATGGGCAGCACGTCTCCCCCCCCCAACATCAATGAGCTGGTCTCAGTATCAAACTCAGGATCCAGCTGAATGGCCTGATGGAGCTGGGGAGGCCCTGCCACATGGCAGACTCTGGGCTGGGCTTGGAATAGCGCCACATTCCGCCATTGCAGCAGTCCCTGTGGTGGGCTAGGGATCTTGCCTCCTCTAGAGAATGTCGTGTGTCGATGCATGGCCTACTGAGGAGTGTTCAGTGCAGCAAGGAATAGGAGGAATTCTGAGGCAGAAACAAACGTCGGACACCCAAATGATTGTTGCAGTTCCTAGGCCCTGGCCACCCCTAGCTTCTAACTGGATTGTGCTTCGGGGTGTGGAGGTGGGGATGACTGCTTTCTTCTTAGATCCATTGTAGAGGTAATCCATAGGGGAAATGGAGCAGGGGAAAGTGGTCCAGCAGCTGAGCTAGGTGGTCACTGACTGGATATGTGGAAATGCATGCAACGCCCAACTGAGGAAGGAAAAATTCAAAATCAAAAAAGCACAACTTGCTCAGGGTCCCACAGTATGCAGATAGTATCTGTGGGATCTGAACCCAGCTCTGTGCTCTAACCACTGGGCAGTACAGCAATGATAAAAATGAAACACTGACAGAATGCCCTGAGATTTACATGAAGAGTAAGCTGCATTTAAAGCAGTGACAACTGTAGATTAAACGGTGAGATTTGTTTTTAATATAAGTCTGCCAGCTGTTCAGAAGTGGGATGGCTCTATCCCTGCCTAAACAAATGTATTTTGGATAAACTCAGTGTCTTGGAACCCAAACTCTTTGTCAAAGATTGGCCATAAATGAAACCACTGTGTTCCCTCCGATCCATGATGCAGATCTTTATTATAATCACTTGCAGTATTTTAACAGCATGTACCTTATGTAGGCCAGTCCTCTCCAAATTAGGGATATTATCCTAATACTGCAAGCATTTTCCATTTACAAACCATTTCTTAACTGCTCCGGGTTGTCAGTTTTGCATGCAGTTCCCATGCATTTTGCCAACTGAGAATGAAAACACGCTAATGAGAAACAGAGTTCTCCAAAGCCTTGGCATGAGTCAAAGATGGAAGATTATATTGTAATGACTGATGAGTCATAAAAGTATGCAACATTTTCTCATTTTATTCACCAATATTAGACTGGTGGGTTTGCTGACGATACCTTGCAATGCAGGCATTGTTTAACATACCTCTCAATGTCTCAGCATTAAAATGTGTAGTACTGGCAGGGGATTCCTTGCCCTGACCGGGCAGTGCTCTCCTGATTCGAACCATGCTGCGGTTCGTATCCCCCATCTGCCTACATTTCCCCGACTGTGAAGGGGATTCCTTGCCCTGACCAGGCGGCACTCTCCTCCTGATTTGAACCACGCTGCAGTCCGAATCCCCTGTCGGCCTTTTCCCCCAACTATGAAGGGGATTCCTTGCCCTGACCAGGTGGTGCTCTCCTCCTGATTCTAACCATGCTGCAGTTCGAATCCCCCATTGGCCTGCATTTCCATGACTGTGAAGGGGATTTCTTGCACTGACCGTCAGTGCTCTCCTCCTGATTCAAACCACGCTGCAGTTCAAATCCCTCATCGGCCTGCATTTCCCCAACTGTGAAGAGGATTCCTTGCCCTGACTGCGCAGCACTCTCCTCCTGATTCAAACCATGCTGCAGTTCAAATCCCCAGTCAGCCTGCATTTCCCCGACTGTGAAGGGGACTCCTTGCCATGACTGGGTGGCACTCTTCTCCTGATTCAAACCACGCTGCGGTTCGAATCCCCCGTCGGCCTGCATTTCCTCGACTGTGAAGATACACTGGATTTTTGAACTTGCCATTATTTCTGCTGCTATTTTCTAGTGGCGCACACTTCTGCTGGTTCGACTGAAGCTAGAGCAGTTAATTACTGGCTTATTAACTGAGCTGCTTAAGTGCAGATGAACCACAGCTGCTGCCATTTCTACACCTGTTTTTGGCCTCCCACCCAGCCCTGCTCTGCCCCTACCTTTATTAAATCCCCTTGCTAACCCAAGTGGTCCGCCCCTTCATCAATCAGGTGCTCAGTCATCTCTTAAAGGAGACTTACCATTCAGACTTCATCTTAGTATCTTAAAAGGGGCATGTCCCCTCTGAAGTTGACTTAGTTATTTCCTACTCCTAAGGGTACTAATTCAGCATTCTGAGCTCAGCTCTCTAGGTGCTTAGTTACAATTTAATTCCCAATTATCAGCACATACCTAGAATGGGACCTCAAGAAAGGTCAACTAAACCAATTTAAAGCCCACCTCAGCAACCTGGACTTGTCTCGACTGGACTCTGCATCTTCTGTGGACCATGTCCTTGACTTCTTCATACACAAGTTCAATGATGCCTGTGACATCTTTGCCCTCTGATAAAAGCTGAGGCAAAAAGCACGTAGTAATCCATGGATTGCACCCTCCCTTTGGCTGACAGAGATCATCTCTGGCATAAAGCTCAGGCCACAGGCAGCCAAACTCACTGGCAAAATTACAGAACTGCCAGAAACTGCTGTACCCAAGCTATCTGGCAAGCCAAACAAGACTACTTCAAGGATGCGCTCTCAAGTTCCTGGGGGTGACAGCAGGAAATTTTGGGACAATCCAAAAGAGCTCAGTGGGAAGGCCAACAAATCCCCACCCTCCATGCTGTGTGTTGATGGTACTGTCACCCAAGATCCACAGCAGATAGCTAACATCTTCAATGCAGCTTTTACCGACCTTAGTGGAGTGCTCCCCCATGGCTTCTTCAACTCCCCAGCCCCCCCATCTGACCTAACCAATGTGGCCCCTTCCTCAGCCCACCCTCCCTTCTACTTTAAAACAATCTCCCCTAGCTCTGCCAAGAAATACATAGTCAAGGTCCTTGGGAAATCACGTTACAGCAGCGACTCACTTGACTTAAAGCTGCTTTGGATGATTCTAGATGCAGTCCTCTTGCCCCTTACCAATTTCCTTTTCTATGGAAGGTGGCATTAGTGACCCCAGTCCATAAAAGTGGTGACCGAGCACAGTGCACCAATCACCACCCCATCTCTATCCTCCCTCCCCTATCAAATAATAATAATAATAATAATAACATTTATTTAATTAAGCGCCTTTCAGATTTTCAAGGCACTGTACAAAAAGCATAAAACACCAAACATCAAAAAATACAATAAAACAGAACAATAAATATAACAGGTAAAAAGCCAATTACAGTATAGTAGGAAAAGCCTTATCCCATAAAAAGGACTTTAAGGCCCTTTTAAAACTGTCCACCATTGTACTTTCTCGGAGCGGACGGGGTAGAGAATTCCAGAGGGAAGGAGCAGCGAAACCAAAGGCACGGATTCCAGAAGACTTCAAATTAACCCTCGGAATCTCCAGCAACCCCTCATCAGCCGAGCGAAGCTGTCTCAAAGGGGTGTAAGGTACCAGAAGCTCTTTCAAGTAGTCAGGACCACACCTGTGTAGAACTTTGTAAGTCAAAAAAAATGCCCTGGAATGGATAGTAGTTGACCAGCTACCAGAGTTCCTGTCAAAACACAACATCCAGTGCCCTAAACAGCACAGTTTCAGGAAACACCACAGCACCACCTTGGCCCTTCTTGAATTCACGTCCTTCATTCATAAAGCCCTGGATCGGAAGCACTTAGTAGGGTCAGTGTACACTGACATCACTAAAGTTTTTGATACAGTTAACCACTTCCTCCTAATTAACTCCCTCATTATGATCAGTGCATCCCCCGGTATGGCAGGTTGGTTTAAAAGCTACCTTGAGGGTAGATCCCAACAGGTTAAAATCTGTGACAAATTGTCCACTAGTCATCTGGTCCACTCTGGGTCCCTCAAGGGTCCATTTTGAACCCCTTATTGTTTAGCCTTTTCTTAACTCCTTACCTCAAGCCTGCCCTGGTGATATACTTCTATATGCTGATGATGTTGTGTTATTCGCCAGTCATCCAGACCCTCTAGCCTTAACCTGTAATCTTCAAACCAACTTCTCGGCGGTAGAGGATTAGTTCACACAACACAAATTGGTCATGAACTACAAAAAAACGAAGACCATGCTCTTCACTAGCTCTCAGAACAGACTTAAATCATCCATGTTCAACATACTCAACTGCCTCAGTGCCCCATTGAACAAGTACAGAGCTTTAAGTACCTCAGTATAACCCTCAATAGCGCCCTGTCATTCTCAGATCACATAAGCATAGTATCCAAAAAGGTTAATAGTAGGTTGGGGATCTTCTATTGGCATACACACTGTACACCCCAAGAGGCCCACCAACCTGCAGTCATTAGCTCCAGTCTCTCCATTGTGGATTATGAACCCATCATCTATGGCACAGCCACTGACACAGCACTAAAGAGAGTCCGCATTGCCCTAAACAAGGCCTGCCGTCTGGTCTCGGGAGCACACAATAAGGTGCACACATGCGACCTTTATTCCAACACAAACTGGCTCAACCTCAGTGACAGGATAAAGTATCACACCTACCTATATGGGAAGAAAATTAGCTTGGGCCTAACACCCCCGCCAACTCCCGGACCCTGCTAATCTGGGCCATGAGCTCACGTACCAACAGGAATGTTTCTAACCTCGCCTTCCAAGTCCCCATTTGCCGAACAAATCGAACCGAATGATCCTTTACCTACCGGGCTCTCAACTGGCTAAATGGGCTTCCTACCGGCTCCCTTGATGTTCCCACGCTTGGCCCTTTCAAGCACCTCCTGAGAAATCACCTTGTGCGCAGTCACTGTGACTGCCCTTCCTAGCCCCTTACTTCCCCCTTCCCTCCCCCGCATACTAGTCTCTTTTTCACCCCCCTCTTTCTCCTTTCTATCAGCCTTCTGCTATTACTTGACCCCCTTCCGTCTCCCACTTCCACTGCATCCTTCTACAGCCCTGTCTGCTCCTCCAGGCCTCTTTTTCCCTTTTTTTGGCCTCCCATCATGGCCGCTCCTTTTGTCCCTTATCCTTTCCGTCTCTTCCCTCCAAAGATTATTTTGTGCCCCCCAACCTCCTTCAGATGAAGTCTACCCAGGCTGACTTCACCTTAGCTGACAAAGCCACCTCTGGCTGCCTCTCCTGCCTGTGTCACCCACTAATAATCCAATAGTCTCCTAGTATATGTACTTACTGGCAGTGATATTGTTATAAATACCTGTATTAACCTCACCCAGTCTCTGATATCGTGCTTGATATTGTAACTGCCTCCTGAAATTTTTGTTATCTGTATATGTATCATTAGTCTTATTTTTTATGATGTGATTTTCTTGTCTTGTTCATCTTGTTACACATAACATGCTATATTCTTGGTGAAATGCTGGTTTTGCATACCTGTGTTAACCTAACCTAGTCTCTGAATCTTGTAAGCTCATTGCAACTGCTTGCTGATGCTTTTTGTGTGTATATATATATCTGTCTACTCTTTTTGTCTTGACGTGGAACCTATGTAAAAGAGTCTCTGACTCATAGGTACTTGTAATCTGAGATCTGAATAAATAAATTAATTAATTGAAAGACAGAGCAAGTGGCCAGAATGCTCAGCAAAATTTTAGTTTAATCAGTTTAAATGTAGTGGGCACCATGGCCCCATATTCAAATGGATAGCGTGGCATTAACTGGGTTAGCATTGTGCTAAACATGAATAGCACTGGTCGACAGGGTGGCACAGTGCACCATGCTGACCAGACAGCATGACCATGCAAAATATACTGGTGCGCCCATGAAAATGAGGGATCCCCCATGCATACTCGGTGCAGCGGCATAGTTAGTGGTTTCAGTAGTGCTAAACAGCCGGCATTGCATGCTGTCAAAATCCTGCTCTTATCCCTGTTCAGTGGTGTTCTCCCCCTAATGGTCTGACAGTACACTTGAAATACCCTCATCCTGGTGTTCTACTTGTCCCCCTCGATTGCCTGAGCATACATACTATATGTACATAGCCCTATCCTGGTAGTCCATCAGCCCCTGCCCCCAAACGTCAAATGCCCCCCTCCCGACCTGCCCGATCAGGACCTTCTGCTCTGCAACACTGCCTCAACTGTTGATCCTGTACTACAGCATGTGAGGTGGCCACCAGCACGGCTCTCTGCTCACTACCCTGGCTGCCACCAGCATGGTTCTCTGCTCACTGCCCTGGCTGCCACCAGCACGGCCCTCTGCTCACTGCCCTGGCTGCCACCAGCACGGCCCTCTGCTCACTACCCTGGCTGCCACCAGCATGGCCCTCTGCTCACTGCCCTGGCTGCCACCAGCACGGCCCTCTGCTCACTACCCTGGCTGCCACCAGCACGGCCCTCTGCTCACTGCCCTGGCTGCCACCAGCACGGTTCTCTGCTCACTACCTTGGTTGACCACCACCTGTCTGTTATTATCTCCTTTATTTATTTCTATAGCACAGGTCACTGAGTAGCAAAGCACTCTACAATCAACAGTTAAAATCCAATTTATAGAAATAAATTAATTAAAACCCAGTTGCACACATCAGTTCTCCAAAAAATTCAGCAGGAATAGATAAGTTTTCAATGTAAATTCGCCACTCCTCCTCAGTAAGCTCTCTCTCTCCACCGCCCTAGCAAAATACTTCATGGTAAACTGTTCCTGCACCTGACCCAGTCTGGACTGCTCCACTCCCCCTCCTTGCCTGACCAGCGGCATATAGCAGATGCTACGAAGCTGGCTTATTTGCCCAACTGATGCACATTTGAACCTACGCACTAATGTTATTGTTATTGCTATCCATTTTTTGTGAGTCTACGTCTGCAATTATACAACCCATGTATTATATACCACAGTATATTCATATACAGTATATGCTTTTAAGTGTACCTTGTACCTGTTTGTAACCTGGTTGTCTATGATCTCATCTGTAACTCACCCTACAATGTAACCAAATTGTATTTTACTGGTAAATGTTCTGCAATTGATAACCTGCGTGTTATCCACCCTCTGTTCTCCATCTCCCCCCCCCCCCGGTCACACCGGGAGATGAGCAGCTTGTTGCTCAGTGTGCCTTTCCTGATGAAACAATTTCAATAAATAAACAAATGCTGACTTAAAGCTCTCCACACTCAAGCACTCCCGTACCTGACGAGGTACGGAATTCCTCAGGGTAGGGGCTGCCAAAGCAAATGCTCGGGTCCCAGAAGTCTTCAACCGAATCCTGGGAAGCTCTAGCAATCCCTTGTCGGTGCAACTAAGTGGACAGAGGGGGCATTAGGAATGCAGGAGTGCTTGCAGGTAACATGGTCCCTGTCCATGTAGGGCTTAATAGGTCAGCAAACCGACCTTGAAGATGATCCACCATTGAACTGGCAGCCAGTGCAGTTCGCGCAGCACAAGCATGACATGACTAGATCAAGAAAGCCAAGTCAACAACCTGGCTGCTGCATTCTGCACTAGCTGCAAGCAGTGGATATCATCTCCCAGTAGCCATAGGTACAGGGCATTGCAGTAATCAAGGAGAGCGGTCAGAAAGGCGTGGACTAAGGTCGAAAGGTCTCTGGGCAGAACCAGGTGCGTAATCTGGGCAATATTCCTCATGTAGAGCCGAGTATCATCTGCATAGCAGTGAAAATTCAGCCCATACCATCTAATAATGTCCGCCAGTGGCAGCATATACACCACAAGCAAGATGGGTGAGAGCACCAAGCCCTGTGGGACACCACATGGCAGGGAGAATGTGTCAGAAGAATAAATTCCTGACACAACTCTCTGAAACCTGCCAGTGAGAAAAGGTTGAAACCATCTGAGGACTGTACCCAACAATCCACAGATCAGTCGTGGGTGCTTGAGCAACACTCCATGGTCCACAGTGTCAGATGCCACAGTGAGATCCAGGAGAACCAAGATGGACCGGCTCCTTCAATCTCTCGTTTTTTTTTTCTTTCCAATTGTTTAACCAGGTGAGCTTACAGGAGGTCATTGAGCACCTGAGCGAAGGCAGTCTCAGTACTGTGCCTCTTCCTAAATCCCGACTGGAGAGGATCGTAGATGTCTTGGATGGTAAAATGATCATCAAGCTGCTGCGCAGTCACCTTCTCAATGACCTTGCCCAAGAAGGGTAGGTTAGAGACAGGTCTGTAGATGGTGAGGCAATCCGGGTCGAGGAGGATTTCTTAAGGAGGGGATCACCACTGCCTCCTTCAGGGAGTCAGGAAACTTACCTGTCTCCAACAATTGCAGGACTATCTCAGCCAAGACCAGGCCAATGACCTCAACACACCCCACCAGGAGACGTGTTGGGCCCGTGTCTAAACTACAGTAAGTCAGCTGCATGCTTTGGATGATCTTCATGACATCCACAACTGCCACTTGGTCAAAAGCTGCCAGTCAGACCGAAGCCTTGAGACCTCCCACCAGTCACCGTAACATCCATTGGAGTGAGCTAGGTTGATTTCTGAGCTGATGATGGCAACTTTATCTGCAAAGAAGTGAGCAAACTCATCACACTTCTCTTGTGATAAGGCTCTCTGAAACTGCAGACAGGCTGGATTGCACAATCTGTCCACAGTTCGAAAGAGCAGAGCTGGTTGGTTCTGTGCAGTGGCAATCTCCCCGGACAGGAACTATGCCTTCTTACAAGAGATTGCTGATTGATAATCCTTATAATGAGCTAACAATTTAAATCTGTTGGCATCAAGACCAGATCTCCGCCAGCAATGCTCCATCCTTCACCCATCTCTCCTCATCTCCCTCAAAGTCCCATCAAACCACAGGGACCGAGGGAGAAGAGTGAGGGGGCGAACATGGACAGGAGCACTAGAGTCCAGAGCTATCACCACAGCCCTATTATAGGTCAGCAGTAGATCCTTTGCACCCATGCTTGCACTTGGAGATCCCAATAGATCCAGCACCGCTGTAAGGCCTTCTGGTGTCACACCCCTTAATGGGTGGTACAGGACCATCTCCAGAGGGTCAGTTCTATAAGGGGAACCAGAAAATTTAACCTGATAGTATAATGGTCAGACCAACTGACTGGTTCCACCACCAAATCAGTGGTCTCCATTCCCAGTAGAAAAACCTGGTCCAATGAGTGGCTCGAATTATGGGTGGCAGTGGAAATCACCTGTGTAAAGCCTAATGAGGTCATCAGTCAGAGGAAGTCTTGACCAAAATGTGAGAGTTCATTGTCGGCCCAGGCACTGAAGTCACACAGGACCGTCACTCTGGGCAACTCCAACACCATGTTGACAACAAAGTCCACAACTTCCTGCAAAAATTGCTTCAAATCTCCGGGTGGACAGTAGATGAGAAGAATTTTGCTCCCCACACATGCGCCCAGGACACATTCAAAGGATGCAATCGTGTGTACTGTAGAAATGTCTGTTTCTGCTCTATGTGCAATTGCATAATGAATGATGAATGATGATCAGTCTGGCAATAGGGGGATGGGGGAACTACTAGGCCACCAGGATTGGGGTATTACAAGTGATTGGTAGGGTGATCGGTGGGTGTGGGGACTGCAAGACCAATAGGATTGGGTTCTGTTTGTTTTTATTTATTTGTTATGAAGTTATACATATAACTTGATACAACATCAAACAGAATGGGTGCCCGAGGGGCCTTGCACTCATGCTATTGGGCCTATAATGGGCATGCAAATGGCCACGCAGCACCTTGCATGCCAGTGGGCTCATTAGCATGTGTGGGACGAATATGGCCTCTGGAGCCCTGCCACTATTCTGTTTGGGCAACGCTATCTCCATTGGACTCCTGGGGGCAATCTTCAGTCTATGCCTGTTCAAGAGTAGCGCATAGTCACTACAGTACGTGCTGCATTGACAGAGACCCATATTTAGAGAGCACTGACTGTTCGAATATTGCCCCATATGTTTAGAGTTAAAGCAGCAGTACTACCTAATCAGGAAGTGATCGGTTTCCATTTGTTGTAGAGCTACAGAAAATATGGTGGCTGTCCCAGCTGCCTATCTTTTACTGCTGCTGTCAACGTGGTGGGTGGCAGAAATGTAAACAAAAACAAAGGGAAACTGAGCAAATTACAGGGTGATGGTGCAGTGCCAGCAGGAAAGATTGGCTGGGAAATGCTCAGCACAGCACAGGGAATAAACTGTTGAAAAAGTGCAGATTTTTTTTTACATAGTACTGCTCTATCAAACTAGTTTATATTTTCACCGTCAGATGGTCCCGAGCTTTGAAACAGCCCTAAAAACCCATTTGACCTGGCGTTACTGTCTTGCCTATTAGCGCATTTATTTGTTCCTATTTTAACATTTCTGTGATTTTATGTACTGTGTAACCCCTAGATGGCGCTATCCCAGGGGCTACTACCCCTGCCTGATTTGCCACTAACAGGTTGAGGGGCCTGGATCCAATGGCGGGTGCCTCCACCCAGAGGTCAGGGTTTGCAATAGTTAAACTAACTTGGTCACAGCCCTCTGGGACACTGCAACCCCCCTTTCTTCTCACTAGTGGCCCACACAATATATCAGAATTACCTTCACAGTATACACTTACCCCAGGTCTGGTTCCGCACTGGGACCTCCTGTGAAATGAGATACAGTGCAACAATCACAGTACAGTACTTTAACATAGACAAATACCTCAGGCAGTATAACTTTGCTGAAACAAGCAGCTCTGATTTATTTAGGGATATAACAAGGACAGGGAAATCAGGTTAATTAGCTTATCACTCTAATAATCTACCTATGGCTCATGCACAGGCCTATCCCTATCAGTTACTGTCCCTGGGTGCCCAGACCCAGTGGCTAGTCCAAACTGCAGGCAGCTAGGGGCCCTTCACACAGAGAAAAGGAGAATTAAACAGTCAGCAGTACAGTAATTCCATTTGGATTTAATGTGGTAATTCAACAGGGACGAATCCCTGAATTAGTACTCACGACCTCCAAATAAGATAGGGTCCTTCAATGTCAGCAGGGCTCACTTGAGGTACACAAACCTCTTCACATCCATATAAAAGAAAGCACTATACCAGGCAGGCTGCATCTGTATCCCGATCGCAATTACTGCACAATACCCAGGAGAACACACAGCAGATTCAGTTCCTGACAGACCGAGTGTAATTTTCAGCAATTCCTCCAGTCTTCTACAGGGTGAGCCTGGTTTCTACTCTTCAGAGATCCTTTGATTCTTTTCACAGGATGGATTCAGTCCTAACAAGCTGCAGACCGGAACTCTGGGCCTTACACACGTTTTTGACTAAAACTGCACACTGAAAAGTACAGGGCCCTTCCTTCTTCACTGCCAAAGCTCAACTGAACTCCAACCGACAAAACGGGCACTTCCTTTGAGTTCCTCCCAGTTCTTGACTGGATTGGCTGTCACTCACAATAGACTGCTGCTGTTGGTCCAAAAGGCACTGAAGTCTAAACTACATCTCCCAGAGTCACTGCCCATACAATCCTCTTGTGGCTGGCTCAGATTATGAGTCCAAGTTCTGATTCGTCCAAGGCACCATTTTAGAGCTAGTACCCCACACTGATTGGTCCAGTTCAGCAGTTCAAAACTAGAATGGGGAACTAGCAGACACAGTTCTGACTGCAAAGAAAGCAGGTTAGACAAACTGTAATTTCATTATTATTCTAAATAATTTCTGGTAAACAGTTACATCTTTCAGATAGGTTCCTTTGCACCCTAGTGACTGCAAAATTAAGTGAATTGGCAGCAGCAGTGGTACTCAGAGAAGCACACAGTCCCCATACAAACTAATTATGTCTGCAAGCAGACAGCTCTAAAGAGACAGTACCAGAGGCTCTAAAAACACTCACTGATAAATGGCTTAAATGCCAAACACCATTCAGGCTTGGACAATCAAGCAAGCTCCTGGAAGTCTTTTGGGAACCCCCATTTGCAGGGGGTTACACCCTTCCTGGTTTGGGAAAGCTTGACGTCCGCGTCACAAGTACCCCATAAGTTTCAACTGCAACCATATATATTTGCATTAGGCTCGCATACGTAATCATCAGTCAATATATCATTTTACCAAGAACACATTTCTGAAACATTGCAGTACGTCACTCTTTACACAGTATTACATACACATTGTACCATAACTCAAGTTATTACCTCTTGTACATGAAACCTGAAGAGAGGGGCCCTTCCTATCAGTTACCTTGGGGCTGGATGGGGCAAGGGCACCATACTTAGAGGGCAACACAAGTAACTTGGAGTTAGCACTGATGCTCAGTTTGGGCAGTGAGCTCGGGGACACATACACCCTTTTATGGACAACATTGAGAGGCAAGTCCACAGGCCTCCCAAGGAATCATAACTGAGGTGCACCACAGGCTTTACAGCTCGACCAGTCTTTCTAGGGGAACTGTTACAGTCTCTGCACCTGAGCCTCATTTTCAGCATTGTCCACACTTGTCAGGAGTCTCCATGGGGTAGAGAGGCTAGAACTTGGGGTACTTTCAGCTCCAGGAGTTACAGTTTCTGGAGTCCACAACATTTGGCTCGCATGGAGAGCTTTCGGACACTGGCAGTGGACTGTCAGGGCACTCAAAATACTCTTCTTGTTCGGTGTATCACCAGTCTGCCCCAATCTATCATTTTCTCTCCTGAAAGCTCAAACAGTTCAACCATGCACAATGATTCCATTTCATCTGATCTGATGCTTTGCACTTCACTTTCTGGGAGCATTGGCTCCAGGGATGAAGCTGGGGCTTAGACAGTCCAGAAGGCCCAGCTTTGTCTCCAGTATTGACTAGGGATTGCCCTCAAACAATTGACTCAGTTCGTAAGAAGGATAGTATTCAAAGTCACTCTCACTTTCTTCCGATATGGACTGACAGTCATGCTCAACTGGGACTTGTGGAGGGAACACTTAACTTTGCTTCTGTAGGTGCAGACTTTCTTGATCTTTTCTTAGCAGCAGCTCTAGTCACTGGTCCAGAGGGGCATCTTCTAGGCTCAGACTCAATTAGATTTGTCCAATGGGCAGTAAATGATTTCTATGTATTGTTTTCATCTTTGAATTATTCTCAGGCCTTACTTTGTACACTGGCAGATCATCTAGTTTGCCCACTACAATGTGAGGGAGATGGTGCCATCGGTCAGCAATCTTGTGCTTGCCATGCAGTCCCAGATTCTTAGCAATACCCGATCTCCTCCTGGAGTTCTGTGCTTTCACCTTTTTATCATGCCTTCTTTGTTGGCCAGATTTCTTTTGGCAGCCATGGTTTGAGCCAGTTGGTACGCATGAGTTAGCTGGGCCTTTAACTTTTGCACATACTGTAAATAGTTGTCAGCTTGAACCCATCAGGAGAGACCCCAAAACACACATCTACTGGTAGTCGAGCTTTCTTCCAAACATCAGGCGTAGGGGAGAATCCAGTGGCATCACTTTGGTGTACAGTTATAAGCATGTACCAGGGTGCTAATTTGTTGGCTCCATGTAGGCTTGTCCTTTGGGTGCAGGGTGCCTAGCATATTATAGCAAAGTGGGTTGAAACGTTCAGGCTGTGGGTCCCCTGGGGTGGTAAGGAGTGGTTCTGACTTTCGACTCCCACAGAGAAAGCATCTCTTTGATCAGACGACTCTCAAAGTCTCTCCCTTGATCAGAATGGATCTTTGTGGAGCCCCATAGTGAACAAAAGTTTTCTACAAGTACTTTGGCCACAGTGGATGCTTTCTGGTCTTTAAGTGGGGAAAGCTTGGGCATATCTCGTGGAAATGGTCAGTGACCACCAGCACGTATACTGATATTTCTTTGATCTGACTCCAAACTCAGAAAATCAATACAGACCAGCTCCATGGTGCACTGGTGGTGATGTTAACAAGGGGCAGCCCTCTGGGGCAAAGCTTTCCTCTTAAGCAGCCACTCAAAGTTCGAATGTGTTGCTCCACATCAGCCCCCATCTTAGGCCAATAGAATCTGGATCTCACCAAGTCAAGTGTTCTGTCTATACCAAGGTGCCCCATGTGGTTGTGCAAGGACCTCAGTACTGAGTCTCGAAGGCAGTGGGCAGCACTAGTTGTTGTTTGTCTACTTGTCCCCCTCTGTCTACTGTTTCTCTGTATAACAGTTTATTGATCAGTTTCAACTTAGGACCTTCTTTGTATAACAGTGCAGTTCTCAAATCAGTGGAGCGTAATTTGGACACATCTTTTCCTGCATAGAGGGCTTTAAAGCTGCTTTGATCATGGGATCGCGGGATTGAGCCCGCCAATACTGTCATTGTCCAGCTGAGGCAGTGCACCAATGTCTATTGCAGAAAAGTGGCAATAAGCAGCAGGTATGCAGTTCTCAGAGGGTCCCAAGCAATCCACCATGCAGTCCACTGCGCCGTGGGACATTTGTTCCTCCCTGTCAAACTTCCGGCAGAGTGCCCGAATGTCAGGTTCTGCCAATCGGACCCAATCATTCTGGGGAACAGGCCTCCGGGAGAGCATCAGCATCTATGTGGTTCAGACCTGCTCGTATTCGAGCATAGTCATATGTAGATAATGCAGAAAGCCACCTATGGCCAGTGGCATCCAACTTAGCTGAGGTTCCACATGGGTCAAAGGATTATTGTCAGTTTTTACTAGTATTTTTAGCTCCATACAAGTACTCATGGAATTGGTCAACAATAGCCCACATAGAAGCTAGGAACTCTAACAGCTACAGGATGGTTCTTTTCGGATGGGGTCAGGCTTCTACTGCTTAAGGCCACTGGTCTCAGGCCATTCTCGAGTTCTTGGTACAACACAGCCCCCAACCCTTGCAAGCTAGCATCAGTGTGCAGGACCTAAGGTTTTCTTGGATCGGCATAGGCCAGCACTGGAGCATGGGTAGTTGATATATGATCTCATGAAAAGCAGTCTCACAATCAGGAGTCCAGCGGGCCCCAAATACTTCACTCGGATGAAAATACACTCTTTCAGTCTTGAGGATGCTGACTTTTGGTATTTTTGTGGGTTGGGGAGCTAAGGTTAAGTGAAAAGGCGGATCACTCTTGAATAGTCCTTGATGAAGGCGACATAATAACCACAGAATCCCAGGAATCTTTGCAGTTCTTTAGATTTTTTGGGCTGTGGCCAGGTGGTCACAGGCCTCAACTTTACTTGGGTCGGTCTCTATTCCCTCGGTGGATACTATGTGTCCCACATACTTTACTGATGTTTGAAAAATGACACTTATCAATGGACAGTTTAAGGCCAAAGTCCTCCAGTCGGTCCAATACCTTAAATAATCTGCTCTCATGTTCCTCCAGTGAGCTGCCAAACACAATAACATCATCTAGGTATACCAGGCACTCTAGTAGTTCATGTCCCCACTGCACGCTCCATCAATCGCTGAAAAGTGGCTGGGGCACCTGAAATCCCTTGGAGGCATCCTCATGAATTCATAGAAGCCAAGCGGACAGATAAAGCGGCCCGTCTTCTCCACGGTCCTCTGGGGCCATAGGGATCTGGTAGTACCCTGGGAGATCCTTTGAGAACCACTTGCTCCCGTTTAGGCAGTCCAAAAGCATCCTGAATGCGGGGCATTGTACTGATCAGGTGATCCGCGGTTTAGGTGCGATAATCCACACATCATACTGTTCCATTCTTTTTCCTCACTACCACAATGGGGAAGCATAAGGGCTTCTGGATTCTTGTATTACATAGCAGCTAACATCTCTTGCAGATACGTCTCACATCATCTGTAACCAGCGGGTGCCAGGCGTCGAGACCTCTCTCACGAAATGGTCTTTCGTCATGCAGCCGGATATTGCTCCAGCTCCTTGCATCCTACATCCCATTCCTTTAAAGAAACACCTGAGTCTCTCTGGGCAAGCTTCTCACTGATCCTCACTTTCCATTCAGCTGGCAGCGGGGTCGCCAAATCAAACAAGTCAGACGTTACTCTGTCATTCTTCCTTGAACTCTTGCTTTCGTAGCTATTTGCAGTCTCTGCACAATGCATTAGCCAAGGATGCAACCTCTGTTTACTCGAATGTCTCTTTCAGACACATTATGAGACTTGGACCATTACCCTTCTGGCATAAGCACGGGCTCTGGCGGGCAAAAATACTAGGCCGACCAGCAGTCCTCTTGGCAACTTTCTCCATCGCCTGGTGCATCCAACACTAATTATTTTACTCTAACATCCTTTCACAGATCTTGGACCTCTCCTGTAGGTACACGGGCATTTGGCGCCAGGATCAGAGACTCAGGATCCTTCTTCCATACAATTCAGGCAGTTCCTCTGGTTCTGTTTTTTCAGCATCTCTGTGCCTCATAGGCCTTCTTAATTAAAGCCGGAACTCTTAAAGCTCTACTGAGCTGACCCTGTTTTCATAACACAACATGTGCCAGCCTTCCGAACATATGAGCATTTGTTCCAATCAACAAAGGGACACCATCATACAGTCAGTGGGGACACACTAAGGCTAGGGTCTCTGCTTATTCGGCCACCCAGCCACGGAGGTAGGGAACAACTAATGCGGATATACCCGAGAAAGGGGTAGGTATACTCACTTAACCCCATACATGCAGTCCTTCTAATGGTTGTAAGGTACTTCTGACAAATACTTCTGATACCAATCCTGGAACATAATTGTCACTTGGGAGCCACTGTCTAATACAGCTCTTGCAGACACTCCATTCACCTTTACAGTGGTCTCCATGGAGGGACCCACTATTCTGGACCAGTCTGGAGGCGGTAGTAGGGGCCTGGGCAACTTGACCTTGCCACAAGGGCGTGAATTAGCATTTTTGGTGCCTCACTGGGATCATGTGCGGCACCTCTTAACCACTGATTTCTTCTCGAGCTCTCCTTGTAGCCTATATGCAACTTTGTCAGGTGTCTTTTGGGGACTGGCATTTCCCTTTTCATGTGCCCATCTTTCCCACAATTATAGCAAAACATACTTTCTGGAAGTTTGAGCTGGCCGAGGCGCCACACTGGGAGCCAGGGCGGGGTATTACTAACTGGAAACCTGGGTGCCATCTCTGTCTGCTGGCGTGATAAGCATTTGGAGACATCTCGTCAGTTTCTGCACTTCCATGGTCAAGGAATTGAGTTTGAGCTGTTATCAGCAGGAGATACATGGTGGCACCCCACCCCATAGCAGATGCAGTCGGATATAGGTCAGGGCCTGCACTTGCAGGCGTGTGGCCTTCATAAAGGGACTGTTTTGAATTCCCGGATCTCTCTCAACAGTTCATTCCATTGTGACATATCTTTTTCCTTGTCAGAGCACTCATTGACTGCCAACCTGCCCCGAACTTCACTGATGAGTCACCCCAGTCACTCGAATCGAGCCGAGCTGTTGGTGGCAGGTACCTCCGAGGTCGCTTTTCTCAACTCCTCGAATTTCTCTCATTAACTCATCATAGGAGGTGGGGATTCCAGTCGATTTGCAAGTGTAACTGAAGCAACAGCAGTTCTGAGAGGGGCAGACTTAAGGATTCTGTCCAGTCTGGTTCGGCCTAGTTCAATCGCTGGCAACCACCCTTTCTGAGGCATTCTCTGCAACAATTCTTCCAGCCGAGAGACATACGACAACAACTCCCTTGGTACTGTTGTGCATTTCTTACTTCCACCATAGGTCCCTCATCAGAATCTGAAACCCACACATTCTCCAAGGCCTCAAGAATGAGCCTGTGCAGTCGCTCAGGGTTACTGGCCGTGTAGCACGGATGGTAGCCAGGGCAGGACCTCGAGGCCTCACTAAATCCTCTTCGCCGCCTCCCGAGCATTGCCATTCTAGCACTTGGGGCAAACATAGTCTATCCAGGTCTCCAGTCATCCTCCTTGGGGGTGGGGAGGGTGCTGAGAAGATCCTCAACCTTCGTGAGTGCTGACTAATGGCAGGTGCAGAAATAGGAGTCTGCATTGGTTCAGCCACCATTACGGGCACTGGAGCAGGGAGAGTGTTGGGGAGGAACACTCCAGGTGGCAAGAATAGTTCTTCCAAGTCTCCACAGTTTTCCCTCTCAGCAAACTATTCAGCAAATTTCTCTCAAAAGTTTCAGATAGGTGGGGGCTGATTCCCGGGTCTTTACTGTCCTAGTTATCACTCTCCAAGCAGTAGAGGCTCCTCTGGGGTAATGGTCTGTGGCACTTTTGAGCTATCTATGGGATCCTTAACTCTACTTAGGGCCAGGAAAGTGTGGGTGAGCAGATTAGCATGCCGACCCACCACCACAGGGTTTTGTAAACCTTCCACCTTGGAA
Source organism: Neoceratodus forsteri (assembly GCA_016271365.2). Taxonomy (NCBI): domain Eukaryota; kingdom Metazoa; phylum Chordata; order Ceratodontiformes; family Ceratodontidae; genus Neoceratodus; species Neoceratodus forsteri. The sequence continues at coordinate 18,289,706 of CM057458.1, read as the reverse complement.
AGTACCCTGCACAGTGTCCGTATTGATACCCAGGGATGTCCAGGATAAGCATAGCATTTTGGAGGTCGATCTCTCCCCAGTACACCACTCCACCAGCCGTGCACAGCCACTTCTGTCGGGCACCATTTTTTCTTAACAGTGGTTCAGAATATGGCCACTAGAGGACACACAATCCCAGCGGTGCCTCCAAGATGTAACCCCTAGATGGCGCTATCCCAGGGGCTACTACCCTGCCTGATTTGCCACTAACAGGGTTGAGGGGCCTGATCCACGGCGGTGCCTCCACCCAGAGGTCAGGGTTTGCAATAGTTAAACCAATCTCTGGTCACAGCCCTCTGGGACACTGCAACTTCTCTTTCTCACTAGGCCCACACAATATAATGATCACTTCACAGTATACACTTACCCTCAGGTCTGGTTCGGCACTGGACCTCCTGTGAAATGAGATACAGCAACAATCACAGTACAGTACTTTAACATAGACAAATACCTAGGCAGTATAACTTTGCTGAAACAAGCAGCTCTGATTTATTTAGGGGGATATAACAAGGACAGGGGAATCAGGTTAATTAGCTTATCACTCTATTAATCTATTTATGGCTCTGTGCACAGCCTATCCTATCAGTTACTGTCCCTGGGTACCCAAGCCCTAGTGGCTAGTCCAAACCGTGGCAGCTAGTAAGGCCCTTTCACACAGAGAAAAGGAGAATTAAACAGTCAGCAGTACAGTAATTCCATTTGGATTTAATGTGGCAATTCAACAGGGAGTCACTGAATTAGTACTCACGACCTCCAAATAAGATAGGGTCCTTCAATGTCAGCAGGGCTCACTTGAGGTACACAAACCTCTTCACACATCCATATAAAAGAAAGCACTATACCAGGCAGGCTGCATCTGTATCCCGATCGCACTACTGCACAATACCTAGTAGAACACAGCAGATTCAGTTCCTGACAGACCTAGTGTAATTTTCGTCAATTCCTCCAGTCTTCTACAGGGTGAGCCTGGTTTCTACCTTCAGAGATCCTTTGATTCTTTTCTCAGGATGGATTCAGTCCTAACAAGCTGCAGACCTGAACTCTGGGCCTATACACGTTTTTTGACTAAAACTGCACACTGAAAAGTACAGGGCTCCTTCCTTCTTCACTGCCAAAGCTCAACTGAACTCCAACCGACAAAAAACGGGCACTTCTTGAGTTCCTCCCAGTTCTTGACTGGATTGGCTGTCACCACAATAGACTGCTGCTGTGTCCAAAAGGCACTGAAGTCTAAACTACATCTCCCAGAGTCACTGCCTATATAATCCCTCTTGTGGCTGGCTCAGATTATGAGTCCAAGTTCTGATTCGGTCTAAGGTACCATTTAGAGCTAGCTTACCCCACACTGATTGGTCCAGTTCAGCAGTTCAAAACTAGAATGGGAACTAGTAGACACAGTTCTGACTGCAAAGAAAGCAGGTTAGACAAACTGTAATTTCATTATTACTCTAAATAATTTCTGGTAAACAGTTACATCTTTTCAGATAGGTTCCCTTTGTACCCTAGTGACTGCAAAAATTAAGTGAATTGGCAGCAGCTCGAGTGGTACTCAGAGAAGCACACAGTCCCCCCATACAAACTAATTATGTCTGCAAGCAGACAGCTCTTAAAGAGACAGTACCAGAGGCTCTAAAAACACTCACTGATAAATGGCTTAAATGCCAAACACCATTCAGGCTTGGAGCATTCAAGCAAGCTCCTGGAAGTCTTTTGGGAACCCCCATTTGCAGGGGGGTTACAACTGCATTTTAATTAGTTTAGTTTTAGTTTTTTTTTTGTTGACCGGGTAAGTGCACCAGACAAATCCTGCCTATTTTCAGGCACGACCCGGGGGAGGGGGATACAGATGAATGCCAACTGACCTTGAATCAGATTAAGCTGTTGGTGGTATTTTTTAGTGAATTAATGAGAGTTTATTTATTTTTATGTGCAGGTGCCTTGATCATTGGAAAGGCGCCTTTTATAAATAAAAATTATATGATGATATTTATATTTTTAATAGCTGGTGTGCTCATAAATAGCTTTAACGTTATGAGAAGCTGCAACAGACCATTGTGGATCACAGGTAAATTTGGGTTCAAAATACCTAGTGCTAAATGGCACAGCAGCTGAGAGCTGTATCTACAGCCAAATCCAGATACTCCTAACTTCGAAGACTTCTTTCACTGTTAAGCATATGAACTTAAGACCTGACTGCATGTTTTCCTTCACAGCTTTAAGGAAGAGTTAGTGATGAATCAAACTTACTTTCACTAATGATAAAAGAGTCACAAACTGGGTCCTTTAATTACTCTGCCAGGCAGTTACTGAGCAGGTGCTAATTATCAACATGTCACCACTTTTAATAGTAGAAGGTATAGTTTCATCACTCCCCGTGCAGGTGAAACACATTCGTTTTTCCCTGTTTAATTGTTTCAGATCTCTGTGCTGCTGCTATAGCTTACCACTGGTGTTTGCACCTGCAGTGCTGTTAACAGAGGCATCATCTATTTTCTAGGAACAGTCAAAAGGTTCAGCTTAAACCTACACATCTTGCTAACAGAGCCTGAGAATGTGCACTAAAAGCTCTGTGGATGCAAAGCATGTGTTTAACAGGGCGGAATCATAAGTAGGAAAGCTCTGCTCTTCGATTTGCAGTAATGGAGAGACTGTATTATTTACTCAGCAAATAAAACAACAGAGAGTGAGAAAGAGAGGGAGACAGACAGATATACAGAGATAGAAGGAATGAGGACCATGTAGAGAAGACCTGGGCATTATCATTCAGTGAAGACTGCAGAAAGATTCAAAGATGAACTTTAGTCTGTTGAACGCTCTAAATCAAATGAGTGCTGCGAATGAGCTGAGGATCAGAGGGATTGTTTGAACTGGGCCATTGAGGCATGAGTGCACGGGACTCAGGGGCCAAGCTATATAATTTAGCTTAGCGGCAGAACAAAAAGTCTAATTTAATTTTAGGGAACAGTTGATTAATTTTAAATCTAAGGATCCTGCCTAAGCAATTTTAATTAACACCTGGGGGCCAAAAAGTCAAGTCTGCAACGTACTGCAGGAATATGCAAGCAGCCACAACTAATTGCTTTACTAAGAGAGCAGAGACCCCCACTGCCTTATATGCTAGGCTTTGAGTGAAGTGGAGGCTAATGGGAGCTGGATGAGTGGTACAGTATAGTAGTTGGGCTAAAGGAAGTGGGCCAGGAGGCTAAGGACTTTTTCTAAATCAAGGTACAGCAGACTTCAGGGATATGGACTGTATGCATTCATGGGTACAGCCATGAAAGGATTGTTCTGTGACTGCTGCAAGCGGGTAATGCACTCAAGGTCAGAGTTTGCCTGCCCATCGGGCAACTAGCAGTGATTCAGGATATAGGGTTGGAGTGTCACAAGCTGGGTCATATGGGAGGATGACCAGAAAGACGCAAGAAGCAGAAGGAGACAAAGAAGAAGAATCCTCACTTATATAGCACTTTTCATCCACATTGTATCCCAAAGCACTTTACAAACAATGAGAGACTGATAGGGAAGTGACTGAATGTGTAGTAGCAGCCATTTCGCACATCAACACCCACACACAGCCTTGGACAATGGCATGAACCAATTTTATGGAAAGGGGAATGTTGGCCAGGACACAGGAAAACTTCCCTACTCCTGTGAAAAGTGCCTGAGACTTTTTACTTCCGCCTGGACACCCACCAGGACAGCACCAGAGATGGGTAGAAAGGATCTCAGTTTAACGTCTCATCTGAAGGATGGCACACCCCGGCAGTACAGCACCTCCCTAGTATTGCACACAGGTGCCAGCATTTATGGTATGAGCCCAATGCCAGAGTGGGACTAGAACTCCCATCTTCTGTTCCACAGGCTGATGTGCATGCTACCATCTGACTCATGCTGACACCAAGACACCTGACAGGTTCAAGTGTTAGAGACAAAGACTGTGTTAAGGTAGGCAGGTTGCAGGAGGGGTGAGATCTTGAGGTAAGGCAGTGGTCAGGATTGGTGGCTGTCTAAAACTAGAACCACACAACTTTTTGAGAACGGGGTGGACAAATTCAGGGTGCCAGGAGCTACAGACTGCGGCCCCACACTGGGGCTTCACAGAACAGGAGGTGAGGGGAGCAAGGCAGGACAGAGGGAAGGTAGTAGTGATAAGGGATTTGTGAGGTACTGTATATTAGTAAGGGGGCCAGAGCAGTGGGACACTGAAGACATGTGGAAGGTTCAGTCATCTGCCAACTTTGTGTACTGGTTTCAGACATCATGGGGCAGATGGACTGGCTCACGTGGGAGGGAGATAAATGACTGACTGCTATATATGCGTTGGCACCAGTGATGTAGACAGAGGCAGACCAGAGTATGTTACTGATCACTACAAGATAGTCAGTATAGCCTAGAGGTTAGAGTAATGAGCTGTGAATGAGCTTGGTATATCCATCAGACCTGGGTTCGATTCCCACAACCTCCACTTGCATACTGTGTGACCCTGAGCAAGTCATTTTAACCTCCCCCAGTGCTCCCGGCTTGCCCCTGAAAACAGGCATTGTGCCTAGTGGGCCTTACCCGGTTACCAAAGAATAAAAAAAAAAAAAGATAAGACAGTAGAGTGTGACATGTAATTAGCAAGCAATTTTTTTAATTTTTTTTATCCAATTCTTTTTATCCTCCTACCTCACTGGTCCCTTAGGTCTCTCTTAGGTGTGGTCACTCAGATCGATCTTTTTCCCGCTCTGCCTGAGGTTTTCACCACGCCAGTTTCTCCGGTGGAACACCCCTGCCTCCACATCTATCAACCCCTCCAAGCCCCACCCCCCGCCTCTGAGCCCCCTGAGGTGAGAATGCCTACTACTCTGCCGCTCTATTTATAATCTGGATGGGGCTGTCAGAGTGTGGAGGAGGGCCGGAGACTGGCTGGGAGTAACCCGGTGATGGACATGGAGACCGTCCACTGGACCTACTGTTGCCTACCCGGATGCCAAGGTCTTTTTCCGTGTTCTGTTGCCCCAGGAGCAGAACATGCAATGACGTCCAGTGCAATATGGGCATGCTCCTGCACCCACTTGCAGGACATCTGCCATCACTCCCTTACCCCAGTGCATGCTTCACATCTTGCTGCAGTCTTCCAGCCTCTGCCGGGAGCCGCTAGAGCAGCGAGGAGCACCAACCACCCACCCCAGGAGAGAAGAGTAGTCCTCTAGGTGCTCAATCCTTTCCTCCCCCTGCCGACCCCCACAACCTGAGTCCACTCCCGAACCTGGGTCACCGGCATGGTGCGAGGTGTGGCGTCCAGTGCCTCAACCCTCAGCACCACTGGGCCAGCACTGGCAAACAAAATTAAAGAGCAAAATGATAGGGAAAGAGAACATTGTTTAACCAGCAGTAGCACACTAAGGTGAAGCTTGTTTTCAGATGCGACCTGGGAGCACAAGGAAGTTAAGTGACTTGCTCAGGATCACACAGTATGCACCTGGGATGGGTCCCTTGGTTCTCTTGGGAGATTTTAACATACCATACACTGACTGGGAGGTGAATAGTTCATAAGGGATAGTAGGTAGGGAACAATCATGAAGGACCATTTCCTCCTTCAGCATGTCAAACATGAGACAAGACAGTACGTGGTTTTTGATCTGCTGCTGAGTAGTGGGGAAAACATGGACGGAGCAGTAAGGTTCAGGAGACGGTGGGTACCAGTGACAATATTAGGACTGAATTTAAGGTTATAGGGGAAGCTACTTGATCAAATGTGTAGCCAGGGTATTTCTGGTGAATATTTCACACAAGCTAGAACCACAACCTGGGAGAAGCAGCGCCTGGCCAGAAGAAGTAAATCAGTACAGACAGTGGTGGGTGGCACCCGCTATAGACTCGAGGCAATGGTGTTGATATAAATGAAGCAGGATAAGCTAGTTTTACCGTGAATCAATGGTACTTATCTTTATTTCAGGTGCAAAATGTACTGACATTAACATAGTAGCAAACAAATTCATAAGGTACACTCCAAGTGCTAACCACAGTGCACTTCCTGAATCCCCCACCCTGTCCTCTTGATGACATCACCAGGCCTGACACATTTCGCACATGTGCGCTTTGTCAGAGGTGATGCCAGCCACCACTGTTTGCATGGATTTACTTTAAGTGATGTCAGAGGAGCAAACATGGGCACATATGGTCATGCATTACAGGATTGCCCCTCTCCTGACCCCCAATCCATGATGTAAGGGCAATTATAGTGACATTTCAGGCTCACTCCACCCCCCAACCCGCCCAGTATGTGTGCTGCTGTTTCCGTTGCAGGTTTGTCACTGTTATCCGATGGCAGCAGCATGCTCGGGGGGAGGGAGGAACAATCTTGTGTTGTTGATCACACAAGATGGACTGATAAAGTCAGTCTGCGTAGCTTCATTAGTGATGCAAGCCCCTCCTGCCCCCCGATCCTCCCGTTATGCCACCCTTGTCTGGTGACAGTGACTTACATTCAATTGAAACAGTGTGCTGTGGGGGGGTTATGGAGGGGGAACAGCTGAGTTAGCCTGGAATTTCATTACTACTTCCACCAAAGTAACAGCTCATGAGTTGGGGGATGCTTGTGATAAATTGCTTTTTGGGGCTAGAGGACTGGGGGGGGAGTGAATTTGAAGGTGTTGTTGGGTCCTCGTCAGATTGCCAGGGATGTGCAATTTGCTTTTAATAATCTTGTATGGGAAGATGGGGATGACTGGAGGTGGGGAGGTGGTGACTGTGGGACTAGCACTGGCCCCCTGGGGGGGTTAGAGGGCTTTTTTTTTTTACTTTTTCTGTTGTTGTTACGTTCCTGTGTCGGAATTGAATGAAGGAACCAAACAGCTCATTATCTGAGGTGTTCTGTAATTGATATTCCTCACTCACACACTTCTGTCACCTACCATCTATGAGCATGCCAATTCATTTCAAATCCCATTTCTGACTGCAGTCCATAACCATGGCTGTTTTCTAGCTTAGGGTGTGCATTATGACATGAGTTGGTCAAGAAAACAATGGCCACAAATATTGTTACCAAAAGCAGAGCCACATTAGAAAAATTGATCAAATCTGACACGAAAAGATCATGTTTTCATGGAAACTGTCTTAGCAATACAAAATGAGGGGTAGATTATTTCTGTAAAAAAATTCACTCTGAGCTGGACTGTCTAAATATTGTCATTTCCAAAGCTGTACAGGTCATTAGTTTAACTGCGCCGGCAGTATTGCCTGTAGTTTTGGAATCCGAATCTGAAGACAGATGAGGGGAGGTTAGAGACTATTTAGTAGAGAGCTACAAAAATGATTCAGGTATAGAAAGCAAGAGCTACAGTACCAGGAAACACTGGGCAGCCTTAACATATACTCGCTGGGTGTAAGGGTGGAAAGGGAGACATGACAGAAACCTACAAACACAGGAAGGGTCGTAGCAGGGTGTAACCCTCACGGTTATTTTAGCTAAGGAAGAATGCAGCCACCAGGGCTCATAACCATAAACTAGTACGGGGATTGGAATTCGAGATGGATGCTAGAGAACATTCCTTCACTGAGAAAGTGGTGGATAAGTGGGACAATCAATCTAGTAATGTGATTAAAATGCCAGGACTACCTTGTGGGGCCAACCCAATAGGAATGTTTCAAGGGGGTAATTAGAAACAAAAGGGAGGTGGGAGGTGAGGAAAACTCTTTGAGGGCTGTGTAAAACATTGTATGACAGGGCAGAGTCGATGAGTTTGTCATTTGTTTCTGTCCTTTACTGTCTGTGTGTTTCAGTTTTGCTGGATCTGTCAGTAGCTCTTTTTTTTTTTTTTTCCTTAGGCATGTTTTTGTATTCGGCTATGTTTGTCATTCAGGGATGTATTCTGCTCCAAGGGATGTACCATGTTGTGGCCTGTGTCTGCCCCCCCCAGCCCTGGTAGCTAATGGCTACACCCCGGGCTCTAACCTCCATGGCAGGGGCTCTGGAGGAGAGCCGTCCTTTCCCTGAGGTTTGTCCACTATGTGGGCCATAATCTAGTGCCAGCAGGCACTAGGACCCAGGGGATCCCGGAGTCCAGGCTGCCTTTCACACAGCTGTGGGGTTTTCCTCCCTTTTTTGGTCCCTCCCACTTCCCCAATGTGACCACAACCTCAGTCGGCCTCTGCACATGCAGCATATCCTCTGCTTTGGGGGCAAGCTCCCAGACCCAGCTGCAGCCAGAGTTGGTCACCAACCCTCCTTTGCAGAGGCATGCTGCTATGTGGCAGCTACCTTGCCCTGGCCTGCCTCCTGATACAGCGACCCTGGTTCACTCCCAAACCCAGGTCATCTGCACAACAGTGTGATGCGGTGCCATTAAGCCATCGGCTTGGCCCTATCAGTAGGTCTTAAAAGGCTTTAACGAACTAGCGGCCGCTCTCTTTGCTGTCAAGTTTGTAAGCAGACTGTAAAAGGGCACATCCGATACTGGAAGTTTTGATTTATTTGATTGATCACTGTTTTTCATCAGAGATAACAGCTGGAGCTGTCAGTGATAGGAGAAACAGCGCCAGCTGCACTGACTCATTGACTCATTGGGGAAAGGGGTGCTGCTCGCTGTCTGTTGCTCTCCTTTGTAGTGTGCACAACTAGACTCTGGAACACCCTTCCAGGATTGGTCTGATATGCTTCCTCTATTGATACAAACATATGTAGTGGTGAGGAAGGCCACTGACGCTGACCAAACTCTAACAGATCAGGTTAGAGTGCAGATCCACCCAGCTACGTCTAGGAGGAAAAGAGAATTTCGGCTATGCCAATGACCCGGAGGTGGATGCTTGGGTGGCACTTGGCCAGCAGACTTCATGGAATTTAGGGAAATGGAACTCATGCCAATTGTACTAACTGGAACCTGAAAGAGAGAGGCAAGAAGCTAATTCTAATGCCACCAAAGTTTTAATTAAAAATGTCTAAAGTAACAACAACATCTATACTAAGCATGCTAACACTAAAATATTCATAAAACAATGAAATAATTCCTAACACTCTAAGTTTGTTTGTAATACATTAAATGAGACATGACATAAGCCAGACCAGTGGCGCAGAGGGCTGAGGTGCTATACACCTTACATCATGCCATGTTGGCGACCTGGGGTGGGGAACGAGTTTGGGTTGCCAAGAGTTGGCCAGGGAGGAAGAGGATTGCGTGTCCAGAGGACAGCTCTGCTATCCTCTCCCGGGGGGAGGGGATCCTTGCCATCTCAGCCTTTGGCTGCCACAGGGTGTAGGCCTGGAGATAGTGCCAGCAGCACGAGCGACACAACGGAAGGTGCTGCTGTTGTAGCATGTGCACACATCCGCGTCCATGCACTTACACTGCAGCAGAGGAACTGCGGAGAAGTTGAGAAAAATGGTCGTCGCAGGCTCCATGAAGGCCTTCCTGTCCGCCCTCGCTCGGCACTGCCACCGGCTCACTGACTCGCATAGCTGGACACTGGGACTCTGGGTGGGGAGAGGACGGCCCACCCCTTCCTGGCCCTGCCACAGGGGGGCAATCCATGGAGATATGGGGCTTGGTGAGCTGAGGAGGCAGTTGTTGAGCAGGGAAGACAAGGCTAGGATAGAGCAGCCACCTGCGACTCACCCCAGGCAGAAAAACCTTGAGAAAATAAAGTGAGAAATAACACAAGCTTTACAGTCCATTTATAGTTCAGTCACTACTGTGTGTGTCCATTAAAGGGGAGGAGTGAGCTAAGAGCCCCTTTCATCAAAAGTTTTATTGTATGGCAAACTAGCCTTCACAATTCATACATAAGACAACACAGTTATAAAATACACTAAAAGAAAGAAAAAAAGAATGAAAAGCAGGAGAGAAGAGCAACACGCTTCCTAGATATAAATAATTTGCAAATATGTAACACAAGGGGATACATTATATTGCACAGCCTTCCAAGGTACATTGTCTATTGTTGTACATATCTCTGTTGATTCCCAGTAATTCTCTTTTTAACCTTACGTGTTGCATAAAATAATTTTGCTAATCTAAATACAGTCCATTCATCAGCAGTATGTATAAGAATAATAATAAAGAGTGTATCATAATCTGTATTATGAACCGGTGATCTTAAATGGAGGAAGCTGATTGGCCGAGAGGTTTTTGGAGCCGTGATGATATCAGGCTACATCATCACGGCTTCAGAAAACCTCCGGCCACCAGCCTCCTCACTGCCAAGGAACTCCTCCAACTGCAGTATTCCCCATCACTCTCACTTCGCTACACAAAACCCAAGGACAACACCTGCTGTGGTCTTCAGCGAGTCAGACCTCGAGACAGTCACCTTAACCAAAAAACAAACAAAGCCACATCAAATCCTCACAGAAATTGCCCGAGTACATAAAAAAAAAACTACCGCTGATAACAGCGCACAGAAAACTACCCGCTCTGTCCACACAAGTGGCACAGCACTACCATAACGATCAAAATCGGTTAACGACAGTCAATGACCACATGACCCCAAAACTGCCACACAGTGTTTTTTTCCTCAGGAATATTGGAAGCATTTTAGCACTTTACCCTTTCACCTGTTAACTTGCTCTCCTCTTCAAAAAAAAACAACTGCATGTGACTTACTGTTTCTCCGTACTGATTGCCACCGGCAAACTGGAAGTAGCAGCCTGCGTTTTTCCCATTCCGATTGCATTTCAAAAGATTAGGTTAACAAAAAAAAAGACGAATTCTCCACATGCTTCACCTGGTCCCAGACCAGGCAGCACAACCGAGTCAAGTCCCAGACCAGCAGAACCGATTCAAACACAGTACATTGGGGAGTACTCCTAGCAGAACGACACACAGTTAACAGCTGCACCTCCTTACAACAGCGCCACCTGCTGTCCTGAGCCCTCAGGAACTATTTTCTTAAAACATACACCTCCAACACCCCAAAACTGCACTTTCAAAGGTTTTAAAATATTTTTTTTTTCATTTATTACCAATAAAACTTTTTGGGCAGTTCATAATAGCAATAAGGCACTCCAGGGTGTGATATATCATGGGATATCGTCACTTCTCGAATGGTTGGACACACTTGGCCTGCGGCCTTGTGCCCAACCACCCGAGGAGTGACGATATCCCATGATATACCACACCCTGTTGTGCCTTATTGCTTAATTATACAATGGAAAGAAAGAATGCTGATCTCTGATTGGTCAGTCTGGGACTGGACCCATGATGTTAACCCAGCATAACATCATGGGTCTAGTCTCAGCACTATGAGCCTCCTGACTGATTGCACTGGGTTTGTAGGACCTTTAGCATTGTTCTCATCTTCTTTTAAGAAACTAAAATATTTTTCCACACTAACTAAAACATCTTTAAAATAATTTTTTCTTATTCGATATAAGAACGAGCCACTTTATAATAGCAATAATTCCCTCCAGGGTGTGTGTTGTTATACGGTAACATCACACCTCAGGTAGTGGATGCACTCGGCCTGCAGCCTCATGCCCAACCACCTGAGGAGTGACATTATCCCAGCATGACACACACCCTGTCGGGCAATATTGCTTAATTATATACTGAGTTAATAAATGGACCAAGCCAGAACAATCTTTCTTTCTTGTACCACGACAGACCCACATCACGTGTGGGAGGTTTTCCTTGGCCCCCTTGGAACAGTTACATTCTTCCAGTCCTTTTACCAATTTTTGGTGTCTCACTAGGACAACGTTGCTAGGGGAGCATTCACATTTTTTAAGCTATGGATGTCTTCCTTAACTCGTATGCCTGTAAAATTTTTAAGTATGGTTTAAATCCAAACATGCATTGTTCCTTTGGATAACCAGGACAGTTTCTCCCCCTAGGAGGGGCACTCAAGCTGAAGGGAGAAAAGAACATTTCAAAGAATACTTGTCAGCTTCGGGCCTGTCATAGTTAAGCAATAATACCCGAGAGGGTGGGCGGTATTGGGCAATACCGGACCGCCCAGGGGCGTAATGAGGCCCGATGCCGCAGGCGGAGGGCCTTATAGCCCCTGGAAGGTCTGGTATTGCCCATACCGCCCACCCTCGAGGGTATTATTGCGTCTAGAAAATAGGCACTGTAAAAAAAAAAAAAAAAAAAAGAAATTAATAAAAAATGACTTTTTAGTAGATTTTGAAATAAAATAGTTCCTCCGCCTGCTTTATTAGAATGCCAATGTGAATAGTTAGTTGAGACACACACACACACACACACACTGTCTCCTGTCAAAGCGCGATCAGTAAAATCGCGATCGCAAGTGAGGGGATTCTGGGCAGCAGGAGAGCGATAAGCAGGCAGGTGACTTTCTGTTTTTTTTTTTACCGAAGCGGCTGTCAGTGGGATCGCAATTTGTTTTGTTTCCTAAAGCGCTGTCAGTGCGATCGATTTGAGTTGCTTGTCATGCCCCGCCCCCAGTGGACGGGAAGATCTGCAGACCGCTATTTTTTATTTTTTTTATGACGTTCAGTCTTGCCATTTATTTTAGTGTGACGGGGAGATTTGCAGCACCGGGAAGCGGGACACCAGCGGCGGTAACGAGCAGGACATGAACAGCGGCATCGAGTACGATAAAGCAGTCCGCTGCAGGGAAAGCAAGTTGTAAGGCAGAAATTGTATTTTTTATTCGGTGGAAATTGTGTGAGGTTTTATCCGAAGTTGGCAGCACTGACCACTTTCTTTCGCTAAGCGACAGAACGGCAGTTGGCAGCACTGAACTATTGAGTTATGAGGGTACTTTCTTTCGCTTAAGCGATAGAAAACATGGCGATTTGAAAGTCAATTAGGTGCTTTCGGCCAATTGGAAAGCAGGATGGGCACAGAGATATCACTGTGGGTAAAGGGGCACTGGGGATGGCACTTTTAATTTCCTGGTCGTCTGTTGAAAGTTAATGTACCCCTCTGGCAGGGGTACCAGCCAATCAGAGACCAGGAAATTAAAAGCCCATTTTCTAAACCACAGGTACTTGTTACCCCTCCTGGGCTGAGGATCAGGATACAGCCGAAGCAATGAGGATCATTGACAGTAGGCTGCACATGGATCACTGGAATGGGTCACCCTTCAAGGAAGAAGACAGAAGAACTGAAGAAAGTCGCCAGCCTGTTGGACCACACTTGGGTCATTGGCATGCAAGGAATGCTGAGAAATCTCCTGAAGGAACTGTCACGGATAAAGCTGGTCTGGAACAAATGGACTGGGACCCAGTATGTACCACCTGCAGACTGGAGTGGCAGTTCAATAAAAAACTTTGAAACATTTGTGGTGGTGGTGGTTATTTTAATAGATATTACAAGTTCAATCAGTTCACACAGTTTGGAGCCCCGACGATCGGGCCGTAGGGCTTTTAGGTAGTCTCTTGGTATGGCACACACACATAGAGCAGCAAACAGTTTCAAAATAGGGGCCCCAAAACACCAATCAGTCTTTTAAATGCATTTCCCAGTCAGTCTTTAAATAACACACAGTAGAAATAGAAAGCATATATATAACAGTGTACTGCCTCTTTAAATATAGCCCTGCAGTGCCTACCTGCATGCATATGTATTTATTTAATTTAAATAATCCTGCCCTTTCCTGGTATAGGCTCCTTTTAGAGCTCACAGTTCAGATCCACCCTATAGGTGGTGACAAAGGAATGCCCCCACACACACACACACACAGTTTCTGGCACCTGTGGAGATCTTCTTGAAACTCTGTCCCTGGGCAGGCCCATGGATGGGGCTTGGCTTGGTCCAAGAGGCTGTGCTGCTTCCATTGGTGCCAGGAGGTAGAAAAGTTCATTTTCATTTTTTTTTAATAAAAAAAAAGTCTTTTGTTCCCGGTGGCCAGCACCTGGCTGTGGTGCTGCCACCTCTCACCCTGCCACCTGCTTCACTTTCTAGGCTGGGGCTATTGGTGTTGGTATCAGAAAGAGGCTTGGACCCACTGCCTCCCACTGGCTTGCCCTCATGGTGCTGATGACTGCTACGGAATGGAGGGGACGGCCTTTCACTGACACCATTTCCCGATGCACTCTTACAGCCGTGGGACCCAGGAGTCGCCAGACTGCCGCAGACTCTGCAGGAGGGAAAGAGAGTGCTGAGCTGCTGGACCAGCTGGGACATCAGGAGGGGTGTCGGAGCTGAAGTTTAGTCCCTCCCTACTGACTTTGCACCAGCCAGCCAATAGCTCCTCTCGCTCCTCCTGCTGCTTTCTTCTCATCTGTCTCCCAGACTGAACAGCAGTTGCCGTTCAAAACAGGTTGAAGATTCCATTCTAGAATCCTCACGACTCTAAGCATATCCTGCCTGCCTGCCCACACTCTCTGGAACCACTTGAGCAGGTTCCCAGCACCTGGCAATGGGGTCGGGTTCTAAGGACTGGCAGGCAGGAGGAAAAAGGATAAGGAACAGCACGTTTGAAATACAAGCCCAGCTGGGGCTTTATACGGGACTTGGACTGGGGCTATTAAGCTGTGCAAGGGCCCTGTTTAAACATGCCCCCCCCTTTTCCCCACACTATAGCCCTGAGGCACCTATTCTGGGGTACCTTTGCTTATGGGAGCTCTGCAGCACCTAGATGCCCATTTCTGGAGGGCACCAGGAACTCTGGGGCTCTACACATTGAAACATAGACAATGATGGTAGAAAAAGACTAATGGGCCATCCAGTCTGTGTGTAGTTCCCTATCAAACCTTGGGACCTATTGTCCATACAGGGTACTAGCCTCACTATCCATCCCGTTCCCCCTTCCTGCTGGGATTAAAGCCCAATCATTGAACCCACCCTGGCATCCAAACCCCATATCATGGAACCCACCCTGAGGTCCAAAGCCCAATCACTTATCTCACCTTGAGATCCAAAGCCCAGTCATGGATCCCAGTGCCTGAAACCTGAAGCCCAAACATGGATCACACTATGAGAGTCAAAGCTAAATCATAGGGCCACCATGAGTTCCAAAACTGAATCATGGATCCCATCCTGAGATCCAAGGCTCAGTCATGGGACTCACTCATAAACAGCTTAATTATGGATCCCATCCTGGGATCCGAAACCCAATCATGGAAGCCACCCTGAGATCCAAACCAGGTAAGACACACTAGGTCCAAGGCCTGATTTTCAGGGGGGACCTGTGAGCCCTGGGGAGGTTAAGTAACTTGCTCAGGGCCACACAGCATGCAACTGCAGGTCGTGGGAATCAGACCCAGGTCTGTTAAATGTACCAAGTTCATTCTCAGCTTGTTAAGGGTAACCTCAGCAGTTATGTATTAGAAACCAACACAGGATATGTACTGTAAAAGGCAGCATACAAATAAACTGAGCAGTTTGCCTACAACTATACACAATAGTCTGCAAGACACAAGAACTAGCTAGCTGTAAAAACAAAGACAGCTACCTGCAGGAACAATAAAATATACAGTACTCGCAGTAGTGAAACAACCCCGAAGAAAATATGCTGCCATGGATAAAGAGTGTCTTATTGTGGGTGCAGAGTCTTCTGCTGACCACCGCCCCACACTGACTATCCCAGTGAGCAGTGGATACTGGTGCCAGATCTCAAGGTAGGAAATCTGCAATATGAGAGTCAGGATATATACATATGCCAAGATTTCTCCGCTGTGGTACAGATCCAATGGAAAATTTATAGTCCCTTATGAACAAACAGCAAGGAGCTGTCATGGATTGCCATTTCCTGTACCCCACGGTTCCGAGAATTCACACCGAGGGACAGAACTATCCAACCTGGGAGCTGGACAAGGCCAGAGACTTCTGTGCCTTACAAAAGCTGTTGAAAAAGCCCTCAGAATCATAGGAGAGTAAGTTTAATAAATAATCTTGTTTGGAAAGAACACTTCATTTTCTGGGTCGCTGGAGCTCTGGTTTCCTGCTCCCGCAAGACTCACATGGCTCAAAAGAGTGTGGTGCAGTTCGTTTATTCGATTCAGGGTTGTCAGTGGGATATTTTTTTGGTATTTTTTTTTATAGTGAATCAGGGAAATTTGGCCAGGACACCGGGGAAATTCCCCTACTCTGCTGGCGCTCTGTGGCCAGTAGAGGGCTGAGGAATACTTTGCGATATGGCAGAAGCTCTGCAGACTCAAGAGGAGATGGACGCTAGTGTGGACGCTCCCGCTAGCAATTCTTTTGGATGTGAGGGAGGAAAAAAAAAGAAGACATGGCAACATCAGATGGAAACAGACCTGGAGAAGACATCGGAGGCACCAAAGATAATCGGTTCATTGCCGATTCGGGGAGTTTAATTCGGAGGCATTTAATTTTTCAACTTGTGCTACGAAGGAGCTGTATCAAGAGGAACAGAATACTTTTCAGCATAGAACGGAGGCATTTCAGCATCGCACATTTCCAGAGCTACAGGCGGAAGGTCCAACAGAAAAGGAGTCCCGTGTTGTGTCGCAAACAAATCCTACAACATCTCAGATCCTGAAACAAAGGTTTGAACTAAACACACCGGACAGGACAGAAATAAAAGACTGGTCAGAAGAAGACTCGCTTCGGAACGCTGGGTGGACAAAAAACTCTTTAGGGACATGGTCGCCGGACCCTGCTTGGAAACCAGTGTCTTTTTTTTCACCAAAGCATGCCAATGCCCTGAGCTCAGGTAATGACAATTTGGCCATTAATTCTGATGTTATTAGTGCACAGTCAGTACCTAAAGATACTGAGGACACTTGTAGTCCCAGTACATCTTTTGAAGGGGGAGAGAAATATAAAGATTTGTCTGCAGATAGTACTTTTATTAAACCTTGCAAGGCTCCTGAAAATAACCCACGCGTCCCTATGGCCGACCTGTTCAAAAACAAATTGGAACAGGCTCCCAGGAGGAACGTGGTTCGTTTAAAATATAAAGGAGGTTTAAAAACTCATCCAGACAGATATTATATATCTAATACTTTACTTAAGGGATCTATGTCTTTTCTACCATCAGACTTGTTTGCACTGATCCATGTTTCAGGAGAGGATTCTTTTGATATAAGTTTTAGAACCAACCAGAATTTAGAAAGATTTTGGGAGAAATATTCTACATTAAAATCTACCCCTTTAGCTTCCATTTAAGCTATTCCTCTAACCAGACCACAGATACGATATATTACTGTTATGTTTAGGAATGAGGGAGTTAATGTCAGTGATATTTATCACTGGTTGCAGAAACGCCAGATATTCTTGGGCCTCCCGAGGCCTTATTAGATCTTGAGGGCATTTGGACAGGAAGCTGGAAATTTAAAGTTAAGCTTTTCAAGTAAATTCTGACATAATCCATTCCAAACAGTTTCTTTCTAGGGAAAGATAGGGGGGTATGTTTTTATAGCGGTCAGCCGAGAGCCTGTTACAAATGTGGATCTCGTACACATATTAGTAGCTCTTGTGATGTAATGAAGTGTTCTCTTTGTGGGGGGTATGGGCATTCAATGGACCTATGTCAGAACATCTTTCAATGTAATTTATGCGATGAAAAAGGACATGCTTTTCATCAATGTCCATGGGCAAAGAAAAATAGGGCCGAAGGCTGGGATCATGATAATTTGGTCTTACAAGCTCAAGATAAAATACAGGCCCATGATCATATTTCAAAAGATGTATCTTCAGTGAATAGTTCACATACGACACTCAATAGCTCCCAAACCTCTGAATTGAGTGTGCATCTGGTGAGCCCATAATGCCCCACACTTTTGAAACTGTTAAAACTCGAAGAGTTACCAGATCTTCTTCAAAGCCACCAATCCCATGCCCTGTTCCGGTTTCAAACATTTTTTTGCCCTTACAAGAAGATATAGGAGATTCAGATTTAGAGTCAGATACATCCCATAGCTCAGAGCAGATTACGGAAGATGAAGAAAGCAAAACAACAGAACTGATGAAAGACAAAAAAGGGAAAAAAGGTAAAAAAAGAAAAGCAAGTAATGGTTTAAAAGGAGGACTTAGCTGAAAAAGTTTTTTTTATATAGCTTCTTTACGTCTGATATCTTTTAATGTTTACAGTTTAAAAACATATAAAAAACAAATCTCCGTGTTTGCATTTTTTGCAACCCTTTCTGTGGATATTATTTTTATCCAGGAAAGCCATCTTTCTTCATTAACTGAAGTTAATAATATTAAAAAACGATGGCATTGGGGTCCTTCATTTTGGTCTTTTGGTTTGGAACCTGCAGATGGTATTGGCATCCTTTTTAAATCTACTAATTTTCACATTTCTCGATTAATTGATGTATGCCCTGGTAGAGCCTTGATTTTGGATGGCTATATAGGAGATTTTGTTTTTCGTCTCATTAACCTCTATGCCCCCCAAACAAAATCTGCCAGAATTACATTATTTGAGGATATTAAACCATTTCTTTTTACAAAAAAGCATGTGATTTGGGAGGAGACTTTAACTGCACCTTAGATGTTCCTTTAAGTGGGACTACCCCAAAGAAAATATATTGTGATACTAATGCTCTTAAACAAATTCTTATAGATTCTAGTATGCAGGACGCCTTCCGTGTAATACATCCTAAAGGACCTGGTGCTACATATCATCGGTTTATTTATGCTACCAGGATTGATATGTTTTTCTTTTCTAAACATTTACATCCTTATCTTTGCAAATCGGAACCTTCAGAATTTTCCAACCATAATATACTTTTTTGTTCATTTAGTTTACACTCCCTTCCACCTAAAATCTTTTCTAAATATAGTAGATGGAGACTAAATATGTCTCTTTTTGATACTCCCTCTTTACACTCTCAGACATATCTAATTTTTGCGTATCGAGAGTCAGTTTTTTGCGCTTATTCAGATCCCATGGATTGGTGGTTGGAAACAAAGCAAGATTTAAAACAATTCCTTCTTTCTTTTGGTAAAACTAAAGCCAATTCTAAATTTATACGATATTTACTTATTCGCAATCAATTATATAAATTGATGTCTTCTTTCTCTGAAAATGCACGTGATTTGCTTTCTCAAATAAAAGTTATAAAAGAGACGATGAAGAATTATCAATATGATAGAGCTAAATCTTTGGAACTAGAATTCAAATATGGCATTAAAAACACACCAGCCTCCGACCCCTTTGTGGCATGTAAACAAAGGGTAGAAAGTACTACTATGTTACAACTAGTTTCATCTACGGGCCTTATGCTCACTAAAGAAATGGATAAATTGACTCTGGTTCAGGAATATATTGAAGCATCCTTACAAGATAAACACCCACATACTTTGTTTGATTTTTCTAATTTCACCGCCCCATTACCACAATTATCTATTACTCAAAAGATTTCGTTAATGCAACCTATTTCTTCTCAAGAAGTAGAACAAGCCATAATTCAACTAAGTAAGGGTACATCACCAGGATGGGATGGTATCCCTAATGAATTTTATAAACTTTTTTTGTCACACATGACTCATTTTTTACCAAAAGTATTTAATTTTTTATTATTTTCATCAAAGGCCTACTCTGATTTTAGTACTTCATTACTTTTTTTCTTATATAAATCAGGGGATAAAACTATATTATCTAATTGGAGGCCTTTGAGTCTGTTAAACAGTGACTATAAAATCTTGACCAAAATTCTTAATAATAGATTATTAACTGTGGCTGAATATTTGATTCACCCTGCTCAAACATGTGCCATTCCTAATCGGCGCATTCAGCACAATTTATATCTTTTGAGAGAAATATTTGAACTTAGTAATAAAGGGCAAATATCTGGATATGTTGTTGCTTTAGATCAGGCTAAAGCTTTCGATAGGGTTAGACATGATTATTTATTTTTGATACTTTCAAGATATGGCATCCCAAAACCATTTATTAATGGGATAGCCAATTTATATAGGAATGCTTGCTGTATTCCTATGGTTAATGGATATTTTGGTACAGAGGTACCGATATCAATCGTGGTAAGACAGGGGTGTCCTTTGAGCCCACTTTTATATACTTTTGTTTTAGACCCAGTAATTAGGCAAATTATCTGGGACACAAATATTATTGGAATATCTCCTTCATCTATTTTACCAAATGAGAAAATAACTGCTTATGCAGATGATATAACCTTACTACTAAAAGATGTTCCATCCATATTTAGTACATTACACATTTTTTCTTTTTTTGAGGAATTATCTGGAGCTCAGCTTAATGTACATAAGAGTTTTATTTTTATATTACATTCTGAGTTTCCACAACCCCTTGAAATTGCAGGTATTCCAGTAGCTGACTCTCCCTATAAAATTTTGGGCATCTGGTTTGGAGCAGGGAATATGGCTATCTATAATTGGGAAAAGCAATTATATATAGGAGAATTTAAAATTCACCGATGGAAAGGGTGGAAATTTGGGAAAAAAAAAAGAGTTGCAATTATAAAAAAATTCTTGTTGCCGTTTTTTTTATATTTAAGTTATGTATTTCCGCCTCCCCTTCACTTAGAAACGAGATTATTAAGTATTTTCTTTCAAATGTTATGGGGCAACAGACTAAACCCAGTAAGTAGAAATATAACTTATCTTCCCATTAATAAAGGAGGACTCAACATGATTAATCCCATTGTATTTTATCACTCTTTGTTTTTATTTAATTCTTTTTCTTTTCTTTGGTCAGCTACCACTATGTCTTGGCAGATTTGGTCTACATCTTTATGGTCCATATATTTGAATAAATGGACACTATTACCCCCAAACTATTATCATCAGATTCTTTGCCATCTTATGGTATAGTTACATTTAAAAAATTACAACAGTGGAAAGTATCATTCCCACATTTGCTTACTCTTTCCAGAAAGACCTTTTACAAATTTATTGTATTTGATGTACAAAAAAGTGTCCCTCAATTTCCAGAATGTATACCCTCAAAACAGGTTTTTACTCTTAGGAAATTGACAGATTTTAGGATCCCCCCAAATATATGGGATATTGTATGGCTTTCAATACAAGGTAGATTAGGGGTTCGAGGAAATTTAAAATATAAACCTACCACGGAAAGATTTTGTTTAAGGCCGACTTGTATCAATCGCGAAGAAACTATGGTCCATTTTTTTGTTACATGTCCCTTTAGTCAAAATTTTTGGCAGGACGCTGCTATACATTGGAACCTTTCCTTTTTAGCTAATGTTACCTATCAGACCATAGTTTTGGGTAATTATACAGGGATATGGCGGAAATATCATAGAAGTACTCTCAATGTTTTCTTTGCTTTCATTCAATATTTTCTTTGGCAAGCACGTTGTCAATTTATCTTTCAGCAACAAATGATTTTATCTAGTACTATGTTTGTACAAATTGAAAATGGTTTAGTTTCTGTGAAAGCTAGGGATTTGGATAAATTCTCCATTTCTACAGTTAATAATTTTTGGCAAAATTTTATACCGGTATAAAAAAAAAAGAAGAAAAAAAGGGAATTTCATTTATTCTAAAAATTTACTTTATGTGTTTTTATTAAGATAAAAAGAGAAAAATTTAAATGTAATTAACCTTTTTGATTTGTTATCTTGCATGTGTTGAATTTTTCTTTGTATGATGTTATGTTTTTCTTTAATAAAACTACCCCTACTCTTTTCAAGAAGTGCCATGGGATCTTTAACATCCACCAGCAGAAAGAAGGAGCAGGAAACCAGAGCTCCAGCGACCCAGAAAATGAGGTGCTCTTTCGGATGAGACGTTAAACCGAGGTCCCATCTGCCTGGACTGCTGGTAGTTCCACAAGTGCAAGAGAGTAGGGGAGAAGAGATCAAATGGGATTGCAAGGAATAAGAGTGAGAGATGAAGGGGCCGGGTTGAGTGCAACAAATTCAGCTGGTACACAGCAGATGGTGCCAGGCAGAAAACACTGCAGGGTGAAGGGGAGTTGCATGGAAGAATGGTACATGTGAGGAAGGGAAGGTGTCCTCTAGGGAAGGAGGCACCAAACCAAGTCGTATTTTGCTGTGTTAATGTACTATATTAGTTAATTGTTAATGTTCGGATTTGCAATGCTGGTATTTATGTCCTTGGCAAAGTAAGGGAACAAGAGTTGAAATGTGTCCCTTTCAGAACAGACGCTGCCAAATCACCCTGCTGGGTATTGGTCAGGCAGGGGCACGCCCCTCTCCTGGTTGGATCAGTTGTGCTACATAATTACTTTGGTGAACGCAGCAGTGTGTTCCTGGAAGGTCCAGGGCTTCTTTACTCTTGTGAAAGGTACAGAGGAGTTTGTGGTTCTCAAGCACAGTAAAAGTGCCACTGGTGCAAGGGACCCATCTCATAGACCAAGAGCGTAAGAAGCTGGTTCATGAATGGGTCATAAAATGTTATGCTGTATCTTATAATGGGTATAAGAGGGGTGTGGAAATCCTCCTGCATAAGAATTTTCAATTTTTGTAACAGAGAGTTGTGGCAGATCCCTCTGGGATGTGCTACATATTTGTGAATGGGACCGTTACATTTGGCAATGTGTATGCAGTAACGCAGCCTGTGTTTTTGATCAGCTGTTAGCTCTCCTATGGAAAGAACAAGTCCCAAACATCATGATGGAAGTGAGCTTGTACCAGTCACATCTAGGCAAGAGCGTGGAGTACTCCAATGGGGAAAGGGGCTGGTTGAACCGGACTTGTTGGACATGTGGAGGGAAGCTAACCCAGGTTTGCGGGAGTATACGTTTTATTCAAATCCACACAAATCCTGTTCTAGTTTGGAATATATTGTTCTCCCATGGGTGGTACTTAAGGGTGATAAGGGCCAAAGGAGAGCAGTCATAGAGATTCCTTGCATATATGATGGCCCAGACAGAATTTAGGGAATTTCTTTAGGAGCAGTGGAATATTTATATGTCCATCAATGCCACTAGGGCCCCCACCAAGTCCATAATTTGAACTCTAAGATTAGGAAAATAGTTTATAGAATTCTATAGCAAGATATACACCAGGGACAGCAAGAACCACGCACAGGAGGCAGGACCCTTTTTGGAAAGGTTGAACCTGCCCACCCCCTCTGAGGAACAGGTGGTCCAAATAGAGGTGTCCATCTCAAGCGAACTTCACAGCAGCTACAGCCTCACTAAAGAAAGAAAAGGCCGTAGGGCCTGACAAGCTGTTTGTTGAGTACTACAGAGCCTTGGGTGATAGTATAGAATGCACTCTTAAGGAAATGTTTGATAAATCACTGGAAAGAGGGGAATTGCCACCTTCAGTGTACCAGATCAGTATTATGGTTACCCCCAAGCCCAGGAAGGACCTAACTTTGTACAAGGCATATCAACATATATCCCCCGTGAATTATGACACAAATATTTTGGCCAAGAGATTGGAAAGGAGGCTGGAGAGACTTCTTCCAGGGTTAGAAGAGGCATAGAAACATAGACTTTGACAGCAGATAAGGACCACTTGGCCCACCCAGTCTGCCCATTTCCCTACCTAATGGGTAAGCTGCAGATCCTAGTTAACCAACAGACTACTTCCCTCTACCTCCACCCCCTAGAATTGCCTTATGACTGTCCCATGCATGCTTGAATTCCACCACTGTTTTTGACTTCACAACCTCCTCAGGAAGGCCATTCCATGTATCCACAACCCTCTCCATGAAAAAATACTTCCTCAGATTTCTCTGAGCCGTCTCCCCTCTATCTTCAAATTGTGCCCCCTTGTTCTTGCGCACCTCTTTTTCAGAAAGATGCTACCCTCTTGGACTTTGCTGATTCCCTTGAGATACTTGAAAGTTTCTATCATGTCCCCCCCTCCCTCCTTTCCTCAAGGGTATACATACAGACAAGACAGGATTCATTACTGGGCACCACTCCTACAATAATATACGTTGGCTACTTTATTTATTTATTTAGTTTGTGTTGACCAGGAAAGGAAGACTAGACAATTCTGTTCTTTTTCAGCCTTGTCCCGGGGAAATGGGATACAGATAGATGCCAACTGAGGTTCCATGTCATAACAGCGATCACTATTGTGGTGAGTATATATCACCGAAAAGCAAATCGGCACTATACACATTCTCTCAACCCACTACCCGGGAACACTAAAGAGTGTTTATGTGGTGGAGTCCCCCACCCGGCACCCCCCCCCACTTAAGAATTATTAACTCCGTGGGAACAGAGATGTGCATAGGGGGTGGCCGAGGCTGGACCTGGCCTCCCCTGTTGTTTGCTTAGCCTGACCTCAGAAAGCTGGAATTTCTTACTCTGGCAGCAGAGATCGCATGTTACATTCCCCACATTGAAACGTCCTTTCAGGATGCTTCAGGTTTGATTTCAACATAATAGTTGTGAACTAGACTGTTTGTTAGAGAATCTGCTTAATGCTTTCTATTAATTTTCTTTATAAAATAGAAACATTAAGAAGTATGGGCCAGTATCTGTTATCACCATGTTCCTGATTCTTTGTTTCTAACAAGGAATCCCTTTCAATGTTTTTAGCTCAAGAGTATTGTCAAATGTCATTGTAACCCCTTTGTTTGATTATACAGTTCCTGAGATTGTTTTTCAAACTCATCTTCCTCGGTGAAATTCCACCTGATATGTATACATTTTTCTATATTCATTTGTGTTTTATTTCTTATGTTCCATTGTGTTGCATTTTGTCTATCATGGTTCAAATTCCACCACCGTCACTTAAAGAGCAAGTGTAGTGCCTAAAAGTAATATTAGCTTTTAAAAGCAGTCAACCATTACCTTTTATATCTGAGGTACTTTTTCTTTTCACTTTGTTTAATTAGGAGATTGTTTACCTGATGTTAGTAGGTGTGGTGTGTGGAATAGCTCTTAGCTTGGCAGCTGACATATCTTGCTCTACTGCCCCACACTACATCATCAACATTGTGACCTCACTGATTGTCACATCACTGCTACTTAGGAACAGCAAATGAGTGACTGCCAGGTCATTCACTTGTGATGTCACTATCAGTGAGATCATAATGCTGATGATGTAGTGGGGGGCAGTAGAGTTAGATATTTCAGCTGTCAGGTAAAGAGCCGTTCCACACATCCAGCACAATATTATCACATAGAAGACGTTCTGATAAGCAAAAGGAAAAAGAAAACTACTTCAGAAATAAAAAGTTACAACTGCCTACTACTTAAAATATGCATTATTTTCCTGTCTGCCTGTTTTGGCTCCACTAGCTCTTTAAATCTAAATCATGAATTAATTTGTCTATATGTATTTAAAACAGTAGGTGGCAGACAGTATGTTGGTTCAGAAAACTGTATGAAAGGGATTATTTTGCCAGAGTAAAATTGACCCCCTCAGGAAGACTTTTGTTGAAGCGCTGGGATTTTGTTGTGGTGGTGAGCCCACATCACATGTGTCTGTTAATTACCTGCAATAAAAGTGGAGAATTTGTTAAAGATATTTACTGACTCCTGCATTTCTCATTGTGGAAGACTGGTGAGGGCTCTGCTACCTTGAATATTTTCTCTTCAGATTTACAGGAGCTAGCTACTACCCCCTGCAGAGCACAGGCTTATTCCAGGTGTGCACACCTGTTCGTACTTTGGGCTGTATTGTATCTTGCCTAACTGTAAAATGCAGGAAAATGCACAATTTACAGTGATTTAATTCGAACATTTCCTGGGGGAGCATACCCTCAGACCCACCTAGCTTTGTTAGGATTTTGGGCCCCCCTTGTTCATCGCTTCTGCGCATGCCTCTGGGGGAGGCTGCATGTTGGGGAGAGGGTGAAGCACCCATTGCACCAAAAAAATTAAGCCATCCACAGGCAGCAGCAAAACAGTGTGTGCCAGTCCCCAGCCCCGAACCCAGTACCTGCTACACCAGAGCTAGCCACCCTCATCACCACAGCACACAGCTAGCTTGGTGACAGCAGTCGCATCAGTCCCCTACAAATCCCTTCCCTGTCCCTCCCCTTCCCCTTACTATCCCCCCCTTCCGGTCGTCCTTCCCTACGCTTGCTTTTGCATAGGGTTGCTACCCTTGCAGGACAGCCCGTGAGGAAAGCGCTGAATATGAGTCACCATTTTGATGATCACTCATATTCAGTTGTCATCCTCACTGGATACCGCCAACTGACATTAAACCAGATTAAGCTGTTGGTGGTATTTTTAGTGAATGGGGAAAATTTGGCCAGGACACCAGGGAAATTCCCCTGCTCTTTTCAAGAAGTGCCATGGGATCTTTAAAATCCACCTGGACTACCAGCAGAACGGACCTCAGTTTAAAGTCACATCCAAAAGACGCACCTCAGGAGTGCAGTACCCCTCTCATACTGCACCACTTTGTCAGTATTGGGATTTAACCCAAGAGCCTGGTGTGGGGATAGAACCCACAGCCTTCTGATCTTCCGGCCTCAGAGGTGACTGTGCAGCCTGCTGAGCCACTGACACTACTTAATGTTGTACACTGGGGCTCTCAGCATCCAGGAACAGCTGTGGTGCTGTCCCTGGATGTTGAAAAAGCATTTTATTGAGTTGAGTGGGATTTTTGTTCTGAGTTGTGGAGCAATTCAGTCTGGGAGAGGGTTTCCTGAGGCAGATCAAGCTCCTATATAAGCACCTAAGCCAAGAATGTTGCTGAATGGAGCATTATCTGAGGAGTTCAGTTTAGGTACAGGCACAAGTCAGGGGTGCCCATATCACCTCTCCTATTTGCTATGGTACTAAAGCCTCTGTTGGAGTGCATAAGAGGAAGAGAGGAGTTGAACAGGGTGCAGGGTAAATGAGGAGCATCCCATTCAATCTTGTGATATTCTGATGACACCCTGCTTTTCCTCCCAGAACCAGAGCAGTCATTAAAGGCTGTTACCAGGATAACAGAACAGTTTTCCCACTTCCCAAAATATTTATAAGTGATGAAGATTGAGGGGTGCACAAACTGCAGAGCATCCTTTAAGATGGTGACCTTGGCTATCATATAGCTAGGGGTTGAGGTAGGACCCACGTTGTCATCTCTCTATCAGTTAAACTATGCACCTATACTCTGGGCGATATGAGTAGATCTGATCCGTTGGAAGGGCTTGTCAATTTCCTGGCTAGGAAGACTAAACATACTCAAAATGGATGTCCTTCCCAGAATGCTACATCTCTTGCAGGACTGTCAGCAGTTCGAGGTGGGGTGCTCTGAGTTCCTGTGGCAGGGTAGGTGCCCTACAACGAGCCTACATAGGCTAAAGGTTCCAATAGCAAGAGAGGGCCTGAAATTTCCAGATCTCTCAATGCATCACTGGGCAGTACAGCTCAGGCTAGTCAGGGACTGGGTAATGTACTATAGAGGGCACTAGCTGGGTCTCCCTCGAAGGGAGAGAGAAGATAGAGTAGCATTGACTACATACTTCCAGAA
The DNA here is from genome assembly GCA_016271365.2 of Neoceratodus forsteri. Lineage (NCBI taxonomy): Eukaryota > Metazoa > Chordata > Ceratodontiformes > Ceratodontidae > Neoceratodus > Neoceratodus forsteri. The sequence continues at coordinate 18,262,462 of CM057458.1, read as the reverse complement.
TGGAGGGCTGCCAGGTACAGGGCCAAGAAGCAAACCAAACCCCTTGTAACCCACACCCCAGAATCATGGGGAGCAGCAGTAAGGAGGTTGAAAGGAGGGTAGGATAACACACTGCTGGCCCCGATCTCTGTGAACCCAGAAGTTCTCCCTGGCGTGCATGGTGTAGGCTTTGGATTGTGGAGATACAGCAGAATGCAATGTCTGGTAAATCTGATGAGAGCAGTGGATATAAAGAAGTTTGTAGAAGTAGTGGAGTGGTTGGAGATTTCTCCAGGGCATAGATTTCGGCAGCTGCAAGTGAGTGGTCTAATAGAAGGCTTGACTGGCTTGAGCCAACGAAATTGGAGCAAAGTGCAACAGACCAATCACTGACGGTCCATCAGTTGTAGGAGAGAGATCTGGGGGACAATATAAGGGAGGAGGACTGGGCAACAATGTGTGAATTCCACATGGGCTTACTGATATGTAATACATTTAAGGAAGCCCAATTTAAATTCATCCATCTGCCGTACTTGCCATTGAACACAGTAAGTTTTTTTTTTTTTAAAACTCATCTTTATTGTGAAGAAATGCAGCTGTTCAACAGCACAGTTGTTACAAGGTTTTCACAGTGTAAGTTACAGGTAACAATTATCATACATTACTGCATTTATAAAGTACTGTATGTCACCTTTAATCAGTATGAGGCTTACCTAATAACTAGTCCTTTGCCTGTGCTGTCCAACTTTGTTACATCTTCCTTTTATCTTTCTGTTTTTAATTCTGCTTGTCCACATACCCAAGCTATATTAAGTGAGTAATTAAAATAACTTGTAATCCAATAAACAAAACCAAACTTTTGTACATTACCAAGCTTAAAATATCATTTAAGATAGTCAGTATAGGATTCGGTAACTGTTGTTCGTTTAACATTGATTTCTTAGGTCATGGAGGGAGCTGGGAGACGAGGCCGAGTCCTTAGCATCTTCTGATAGCTTCGTCTTATTTTTAGTTTAAACCCTCCTCCTTTAAGAAGGTAATCCACCCATAGATTCCCATCTACCCCAGAGGTTGGCATGTTTTTCTAATGTTAGTCTTAATTTTTCTGTGATCTCTTCCATTCTTTAAATGTTGACCCATGCAACCCATGCCTCAAAGGAAGGGGTCACTGGTTTGAGCCAATTGGATGTGATTTCTGTTTGGGCTGCTGTACACAGTATCCGGAGGAGGCACTGTTACGTGTTGTTCCCAGTTTCATTTGCCTTCATCCCTAATATGAGGTATTTAAACTCATATGGGATGTCTACACCCCACATCTTAGGCAGTTCCTGATGTACCCTATCCCAGAAGGCAGCAACCCTAGTATGCCCAGAAGATATGGTAGCGTGTGCCATTTTGCCTACAGACCCTCCAACATAAATTCAACACTCCTGTGTGGAAATGACAAGTAATTGTCTGAATGTGGAAGTATTGGGTAAGGCATTTCCGCCAGAATTCCTTCCAATAAGGTGATGCCATGACTTTCCAGACCCTTTCCCAAAGTAATTCCAACTCTTTTTCCTGGATACTGATTCCAACTTCTGTTGCCCATTTTTCTTTTAGTGTTGAAAACTCTGGGTGGCCTTCTCCTAACAGCATCTTATATTCTCGTGATACTGTACCTGTTCTCCCCTTCAACACCGCTGCCCAGTACAAAACGTTTCAAAGGCAAGTTTTATTTATACATCACCCTATCCAGGGTCTCAGAGCGCTTCACAATAAAAACATCCCGAATGGTAAAAGAGATATATTCAAATAAAACTAAAGGCTTTCTCAAATAAGAATGCCTTTAAGGAGGCTTTAAAGGCCTCCACCGAGCTGGCCGAGTGAATGTAAAATGGAAGAGAGTTCCACAATGCAGTACCAAATGCTCGATCGCCAGATTGCTTAAAGAGAGAGAGGATGGTATAACGAGCAGGCCAGCATCGGCTGAGCATAGGGTGCGAATAGGCCGATATGGAACCCGGAGCTCTTTAAGGTAGTCAGGTCCCAATCTACGTAGGGCCTTGTATGTCAACGAGCATATCTTGATGGTGATGCACAAAGTCACAGGCAGCCAGTGTACAGCGTGCAGAACAGGAGTGACATGATCTGTCATTGATGCACTTGTCAACATCCTGGTCACAGTATTCTGCACTAGCTGCAGTCAATGCACCAAAACTCCAGACAACCCTAGGTACCGGCCATTTCAGTAATCAAGTCAGCTTGTAACAAAGGCATGGATAACCACAGCCAGATCAGCAGGTGTCAGAAATGGCCGGACACGGATGATATTCCAGAGATAGAAAAACCCAGATCTAACAACCGACGAAAGGGGTAAAGGTCCCTGTCTATTTTTGAGATTCAGTCTCTGTACTGAATATAGTGTCTCACTTGTAAGAATCTATGAAAATCACCGGGGGGTAGACTCTGTTTCCTATAATTCTCAACAAGACATCACATTATGGTTTCTAATCAAGGACTGGTACCTGGCCAATTTTAATCTGTTCCAGCTTGTATATCCTGTGTCTGTACAAGAGGGGATGAAGTTAGGATGTCCCACTATTATTGATAGAGGTCCAACCTCATCAGGGGTCTCTGAGATATCCGTGGCCTGCACCAACACACTGAGTGTGTCTCTAGTCCATGGATTGGTTATTTCCTTCCACGTTTGTCTGGATAGGCTTGCATGGGGCAGTGCAAACAGTGAAACAGATGTCAGCTGTTGATCATCTATCTTTATATTGAGGAGGCAGTATAGCGCAGTGGTCTAAGGCTCTGAGCTGCAAATCTGGTGACATCCAGCAGACCAGACCTGGGTTTGAATCCCACTTCCACTTGCATACTGTGTGACCCTGAGCAAGTCACTTAATCTCCTTGTGCTCCCAGGTTGCTCCTGTAAAAAAGCTCTCAGCTTAGTGTGCTATACCTGGTTTAAAACAAAAAACAACTATCTCACGCCATCCTTTGTCCACCCGCTGCTTTACCTATGAAACGTCTGGGCTCAATTGTGAAGCCATGTAGTACAGTTTAAGATCCGGCATTGTGAGGCCACTCTGATCCCTTGGGAGTGTTAACTCACTCTGTGTCTGCCTTTTGCCCAGACAAAGGACATTGTGTAGTTCTGGGCTTGTTTCCAGAATGCAATAGGGATTTTGATGGGCAACGCTTGAAATAAAAACAGGAGGTGTGGGAGATTATTCATTTTGAGCGTGGCTATCCTACCACCCAAAGATAGGGGGAGCACTGACCACCTGTTAATATCTTCTCTGATTTCAGCAAATAATCTATTGTTGTTTAATTTAAATAGGGTGCTTAAATTGGAAGATATTTGTACCCCCAGATATTGTACCACATTCTTCGGCCCATCTGAATGGGAAATTGACTGAAAATTCCCTGGAGCAACTCCCACTTGTTTTGATTGCTTCTGATTTTTCTAAATTAATTTTATATTCCAAGATTTCTCCAACTAGTTCCAGCTTCTGCAGCAGCGTGGGAATGGAGGGTTTGGGATGAGGCGACGAAGAAAGGGGAATCATCTGTATAGAGCGATAATTTGTAATTTCTACCCCCCCGGCCAAAATCCCTTTAATGTTTTCATTATTTCAGACCACTGTTGCTAAAGGTTCTATAAAAAGGGCAAATAGAAGAGGGTAGAGTAGGTATCCCTGCCTGGTGCTTCTGGATATACAGCATCTCTCTTTTATTACCCCATTTACTTTAATGGTTGCCTGTTGGGCCGCATAAAGATTGTTTATGCTACTTCTGTAATTTAGGACAAATCCTATCTCCTAACACAGTAAGTTTAACCATAGAATATCCACAGTGTGCGGCTGTTACTCACAGAAACATAGAAATTGTCAGCAGACAATTGTCGTTAGGGCCACACAGCCTGGCCAGATGGTCCCTGCCTAGTCTGTATCTGCAGACCCCAACTGGTCTCCATCTATGAGAGAAGGGCACATATCTTCACTGTTTCTGGAGCTGTCAAACACAGGCCCTTTTGAGCCCAGGTATGCGCTCAAATCAGTCAGAGGATGGGGCCCTTATTATAGGCACTCCAGTGTCACTGCTGTTTGGTATGCAGGTGATCAAGAGATGGATTGGATCCCACACCTGAGATCAATTCGGATCATGTTCACGTTGGCACACAAGTGCATACAGAGTATATGGGTTCATTACGATGTGGCAGAGTCTCATGTTCAGTGTGATACCTTTAGAATGCCTGGCTCGTGTTAAAAGAGCAAGAAGAGAGGTTCAAAAGGAAATGGAAACCTCTCTGAACTCACTGTCCCCTGTGAAAGCTGTCCTAATCAGGGCATGCAATTCTGTGTAAGATAACACCTTGTGTACATTATATTTATTTATTTATTTATTTTATTTATTTCATAGATCGGATTTACAAACCTTTGAGTCAGAGACTCATTTACAAAGGTACCTCATCGTAGGGAGGGGGGACAAACACATTTGTGTGGCAAGACATTGGTTAACAATACAGGTGAGTGGGTCACGTGATGGCAGCCTGATCGAAGGTCGCACTCTCCCGAGGCTCCAGCGATCCTCGGCTCTCATTTACAGTATTCGGCACTCTAACCTTTCGCAATTACCCAGCGAATCAGTCGGGCGAGGGGTTTTGGTCGCAATTGAACATTGGGTGCTGAGATGGAGGATACATAAAGAAATCATGACCGAAGCATTACGCCCCTACGCCCGAAAACTACAGGCAGCGAAGAGAGCAAAGTAGCAGGCCACTAGCCTGACACAGCTCCCCATTGTAGATGTACGCTCCACGAGGCAAAGTTCCTTGAGTTTATGAAACCCTTGCAAGCCTCCATTTCCACTCTAGCTGGGATGTACAGGAAATTAAGCTCGTGGACTCACTCCTCCAGAAGGATTGGGGATGCAGAGACCAACATATCTTCATTAGAGAATAGGCAAGTTTCAGCAGACACAGAGATTGTGATGGCTAAAGAAGAATTAAGAGCTTGAGGAGAAGCTCGAGGATTTGGAGGGCGAGCAGAAGAAACAATTTGGTGGTTATGGGCATCCCTGAAAAGAAGAAGGAAATGCCCAATCACTTTCATGCAAAAATTCTGCTGCAAAGTCGCAGGTTCTCCTCCCGGAGGGGAGACTATGTAATAGAAAGAGCACATCGAGCTCTGCGCCCCCCCTGCACAGGGCAGCCCCCCAGGCCTCTGATTTTGTGTTTTCTCAACTTTCTGGACAAACAACATGTTTTGGATAAAGTCAGAGGGATAAAGGAGCTGTTATGGGAGGGCAACCGAATCAGGATTGTACAAGATTTGCCTCATTCTGTGAGGATTAAAGGCAAAGCTGCATCCTATAGTCTCAAGCTTATTGCTGCATGAAGCCATTCAAGGTAAAATACCCTGCGATATTATTGGTATCTCATGAGAAATGGTTATCCTTGAGTCTCAGCAACAGGCCACCAAGAGTTGCAGAGGATACTACCGGACCTGTTTAAGTGAATTCTCATATTGTTCATTTGTGCTTGGCGGACTCTCATTCATCGTCCTGTAATGAGCGTATGATTTGGGTCTGTTCAGACATAACTTTCTTGACTGTTACAAAGGACTGACTTTTCTTCCTTTCCCTTCCCTCCCCCTTCCCCCTCTCCTTTCTCTGGTAGACTGGCCTACAGAGTTGGATTATTTTGATTTGTAGCAAGTCAATCTACCAGATCTACTTCCCGAGCTACAGGAGAAACAGTACTGAAGTGAGAAGATCAGATCACGGCAAGAGAAAGAAGACGGTGAAAATGAAGAACGGAAGAAGGATTCTGAGGCCTTTTCCCTCCCTTTTTTTTTTTTTACTTCGGTGATAAGTACTTTTTGTGGAACATGGGGTCTATATATTGTAGTCTAGTCTGCTGTGGGATAGTCTCATGTGGGGCAGGATTGGGGGGCTCCAGGCGGGGAGTGAGGGTTATTCAGTTTCGGGCTGTCTGGACGAATATCATGTGGCAGAGTAGTTTGAGGAGTGCAGTTTTTCTGAACTGGGGGGTAGGTTGCAGTTGGGGGTGGGTAACGGTTAGAAAGGTATGTTATGGAGTGGAGAGGGGCTGGTGTCAGCTAGTTATCTGGAGGGGGGTTCAAGGAATTTTCACGTTCAAGGGTATGTTTATAGTTGATCTCTTTTTCTTATGTGCTTGCATTGTTCTGACAGTGGCTTATATTTTAATACCCCATATTATTTCCCAGATTGGTCCTCATCATGATTCTTTATCAGTTCTATGACTATACCGTATAATTTTGTCAGTTGGAACATCAAAGGAGCCAAGGATAGGGTCAAGAGGCAGGTGGTGCTAAAACACCTCCTTCACCTGGGGGCGCACATTGCGTTCCTTCAGGAAACTCATTTAAAAAGAGCGGACCTTCATTATTTCAAAAGAATGTGGGTAGCTCAAGTTTTTGGGGCTGGGGCGTCATCTAAGAGAGCGGGGGTAGCTATCCTAATTGCAAGGGGCGTAGCCTTTAAATTGGTACGCGAATGTTGGGACCCGGAGGGCCGTTTTGTTCTTGTCCACGCTATGTTAGCATCTCAACCGGTTGTACTGGGCTTGATCTATGGTCCTAATAGTGAATCGCCTGCATTTTTCAAAGATCTTTGCCGTATAATGGACCTGGATGCTCAGAATGTCACCATTCTTGGAGGAGATTGGAACTTGGTACTCCAAAATGATTTAGATAGATCTTATAATAGACGTAGGGGCCTTACCCCAACTCAAAGAGCCCTGAAAGGCTTTATTAATAAATTAGCCTTAGTCGACATCTGGCGCTTATTTTACCTTGATAGGAAACAATACTCTTTCTATTCTCCAGTACATCACTCTTACTCAAGAATAGATTATATTTTAATGAGCCTATCTGCAGTTCCCAACGTCTCTCAAGTAGAGATCTCAGCAAGGGTGATATCCGATCATGCTCCGGTTAGTGTAAGGTACAGGCCCTGTCCAGAGATGCGTAGATCTACACAATGGAGATTAAATACCCAAATTCTAAAGGAAGAATGCTCACTAATGAGCATCAGGGACTATATAACATATTTCATGGCAGATAATAGAATTCCATTGTCCAAAAAGATTTGATTTGGGCTGCCCTAAAATGCGCTCTTAGGGGAGTTGATTAAGATGGCCTCTAAGAAGAAGGAGCAGAGGGACAGATTGGACTCTTTGTTATCTTCTATTCATAGGTTGGAACACAGTCTATCCCGTGCTTCAACTGATTCTGGAGTGGGTTAAATTACACAATTACAGGCCCAATACTCGATATAGTTTTCAAACAAGCAGAACTGGCTCTTTCTCGAGTTAAGCTACAATATTTAGATATAGGAGAAAAGCTAGCAAACTTTTAGCATGGCACGTAAACAAATTGACTCATCACAGTTCATAGCAGGGGTCCAGTAGATTATGGAGATCGATCTGTACAGATCCGAGAGAAATTTCAAAATTTTTGGGGATTACTTCCAGAAATTGTATGCCCAGGAGCCCAACTCTAGTTCTTCTGGTTCAGAAATTGCAGCCTACTTAAATGAAGCGTACTTGCCAAAGTTATCTGAGGCTGAGTCCAAGTTTTTAGAAGCACCAAATGCAATCTCGGAGATACACCAGGCTATCCTTCAGTTGCCTGTTGATAAATCCCCAGGTCCCGATGGTTTTCCGAGTAATTTCTATAAAGCTTTTCTGCCGGATATCGCACCAATCTTACTTAATACTTTCAGATTCTGGTTCGACTCTGGTATTTCTGATCCAGGGTTCTTAGAGGCTACAATATCCCTAATTTTAAAGCCAGGTAAGGATCCATCCAATCTAGACAGCTACCGGCCAATATCGCTTCTTAATACTGATATTAAAATACTTGCAAAAATATTGGCCAATAGACTGTCAATGGTGATGGATCGACTTATCTGCAGGGAACAAGTGGGGTTTATGAAAGGGAGACTATCCCATGACCATATGAGGAAGCTCATTCACCTTATGGCAGTAGCTAAAGATTCTAAAATTCCAATGGCACTCATCACTCGATGCCGAAAAGGCCTTTGATTGTGTATCTTGGCCATTTTTATCTGCCTCCTTTTCGGCTTTTGGTATTCCCCCAAATTTCCTAAATTGGATCAGAATCCTATATTCTTGCCCTTCGGCGAGGGTGAAATGCAATGGTTTTCTGTCTCCAGCCTTTAAATTGGAACATGGCACTAGACAGGGCTGCCCTTTGTCCCCTTTATTATTTAATATGTATCTAGAGCCATTACTATGAAGGCTTATGAAGAATCCTTTAATCAAAGGTATACGATTAGGGGACTCAGATATGTATGCTCGCATACGCGATGACGTATATTACATATAGAATACCCAGGACCTCGATTCCTTCTATTCTAAATGAGATTATTTGCTTCTCTAGAGTATCTTCATATAAATTAAACTGCGCTAAATCCAAAGTCTTCCTCTAAATCACCTTGCGAGAAGAGCAGACTTACAGGATTTAGGGTTGCATGGGAAACCAAATCCATTACATATTTGGATATACACATTAATGCGTAATCTCTCACAAATGTTTAGAGATAATTTAGGCCCTATAGTGCAAGAGAGATCTCGAAGATCTTAAGAGGTGGGATTCAGTCTCCTTATCATTATGGGGTAGACTGAATCTATAAAGATGATGGTTCTCCCAAAGATTCTCTATCCTTAGACATGATGGGAACCTACCTACCTAAGAACTGGTTCTTGAAGATACAGAAGTTATTTAATTCTTTCTTGTGGCAAAGTAAAGCTACCCGTCGATCATATATTTTTAAACTCACAGCTCCCAAGTCTAAAGGTGGTTTAGCCGCCTTCCCTTTTATGTATTACCTAGCCCAACATGTTAGTAAAATGGCCTTTTGGAGAGAGACCAGATAAGAGCAGTTTATACCCCTCTTTGGTTGGACATTGAATGGGCTCTGGCGAAGAGGGCGAAATGCTCTTTACATGCATTACTGTTTGCCCCTTTGACTTCTTTACCTAAATCCTTTAAAGATAATCCTTTGGGCTGGTCCTTTAGAGCCTATCATCAGCTGCAATGTTATTTTGGGGCCCGATGGTGGTCTTGTGGTTCCCAGCCCATTATAGACAACCCTCAAATTAGAATTAACGGATCTCCTATTCTGGTAGCTTTCTGGCCTCGAATAAGCAATTGTACGGTAGATGATTTTTGGGATCAGGATGGACCTTGCTCTTTTGAGGTCTTAAAAAAAAAATGGGGTCTTACAGATACTGATTTTATAAATGGCTACAGATCAGCAAGGCTCTGACTCAGGTCTTTTCTTCAGTTGGTTTAGCTGATGAGGGAAGATAAATGTCCACGTCCTTTTTATGACTGCTAGCAACAGCATGCAGTAGCCAAGGTTCGTAGACTTCTCCAAGAATGGGACCACAGACTTCCTCCGAATTTGTTTCTATTGGTAGAGGCTCTGAACATTAGTGCCTCCTCGAGAGTATGGCAAACTCTGTGGAGCACAACGTATAGATATATCAACCAAGATAGGCTAAGATTGGTTCATTTTAACATTATGCACCACCTGTACTTAACTCCTACCCATTTATATAGAAGGGGTGTGCTTGGCTCTCCTCTTTGTGGGAAATGTAAAAGAGAAGATGGAACGTTATATCACTTATTATGGCAGTGCCAGGAGGTTCAAAGGCTTTGGAGATCAGTGGGTACCCTGTTGGGCCCTATCCTTGGCTCTCTCAGATTGGACACCCCAGAGATTTGGTTGCTGGGCGCCTTCCCTGCTGCCACTACCAAAGCCTGGAGGGCTCGTGTCTCCCTGGTCTCAGCTGTAATGAAGTTGTTAATTCTGAGACATTGGACCTCGGATAAGGTCCCATCATTGGTTGAGTGGCACAGAGAATGTGCACTGGCTATACAACTTGAAAAACATATAGCAGATATGAGGGGTAAACGGGAGTACTTTGCTTCTTTATGGGGTCCGCTCGAGCACTTTCTGTTGACTTGGAGACTGTCTAATTAAAAAGATTTGTCTCTTTAAGCAAGCACCTTTAATTTATGGTTATTTTGTACCCTTCCTCCCATATCTCACAGTTGGGGGTGGGGTGGAGGGGGGGTTGGGTTTTTTTGGGGTAGTTATTATTGATTATTGTTATTCTGTCGGAAAGCTTTATATCCGAAGTTTGTATGTGTGTATTGGGTCTTCATGCTTTCTCTGTAATACTAATTTGGCTATGTGGTTGTAATAGTGGTTGCTGAAAAATAATAAAAATGTTAATTACAAAAAAAAAAAAAAAAAACAATACAGGTGAAATACAAAGGAGTATACAGCAATATCATATGGTTAGGGCTTTTTTTGCATGGAATTCAAGCAGCTCAAAAACCTTGTTGTGCATTTTCTAAAGCTGTTGTGCATGTCCTAAAAGCCTTATTGTGCACGTCCTATCATTAACTCCAGCTGCAATTCCCTTGTGCTAACTCCTGCTGCCTGGTTTCATTTCTCTGCTCACTGTACCTCAGCATTACAGTAACCGTAAAAAAAAAAAAATGTAACCTTATACTATAACAAATAAAATATGGGTTCCCATGCACAACTCGCCTTGTGTTTCCATCTTGGAGTTGAGATACCAGCATGGACATCTCGAGCTTCGCTCTCGTGGTCCACACATCAGTATTTCAACCCCTCGGTGGAAACACAGGCTGGTTGTGTCATCCAAACACACAATCAGACAAAGTCGCTTTCTCCTTCAGACTCCCTGATCTTTGAAATTATCTGCCCCACTTGATCTGCTTCTCGGCTACTCTTACCTCTCTCAAAAAGCATTTAAAGCACCCCCTCCACTGCAACTACTCCCCTTCTACCCTCCCACTCCTTCCTCCCCCTCATCTTCGTCTCCCCCACCTACCCTGGGTATACCCAGGTATATATAAACATTTATTGTGTACATACTTATGTGTCCCTATGTATAATTGCTGACGCTGTAGTAACTGCCTATAGCACTCTTTATCTTATACATTTATGCTTCTCCAGATACGTTTATTAACCTAGATATATATTGTTCTACTTGGTCATCCATCTGTTTTTCAGTGTTTGCTACTCTGACTGTTTCCAAGATCCTTTACCCTCTCCCCCGGGTCGCGCCTGGAAATGAGCCCTGGCTCAGTGTGCCTTTCATGGTTAGCAACATTTTAAATAAATAAATAAAAGTGTATAAGCATCCATACATTATTCCTTATATTGTCATAAAGTACAGTGTCCAGCGAATTCATTGCCCATCCAGATCATGGGTGAGAAATGCACTGTGCTGTCCATCACTTCTGATAACTTTACCCGGTGATATGAAATGTTTTTATTTACTTCCCGCACTGTTTAGTATATTGCTGTTTTAGCAAACGTTGATGGTTTTAAGGATGCATGTTGTGTATCGTTTCTGACTTGATATCTAGTGTGTAGATGAAACTGTCGATCTATGAAATATTGTACATTGCAGTTGGACTGATATTTTTACACACTCTGGGTAGTATATGCATATTTTGTCATATTGATGAAATATAAAAAACACTCAATAGAAATTTAAAAAAGAGGATGGCGATATTGTGGACTGGACGGTGGGGGCATTGTTAAACAGTAGCCTGGTCAAGGACCTTTGACAAAAGTTGATTGAAAAGTGTTTGCAAGTATTTGAAAATCAGAATAGAAGTCAACCATTAAGTCACAGCTCTTGCACAAACATGGTGTTGTTTGCTGATAAACACCACCCAAACTTTGCTAGTTGCATTCTGTTGGTTACAAAAGAGACACAATGCAGGGAGTGCATACGCTTTGTGTTACAAGGTGATACCTCCTGAGAGGCATTTTCAAAGAGTTACCTTGGCAGAAAATCAGTGTTTCTCTTGACAGCCAGGGGAATAAAGTGCCTTAGCTAGTCACAAGGACAAATACTGTATCTATGTTAGGACGTGCCTGAAAACTATCATTCATAGTAAAAAGCAGCACTTTAAAGTAATTATTATTTTCAGCACTGTTCATTCTGACAGAGTTTTGAAAGGTTTGTGACCAGTCTTCACTGTAGATAATACAACATTTATTTCGATTTTCTTATCTAAATGGGACTTTGTAATGGTATAACGGCAATAAGTAAGTCAAACACAGGTGCCGAGATTGTTCTAAGTAAAACTGACAGTTCACTGGCGAGGGGCGCTGGTCTTCCATCACACAAAGGAAAATGATGCATGAACACCTCAAAATTGGATTCACAATAATGCTGCAGTGAGGGGCCCTGAAGGAGAGAGCTGCTGTTGATTTTTTAAGGAGACTGACTGAGTGTAGTAGTGCCTTTCAATATATTTTAAGGCAGGTGGTTTGGCCCAGAGTTCACAGTGCAAAACTATGAACCTGGAGACCCAGGTCTGAATCCCACAACTGTCACACACTGTGTGACCCTGAGCAAGTCACTGAACCTTCCTGTACCCAGCCTCTCTGTAATCACTTTCTAATCTGTCTCTGTGCTGTCAGAATCTCCCTATGTATCGAAACAACAGCAGTATTCTCTCCCCTTTCCTCTCTGGGATTGTCTGAAAAGTGCTTTGTGGTACAGTTTGTATAAAAGGTAAGATATTACATCTACCTAATCCCTCCCCTTTCAAAACAGGGATCCAGCTACCAGCAAAATCAGTTACAGCTGGCATCTATAGCCATTATACACTGTTCCTTTCCAAAACAAGCATTTGTCAATGGCGAATGTTTGCTTGCTGGCATTGGCAGTGGTAGTGTAGAAGTTACAGAGCTGCGTAATAGGAATGGCAGTGAAGTATTGAATTGAAACCAACCCCACCACCACCCTACAGAGAGTGACAGGCATTGGGGTGTGCCTTTGGGTCGTAAGGCATAACGGCCACGCCATTTCACCACACCCACCCTGCAGACACCTGACAAGTATCACGGTGTGCCTTGGGTCTTTGGCCTTGCGCATCCATTCCATCAGGAAATATGGTGAGATGGGTGCGGTATAGAGAATGGGTGAACTTTGGGGGAAGAGTCCAAGGCATACCTCGATGCCTCTCACTGGCTGCAGGTGTGAAATGTTATGAGCATTACAGGCAAGAATCCCAAGTCACACCCTGATGCCTGTCATTCTCTGGGGTTGGGCGTTAGTTGGAAACCCTAATACCTCAGGCATTCGTTGGTATTTTCACTCCAAATTTTCAGCATGGTTTTTTTGTGACCCCAACTCATGAACAGTGGCAATATCAGTTTGTTAGCCGGAAGCTGCTTATGCACAGTGACTACGGCATTTAGCACCACAGGTGCAAAAACATTCCGAACAGGATGTAAAAAATAACAGATGTACTGTTCATCGGGAGGTGTAAAAAATGGCAATGTTGCAAATCTGCAGTAAAAATATTAAAAAACTGGTGAAGTCACGAGCGTGCATAGAAACAGTGCAACGCACACCCGTAATGTAATTAGTTTGGGGATTTTTTACAGCAGATTGTCAACACAGGCATTTTGGGACCTCCGATCATGAACAGTGTCACTGTGATTTTCTTTATCTGTCCTGAACGATGATTTCCCACAGCGACCACGCATCTCTGTGCTGAAAGTGTGAAAACACATTTTGGCCATGTTGTGAAAAATGACAGCTGTACTGTTCATAAGGAAGTGTGGAAAAATGCCACTGGTGAAAATCTGGACTAAAAATATTACAAAGTCATGAATTTCACGAGGGTGCGTGGAAACTGCGCAATGCTCACTGGTAACACAGTCATTTTATGGACTTGTCACCAAATTTTCAACATAGCCATTTTAAGACCTCTGCTCATGAACAGTGTAACTGTGATTTTCTTAATCTGTCCCAAACATTGCTTTCGCACACCGACTGCACCATTGTGCGCTACATGTGTGAAAACACATTTTGGGCGACATGTGAAAAATGACAGCTGTACTGCTCATAAGGAAGTATAATAAAATGGCAATGTTGAAAATCTGGATTGAAAATATTGAAAATTCACAAACTTAGGAGCGTGCGTAGGAACTGCGCAATGCACGCTCATAAAACAGTCATTTTTAAGAATATTTTCAACATAGCCATTTTAAGACCTCTGCTCATGAACAGTGTCACTGTGATTTTCTTAATTTGTCCCGTACATTGATTTTGCACACCAACTGCGCCATTGTGTGCTACATGGGCGGAAACACATTTTGGGCAAGATGTGAAAAATGACAGCTGTACTGCTCATAAGGAGGTGTGGTAAAATGGTAATGTTGAAAATCTGGAGTGACAATATTGAAAATTCGCGAACTTATGAGCGTGCATAGGAACTGCGCAACGCACGCTCGTAAAACAGTCATTTTTAGGAATTTTTCCACCAAATTTTCAAAATAGGCTTCTTGAGAGCCCACCTTATGAACACTGGCAGTGTCGTTTCATTAATCAGTCCCAAATGGTGATTTCGCACAGTGACTGCGAAATCACCCTTCGGGCCCGAATAACGCCATGACAGTGACAGCATTCATGAGAAGGGGTCCCAAAAACCCCATGTTGAAAATTTGGTGCAAAAATTCCAAAAAATGCCTGAGATATGCAGCAAAGTTGAAAAAAAACCTATCTATCCCATTATACAGCTTACCGGCATTTCCTCAGTTTATGGTCGACTTTGAAGAGTGCAGACGTGTTCCCGGTCCACCAAGATCTTCGCGCGAGGTCTGGAGGTAAGTAAGGGTGGGGGAGGCAGGGTGCGCAGTGGGTGGTGCGGGTTGTGGGAGGGGCAGGGAGAAGCGCTGAGGGACAGTTTTTATTTGCAGGTGTATTTACTGAGACGACGAGGACATTTGCCACGCTGGGGTGGGCTCACAGCGTGGCAGCTGAAAGGCTGTTTGGGGGGCTGGAGCCAATGGGGATTGGGCACCGGCTATAACACATTTTTGCCATGCTGGGTGGGCTCCAGTGTGGCACCTGGATGCTTGAGGAGGGCAGAGACAGTGGAGCGACGGGCACCCCGCCGCGACAGCATCGCTGGGGAGAGACAGTGGAGCCAACGGGATTGGCACCTGTCAGGTTATACATAGCCACGCTGGGGGTGGGCACCCAACGGGCATGTGGAAGGCTTTGGGGAGCGCAGCACAGCCGACGGGGATTGGGCACTCGCCGGCTATACAGTGTGCTGGGTGGCACGGTATACATGCGCAGGCGTGTGTGTGTGTATATGTGTGTGTGTGTGTGTGTAGGGGAGGCGATGAGCAGGCGATATTCATCGCTGCTCACCGAAGCGTAGCCCCCTTTCAACTGTACGCCACTGCATTTTGGAGCTGTCATAGACAGCTCGAGCAGGCATTGGAGAACTGCGGCCGCACCAGCAAACACACTGCCTGAATTGGAAGAGGGCTGCCACACCTCTGAAAACTCGGATGATGGCACTATGTTTCTTGCAAATGCATACAAGCAAACTTAAAAAGCCATTACATTATCTCCTGAGCACAGGAACGTTTGGGGCTGTTCAAGGAAAATGAAGATTTCATGTAATGTGATTAAACCACTTTGGGAATATTTTATCCTGCCCAAATTCATGCCCAAACAATTTATTTTTCATATTTATGAATCAAAAACCAGAAAAAAATTAAACTACTATTTTTTTAAGTTTGTATTTAAAGCAACAGTGTTAGGAAAAATGTTTTTCCAAAAAGCTATTGTCAGGTACAAATAAAAATATTAGCATGCCTGTCAAATTTACTTTTCACTGCGCACCGTGAGGTTTTATGTTCGTCTGTTTTTATTTTCTTGATCCTAACCCTCTGCAGTAGTATTTCTCAGCCATATGCGGGGGTCATCTTTGTTTCTTGGGAAACAACTAAATTGAATCATCTCTAGAATACTTGAATTTTGGTGGAACAAGAAAATTCTACCACCACATAAACCTGGAAGGTGCCCAGAATCTTTTATGGTGAAAAAAGGGTAGGGTCAAATGTTTGCCCAATTTAGTTCCTTTGCTACTTTAAACAATTCTTTTTAAATAAAATGAAAGTAGGCCCATTTATGTCTATTAATAACACTCTGTGGAAGAACTTCACCATTAATCCTTCGTGTGGAAGAAGTAAGTGTAATAGAGGATTTTATTTAATCTTTTTTCACAATGCTTTTTCTCTGCTGGTTGCCACGGGTGGGCTTTCAGCCCTGTCCCCGCCTCCTCTCACCCAGCACTTATCTCTCCCAGTCTCCGAGCCTGAGATCCCCCACAGTCCCCCCTCCATGGCAGGGCTGGGAAGGGGAAGGCCACCTGGTGACTCTAATCCAGATTGTAGGGCCAGCAACTGGGCAACAGTGTGGGGACGGAGGTAGGCAGGCAGGGCTTCATGTAATCCATGCCAAACAATTTTGTTTTCTCCCGTAGTCCCTCCCCAGATGCAGGAACACTGTAAGCATGTGTGCATGGATGCACACACATGCTATGGAACCACAACCCCTCCTACATGCTGCTCAAGCTGCCGGCACTACCTCCAGGCCTCCAACGGGGCTGAGCCAACAAGCCTTCCCACCCCAGGAGAGGAGAGGAGAGCTGTCCTCCAGAAGCTCAATCCTCTCCCCCTCCCTGGCCAACCCCCAGCAATCTGAGCTTATTACCGAACCTGGATCCGCTGGCATAGTAAGAGGTAAGGCACAATGCACCTCAGCCCTCTACGCCACTGGTCCAGCAGAGGATTTATTTTTAAAAATCTGTTAGATGCTGTCATCTGTCTATTATGTCAGTCCATCTACTGAGTAGACATTGAGGTATTGTTTTTACATTGGTGTACTATAAAAGCTATACTTCTGCTGCTGTGTATGCTAAAACCTAATGCTACATACCAGACTGTGTAACATGAGATTCTACTATATAAGGTTTAAAAAAAAATAGCTTGTAAAATTGTATCCTCATTATCCGTATGAAGACAACACATCAATGTAAAAAGGATTACATCGCAGCATAAATGCTGTCTCGACATGCCTGTGGAGTTGCCATGACTGTGCCATGCCAATAACTGTTCCCGTACAGCAATATACGTCAAACTAAGTATCGGATTGTTAAACAGAGGTGCACAATGCTTAATATAATATTGGCAATAGCACTGAAACACACTAGTGATATTCTACCAAGGAGAATCACAGACTTTTTTCCCAGTTTATAGTTGGGGACATTTCTATGAAACCATAAATCCTCCACTGGCCCAGTGGCGTAGAGGGCTGAGGTTGCTTCTTATAATCCCCTCCAGGCATACTACCCTCAAGCATCCCTTCTCGCTGCCTCAGATCCTCCTCTCCTACCCCCCATTACTGGGTATAGGATGAATCTGTCTCCTTTTCCTTTTCATCCCCCCATTCCTCCTCCCTTGCTATTTCCCATCTACCACATACCCAACACAATGCCCTCCCTATTTCTCCCCTCCTCCCTCTCTCTCTCTCTCCCATACCACCCCCTCACCACCACTCTTCTTTCTCTTTTCTCACTAACCCACTCCTAAAAAAGCTTCACTGAGCTGCCTATGACTTGTACTGTATAATTAACTCGCAACACAATTCCTTGACAATGCCTTTGGCTGCTATTATTGTAACCTTACTTGTCTTTTTTTTTGTAAGTTCCATTGTAATGATCACATTATGTTTTGTACCTTATTGTCCTTACTGCCTTGACGTGGAACCTTTGTAAAAGAGCCCTCGGCTCAAAGGTGCTATCCAAAATATAAATAAATAAATAAACCTTCTACTTCCAAGCTAAGGTTCAAGAGTTCAGTTTGTGATATTACAATCATTTCCGCAGCAACATGTTATGATGTCATAACTACTGTTTAGTATTTTACTCCAGCTGTTTGGAAGTAATAAATCAGCAAGTATTAGTGCAGTGTCAGTGGCCCAGCAGGTTGCACTCTCGCATCTGACGCCGGAAGATCAGAAGGGTGTGGGTTCTAGCCTCACACCAGGAACTCAGGGTAAAACCCAATACTGACACTATAGTGTGGTATGACAGGGGTGCTGTGCTCCTGAGGTGCTGTCTTTTGGGTGAGACATTAAACTGAGGTCCTGTCTGCCTGATCAGGTGGATGATAAAGAGCCCATGGCATGTCTCAAATAAAGTAGGGGAATTTTATTAAAAATAAAAGTGATCATACAATTAAAGTAAGCTTTAACTCATGAGAGAGTCTGGGTCTACTTGAGAATTAATCCATGCATAGGGAGGGGGCATGAGGCTGCAGGTCAAGTGCTTCCAACCACCTAGGTGTGGATTAATTCTCATGTAGAACCATGTGCTCTCGACTGCCTTAATGCACTTGTAACATGGCTAGACAATGTAAGGTGAAGACGAGCAAAAGAGACATGTTTTAAGGAGAGAAAAAGCGACATTCACTGGTGTCTACATGTGCATGATTAAGTACTTACCACAGACAAAACAGCAAAGTTCAATGAGATAAAACAGGAAGCATTATAGACAAAATACAGCAACCATACTTGATGGAACAAACATTCAATAGAACAACAAGCAAGTCAGATACATGCTGTACAGTTACAGCAAACGTTAGAGAGAACAAATAGCAACAATGCTGGATGGAGCAAACGTTCACAACTAGAGCAAGTGATGTACGTCATGCACAGTTACCATATGGTTACAGCTGGGGAGCTTCATTTCTGTGTATTTGTCATTTGTACTCGCATTCACCTGTTTCCAGATGTGAGCATCTTTAGCAGACAGCGAAGAAGTTGCAGTCAGGTTGGAGCTCGGAGAGTTGGGGGTTAATCATGCTCTGCAGCTGTCTGTGACACTCAGACTTTCCTATGCTGCAACAGCATTGGATGTTATCTGTAGTGTGGTGTACAGTCATTCACTTTTTCCAGCCATGAACTTATAGACTGGATAGTGCAGAAGGACTTCTAATGCAGTCAGTTCAGAGTGCTAGGGATTAATCACACTTTCCAGCTGCCTGTGAGAGTCAGACTTGTAGAGCCCAGAGATTCTAACCTGATGGTAAAACAACGTGGGACACAGATGTGCAGAATAAGAGTTTTAATATCCTGTCACTATACAGAGAAAAACCTAAGTAAGCATACATACCAATACTCACCAATGAGATACACAGGACTAACATACACCAGGTGTAGAGGTGACTAACCCAAAGGGTAGAACTGTATGCAAGGGGTTATATAGGACTGATAACAAAGTCCCCTTACCAGAGTAACATGATAATAGACATAAATGTAAGATGTTATTCGTATCCTCATTGGTGTAAACATGGGCGTCTTGCACCCAGAAGATACAATCTTGTTGCAGAAGCACAGAATACATTATGTGCTGACTATCTGACTTCATGAAACAATAGAATGGCTATTCTTTTTTTTTTTTTTTTAATTTAGCTTACTTTATGTCCTCTCACCTAGCTGTCAGATCTCTGTCCTGGTCACAGTGCCCACGTGACTTCCATCGTCTTCTAAGCCCCTTGCTCTCCCAGTTACTCCTGGCTTACCCCCAGGAGGCAGTGCACTGCACTGCGGCCGGCATCAGTGCCGTGTTTCTGTATCTAGTTGGGAGAACCCTTGGCCAGGCAGCTAATTGAAGTCTGGAGGCAGGGCATCATAGAGATGGCCGGCATGGAGGGATTTTATCCCTATAGGCTGGGGTGGAGATGTGCAATGATGCCTGCATCTGTCCCACCCCAGAGATTCCTCGACCATGCGTCAGTGTGTAGGGTGATACACCCAGCTTCTGCTAGGTGTTGCTCCTGATCCAGATGCAAGAACCCCCCCACCTCCCGGGGAAGGCGAGCTGTCATACAGACCCTCGATCCTTCTCCCCCTGGCCAGCCCTCCGATGACCTGGGCTCATTCCTGAACCCGGTTTGCTGACGTCGCAAGCGGAAATCCAACCGCTGTGCCGGTGGTCCGGCAGAATGGCTATTCCAATACTTCTGACTATAGCAGCATGACTTCGTACAATAGGTGGCACACTAGACCACAAATATATTGCTGGGCTCATTATGTGATAGAGAAAATCACATTCCCTTCGAACCTTATTAGTAAAACCAACATTCGTCAGTAGATGGCATTGCAGACCATAAATGTATTATTGGAGTAAAACAGTAAAACCATTAGTGCTCTCATAGTGTGGTAATTCTGTCAATATTCCCTAACTGACATTAGTAAACATTATACATCAGTATTATTATCCCCATCTCTGTTACGGGAGGTAAATGATGGTCCTCAGTAGTAATGGCAGGTGCAGTAAGTCTACAGACTTTCCTATGCTGCAGCAGTGCTGGATGTTATCTCTACTGAGGTGCATGGATATGACTGTGTCTTTTTTTACATGCATGCCACTCTGGAATTGGTGGTTCGATAGGGGAAACTGTGGATTACTTGGGAATTAATCCATGGTCAGGTGATGTGTATTGGCCAATGACAGTGTGTTATTTTTCATAGCCATGTTACAGAGTTACATCACCCAAGAAAATAAAAAGAAATGCAAAGAAAAAAAAACAAATGAGAATGCAAAACAAAAAAACAAGGAACATAACAACAAAACCAGGTATCAAATCCATTTCTTTCCATATTAATAGAGAAGGGAAAGATGCAGTGAAACACAAAGCAAATTATGCTTATAGAAAAGAAAACGTACCAAAAAACAGTACGATCTCAGCTTGTATAAGGTGCTGTTATCCACTGAAGAACTCTCACAAAGCAAATAAGGAAAGTTGCTGGTGTAAAGTACAATGCTTCTCATACACATTTCCCCTAGCATAATAAATGACATGCATAACACCACTAAATGTGTTGGGTTTTTTGCTGAATTTGTGGTGCACGTCTAGCGTGCCAATGGTAAAACTTGCAACATGCAAAACATAGCTGCAGGGTGGATGGGTGAAGCTTTTCCCAAGAGCCTGTATAAATTCCTAGAACAACTACTACACAGCCTACTTTTGCAAACAGCGGTTCTTTCCAGATTTTGTTAAGGAATGCCCAGAAGCCCACTGCAATGCAAGCATTCTAATAATTGATTAGGCTGTGTCTGTAGTATCTGATAACAACTATCCCTTGAGCAATAACATGCCCCAATTCTTTTATGCTTAGAAGGGTCTTTAACAGCCATTCTGCCATGAACGCCCAACCAGAGAACATCCAACATATGAGGGAGAATATAGGGATTTTGTAGTTGACCAGTGGCCTTAGATACCTCGTCCTCTGGACAATGCTTTAATACCAGTAGGGGAGCAAAACAGGATTGGACAATATGCATATACAGTTGTCTCCTTGTTTTAGATTTAACCTGTTCCACAGTTCTTTTCCAGAGTTGAATTTTTCCTGTGGCTAAATACATATATGGAGGGGTAATATGAATGTAATCTTTCATACGACTGGCTCAGTGGCCTCCCTACCATTCCAAAAAACAAGGGATTAGCCATACCAATATTAGGGGTATCCATGGCTTTCCAGAGTCCCAGAGGGCATAGGAAATGTTATTGTGTAATAGGGGAATTTCAGCAGTGTCCTGGCCAAGCTTCTCCATTCATTGAAAGTAAGTGAGTAAATAAGTCAGTGAGTTTTATTCATAAACTGCCCATACCCAGAGACCTTGGACATTGAACAATATAAAATACATCAAAATAGACATCACAAACATAGACAGCATAACATAATTACAAACAGCCAATAAATTAAATTGATATAAGTAAATGATTTAAGTCAATATTAAAATCCATCTAAAAATTATTTAACAGCCAGAGGATTAAAGCAAACAAACAGCTTTCTTGAAAAGATGGACTTTCAGACCCCTCTTAAAGACTTCCAATGAGGGGGTCCTGCCTCAAAAGACTTTAGGAGTGAGTACCACAGGGTCAGACCAGCTACCGCAATGGTCCTCTCACCAGATGACTTTAGCTGAAACCTGGGAACAGCCCACTAGGAAGCCTGCCTCAGAGGAAAGAAGAGGGCTGGAGATCTGGTGAGGAGAGAGAAGGCCCCACAGGTAGCTAGGGCCCAGTCCATGCAGGGCCTTATAGGTCAGCAAACCAACCTTGAAGGAGATCCACCACCTCAGCGGCATCCAGTGTAGATCGCGCAAGACTGGGGTAATGTGACAGGACCTAGGGAGGCCCGTCAACAGCCTGACCACAGGATTCTGCACTAGCTGCAAGTGTTGTAGGGGTCCTCCATTCAGCCCAGTGTAAAGGGCATTGTAGTAATCAAGCCCAGATGCCATAAAGGTAATGGCAAACAGGATGCTGGGGTGCATAGCCAGAGGATTTAGCAGTGGGGGAAGTGAGGTCACACTGCCCTTGTACAGGTCACTGGTGAGATCGCTTTTAGAATATGGGGTATGGTACTGGCATCCATTTTATAAGAAGGACATCAGCTTGTTGGAGAAGGTACAAAGCAGGGCAACCAAGGTGAGCAGCAGTCAGCAGGGGAAGTCTTACAAGGAGAGGCTGGGAGCCCTGAGAATGTACTCCCTTGAAGAGAGGAGAGAAAGGGGGGATATAGTAGAGACTTTAAGTACCTGAAGGAAATAAACAGCATGGAAGGGGAACATCCCTTCAAGCTAAGTGACAAAAGAACCATGAGGGGCATAGTTTGAAGTTGGTGGGGGGGTTAGGATGGGTGTTAGGAAGTATTTGTCATGGAGAGGGTGGTGGACACATGGAATGCACTGCCGGAAGATGTGGTCTCAGTGAAGATGGCGGGCAGCTTTAAGAGGGCTTGGGATAGGAATGAGGGGAACCCCATGGGACTGTGGGGGGTAGTTATGAAGGAAAGGTTGAGGGGAGGGGGCCAGAGTCAATGGCATAAGCCAGGGACACTGTGCTACTAACAAGCAGACTCAATAGACCAATTGGTTTTCTTCTGCTGGTTCTTTCGTATGCTTGTATGTACTCGTGAGGGCAGGTCATCCAGTGGGATAAAAGGTTTGATCTGGATGATATTCCTGAGACGGTCGAAACCACTTTGGGTAACAGATGACACCTGAGCCTGGAGTGTCAGTTTGTGTCCAGGATAATGCCCAGATTTTTCACCTTTGCAGAGGCTGCGAGAGGGTAGGAAACAAGCAGGAGACTGGTTGCCATTCCCACCATCTCAGCTCCCTGCCAATGACCAGGCTTGACCACCAGTACTTCCAACTTGTCTGGGTTAAGTCTTAGCCAGTTGGAGGACATCCAATACTGGACCTCTGCCAGACAAGAGTTCAGTACAGGTCTCTGTAGAAAGGTAGGGAGGAACAGTAAGGAAGGACATAATGTACTGAACTGCACTTATGTCTGCTATCTACTCATGCATGTGTGTATCTAACAAGGTTGTTCGTATGTAAACTCATCTATGTCAACTGTAGTGATGTCTATCTCTGTGACACGTATACATGATCAATGTACCATACACTGTAGTACAATCAAAAGCATTGGTTTTCTTTTTCCCTCTTGGTACATGTAACTAATCCCGGGTTGCTCCTGAAAAAGGGACTGTCAAAGTCTCAGTGGGCCTACCCTGTTACCAAACTTTAAATAAATAAATAAATCCATAGACCGCACCCTATGTCCCTGGTCCTATGTCCCCGGTGCAAATGAAATATACAGTTGGATATCATCTGTGTAGCAGTGAAAACTCACCCTGTAATGCCTAATGATATCCACCCCCAGAGGTAGCATATACAATGCGAATAGCATGGGTGAAAGGACTGAACCCTGGGAAACTCCACATGACAGGGTCTTTGGGCGGGAGGAGTAATTTCCCATCACCACCCTTTGCATCCTATCTGTAACAAAGGACTTGAACCAGCTAATGATGGTGCTAGCAAGTCCACAGCATTCCCTCATGTGACCCAATAAGACCCTATGGTCCTCAGTACTGAATACTGAGGAGAGGTTGAGTAGAATGAGAACTGGCCATTCACCTTTATCTCTTGCCCTGACAAGATCATTTTGCACCTTGACTAGTGCATTCTCCGTACTGTGCCTGGACCTGAATCGAGACTGGAGTGGCTCATACATGTCAAAGGTAGTGAGATGTGCCTCAAACTACACTGCCACCACTTTCTCAATTACCTTCCCCAGAAAGGGGAGGTTAGAGATGGGTGTTTAGTTCGCTAGGCAATCTGGGTCCAGTGATGGTTTCTTCAAAAGAGGTTTCACGAATGCCTCCTTTAGGGCCCTGGAAATACCCCATTCAAAAGGGAAAACCAGATTATCTCAGCAAATACTGGACCAGTGGACTTCACACAGCCCACAAGGAGACATGTTGGGCCCGGATCCAGATCACAACATATAGGCCACAGCTTCAAGGTAATCTCAGTAATCTCTTCCACCCCCACTGGACCAAACTCACTCCAAGAAGAGGATGACCTCTGTTAGTCTCACAGACTTCACTGCACACCCACTGCAGTCCCCCTGGAGAGTTACCCACCTTGATAGAGGACACCTTGTCAGTGAAGCACAGAGCAAACTCTTCACATCTAGTGGATGACATAGCTCTAACCAACTGAAGACAGGTAGGGTGGAGTAGCCTCTTCACGGTCCACAAGAGCTGGTCTGGTCTATTCTTTGCTGCATCAATCTCCTTGGACAGGAACTCTAGCTACTTTTGGAGATTGACCTTTTATACTCCATATAATGAGATTTCAAAGCCAACTTGTCCTCCTCAGCCCAGGATCTCTGCCAGTGGTGCTCCAACCTCCGACCCTTTGTCTTCAGCTCCCTGCACCTGGACCCCTTCAAATGGACACACATTCAAATGATGAGGTAGGACCCACCAGCTGCACTGAGAAGTTCAATCTGGATCTAAAACAGATGGAAATTCACCCACCTGTGAGGTCTTTCTTCAGGCAGTGCAAAACAAAGAACCCAGCCAGGACTGATGCCCCCAGAAGTGGCCCAGCATCATCACTCAGCCCGGTCTGTGTGATGCAAGCCAGGTCAACCAAGGAGATCAAGTCCTCCATAATAGCTGTCTTATT